>OY821519.1:197372885-198572885 GCA_963682025.1 Cordilura impudica | reverse complement strand
TCTAAAGTCACTCAAAAATTCAGGCATTGATCTGTGTTTGGGCCCGGTGGATTATATTGCAAAGCTTATGAACAAAAGAAGTGTTCTTAATAAGTTCTTTCTAGAATTTTTTTTAACTTGAGCGAGATTTAAACTATCCTAAAAATCATAAAATAATTAATATATTTAACAAAAAAGCAGTGTAAATGTTTCTCTATGAAATATTACAATACATTTGAACCCTGTATCAGTAATTTCCAAGCGTCATGGAGTCCTCGTTTACAGGCCATAAAATGAGACTGTACCCACACAGCTCTAAATTCTTTATAAATTTCATTATACTTAATGTGTATGGTTATACTGCACGTGTCACATTAACCTAAGGAAGTATTGCCACATATTTTTTTTATCGTTATCCCGATATAATAAAGCATATTTAAATTTGCTTATTTCTATGATCACATATACCAGCAGATTCCAGCGCTCGAAATTCGAGTGCAATTTCTAGGCAACTTTATTTTTCAACTTAGCCAATTCACAAACCAACACTTTTTTTGGTTTATTAATATTGTGAATGAAGATAACAAACTCATTAACAAACACATTAACAAATTTAATAAACACACACATAGCATATGTATAATTTAATGTATGTGTTAGTAGCAACGTTAAATGCAATTTACTCAAAATAAAGGAAAAAATTAAAAATTTTGCAAATCTGGTAAACACCTAAAAAGAAATACTTTTCAAATAATATCTGTTCGATCAAAATCGGGATAAAACGGTAGAACAGAACATCGGTAACAAAAAATCGCCTAGCCTATTAATATTATAGATATACTAGCAGTAACCCGATGTGCTTCGCTACGCCCATCGTAACCGAAATAAATAAACTGGGAATACATTTTTTAGAAAACTATTTTGTTTTTGCGATTTAAGGCCCTTATTATGAGTTGCATTCGATCTTCGATCTTCGCTGGCTATCGAACATCGACTATCGAATGTCAAATTCGTATTATAAGCTGGCAGCACGGTCGAAAATTTCGTTGTACAATGATTTTTCAATCCAACACAATTTTGCTTTCGATGCTGTATGTCAGTTGGTAGAACTTATTGAAAATATAAGTTGTAAATTTTTTTAATTTCAAGAGATTGGTCTGCCTTGTGTGCATTGCTGCAGCAGTTCATCTGTAGCAGACAGCAATTCCATAAATGCCTCCTTGCAGTCGAAAATTTGCTATAAATCTGTAAACAAATGGTACCCTTGTTAAACCGCTCATACTTACGTAGTGGAATCGATTTCCAAATAATACCAAATGAAAATTCGTTCGACCACAATCGAAAATCGAAAGTTGCTCATAATAGGCACCTTAGATTTTGGAGATGTTTGATTTTGGCGATTTTTGACTTTGGCATTTATTGTTTTTCGCGCATTTCGGTTTTGGCTATTTTTGATTTTGACGATTTTTGTTATTCGCGATTCTCGGTTTTGGCGATTTTTGACTTTAGCGATTTCTTGTTGCTATTTTTGATTTTGACGATTTTTTATTTTGGCGGTTATCGATTTTAGCGGTTTTTAAATATATCGATTTTTGGCTTTAGCGTTTTTTCTGTGATTTTTGTTATTCGAGATTTTCGGTTTTAGCGATTTTTGATTTTGATGATTTTTGCTTTTTCCATTATTTGCGATTTTCGGTTCTAGCAATTTTTGTTTTTTGACAATTTTTGTTTTTTTTTTTTTGGCGATTTTTGTTATTTGCGATTTTCGGTTTAGTCGATTTTGGACTTTGACGATTTTTCTTTTTTGTGATTTTTGATTTTGGCGATTTTTGATTTTGACGATTTTCGGTTTTGGCGATTTTTGATTTTAGAGATTCCGCTCATATATTACACGACTACTAACATAGATAATAAATGTACTTGTTAAAGTTTCAAGACTGTCATTTTCATGGTACTTCATATTTTTGTATAGGAGGTGCCACGCCTATTGGTTCGTATCGCCCATTTTTTGTCTGACTACTCACATTTATAACTCATGAACTCTAACAAAGTCCGAAGGCTTTATCTATTACAGTACTCCAGTTATATGAGATAAATATTTAGTTTGTTTGGGGGTGCCACGCCCACTGGTCTAATCCCGCCAATTTTTTAATGGGCTACTCAAATTCATAACTCATGAACTCACACTAATGCCGTTTTCTTTTCTGACAAAAAATGTTTCATTTTATTTGCACTTTTTTCGAAAAGTGTATTTTTTATATATTCTAAATTAAGAGCAACCTTATTTTATACATCAGTCGAAAGGTCTCAAAGTCGAGCGCTCATAAATCGCAAAAAGTGGTAGCCATTGACTTCTTTCAGGTCATAGTATTTTCACCCCATGACTTCAAAGAGGACAATAATCAAAATTTTTTGCATATTGTGACCACAGAATTATATGATTATATGAACAGTATAGGAAGTCACTGCACAAAGATATGATTATTATTTAATGAAATTTTATGTATCTCGAAAGTAGTACATGTACGGCAAGCAAGAAACAAATAATACCATAAAATCCCTAATGTTTGGAATTAGACGAAGTAAAATAATTCATTCACAACAACTAATTTTTAATTGTTAGTAATGAAAACTGAATTCTTATAATTTACCGTAGATATAGACTAAACCACTATGTGGTCAGAGTATAATGAGATAATGAGTTTTTGCTGCTGTTGTAATTACCAGAATCACTTTCATAGTCACTGTTTTTGTATCCATGTAAACCTTGTAATCAAACTACAGGTCGCAAATATAAATATATTTTGAAGAAATTCGGTATATAAGCTTTAGTTGGTCATGGGACGAATGCTGTTGAAATTGATGAAATTCGGTGCATGTTCAGTCTTCACACAAATAACCTCTGTAATTGGACTTAAGTTGCCGTGAGATCCTAATTATTAAATAATGCTAAAAGTTTGTTTAAAATAAATTCTGTAGGACCATTTTTATTAATAGTCCCCATATAAATTTGCTTCCCTAATTGCACTTAAATCTGTCAAAACTCAAAAATAGTTCAAAAATTTTTCTCAAATTTGGGTTATATCTACATTTGTTTTTTTTTTTTATAAAAATAAGTCTATATATGGTAAATTTCTGACCATTTTTTTTCTCTCCATTTTAAAATAGCATCCGAAACGAATTTTTTCATGTCTGCAAACCAGAAGCAATAACAATCAAACTTGGTTTATGCTTATTTTCTATAACCAATTATGACCTTAGCAAACACTTTCTCTGGTGTAAGGTATTCTATAGTAGTCTATACGCTCAAAAGGCTTTTTCTTTTTCTTTTGTTACATTTTTAATTACAGTTACAGTTTTAATTTTTTACTAGCAGATTCCAGCCCTCGAAATTCGAGTGCAAATTCTAGGAAATTTTATTGTTTCATTTAATAAAGACCCTAAAGGTATACTACTCAATTTTAGCCAATTTAAAATCATTATTGGTTTATGTCCAATTATTGGTTTAAGTCCAAAATTATTTTTCAATTCAACACAATTATTAACAAATTTAATAAACACACACATAGCATTATATAATTTTATGTATGTATTAGTAGCAACTTTAAATGCGTTTTACTCAAAAAAAATGTACCAGACGGTGCAAATCTGTAAAGATGGTGAACAGCTAAAAAGAAATACCTTTCAAATAAGATACGTTTGGTCAAAATTGGGAGAAATGTGTTTAACAAATCATCGGTCACAAGAAATCGCCTTACCTATTAATATTATAGATCTGAAAAGTCTAATTTTTCGAAAAATTTTGTATTATTCAAAAAGATATTTTATTTAATAAAGTTTTGAGTTTGTTTAAAGTGTCTTCATTGATTTAAACCCATAAACAGTCGATGACAAATGCCAGCATTTCTATTTAATTAGAACAAGTTAAACCTAATACAATATTGCAATATAACCTAATTTTTTTTTTTATTTATATTTAATTTAAATATTTAGTTTGAAATTCATGTTATAATTGATTTGTATATACATAATTATAACAAAATCTACTGTTCTATTATTTAATTACAATATTATACATCATGCACATGTTTTTAAACCAGTATTAATTAGTTTTATTAATATAACCTCAAAGTTGGAAAACAAATATTTATGTATGACAATAAAATTTTAAATATATGTACATAGATACTCGTACAGCAATAACAAAATTAAAATATATTATAAAAATTTGTTTTGTTCTAATATTCGAAAATAGTTAAAAAGGTGAAACTAATAAAAATAGAATTAATGTATTAAAATAAAAATTTTACTAACATTTTTTGCTTTTATTTTTCTTTCGGATTTTTGCTTGCTAAACACCTATTTATTTTTTGTTGTTGTTGTTATAGGAAATTGAACTCAAAAGTGTCTTTGTCGTCAATGCAAAATATTTTTCTTTTTTTCTCTTTTTTTATTTCCCCATGATCTTGATGATGAAAATCATGTCTTGTCAAATTTGTCAGGTTAGTTTGATGACGTCGACACCAACTACAGCAACAGTATCAACCACCTCAATGCGGTCGCAACAGTTGCTGGGATCACAGGAAATGCAGGACAAACACAAACAGCAGCCGGCTCAAATACAAATGCATGGCAGCAGTGAATCAATGAAAACAATGTCGTCAACATCATCTTCAACTGTTCAGGCATATGATTGTCTCAATACAAGCGGTGGCAGCGGCAGCAATAGTAGTAGTGAGTATATGGTCAAATCATCACAGGAAGGTTTGAAATTAACCATTAACAAGACAACCAATAAGTCAACTAAGTCATCCTCGTCAACAAAGTCAACATCATCGTATATGAGTTTAAACTCCTCCACCTCCTTGTCATCAGCATCTGCTTCATTCAATAAAAAATTACACACAGGTCTTAAGCCGGGTGTAAGTAGTGGACCTGCTTCTAAGAAATCAACATCATCTTCTAAATCCTCCTCTTCCTCATCGTCCACAAAACATATTTTTCAAAAATCCAATTCATCTGGTAGTTTAAGTACAAAATTAGGTAATAGTTCTACGCATTTTTCTTCTTCCTCATCATCATCATCATCATCTACCGGTTATGGGCTCTCTAAAAGTCATAGTACAAATACATTTTCGGATTTAAGAAGAATGTCGAAAAAATCTCATAGTGCCTCAACATCACCAGCATTGCCAACACCATATTCTTCATCAACAACGAGCGCTTCCGTGTCGACATCACAACCAGCCACACGTTTAGATCATCATGCTGATATGCTGAAAATATTACAATATGCCTCACCCATTATGGCCGCCAGCATGGAGGGTTTCATGAAGGGTTTAAATTCGAAATTTCAAATACCCAAACTATCACAGCGTAATAACAATCCAAATTGCAACGCAAACACATCGACAATACATTCAAATCCAACCAACACGTCAACATCACCATCATTACCTTCGACGTCAACAACAACATCGTCTTCCTCCAGTCTAAATCCCTCGTTTCCATCGACCAATTTCAAAACAAAAGACAACAAATCTGATGCACAACAAACGCAATCTTCTGTTTCTGTTCACATTCTAAAGTCATCCTCTACTTCATCAACTTCTACCTCATTGTCGTCATCATCATCCTCATCATCATCATTATCATCGTCAACGACGAAATCGAACACTTCATCTTCGTCCTTAGAGTTTCTTAATCCCAACAAATCATCAAATACCAATGCAACACACGTTGATGATACTCTCTTAGCTACACTGGCAGCGGGTAAATGACAATGTGTTATTTGGTTTCCCTTCAATACTCGTAATAAATATTGGTCTTTGTATATTATGAATACATTTATAATAAGACTGGAAATTGGGTGTTATATACAATAGTTTAGTTTGTTAGTTCTCGTTTTGCACAAATTGTTTGCCTTAATTTTGTTAACAAAAAAAAAAACTTTGGAAAGAAATTATTGTTTAAGAAAAAAAATGTTTATTAAAGTATTTAAATTATAAATTTTGTCTTTTATTTTCAACGTCCAGAATGGGGTCGTCCTTGAGATGATCCAACCTCAACTGACAAATTGTAAAAAATAACACAAAAAATTTAATTTTGAACAAAAAATTTTTTTTAATTCGATTTAATTTTGAACAAAAAACTTTTTTATTCGATAGATCAATACATGTCATTCACATTTGAAAATGATTTCGGGCATATGACGACCGCAGCTGTTCTTGACGAAGCGCATTCTGTACGTCACTTTTTTGAGCATGACCGTATGTCCACGAATAACACGAACATTGTTGGCCTCCAAGGCGTCAATTGTTGCTGGTTTATCAGCATAAACAACTGACTTCACGTAGCCGCACATGAAATAATCGAGAGGTGTCAAATCGCTCGACCTTGGAGGACAATTGAGTAGTACATTTCTCGAAATTAACTTATAGCCAAATTTTGATTTGAAGCGCCATCCTGTTGAAACCACATCTCGCCCTGATCAATCTCATCGATATTTTCCAACAAAAAATCATTGATTATGGTGTGTTAACGATCTCCATTGACCGTAACGCGAGCACCGGCTTCATATTTGATGCCACCAGCGTGTTAACCGCACCAAACGGTGCATTTTTCTACATTTAATGGAGTCCGTATGGTCTGTTGTGGATTGGTCTCATTCCATATTAATAAACCCGTTAAGCCAAAAATGAGCATCATCGCTGAACACAATTTTGCGATATAACATCGTCTATAAGTTGCACGAATCGATGACTGATTTTCAAAGCAAATTTGGATTTGTTCAAGCGTGAATCTCTTCATGAAGATTTATCGGAGCATACTGATCATAAATGTTAAAAACCGAGCGCAGTATGACAATTCGTGTGACAGCTAACCTTTTCGTAAAAAAAAAAAAACACCAAAAACAAACATTTATCATAGCAAATAGCTTTTTTTGTTTTTCTAACCTATTTTTAAGCCTTTTAAGCCTTAATGCCAAAATATGCATTTTAACCGCTTCTTCAAGCGTCGAAAAACGTTGACCTCACAATATATCTATGTTATACATAAAAATTGAGTTTTGTATGTTTCTTTGTACGTTTGTGGTTTATAGGAGACTACACAACTGGAACGATCGTCTTGAAACTTTTACAGTAGGTAACTGCCTATCCAGAAGGAAACATAGGCTATATATTTTTTTTGAATTTCAAGTGGGCGTGGCACCTCCCATATAAAATGATTTTTTAACATCTAATTTTAACATATAACATCTGTAGTACTACAATAGCAAGAGTTCTGAAACTATGTACGTGTACATATTAAACTAATTTGAAGAGTTGCGAAGAAAATGGGCGGGATCGGACCACTGGGCGTAAATATTTAATATCATATATCTAGAGTACTGTAATAGAAAAAGTCTTGGGACTTAGTGTGAGTTCATAAGTTATCAACTTTAGTACTCGGAAAAAATGGGCGGGATCAGACCAGTGGGCGTGGCAGCCCCCATACAAAGTAAGTATTTAATATCATATAACTTTAGTACTATCATTGTGAAAGCCTCGGGACTTTGTCTAAGTTCATGAGTTATAAATGTGAGCAGCTGGCCAAAAAATGGGCAGGATTGAACAATGGGCGTGACACCTTTAGAAAAAAATATGAAGTACCAAGAGAGTGACAGTGTTGAAACTTTTGACAAGTACATTACTTACCACTGTGAGTAGTCGTGAAAAATATCTGCGGAATCGCCAAAATCAAAAATTGCCTAAACCGAAAATCGCGAATAACAAAAATATCCAAAATCAAAAATTGCGAATAACAAAAATCGCCATATACAAAATCGCGAATAACAAAAATATCCAAAATCGCAAAAAATAAAAATCGCTAAAGGCAAAAATCGGCAAAATCAAAAAACGCTAAAATCAAAAACCGTCAAAATTAAAAATCGCCAAAATCTAAAATTGGAAAAACAAAAATCGCCAATTCAAAAATCGCAAAAAAAAAAATCTCTAATCCAAAACTCACCAAAACAATAACTCGCCAAAATCAAAAATCGCAAATAAAAAAAATCGCCAATATTATAAATCGCAAAAAACAGAAATCGCCAAAACCGAAAATCGCGAATAATAAAAATCGCCAAAACCGAAAATCGCGAATATCAAAAATCGCAAAAAACGCCAAAAACAAAAATCAACCAAACCGAAAATCACGAATAACAAAAATCACCAAAATCAAAAAATCACCAAAATCAAAAATCGCCTAAATCAAAAATCGCGAAAAAACAAAAATCGCGAATAATAAAAATCGTCAAAACCGAGAATATCGAATAACCAAAAACCCAAAAAAACCGCTAAAATCAAAAATAGACAAAACTGAAAATCGCGAATAACAAAAATCGCCAAAATCAAAAAATGCCAACTCAAAAACTGTCAAATTAAAAATCGCCAAAATCTAAAATCGCAAAAACAAAAATGGACAAATTCAAAAATCGCCAAATGTAAATAAAATATTTTTCTACAAAATGTATTCCCAGTTTTTTATTTAGCTACGATGGGTATAGCGAAGGGTTACAGCTAGTCTTCAATAAAAAGAAGCCATTGGGTACAAATTCGGAGCTGTACGGCGGATGATTCATCAATTCATGGTAAAACACTATCGTTTTTCTATATATTTCCATTCATACACTCAAAAGAAGTAAAAAATTTAATTTTATTTTTTTTTGCAGGAATTCAAGTTTTAATGTGCTGTTCTTCTCTAAGAAGTTTTTTTATAGCTTCCTTATCTAATTCAATTGAGGTAGACTTCCAATTTGTTCGAATATTCGACAAATATGAATCTGATGAAGACAGCAGAATGGTCAGAAGGTCTTCATTAGTAAACCGTCTAGATTTTTTGCTTGTGTTGTGCTCACAAAAGAACCTGTGGTTTTTGGTTCTTTTCTTCTACAAAATTTTGTGCACCGTGGAAGTCATGATCCTCCAGGCATATTTTTCGATATAAAGTTTTAGCCGTATTCCTATCGTTTGTTACATTCTCTCCATATTCCCATTTAATGCAATACAAAATCAAACTAAAAATAAAGATAAAATAAATAAATGAAAAAGTTATCATAAAAACTTTTTTTAAAAACGATAATTTTATTTTTTTGACTCTTCATTAATTGTAATCTAAATTTTTAAAAAATATTTTTTTAAAGAACGCTTGGGTTTTATTAGCGCATTAGTGAATTTTCCATTTTAACTAAGCTAATAAAAATTCTGTAGGGTTTCTTCGTTGTTGTATCTTTATTCAAATATTTTGTAAGTGCTATTGAATTTTTAGATGCGACGCTTAAAATATATTAACTAAAGGTGTAGAACTTCTGTTCCTAAAATTTGAAATAAATCCGAGAGCGTTAACCCATTATTTGCCAAGGCCAGCTTTGGATTTTTAGATATTTTAAAATAAAAATTACCGAAAACGAGTTTTTCTATTAAACTCGATGAAACCACTATTTAGAATTTAAGAAAAATAATTCGGTAATATTTTTCTGAATAAAATAACTAAGACCCACAAATGGCGCAAAGCTAATGAAAGAGATTTTATTCAAAAGAATATGAAATATAAAATTAATATAATAATAAAAAATTAAAGAAAAGCAATACTTATTGCAAGTCGTAAGTATTTACACAAAACAATTTGAATCGCACACTAAGTCATCCTTAAATACAAAAAAAAATAGAATTAATTTTATATTTCATATTATTTTGAATAAATTGTCTTTTATTAGCTTTTTATTGGCAGAGGTATTTACCTAAAAATTCACACAGTTAATCTCTAACATGCATTTAATAAGACCTTAAAGAGCTAGATCAATTTTTTTTAAATTTTGTTTAAGAAAATTTTTTAAAACTTGAAAAAGGAGTTTTCAAAATTTTATCAAAAAAATTTTCCATTTTCGGTCTCAATGCTTAATAGTTTAACAAGGTGGTAATGAAACAATGCTTCATATCTGAGCACTTACAGGTATAGAGACTAAAACAAAATGTTGGCTTTAATTAATTTCTTAATGTTGAAAAAAATGCTATCAAATATCTTGGCGAGTTTTTATTCGATTTTGAAGTTTTATAGCTTCTTGGAAAAATTATTTAATACTGATTATATAACAATTTGTCGGAAAATTTAAAATATAGAACAAAATTTTCGTAAAATCTGAGAGAAAGTCATATTTTCCCCATATAAAACACGCTTGAAATTTTCAATCGCGTTGAGCCACCTCTAAATGTTTTCTGATTGGCCCAAAACTGTTGGATATCAACAAAATATCCACTTTGTTTAAAAGTATTTTGAAAATATTAATCAAATAAACTTTGTTTTATAATTTATATATTATAAAATATGTTTAATAAAAATTTATTAGTTTTCAAACCTTTATACAATTAACACGTACTGCTCTCTAATTGGATAGGATTCTAATAGGTTATGGGCCCAGAACGTGTGTTATAACAAAAGGATATTGTGTATTAAAATATATACATATAATGGATTCGAAAGCTATATTCCAATTGTTAAACAATTCAAACTACTTCACATGGAAGTTTAAGATGCAGATGTATCTGATATAATTGGATTTGTGGGATGTAATAGAAAAATCTGTTCCCGCTGAACAAAATGAAGTTTACCGCAAAAAGGATCAAAAAGCAAGAGCTACCATTGCTATGTGTATAGAAAATTCACAAATTCATTTGATAAGATAGTTCAATAGTTCTAAGGAAATGTGGCTGAAATTACAAAAGTCACATGAACGAACAACTATGACATCAATATTACATATGTTAAGAAAATTATACGATAAACGCATGGAGGAAGGTGAACATATGCTACAACATTTCGATTCATTAAATGTAATGAGGGCTCAATTACTTGATAAAGGAGAAGAAATCAAAAACAGTTCTATGGTAGCTATAATGTTAAATAGTTTACCAAAAACCTTTTATGCCTTGGTTACGTCAATTGAAGGACAACCAGAGGAAACTATCTCTTTAGAATACGCAATGGAGAAATTTTTTGATGAATCAGAAAGGCGTAATGAAAATCATAGTGAAGATTTTAGCAACAATGCTTTGAAAGGTCAGAAAATAAAAAGAAGAAAGTTGTGGAAGAGGCAAAATCAGAACGCTCAAGTTTCAGAGATTGGTGCTGTTGGTGGTGAGATATGTCTTCAAGTAGGAAATGGTCGTGGTTGGGTCATAGACTCTGGTGCATCAATTCACATGACAAGCAAACGTCAATTTTTCAATAAATTGGAAAAAATATTGCAGTAAGGTGTATATTGCTGATGGTAAAGCTTTGGATGCAGTAGGTATTGGTTATATAAATGATAAATATAATAAAATATTTTTACAAAATGTAATCTATGTTCCTGATTTAAATGGAAGCCTATTGTCAGTAAAAGAAATAACAAATAAAGGCATGGCTATCAAATTTCAAGATTCAAAATGTTATATTCAAGACAAAAATAAAATCGTAGCAGATGGAATTTTAAATCAAAATTTATATCTACATATTATGTGAATCAATCACCCTTATTATGGTTGGCGTAGTCGTATTTCGACAACTGTCGTAGTCGTAGTCGAATTTAAAATTTTTTGGTACCATGTAATATTTTCGACAACGACAGTTTTGTAAAAGAGCCATATTGTAATAGATGACTCTAATTAAATTGATTATGAAACGCCTTGCTATGTAAACTGTCAAAAAAAACAGCTGTTCATAAAAAATAATAACAAAAAAAAGTGCGCGGCATACAAAAAATTAAAAATACTTATTTTAAATTTAAGTTTAATAAATAATGTTAAGTGTTGCATTTTATTCATCTTCTGAAGATGAAGAAACAGAGAGTGTACAGGAAATGAATGCTAAGAGAAGACTATTAAGGCAACAATCCAACATATTTGCCTTACCTAATACAAAGTAAGTTTGGAAAATATTTTTTGGTAAAAACTAATTCTACATTTTGTTATAGATTTGTTAGTTATTTTAGACTAAACAAAGAGGCATTTAAATATGTGTTACACAAGATTTCACCATTATTAAAAGATAAAATAAGGGCAACAGGAATATCCAAACTGGTAAAGTTAACAGCGACAATGAGGATACTGGCTGAGGGGAGTTACCAGAAAGGTGCTGGTAACGATAACAATGTAAACTTGTGTCAATCGTCAGTGAGTGAAGCATTTAATGAGTGCATTGACGCAATGTACAGCGAACTGTGTCCAAGATGGATTTCATTTGAGATGGATGAAGAAGAAAAAAATGAAATTAAAAAACATTTCTACAGAAAAACAAAATTTCCTGGAGTAATAGGCTGCATTGACGGAACCCATATCAGAATTATACCAACCACGGTTGATCAACGTTTTAAATATCACAACAGAAAGGGATTTCATAGCCTGAATGTAATGGTGGTAATTTTGAATATAAAATTTTGTTTTTTTTTTATGTTTTTAATCTTTTTTAAATCTTAAAGGTATGTGATCATAAACTCCGTATAAGGTACATACAATCTCATAGTGCTGGATCGTCCCACGATTCTCTGATTTGGAATGTGAGTGACTTAAAACACTATTTGAAAGAGAAATATGATAATGGAGAAAGGAATACATGGTTGCTGGGTAAATTACAAAACTTAGCTTCCTTTTGGATTAAGAGTTAATTTTTTTGTTTGTTTATTTATAGGAGATGCTGGTTATCCATTGGATTTTTACTTGATCACACCTTTCAGATCAACACAGGAAGGTTCACCAGAAAGTTATTTCAACCATATTCATGCTAAAACAAGAAATGTTGTTGAGCGAACCATAGGGGTTTTAAAGAACAGATTCCGCTGTTTACTCGGTGCCAGGCAACTTCATTATACTCCCGAAATGGCTGGAAAAATTACAGCTGTTTGTGCTTCTTTGCACAACATATGCATCCACTACAATATAGATTGGCCTGATACCTATTTAGAAGATGAAATAGTAGAATCTGAAAGCTTCGAAGATAATTTGAGCGCTTCAGATATAAGAATAAAAATAATGGATGCTTTAAATAATTAATTTTTATTTTTTATACAAAACAACAAAAAAAACAATACAAAAACTTAAATATTAAACTTTAATATTTATATAATAAAAGAAAAACTTTAAAACCCAATTTTTAATTTCTCAATCTCGACTTTGTTAATTTTCACTTCCAGTTCCGCTTTTCTTATTTCTAAAAGAGCTCTTCTGTGTTCATTTTTTTTGTCTAATTCACTTTTGTATAGTTTTAACTTTTCTTTTTTAATTTCATAAATTTTTCGAGTATACCTTTGTATTTCAAACAATTTATTCTTTAGGTCCATGCATAATTCTCGTTGGAGTTTTACTTGCTCTTCTAAAAGCGAAATTTTTTCTTGAGCCTTATTTTTGCGAACTTTTTTAGAAGCTCTAGGGGAAACAGATATATCCTCAATAGCGTCACAGCTAGTTTCAGCTGTTATAATTGGTTCAGGAAGTTTTTCTCCTGTTAATGTTGTCTCAAGACCTGTTTCTTTTGTTGACTCACGACCGGTTACAGTTGGCACAGGACCTGTGGAATTACATCGAGCTCGCTTTATTCCAAATGGATTCCCTTCGGGACTTATAATAGAACGTAGCTCCAACAGACTGGCTGCTGCTTCTTCTACTGGCGTCAAAACAAATTGCTTGAATGTTCCTCCACCTGTTGCATGACTTTCTGCTCTGTTGAATGCCAGTTTTTTCTTCAACTTACATTTAAAATCTGCCCACACCTTCATCCAACCTTCATCAGTACGAAATGGAGGGCCAATGGTATTTAAATCCTCTGCTATTTGGTTCCAATTCCCTTTAATATTAATTTTGCTTAAGCTTTTGTGATAGCCCTTTGCTAAATTGGGGTTTTTTTTCCATTTTTTCTACCAATAGCGCAAACTGTTTTGGTGTAGTTATTTTTATTCTAAAATTTATAAAAATTCAAAATTGTTTATAAAATTAAGTAAATTGTATTTTTCTAATACTTACGCTTTGTTTGCAGCCATTGTAATTTTGTTTTCAAAGCTGTCGTGATCAAAATTTATAACGACAGTTTTTCCCCTTTTTGACAGGCAAATACGCCAAATACGATACGGTTATTTTGGTATATTTGTAATAGATTTACACTTAGAGTTGTATTTTTGGCGTATTCGGCAAACGTGATACTATTTTTTAAAAACGCCAATGTTTGACATGAATACGCCATGAATACGCCAACCATAATAAGGGTGATTCATGAAGCTTATGTGTCAGAGTTTTCTTCAGCATGCATTTGACGAGAAAGCGGTCAAAAATCTATAACTTTTGATTGGATTGGAATTTTGATATGCGGTTTTTTTTTTGTTTGGTAGGTGAGACTTTAGCCTTTAAGTTTGCTATAAAACGTACTTCTCAACCGAAAATAAAAAAAATTACGGAGGGTTTAAAATACATTTTCATTTGTAGTTGAATCTTAGTACAAAAGTGAAGTGTTAAAAGGTAAAAAAAGTTTTTTTTTAAATATAATGTCTTATTTTTTCAGTTAATTTTACAACTAATACTTTTTAACAATTTTTTAAGTTAATTTTTTCAGAAAATGCCAAACTTTGGCCCCCGTAAACTTTTTAGTCCTAATGTGCACAAGGGCCAAATGTTGTTTTTTTTTTTTTTTTGAAAGATCCCGAGTTAAAATATAATTTATTAAGCAGCGAACGTAAAAGTTGCCTTATATTGGTTCAAGATAGAGAAGTTTCAATGAAAAACTCGATTTTTTTTGCTTTAGTTAAATTTTTTTTTTATTGTCTTTTTAAATATTTCTATATCAATTTTTATGGTAAATTTATGAAATATAACAATTTTTATTGTAAATTTACAAAATATATAAATTTTTAAATCAAGAAAATTTTTTAACTATATAAAAAAAAGTGTAACTTATTGTTAGTGTAATGAAAAAGAACTTTAAATCAACCAATTTTAGTAAAAATTTCTTCTAAATAGCCCTGATTTTCATCTTCTAGAAGTTGTTTAGCGTCTTCGTCTAATTCAATAGAGGTAGTTTTCTATGTTTGACGAATGTTGGACATATATGGATCTGAAGTGCACAACAAAATAGTGATAAGGTCTTCATTAGTACAATATCTGGACATTTTCCTTGTGTTGTGCTCGCGAAAGAATCTGTAGTCTTTGTTCCTTTTTTCTTGCGCTTCTTCAGATAGATCTCTTATTGGTAGCTTATTGTTTTGAATTATTTGTTCCCCATGATACAAAATTTTATGAACTGTGGATGGCATATATCTCCAAGAGTATTTTTCATTATAAAGTATATCTGTTTTATTGGCGTACTCTCCAAATTTTTTTGCATTTATCTTTCTGTTGCATGCTAGAACTTGTAATATGATTTTGAATCGTCTTATTAATTCATGATCTACACCTGTGATAGATGCTGCAGTTTCCGGATCGGAAAAAATCTCCTTGCAGTATTTCCATCATTTGTGTTTCCTTCCCCTTGTTTTGGTTGGTCGGTTACGAGGCCAAGCTGTAGATATTTTTGTTGAATTTGTTTTTGTTTGCTTTCTTTTTTCTTAATTTTCTTTGTTTTTTTCTCACTGTTTCGCCTAACGGACCAAATTCCAAATCATAACCCAATTAAAGAATATGCTCCATGAAACGTATTCTAGCATGAAGAGGGGACGTTCCAAATTCGTAGGCTTCCTTAAAACTATCGTCTTCTGGTGGAGGTTGGCTTAATTGACTTGATGTCTTTTGGCATATAATGCATATAATCCAGTCAAAGCTTGTGCAACTTTTCCATCAATCATTGTGAGACTCATTTTAAAATGTACTTCAATGTCTTGGTCATCAAATTCAAATATCACTGGTTAAAGTTCCTTAATTTGATATTTTATTTTTTGAATTTCTTCAGTTATGACATCTTTGGTTTCCTTTTTGAATGTAAATTTTATTGGTCTGCAATACTTTGTTGAAGAAGGAATTTCATTTTTCCATATATCAATTTCTGTTGCTCTACTAGTTGACGGCTCTAAGACGCTATACCTCTTTGTTAAGCGCAATGGAACGAAAGATACCATAAATAAATTAGCATCTGATGAATTTTCGGCATTAAATTCCTTGTATTGTTTCTGACCAGAGGATCCATCACACTCCCATTTAGAAATTAAAGTAATGCTGCTATTACCAATTTTTTTTAAATGATCAGTATCAAGCGTATTTAGCAATCGTTCTGCAGTATGTTCAGGAAGATCTTGCAATTTTATTTCTGCTGATATTGAAGTGACACTAATAGCAGATTGTGAAGGTAAGCATTCTTTTTTGGCAGAAACTAAATCTCGATACTCTCATTGGTTCGCTTCCGCAATTCCTTATATTGATTTTTGGACAATTTCAAATCCAAAAATAGGGCGAACGCTTCTTCCGGCGTAAATGTCTTATCTTCAATTGGTGTAGGAATGCTTTTCAAAATCCTCCTTGTGCGCCTTGGGCTCGGTTCTACTAATTTTTCAATTATTTAAATTTTATTTTTTTTATTTTGGGTTGGTTGAATTTGGTGCAAAAATGAATCCTTAATAATTCTTTAAGAAATTTCTTCATTGATATTCTCCAGCTTGCGCCTTCGAGATCTTTCACTACATCCGTCAATTGGTTTTGCTGGTCGACCCTTTTTTCCACTTCCGTTGGCAGTTGTAGATGCACTCTCAAAAATAAGTTCCTTTATTAACCAGTCTTGGTAACGTTTGTACATCTTTGCCTTGCTATGAGAGCATTCAATGTACCGTCTTTTCAAGTTCGATGCAAAATTAGTAATTTTTCCTTTGTGCATTTCAATGTCTTCTAGGTTACAATTCTTAAAGAAGTCATTGCTCACTATGTGCAAAATTACATCGTCTACATCATTTCGTTGATAATAAATATCTGCCAGATCTCTGCAACAGTACTTAGCCATTGCACAAATTGTAATGAATAATAATTGTGGAAACATTATTAAAATACTCTTTCTTGCAGTTATGTGAAATAAAAATTTTTATCTTTTATTACCACTTTTAGAAGCATAAAAAACCCACACCCTAACCGCTTTTAAAAGGTGAAGCATACCTGCTCATATCTTAAAGGGCTATGTCGCAATAGTTTTTTTTTACCATTTACAAATTTTTATCTTTTATGACCACTTTTAGAAGCATAAAAAACCCACACCCTAACCCCTTTTAAAAGGTGAAGCATATCTGCTCATATCTTAAAGGGCTATGTCGCAATAGTTTTTTTTTTTTTACCATTTACCTGTTATTTAAATTGTTTCCCATTTTATCAGGTATTTAAACTATATAACTCTAATTCAGACTATTAATGTTTTTGAAAGATACCTATGTAAATGTACCTGTAACAATTAAGCGCATTATATCTCAACCCTTTTTTATAAGTATATAACAACTCCTGACAACTCTACCGACACGCAAAAAAACACACCGCGGTGCACCGGTACGACCAACTTTTGTATTCATAACACTCAGACGGACGGACGGACATCGTTTAATCGACTCCGAAAATGTTTTTGAGTCGATCCGTATAATAAAAGATGGATAAAGGTCCAATATTTTTGGCAGTTACAAACATCACCTCAAACTTCATATATATCCTAACCACATAGTGGACAACTTTTGTATTCATAAATTTTGCAGAAAATATCTAACCTTGGGTCAGAAAAATTGTTCTGGTGCACACGGGCGGAAACTGGCGGATGTATAATGGGATATAGGAGTATAGGGTAGGGTTCGGACTATAGAAGAGTGCAAGATTTTTTCTGACTGCTTTTGACTGTCAGGAGTTATGCTCTATTAAGTAGGAGATTTTCGGAAAATTTGGACCTTTTTTAAAAAAATTTTTTTTTTTAAATATCGGAGCGACTCACATTTTTAACATTAATAGTATGGAAGCCACAAAATTATACAAAATTTACTTCACTTCAAAAACTTAGCAAAATTTTAGGAAAATACTGAGAAAGCCCATTTTCGAAGACCCTGTTCGCTGTGATATAGTTGAGATAGAGTCGCAATTTTTTGGCTCCCGAGGTTTACTAGTATTTACTTTCAAATGAATAACATAACTTTAAAATCGGTAACAAAAAAAAATGATTTTTGGCCGCCTTCTCAAAATATGGTCCACTGTGCGCCGGTTAGGGCATCGTAATTTTTTGGATATAAGCAAATTGGTAAATTTATCTGAAGGAATGAGTATAAGAAATTGTAAAGAAAGTAATTTCTGTGATACGTGTGTAAAAACTAAAATGTCAAGAATACCTTTTCCAAATGAAAGTTTAAATCGCTCAGATAAGTTATTGAATATTATTCATTCTGATATGTGTGAACCGTTTCAAAAGCCTTCACAAAGTGGAAAGAGATACTTTTTATCTTTATTGATGATTATTCCAGATACACAAGGATTTATTTTTTAGAAAAGAAAAACGAAGTATATTTTAAATTTAAAGAATATGTCAAACAAGTGGAGAATTTTAAAGACAAGGAAATCAAAATCTTACCTTGTGACAATGGAGGCGAATACATCAATAAGGATATGAAATCTTTTTTAAAGGAGTGTGGTATTATATTGCAAACAACTGTTCCTTATTGAAAAGAACAAAATAGTGTGGCTGAACGCAAAAATCGGTCATTAGTTGAAATGGTTCGTGCAATGTTAAACGAAGCGAATCTTCCTAAAAATTTCTGAGCAGTATGTGTGTTAGCAACAAACTATATTCAAAATCGCCTTCCTAGTAAATCCTTAAGTACAACTCCATTTGAACTATGGCACAATAGAAAGCCTGATTTAAAACACATAAAAGTTTATGGAAGTAAAGCTTTTGTTCAGATTCCAAAATGTAAGCGTAAGAAGCTTGATAATATTCTTGTAGAATGTATTTTAGTTGGATATGAGGAAAATACAAAAGGATATAGACTCCTGAAAAAAGAATCTAATCAAATTTTAATAAGTAAAGACGTTAAATTTTATGAAGAATTTTCAAACGATAAAGAAATAACTTGCAGTCCTATAGAAAAAGAAGAAGTCCAAATTGGTGTTTTAAAAAATGAGGAAATTGAAGAACTTGAATGTAATAATGAATTCTCATATGAAGAAACACAAGATGAACCAAAAGAATCCGAAGAACAGGATGGTGAATTTGAACAACAGAAAAATAATCAACCAATGCAACAAACCTCTGTTGAGAATATAGTTAATTTACGTAAATCTGAAAGGTTGAAAACTAAACCATTAATAAATTGGGGAAAAGTAGATGAACTTTATTTAGTCAATAATAATAACTTGTATAATAATAATACAACTCCTAATACATGGAATAAAATTCTTACTTTAGATAAGCATGAACGAGATTTATGAATAGATGCTGCTCAAGAAGAATATAAATCTCTTCAAAACTAACAAAGTTACCAAACGGAAAGAAACTTGTAGGATGTAAATGGGTCTTTCAGCTGAAAAATGACATCCTGAATAAACCTAAATTCAAAGCACGGTTAGTAGCTAAAGGATATACACAATCATTTGGTGAAGATTATGAGGAAACCTTTGCACCTGTGGGTAAGTTTGTCACATTTAGAACTTTGCTATCAATTAGTTCCTCAAAGAAATATGTAGTTAAACATTTAGACGTTAAATCAGCATTTCTAAATGGAAGTATACAGGAAGAAATTTATATGGAGCAACCTCAAGGATTCATTGAGAAAGGTAAAGAAGGTTTAGTTTGCAGATTAATGAAATCAATTTATGGACTAAAACAAGCTGCTAAATCATGGTATGATAAATTAAATGAAGTTTTAATTAAACTTGGATTTAATAGAGGAAAAGCTGATACCTGTTTATACACAGCAAAAATTAATAACTGTATTGTTTATCTATTAGTATATGTAGATGACATTTTAATATGCTGTGAAAGATCGGATATTATATCGAAAATTTATAATGATTTGAATAGTTATTTCGAAATTAAAAATTTGGGATTTGTTTCATCATATTTAGGTATTCAAATAGAACAAAATGCTGATGGTGATTTTTTGTTACATCAAAAGGAAAAAATTAAAAAATTGATAACTGAATGTAAATTGCAAGATGCCAAACCAAGTTATATTCCAATGGATCCTGAATTTATCAAAATTACATATGAAGAAAATTTGATGCCAAATAACGAAAAATACAGATCAATTGTTGGTATGTTATTAAATATTTCCATTACTTCCAGACCTGACATATCTGCTGCAGTATCAATACTATGTAGGGGAGTTGCCATTCCACGTAAATGCGATTGGGAAGCAGTTAAAAAGGTTATACTTTGTCTTCAAACAACACTATAAAGAAAATTAAATTTAACAAGTAAGAGTGTTAAATTCGGCTGTGCCGAATCTTTGGTACTCTCCACCTCGGTTTGAGTATTGATGATAAATGTAAACAAAATATTGGAAAAATATGCATGCATTTCCTATATGCATGCGTTTCCGGTTATATGACATAACTTGTCGTTTAATTTAGTTTTTGCTAATTAAATATCTCGCCCTAACCTCCATTGCAAAGGTAATGGTTGTGTATGGTGGCTATATGCATTAAATCGTGCTTTTTTGGCTTTTAACTGGCCAAATATTTCTTCATTGCGGCCATATAGGTCGGATGGAGTAACAAAATAATAACCGAAAAAAGCTCTCTCAACTTTTTTTTCAAAAAAATATTGCCATATTTGGAAAACATAGAGAATAAATTTATAATAATAAATAATTAAATTAGGGATGCCAAACGCAAAAAACCAAATATCGCAAAAATTTTAAATAAAATAATTTGTTATCTTTATTTTCTGAAGAACTTCAAATATTCATCCAAAAAAAATTGTGAAAATTTATATATAAATAACATTCTCATCAAATTGCGTTTATTTATGTAACAATTTTTATGTTCGCAATTCTTAAGTATCATTTGAGGTTTTATAAAATTCATTGAATTTAAATTAATGTTTTCTGTAGTCCGATTCTGTAAATTTCAACGATCCGACAATGGCAAAATATATCGACAGCTATTGTTGTTTGCACTGAGGATTAAGTGATTCACTAAGTACATATATCTTAACGACAGTCGACAAATCTATTTTTCTATTTCTTTAAATTGTAAACGAGTGGCATCTCTGTCAAAATAAGCGAAAAACACAAAGAATAGAAAAAACAAATTACTTCGTGTTTGACAGGATGATTTTATGTTTATGTTTAATATCTCTATTTTTTTTTACTAATATTTCTGTTTATTTATTTGAAA
This sequence comes from Cordilura impudica, assembly GCA_963682025.1. Classification (NCBI taxonomy): domain Eukaryota; kingdom Metazoa; phylum Arthropoda; class Insecta; order Diptera; family Scathophagidae; genus Cordilura; species Cordilura impudica. The sequence continues at coordinate 198,551,571 of OY821519.1, read as the reverse complement.
ATGAAATAATGAATTGAATATGCTATTTAATTTTTTTATTTATATAAAAAATTTTTTTAATTAAAGCAAAATATTTTCACTATTTTATGATTTTTATTTATGTATGACGACATTTCAAACTAAAAATTTAAGTTTTTATCGATTGAATAAACAACACAAAACTGGTTGTCGTTTAGATAACAACAACAGCTGACTTTAACAATAGCGAATATCGTTTAAAAATTTTACTGATAATTTTGCTTTTCTTTTTTTAACGATTCGATTATCGTTAAAAGAAGTTACTGAAAAGCTATTAATTTCTCCTGAATGCCAATATTTTTTTTAATGTAAACATTTTTTAAATGTAAACATATTTCGTGTTTTTTATACCCTATACCACTATGTGGTTTGGGTATAATGACTTTGTGCTGCTGTTTGTAACAACCAAAAATATTTGACCTAGACCCATCTTTAATTATACCGATCGAATCAGAAACACTTTCTGAGTTGATTTAACAATGTCCGTCCGTCCGTCCGTCCGTCCGTCTGTGTGTCCATGCAAAGCTTGTAATCAAACTGCAGGTCGCAAATATGAATATATTTTGACGAAATTTGGTATATAAGCTTTTATCGGCCATGGGATGAACGCTATTGAAATTGGTGAGAATCGGTCCATGTTCAGACCTAGCCCCCATACAAATTACCCATATGAAATCGACATAAATTGCCATAAGATCCAAATTGTCATATAGATCTTACTCAAATTGGGTTTGTATGCGTTCATTACATCCACTAATGAGTAGTCCAAAAATGATCCCTTTGACCCCATATAGAGCTGCTTCCCGATCTTCACTTAAATCTATTAAAAAACAAAAATATTGCACTGATTCTTCTCAAATTTTGTTTGTACATATTTTTGCAAAATACAAGAGACTTTACCAAACATGATCAGGATCGGTCCATTTTTGGACCTAGTCCCTTTATAGATATAGCATCCGATATGAACTTTTTCATATCTGCAGCCAAAAAAATTAATAAAAATCCCACTCAAATTTGGTTTTTGCTTATTTTCAATGTCCAGTTAGTTGGGCCTAAGAGATAGGGTTTCTAAACGCATGGTATAGGGTATCGTATGGTCGGTCTAGACCGACTATAATTTTCTTACTTGTTTTTTTTTTGAATTTGATGCAATTGATGTATTCTAAATTTAAAATTATTATTTTCGCCGTTTTGATATGATTTTCTGAAATTCAATTAATATTTTATAATTTATAATTGGAAATATTAATTCCAGTTTTTAGAATTGATATTTTCTAAAATTTAAATGGAAAATTTAAAAAGCGCAATTTTGTACTTATGTGAATAATACTGCTTTAATAATTATAAACAATTTTTTAAAATTAGATGTAATCGCAATCAGATATTTTGTAGGTAAAGCAGAATAATAATTCTATATAACTATGTAGAACTGTTTTGAAAGCAAAAAACTCATTGATGAACTCGGTAACTCTATTTTGTAAAGACAACAAAAAGTTAGTATGCCAAACTTATGTTCATATTTGTAAAAGAATAATGAAAAAACGTATGAAATAATAAAAGACCAGCCCGTGTATACTCTTAACATTGTGCTGTATGATATCTATTTGAAAATATTGACATTCATGTTAAAATAGAAATAACAATTGCAAAGCTAATTAGAACAAAAATTGTGGCGCCATCTACTGTGGCATAGTCGGGCTGAGCAAAATGAAGTGACACTCTGTTAATGCAAAAGAAATGTATTTTCCCCACAACAAAATATTGCAGAATTTTATGTAAATAAAATAATATACCGATTTATTTCTAACATGCAGTTATTATGGATATATGTACATATATAGAATATATGTATATAATTTGTATTGTTTTATATGTAAATATTACACACAAAAAATACAACATCAAACGTTATTTTTGTGTTTTTCTCTTTAAATAAATTAATATATAAAATTTTTTTTTGCTAAATTTACATTGTTTTTTTTTATTAACAACTAGGTACGTATTTTAGCATTATTTGTTTTAGATGCTGGTTAATTTTTACTCCCTTTATATTAAACTCGTAGTGTCTGCTTGTCGAAAAAATTTGGATCGATTTTAACCCCTTTCCCGTGACCCAATCGATCTGAAACTTTGCAGGCAGGCTCGTGGCAATGACAGAAATGATCTAGTGATGCCAAAACAATGGAAACTTTTAAATTTTTCTACCAGAGTTGATAAAAAAAATGTACAAAGGGTTAGTTTTTATTATATTATTACCACAACGACCGCAAAAACAACAAGTCCAGCTATGACAACAATACAACATTTAGAATAACAACAAGAACAATATAGAAACATCATATTTTTAATTTTTTTTTTACTTTTTCAGAGATTTCCCTGGACCTGTTCCACAGATTTTAATGATTTTTGAAATAGAATTCTTCCCATGAATTTGGTGAATCATTCTCACTAAAAGTGATCACCATAGCTATCCTATTGAGGGCGTGATCGTGAGAAGAACAACATAGAAAATTATATTTTTTCAAGACTTTTTTTTAGTTCTTTATTCAAATCTCGGGCCCTAATTGACCGATTTGGACGATTTCAAATAGCAAACTTCTCAGGACGTTAACGAATCGTTTTTTATATCAACGAGCACCCCAGCTGCCCGATTGATGCCGTCATCGTGATTTCCACAGACGGACAGACGGACAGACGGACATCGCTATATCAACTCCGGTTGTTATAAGGATCACAAATATATATATTTTATGGGGTCCAAATTTTTTTTTCTAATTATTACAAACGGAATGACAAACTTATATATACCCTCTGCACACTGGAGTGGAGGGTATAAAAAGAAATTCATATTTTAATATTGAATCTTACGTCGACGCTAATTGGGCAAGTGATTATGGAGATCGAAAATCAACAAGTGGTTACTTGATTTTACTTAGTGGTAATGTTATATCCTGGTCATCTAAAAAGCAATCGGCAGTAACATTATCATCGACAGAAGCTGAATTTATAGCAACATCTTATGCTGGTCAAGAAATATCTTGGATAATTCAATTATTGAAAGATATGAACATTCCAATTACCATGCCAATACCAATGCATGAAGATAACCAAAGTTGCATCAAAATTATTTTGTCGTCGAAATTTAGTTCAAGAACAAAACACATAGATGTAAAGTTGCATCACATCAAAGATTTATATAATAATAAAATTATTGAATTCAAGTATTGTCCTTCTGATCAACAACTTGCTGATTTTCTCACTAAGCCTTTATCACATCCAACGTTCAAAAAATTAATTGCGAATATATTTCGTTGAGGGGGGATGTTGGATATTAACAAAATATTCACTTTGTTTAAAAGTATTTTGAAAATATTAATCAAATAAACTTTGTTTTATAATTTATATATTAGAAAATATTTTTAATAAAAATTTATTAGTTTTCAAACCTTTATACAATTAACACGTACTGCTCTTTAATTGGATAGGATTCTAATAAAAACTTTGTATTTCTCAGCTTTTTTGCTATTCGCATATTTCTAGCGGGTGCGACCGAGAGTTTGAACACTTTTCTTTCTCCATATAATTAAGGGCCACCCTATTGTTCATATCAATAATATTAATAGGCTAGGCGATTTTTTGTTACCGATGTTTTGTTCTACCGTTTTATCCCGATTTTGACCAAACGTATATTATTTGAAAGGTATTTCTTTTTAGCTGTTCACCAGATTTACAGATTTTTAAATTTCTTCCTGTATTTTGAGTAAATTGCATTTAAAATTGCTACTAACACATACATAAAATTATACATATGCTATGTGCGTTTTATTAAATTTGTTTATATGTTTGTTAATGAGTTTGCTATCTCCATTCACAATAATAATGAACCAAAAAAGTGTTGGTTTGTGAATTGGCTAAGTTTAAAAATAAAGTTGCCTAGAAATTGCACTCGAATAAAAATAAATATGGATTATAATATTACTTTTGTTTTTGAATACATATGTATATCTGCAACAAAAGAATAAATTCATGTTTTTATTCACTTAGATTATTTCAAAAATGTTCACTACTTAGTTCGAACAACTCGATAATTCGACCGAGCCTAAAAATGTATGTGTCGGGATTGTCGAAAATGCACTGTATACTTTTGAATTTTTTGTTTTGTTATTCATAAAATTAAAACTTTAATCAAATATTTTTTTGTAATATTTAATATGCATAAATTAATTTTCGTCAAAACTTTTATAAAATTTATTATTATTAATATAGATTGTTAAATAATTTTCCAATTATTTCAGGAGGTTAGGGTTAATAGTGGGCTTTTCGGAAAAAATTAAGGCTGGTAAAGAATAAAGGGGCTTACTACCATCCTAATCATTCGCTTCTTAACATTTTGTACTATAAACTCTCTTTTTTCTTGGTGAGTTTTCGAGTTTTCGTATTTGATTTAGCTACCTACAGCGAAGAAGACAAAAACACAAATCTATTTTTCCTGAGCATGGTCAGGATGGGGCCTTTGGTTGTAGGATTCCTCACAAGCTTCACTTAAATCTATCAAATATCCAAAATATTGCACAGATTTTTACAATTGGCCTTATTTGTTTTTGAGAAAAGTGACTTTATTAAATATGGTCATGAATGGTCCATTTTTGTACCTAGTTCTCATATAAAGATAGTATCCAATATGAGCTTTTTCATATCTTAATGCCACAAATTAAGATCGGTCTGGACCAACTAATAATTTCTTGTTTATTTTAAAAATAAACTAGAGGACCCCTGCTGCTCCGCAGCATTATTATTATATTATATTAATTTTTATAATATAAACCAAAATTTGCCAAGAGAAGTTAACGTACAGTAATGCCAAAATATGCCAAGAGAAGTTAACGTAGAGTAAAAGTAAAGTTGATTGTCCACGCATAACTTTCCTCAAACCCAACGAATTTGCCAAGAGATTTTAACGTACAGTAATGCCAAAATATGCCAAGATAAGTTAACGTACAGTAAAAGTAAAGTTGATTCTCCACGCATAACTTTCCTCAGACCCAACGATTTTAAGTAGTTAATAGCTCAAGGAGCTTGATCCACTGAGTGTTCTTAGACATATGTCAACAGCCTACGTTAATTAGAACTCTAGTTATAGAGGTTTGAGAGAAGAAAAATATTGAAAAAAATCTTGAATGCAAAGTTTATTCATAAATTCTTTTAATATATAAGATGTCTTCTTTTTGGCTATTTCAACCTTTAAGATAATCTTGTCAATACAAAAAGTTATCACCATAGAAAGTAATATTTAAATATTAAAAAAATAAGAACATATTACAAAACAAATTTTTATGAATGTCTTCATTAATTAAACATAAAAAATATACAATTAAACAAAATTATAATAAACCTTTTCCCTCACATAAATGTTACATTGAGCCATTACAATTTCCAAATGAGCACAATACAACGCGTAATAAAGTTGATGGCATAATTAACTTGTTTTCAACATTTACCATTATTAAAATGGAAAACTTATAATCCGATTTATTTGCTGATTAAAGTCAATTTATATTAAAACGCAGGGCAAATGTTAGAATGCTGTTGAAGTAAACAACCAACAATGATTTGGTTGAAATGTTGAAGTCAATTGACAGGGATGCCAGATTAATTAAAGTTTTTATAAAAACTATCACCGTTATCGATAAAAACTTAATAAATAGTTGGGAAGTAATCTCTTTTAAAATTTATTAACTAAATATTTCAAACACATTTTTGGCTTAGCCTCATCGTCTTGGGACACTGTTGAGGCAAGTTGGCATAAATATTAATACGAGCAGAAACTAATAAATTATCTTTCTTTCTTGTGAAATAAGTTAAAGATTTAATTTAAAAAAATAAGAAAGTTATTTATAAAAATATCAAAACATTTTCTATTTGGAAAATTTTCTAGCACGAAAAAATCTAAATACCATCCTTATTCATACTTACCAACATTCGAATTATTCTCCAAACTGGATTTTAAATAATATCTGGCATGTCTGGCCACCATCACTAAGAACATAAACAAGTTACTAATTAACTATTCTATTCAAAATTACATGTTATTGCGGAAATGAGCATAATGCAAAATCAGAATTGATATCTAACTAATCCTTGCTGTGTTATATAAATAACATTGCACCAGCGCTTTGTGACGCAACATATTAAGAGGAATGCATGTTTGTGGAAACAAAATGTAATTAGATTGAATTGAATTGGAATTACATACATATTCATTTGTGTAAGAAAAAAATCTTCAAAAAATATATTGATTTTATTAGCTCTCAAATAAGTTTTCAGTACCATTTTCAAGAAATTCATCAAAATATAGGGTGGGACTTAAGTAACGCTATGATTTAATAAGTGAAAAACGTTTTCGTTTACGTATTTTTTCAAAGTTAGCTTTGAGAAACTGGAAAAATTTATGATGAAAAGATTCAGCACAGAACAAAGAACCAAAGTTGTTTAATTTTATTTTGAAAGTCAGCATGCGATTATTCAGATACAAAGATCATACCAAAGTTTCTTTTATGTACGAAATGGATCTAGCGTTCAAACAATTTACCGATTGGTTGAGTGTTTTCGGCAACAAGGGGCTGTCTGTGATCTTCCGCGTGCTGGAAGACCTCGTACAGTTCGAAATGATGTTAACGTTGCTCGGGTACAACCAAGTATTGAGGAAAACCCTGAAAATTCCACCAAGCGCTGTTTTCAGAAGTTGGTAATGCCTAAGCGGACTCTCCCAAGAATTTTACATAAGTTACAACTTTTCCGATATTTTTTTTAATCTCTTTCTTTTAACCCATACTCTCTGTCTGTCTGTCTGTCTGCCATGGGTGGACCCCATTCCCCCTTATCCAATTGATTTGAAACTTGGCCCATAGTCTTGTCGTGACTACAGATTTTGGGGTAGTCACGCACAGTCACGGATGATCTAAATCTCATTTCCCCTCATCCGATCGATCTGAATCTTGGTCCATACACTTGCTGTGAAAAGAAGATTAACTTTGACTTGGTCACGCACAGTCACGCGTTGTTACGCACAGTCACGGAGTGATTTAAAACCCATTTTCCCTTATCCGATCGATCTAAAACTTGGTCGATAGACTTGCTGTGAAAAAAGATTAACTTTGACATAGTCACGCACAGTCACGGAGAGATTAAAACCCCATTTCCCCTCATCAGATGGATGTGAAACTTTGTGCATAGACTTGTTTTGGCCAACGATTTATTTTAAGATAGTCACACACAGTCACGCACAGTCACGCACAGTCACGGAGATATTCAAAACTCATATGCATAACGAAAGAAAGAGTTTCAAATAACTTCGTTTTTATGGGTTAGATTATTTTTTAATTCATCTTTATTTATTGAATCTTCACATAGGATTGCGACCTAACAATAAGTTATTCAAATCTTAAAACTAAAACTTAACTGTTAAGATTCAATATATTTAAATTCAATTAATGTAGAATTCCCCTAATATATTACAATAATTAGTGAATGCAATATAGAAGACAATATAGTTATATTATCTTTCTTTTTATTGGCCAATTTGACGTTAATTTTTGTTTATTAATAGATCGAATTACATTTATACCTTTTATACAGTCTATTAAATCCAGCCAGTGCCACACAAATTTTAATTTATTCTATATACATATGTAATCTAATGATAAAAAATATCATGTGAGTCCGATCACAGGGGAGATGTGTAAACATCTGGTAATTAAAGATTTTTTATGTCACTTTTTTAAAATCAAACAGAAAGCGTCATCTATGTATCACTTATAGCAAATTTGTGGGGTTGTTGAATTATGTATACTAGCAAATTCCAGCCCTCGAAAATCGAGCGCAAGTTCTAGGAAATTTTATTTTTTCATTAAATAAAGACCCTAAAGGTATGCTAATCAGTTATAGCCAATTCACAAATCAATACAAAAAACAAACTAATTTTTATTACAAACACATTAACAAATTTAATAAACACACACATAGCATGTATAATTTTATGTATGTGTTAGTAGCAACTTTAACTGCAATGTGCTCAAAATAAAGGAAAAAATTTAAAAATATGTAAATTTGCAAAACGGCTAAAAAGAAATTCCTTTCAAATAATATACGTTTGGTCAAAATCGGGACAAAACGGTAGAACAAAACATCAGTCACAAGAAATCGCCTAGCCTATTAACATTATAGATGTTATACATTTGTATTGTGAAATTTTTAACATTTTAAAGTAAATCGTTGTTGAATTAGCTGAAACAATTTTATATCACAATTTTTTCACCAATACAATCACAAATCCACCGATTTGTCTTACGGCTCACATGTTACGTTCTTTTTGTGATTGTATTGTGAACTATAAATTTACCCCCCTGCGCGCATAGATGTTTAAACAAAAAAAAAAAAGAAACAATTGTATCAATCCATTTTTCATCCAATGTCGCCCTCCTTCTTAAGAGTTGATGGATACGATTGTTGATCAAGTTACGTGCTAGAGGATTCGGGTGAGACTCTAGCTTTTCCAAATAGTTTGCACTATATCTAGTGATTTCTGTGCAAATGTGAGTTTCTTACGTACCATGGTGCGCCTGTATTCATTCTCAAAGTCTTGTTTTGACATATTTGTATTCTTTCTGTGTTTGAAGCTGAGGCTGTTCCCCATAACTGTATACCATAGCACCAAATGGGTTTGAAAATCGAGTTATAAATCAAGAGCTTACAATCGAGACTTAACTTTGAGTTCCTGCCAATTAGCCATGTGAATTGGACTCATTTCAATTTTATTTGTGTCAATTTAGCTTCTATATGGATTTTTCAGGTAAGTCGGTGATCAAGATGAAGTCCGAGATATTTAACAGAGGAATGTTGAGGTATAGGCTGGTTCCTAATTCGAATTTGAGGGCAAATCTCCTTTCTTAGGGTAAAAGTTACGTTGATACACTTTTGTTTATTTACTTTAATCTTCCACATACATATCTAGTCAATCTTCCAGCTGTTCAATATGGCTCTGTAAAAGAAGAGATACTGTTGAGGGGTTTTCATGTACGCTTAGAATTGCTGTATCATCCGCAAAAGTCGACGTAAGTGAGTTTTCATTTCTTGGCATGTCTGATGTGTAAAGGATGTACAGAAGCGGGCCCAAGATACAATCTTGTGTTACACCGACACGAATTGTCTGTGGAGGGCTCACATTAGCTTATGTGTGTCCGGGGGTAAAAACTGTTTAACTTTATAGAGGAGTCCCTCGTGCCAAACTCGGTCGAAGGCTTGCGAGACGTCTATAAAAAGTGCAGAACAGTACTTTTTCTCTTTAAAAGCTCTTCTTGTGTCACTTACAATTCTGTGAACTGGCGCAGTGGTGATGTGTTTTCGTCTGAAACCAAATTGGTGTGCTAGAATGACATTATTTTGATCTACGGGTATTTTAAGTTTGTTTACCAAAATTCTCTCGAATAATTTTGACAAGTTGGACAGTAAACTTATTGGTCTATACGAATCGAACTTTGTATAATCTTTACCTGGTTTAGGTATCTTTGTAACGAGTGAAACTTTCCATTCTGGGGGAAAATGTTCAAGGCGTATTATAGCATTAAAAATAAACAGAATTATTCCAAAAGCATTTTATTACTGATCCCATCAATCTCCGATGCTTTTTTTGGGGGTTTAAATCAACAATAGCCTTTTTGATCTCTCGAATCACCGATATAAAATTCAATTGGTTCACGAGTTAAAACCAAATAATTAACAAATGGCTATGCCTTAGGGTACATACCAGAGGCATGGAGGAGGGCAAAAGTGGTGTTCATACCCAAAGTGGGGAAAAAGACACTGCACATCCAAAATCCTTCAGACCAATAAGCCTAACATCTTTCATGCTAAAGACACTTGAAAAACAGTGGACAACTATTTAAGATGTGGGATATTACAACAGATGCCTTTGCATCCAAACCAGCATGCGTATAGAGCGGGCAAATCAACAGAGACCGCTCTTACCAAACTAGTGGGCACTATTCAAAAATCACTAGATGAGAAGGAAATAGCAGTTTGTGCCTTCCTAGATATAGAAGGAGCCTTTGATAATACTTCACATGATGTAATAGAAAGGGATGGATGGTAGAAGTTCTCAACACAAGATCAGCAGAAACACTAGCAGAAGGGGAAACCTTAGCCGTCAACACAACCAGAGGATGTCCACAGGGGGGGGGTTCTTTCGCCTCTAATGTGGAGTCTGGTTGTGGACGAACTACTAGTGGAACTGTCAGAAGCAGGTATAGAATGTCAAGGCTATGCGGATGATATAGTCATAATAGCAAGAGGCAAATTCGAGGAAACCCTCTGTGACATTGTCCAAAGAGGGCTGAGAATTATCAATCAATGGTGTAGGGCAACAGGACTGAACATCAATCCGACAAAGACCACTATTGTACCATTTACCAAGAAAAGTAAACTTCCAAGATGGAAGGCAATTCAAATTCTGGGAGAAGTCATCGAACCAAGGACAGAAGTGAAATATCTAGGCATAATACTAGACAGCAAGTTAACATGGAAGGCACATGTCAACCGTATTACAGAGAAAGCCAAGCGTGCTACAATGATATGTACAAGGGTAGCGGGTAGAACCTGGGGATGTAAACCCAGCTTCCTACACTGGATGTACTCCATGATGGTCCGTCCAATCGTGACCTATGGAGCTATTGCGTGGGCCAAAAAGGACGGAGCTAAAATCAACTCAAATGGAGTTAAGTAGAATACAAAGACTAGCGTGTATTGGAATAACGGGTGCAATGAGGACGTGCCCAACGGCATCACTTGAAGTACTCTTGGATCAGAGCCCACTGCATATAGTGGTGCAAAAGAAAGCCCTGGCAACGGCAATCAGGATAAAGGGGGATAAACCTATATCCAGGCTTTATGAAGGGCAATGAAACCAAATAAGTCAGGTTAAAGATTACTCCCTCCTAGATTGTCCAATGGACAGGATGGCGAAGAAATACGATTTCAGGAAATACTTTGTTACAAAACTTAGTAACAAAAAGAAATGGAGTAGTTTGAGCACAGCATATTCTCTTAAGGAGAATACGATCAAATGGTACACGGACGGGTCAAAAACCGGAAATGGAACAGGGGCGGGAGTCTTTGGGCCTAGAACCAAATACTACGAATCAATGGGAATGCACACGAGTATTTTCCAGGCGGAAATTTAGCCATCGATATATGTGCACAGATTAACTTAAATAGAAAGTACAAAAGACAGGACATAACCATATTATCAGATAGTCAAGATGCTATTCGAGCACTAGGCTCCTATGTAGTAAACTCTAAGTTAGTATGGGACTGTCTGCAAAGACTGAATGAGCTAGGCAGACACAATAAGGTCAGCCTCTGTTGGGTCCCAGGACATATTGGGATTCGGGGAAATGAGCAAGCGGATGAGCTTGCCAGAAAGGGAGCTACCACAAAGCTAATGGGCCGGAACCGTTTTGTGGAATAGGAAAAGGAGTATGGGAAGGCCTACTCAAAGAATGTGAGAATCATATCAGACAGGAGCTTTTCTCGAGCCACTGGGGCTTAAGGCAATCAAAACTACTGCTAGGTAACTACAACGGTAAGAGATTTGAGTCAATTATCGGAATATCGAAGAACGGACTGAGAATATTAACCGGGATTCTAACCGGTCACTGTAGGCTTAGGGAGTATCTGAGCAGGTTAGGAATTGAAGCGTACCCCATGTGCAGATTTTGCGATGAGAAGGCAGAATTAGCGGAGCACATACTGGGGGATTGTGGAGCTTTAATGCATAAGAGGAAAAAGTACCTGGGTTCTTTCCAAATACCAAGGAGCGAAGTAAAATCACTGGAACCAACCCACATCCTCGAATTTCTGAGGGCCTCAGGATTGGGTGAGATTTTATAGGAACAACTATTAGCAGAGGGCAGTACAATAGATCATTTGGTCGCAGTACTTTCGTCACCTCTTTTTTTATACAATTATACAATACAACAAATGGCCATTCAATATAGTCGCCGTTTTCAAGAATTGTGCCTAGAAAACAATGAGCTTATTCACAAACTCATAATGAGGGACGTGGCCCATTTTCATCTCAATGGTCTCGTGAATAAAAAAAAAATTGCAGAATATGGGGCACCCAAAATCCATGAATAATCGTTGAACATCAAATGCACCCACTTAAATGCGCACTATGATGTAGAATAACATGAGAAATGATTATTGGCCACATTTTTTAGACAACGACGAATTAATTGCGGATAAATGATTGAACATTTTTTTAAGGCCAGAACTAGAGAATAATCCAGAATCGTGGTTTCACAGCTGGAGTCACAGTTAACACAGCACGTCCAACTATGACAATCATGCGAAAATTTTTGGCGATCGAATAATATAGTGTTTTTCTGATTTTAACTGGCCAACGCATTCGCCGGATTTAACGGCTCCCGATTTTTTTTGGGGGGCTACCTTGTAGTGTATACGTTACGTCGATGTTACTATTAGATGTTTCACTAGATGTTACCACTAGAAGAGAAACAAACCTGAGTATGGAGAGAACTTGTTGAATTGCTTTCTTACTGTTTGCACCGCTTCCCACGGCATGCATGAGTGTGTGTAAGTAATAAATTCAGGTATTCATTACTAAATAAGGGCATTTGTTAAAACGTCTTCCACTAGAGCTAAAACAACAATGAAAGTGTTATAAATTCTTTACAACCTAAAGGGTGAGGTATATGTCAACAAGCCAAGAATCATCCAACAGCTTAAGGCCAATATCTTAGAAAAAGTGAGGACACTGGAACAGAAATTCTAAAAAAAGTTATGGGAAATGTCTCTTTTTAGCTCGATACATTTACTCCAACATTTTACGCATCGGTGCGTTGTCATAGTTGTCAAGATCACACTTTTCTTCACCAAATATGGACGATTTTACTTTTAATTTTCCCATGGTCCATTATCATTTCATAGATTTTATCGACGATTTCTAGCTTGACGACCTCTTTTGGACGAACTCAAAGGGAACCAGTTCTTAACTATTGAAGTTGGTGGTGTAGAGTTTCCATTAGCATTTATCAAACTTTTCTAGGTTTTGGTGACGGTTTTTTAATTTTTGTAAAAATTCTCGTGGTTGTCTGCTTTCAATGACCGTTTAACACAAACTAAATGATGCAGCTTGCTGAAAATTTTACAGTGTTGATTTTTTGTTAACTATGAATTTCAAAAAGTGACAGCGTTGTTGAACTGCCCTCGTATTTTGAAGCTTATACAATTTTGTATTTAAATAAAATTTCGAATTCGATATTGTTCCTCAACTCCTTTAATGTTACTGGCTTGTTGGAATAAACCAATGACTTTACGCAACCCCATGAAAAGTAATCCAATGGTATTAAATTGCATCAGCATGTGAACATTAGAGTGGCCCTTCATTATATGGAGAATAAAAGTCTTCAAACTCTCGGTCGCACCCCCAAGAAATATGCGAATAGCAAAAAAACTGAGAAATACAAAGTAAATACACCAAAATAAATAGAATTAATTTTATATTTCATATTCTTTTGAAGAAATCGTCTTTTATTAGCTTTGGGTTATTTGTGGGTCTTCTTAATTTATTTAGAAAAATATAGATAGTTTAATAAAATAATTTTATAACAAAATTGGTTAAAAGTGGTTTTAATTTATATTCGCGAGCAGATAATTGCACTAAAAATATATCACAATGGTTTATTTTGATCCCAGGAGCACTGAAGGGTTAAATAAATAAAAATTAACCGAATTATTTTTCTTAAATTCTAAATAGTGGTTTCATCGAGTTTAATAGAAAAACTCGTTTTCGGTTATTTTTATTTAAAAATATTTTAAAATCCAAAACTGGCCTTGGCAACTCATGGGTTAACGTTCTCGGATTTATCTCAAATTTTAGGAACGGAAGTTCTACACATTTAGTTATTATATTTTAAGCGTCGCATCTAAAAATTCAAAATATTTGAATTTTTTGAATATATTGTTTTTTATTAGAATGGGGTCATATGTGACCCCAATGCCAAAAGGGTTAATGGGTTCATAATATTTTTTTTCCAAAACCCTAGGCTATTAACATAAAATATAACATTTAAAAGTAGAAAAGTGATGAATTTTTGATACAAAGTATTTAGAAATAGTACATTTACAGAATATTTTACAAAAATCACATTTTTCTCGAAATCCGCAAAAATAAAATCCTTGTCAAAAAAATTCTGGCACAGGGATTTACCTAGAAATTCACACAGTTAATCTCTAACATACATTTAACAAGACCTTAAGAGCTAGAGCAATTTTTTTAAATTTTGTTTCAGAATATTTTTCAAAACTTGAAAAAGGAGTTTTCAAAATTTTATCAAAAAAATTTTCACTTTTGGTCTTAATATTTAATAGGTTAACAAGGTGGTAATAAAACAATACTTCATATCTGAGTACCTACAGGTATAGAGACTTCTTAAAGTTGAAAAAAATTTCATCAAATTTCATGACCTAGTTTTTTTTTTTTTGGCACAAAAGTGGTCTGGGGCATTTGCTATTTCTTGGCGAATTTTTATTTGATTTTGAAGTTTTGTAGCTGCTTGGAAAGATAATTTAATACTGATCTTGAATTATATAACAATTTGTCGGAAAAGTTAAATTATAGAATGAAATTTGCGTAAAATGTGAAAAAAGTCATATTTTTCCCATATAAACACGCTTAAAATTTTCAATCGCGTTGAGCAACCTCGAAATGATTTTTGATTATCCCAAAACTTTGTTTTTATCACTTTTTCTGCTATTCGCATATTTTAGGAGGTGCGACCGATAGTTTGAACTCTTTTTTATTAAGGGCCACCCTAGTGACCATACGATCGGACCATCCGATCGATTGTGCGATCAGCTGTGTGGCATGGGGCACCATACCACACATTACGAAAAACACAGCGCCAACTAGAGTTAAACAATAAAACTAATAGAACTAAATTGTACTGAAAAAGTGGTGTAGAAACGATATAAACATACTACATAATGAGGATCATTTTTATTCATAGTTCCCATATGCAGCTGCTTCCCAATATTTTTTTTTTTAATTAATCAACACTCAGGGGATACCTCCTACAGATGCAGTGCATTGTGTTGATCTCAGGAAAATAGGTTAAGGAGGAAAGAGGGAGTAGTTAATTTTTTTTTTGTTGCGACATACCAAAGCCTCTGGTGGGAATCGAACCCACGACCACCGTATGATAGGCGAGCACGCTACCTACTCACCTACCACTTAAATCTGTCAAAAAAAAATATTCAGCAAGTCTTTCACAAATTGGGTAAGTATAAGTTTTTAAGTAAAACAAAGTGCCTTCACTAAATATGGCAATGTTCGTTCCCCTTTTTCACCTTGTTTCTATAGAAAAATAGAATCAAATTAAAAACAATAACACTAAAATAACAATAGCAATTAACTTTGGTTTATGCTCTTTTTCTATATCCAAAGTTGAGATGCATGGTATAAGGTATTGTACATTCGGTCCAGACCGACTATAATTTCTTATTTTTGTTGTGGCATTTTGCTAAATTATTACAAGTAAAAAATAAATTTTATTACTTTTAGAACACCTAATAAAATAGTTACTTTGTTCAGCCCCTCAGTGGTCATCTGTGAAGTGTTTCCTTAGAATAATATAAACACATAGAAATCTCTATACAATATTTCCACCTTTTACAATGATATGAAAACTAATCATGATAATGATGCTTATGAATGTTATGGCAATGATGATTATGTTTACTTAGGACACAAAAGGCAAAACAAAATGGGTTTAAGAAAAAAACTTCTTCAGCCACATTAAAGCGGTTTATTACAACTTAATTACGTTGAGTTTGTATAAAAAAAAATCAATACATGCTAAACAGAAAATTAATTAATTTTCTTGCGAACAAATAACATTTATTTTCTTGGTTATGAAGTACACTCAGAATATATTGGCATAGAAACAAGTTGATAATGAAATAACTAATTGAAGTCAACAAGTTATTCTTTAGCTCAAAGGTTTTGGATGCAATTAAGGAAAAAAAAGTATGATGTAAATAATATATGTACAGGATTTAAAGTGACGTACCAGAGGGCACCAGAGAAAGATGCATTATTCTTTCTTATATTAAAAGCGCAAAGATGTAAAACAGCAAGATTAATTTTGAAAATACTTTTTATTGTTTAACCTTAAAAAGCTGAGCAATATTTTGAATAAGTTAGTGGTGTGTTAAAATTTTTATACCTTCCTTACCCCTGTGCAGAGGGTATATATCAGCTTGTCATTCCATTTGTGATGCATCGAAAAATGATTTTGTAACCCCATAAAGTCGAGTAGGGAGTAGAGGGTCGATATAGCGATGTCCATTTGTCTGTTGAAATCAAATTATAATATTGGTTGCATTATTTCGAGCAGGTTGGTATTTAACAATTCAGTGTGTTTGTTGAAATTATCATTTTATTTAATTTTTCAAATATTTTGTTCACTTTTGTTATAAACAGTGAAATAATACCAGATACTAATGTAAACTTAAAACCCTGGTGGAGGGTATCAAAGATTCGGTATAGCTGAATTTAACTCTCTTACTTGCTTTGCATAAGCTTATTTGAATAGCCGATTAGAAGTAATCGTTGTTCGCATAATTTTTGGTAGCTTTTTTATTGATAAATTTATTAAGTTAAATTGTATTTTAGATGTTTAAATTTTTACTAGCAGTGCCTAGCCCTCGAAATTTGAGTGCAAATTCTAGAAAATTTTATTTTTTAATTTAAAAAATAATTTTATGAGAGCCTAAGTGTATGCTAATCAATTTAAGCCAATTCAAAATTCAATACAGGGTTTTTGATATTTATAATAAACAATAACATAGTATGTGCTTTATGTGTGTGTTAGTAACAACTTTAAATTAACATTACTCCAAAAAAATGTTCCAGACGGTGCAAATCTGTGCATGTAGTGGAAGGTTAAAAACAAATACCTTTCTAATGAAATATTTTTGGTCAAAATCGGTTGGAAACTAAAATTTTTATATCGGTCACAAGAAATCGCTTTGCCTATTAATATTATAGATATACAATTAGGTAGAGAGCATTTTGAAAGACAACAATATCTACAACGTCCCATTGAGTAAAATGCGCCTAGAACAGATTTTAATTTGAAGATTAAGCTAAGCAAGCATCAGATTCTGAAATCGAGCCTGTGTTGACTGTGTCAGATGAAGAAGATGAACTATCGAAAGATAAAAGCCAACATTTTGATATACCTGTAAATAATATAAAATATACGCCTAGGTTCTACATTCCGTCACGAAATGAAAGTGATATCATTCTCAATTCCACATTAACAATTTCAAGGTGTTTTAAAAAAGTAACGAGACGTTTGTTTTACGACAATTTCGATTTCATTTTATATTTATGAACTATATAAAAGTATCTGGGAAGAAGCAAATATGTCATGTCAAAGTGAATGGATACCATTTAAAAGTGAATAAAAATTTATTGAAAAAGAGTCAGCTTTTTATCAAGAAATAAAATTGTTTCTAAATTTAATTGCCAGAATAAGCGTAAGAAATCTTCAATTTGAATCCCAAATGTTATAATTATTTCGGGAAAAAAGGTTTTATAGCTTATTTCGAAGAGGTATCTCCCATAATTAAAAAAAGTTAGCATTCCTGTAATTCTTCAGTTGGCCACAGCACTTCGCTACTTTGGACAGGAAGGAGTACAATGTCGAAAACTTTAAAATATATGTCTTAAGTTTTGGAAACCATTATATGTCCAAAATGGATTAAATTTGAAAGAAGTAGAGAAGATATTGAGAAACCAAAAAGTTACTTCTATTAAAAACTTCATTTGCCTGGAATTATTGGATGTGTGGATGGAACCCACGTGAAAATTAAGTAACCAAGCCAGGACAGTCACTTATTTTACAACAGAAAGAATATTTCAGCATTAATGCAATGATAGTAAGTGTAAAAAATGTATTTAAACATATAACAATTATATTTCTTAGATTTGCGATTATTCAATGAATATTATTGCATGTTGTCACCGGTTTTGTCATGATTCCTTTATATCGAAGCTCAGTAATGAAAGATATCATAAAATAAAAAATGACCAAAATGGAGATAAAAGATCATCGCTATTGGGGGATGGATGCAATTATTTGGAAACCTTGTTATTAACACCTTACAGAAGTACTGAATCAAATACGTACAAATATAATTCCAACAAACTCCACGCATCAGCCAGAAATATTTGAGAGCGAGTTGTTGAAGTTTTAACAAGTAAGAAATTATAGTCGGTCTAGACCGACGATACCATATACCATGGTTTAGATATCCTATCTCTTCGGTCCAACTAATTCGATATAGAAAATAAGCATAAACCAAATTTGAGTGGCATTGTTATTAATTTTTTTGGCTGCAGATATGAAAAAGTTCATATCGGATGCTATATTTATATGGGAACTAGGTCGAAATGTGGACTTATCCTGACCATATTTGGTAAATTAACTTATATTTTGAAAAAAAAATATACAAACCAAATTTGAGAAAAATCTGTGCAATATTTTTTTTTTGATGTGTAAACATCTATACGCGCAGGGGGGGAAATTTCTATTTCACAATACAATCGCAAAAACAGCGTAACACATCGGTGTGAGCTGAAGTGTAAATCGGTGTGACTTTATCTGATTGTATTTATGAAAAAATTATGATATGTCCTTTTCTAAACATTTTCCAATTGTCTTTCAAAAAACATCAATTGTATTTCAGAAAACACGAATTGTATTTCAGAAACCATCAATATAATTTCAGAAAACATTATTTGAATTTCAGAAAACATAAATAGAATTTCAGAAAACATCAATATAATTTCCGAAAACTTCATTCGAGTTTCAGAAAACATCAATTGAATTTCAGAAAGCATCAATAGAATTTCAGAAAACATCAATTGTATTTTAGAAACCATCAATATAATTTCAGAAAACATCATTTGAATTTCAGAAAACATAAATAGAATTTCAGAAAACATCAATATAATTTCAGAAAACATCATTCGAGTTTCAGAAAACATCAATTGAATTTCAGAAAACATCAATAGAATTTCAGAAAACATCATTCGAGCTTCAGAAAACATCAATTGAATTTCAGAAAACATCAATAGAATTTCAGAAAACATCAATTGTATTTCAGAAACCATCAATTATATTTCAGAAAACATCATTTGAATTTCAGAAAACATAAATAGAATTTCAGAAAACATCAACTGAATTTCAAAAAGCATTATTTGAATTGCTGAAAACATTAATTGTATTTAAGAAAACATCAATGGAATTTCAGAAAACATCAATTGCATTTCAGAAAACATCAATTGAATTTCCGAAAACAGCATAATCGACTTACTGGAAAATATGATGTTGATGTTTTCTTTAATTATTAGATGCTTACACATCTCCCTTGTGATCGGACTCACATGATTTTTTTGATAGATTTAAGTGAAGATCGGGAAGCAGCTCTATATGGGGAATATGATTATGAATTGTCCTATAGGGATTATTTTTGGACTACTGATTAACGGATATACATAATAAACACATACAAACTCAATTTGACTGAGATCTATATGATAACTTGGATCTTATGGCAATTTATGTTGATTTCATAGCGGTCATTTGTATGGGAACTAGGTCTGAACATTGACCGATTTTCAACAATTTCAATAGCGTTCATCGTATGGCCGGTAAAAGTGCATATACCAAATTTCATCAAAATATATTCATATTTGCGACCTGTAGTTTGATTGCAAGGCTTACATGGACAGACAGACGGACGGACAGACGGACATGGCTAAAACGACTCAAAAAGTAATTCTGAGCTGATCGGTATAATAAAAGATCTAGGTTAAACATTGGTAGGTACAAACAGCAGCGCAGTCATTATACCCAAACCACACTGTGGTATAGGGTATAATTATACCGAAAATATTTGACCCATTTTTTATTATACCGATCGACTAAAAATTACTTAAAATTACTACATCGATTTAGTGATGTCCGTCCGTCCGTCTGTCCATCTGTGTGTCCGTGTAAACCTTGTATTTTGATGAAATTTGGTATATAAACTTTTATGTGCCATAGGATGAACGCTATTGAAATTGGTTTAATTCGGTCCAAGTTTAGACCTAGTACCCTGACCCCTATGAAATCGACATAAATAGCCATAAGATCTAAACTAGCATATATATCTTAGACAAATTGGGTTTGTAGTTATGTGTGAATGGCGTTATTTGAACATCGTTTTGTTGGTTCGGTTTCATATACATATTAGAGTCCAGCAATAGTCTCCCAGTCTCCCAGCTTGGTGGTGAGCATGCTCACTTTGTTCGTCGCTCACCGCACCTAGGTTTTGTGGAAAAAATGTAAATGCGAATGAAGAGTGACATTCGTGCACCTAATTCGTGATAATTTATCAATAATTCAGCAACAATTTGTCTGTAGTTTTCGCTTTTATTGTTTCCAAGAAAACTGTCCACGATGCTCTTGAAAGATTTCCAGGCTGCTTTTTTTTTCTTCAATAAACATTGTGAAAAATTGTCATAATTCACTAGCTTCCTGATCTGCGCGCCAACAAATATGCCCTCTTTGATTTTAGCATATAAAATTTTAGGAAAAACTGCTAACATATATTTAAATGCTGCACCATCTTTGTCCATAGCCTTGACAAAGTTCTTAAAAAGGCCCAATTTTATGTGCAGCGGCGGAAGAAGAACGTCATTTGGATCAGTTAATAGTTTATTTGAAATGTTTTGTTTTCCTTGTGAATACTCAGTTCTTTTTGGTCACTCTGTTCTGACGTAATGATGACATGTAGCGCGACTATCCCATAGATAAAGGAAACAACAATATTTTGTGAAACCTCCTTGCATACCAGTCAACAAACCAATGATCTGAAATAGATTAATTTACAATTATTTGCGATGGTCTGTACTATATATAAAGAAATTTAAAAATACGCAACCAATTCCAAGCTTCTATCGCAATAGATTGTTACTTTTGTCCCAACTGCAAGATGTTTCCACTGCTGCATGCGTGAAGCTAGTAATTCTACGTCTTGTTTCGTTAAATGTAAATCCAGAATTAGATCATTCAGCTCAGCTTAAGTCACTAAATGGCGTTCATCATCAGCCTCATACAAACTACCACTACTGGTGAAAGATGTTTCGGACTCACTGCTCGTAGCACTGGAAATGACTGGTAATGGATTATTTGGTGGACGTGGAACTGGTTTGAAAACCGGTGGGACATTCGCGTAATATTTTTTCGATTTTACATATTGAATCCAGCAACTTTTGTTAAACAGAAATAACAATCGGTTTGGTGGTTACATGACTCTCTCCAAAGTACTGGAATTGAAAAATCGAAATAGATCTTTTTGCCATTTGACCACTTGTATAAAACAATTCTGCAACTATTGTAAAACATTGTCGGTGTCCTCGGTTTGTCCAAGTTTCTGACAGCAAAACCAAAATAATGTAAATATGCAAATTTTAAAGATTCGGATATCATAGCCGGTTTTTCCAACCAAATACTCACCACACACAAAGCAAAAATAGCTTGAATCAGTAACACACGATCTCCCTGACATGCTTAAACGCTACTATTATGAAGATTTAGAATGAATGTGGGCTTCTGTCAAATTAATAATTGTGAAATTGAAGTTTCGGTATTGACTGTTTTACAGTATTGCCAGCATGCGGTAAAAAAATTAAGACGTGATTGCCCAATTTTTAGATTCGTTAAAAACCATGCTTCGTTTCTGCAGTCAATTTTTTTTTAAATTTGTAGACCAGTGTATTTATAGGATTATTAAATATTGTGCATAAGAGCTACTCCAATCAACTTCAAGAGTCGCGTTATACCCACCCCTGGTCTAGACATTTCCAAATTTTAAATTTCCTGTATACAAGTTATAATATATTTATGCATTTAGGAAAATTGTTTGGAACTAAAAATATCAGATTAAGAAGTTTGAGCATTTGAAATTTTTTTTCTATTGAATACATTCAAAGCCAATTTTTCACTATCTGTAAGATCCAAATATTTTTGTTAGAAAATCACTGAACACCTAACAAAGCTTAAGAAAAGTTGATAAAAAATATTTCCCGTAGATTTGACAAACATAATTTATTAAATCTGGCTAACCTTACTTTAAAACATTATAAACATACAACCCACACCTGTGACTAATTCATTAGGTGCAGCACCAATTAAATGACGATTTCATTGCAAATTAATTGATGTCAAGAAATTAATTAAAATATAATTAGCGTTGATTATGCTTCAATTGAAAATAAAATAGTTTTGAGAATCACGATTTCCGAATATGTTTAGATATATCTAGCATATTATAGAATTTATGTGCAATAGTTATGGTGGTAGTAGTATCAGGAGTACTCATGAATATTTTTGCGTAAAAAAGGAGTTAATACTTTTTGTTTATTTTTTGTTATTGCTTCTGTTTACTTTTTTGAAAAGCATACTCTGCACGTTTATAAGAAAAACATTTTGTAGGCAAACTATTTTTCCCTCAACTATAATTTTTTTTGAGATATCAGAATATATGACATCGCTTTTATCTAACTCGCTTTATATCTGGGAACCCTATTCTATTTTTTCTGTAACTTGTTATTTGCTACAATCGGAATAAAAACGTATATATTTGTTTTTCGTTTCCTAATTGGCAAAACTATTTTCTTTTAATCTTATGTTAATGTTGTGACACATTCAATTATTTGACTGATAATTTAGCAATAGAAAAAGCCTTCTACCCTAAATATGATGCAAAGAAAAAGACTTCAACCGTAAATATATCGGGCCACCTTGAAAGAATCTCTTTCAACAATCTTTAAAAAGAGGGTACATTTTGGATATTGAGCGTTTGAGTAAGCCCTTCGTTGTTAGTGTTGACACCACTCGTACGATACCGTCATGACCAGGTAGAGTTGCTGCGATCTTGCCGATTAGCCACTGCGTAGGGGGAAGATTATCATCTTTGATAATCATCATATCATTCATTTGAAGATTTTCAAATTTTCGAAGCCATTTTGGTCGTTTTTGTAGTTGATTTAAATATTCCTTTGACCATTTTGACCAAAACTTTTGAACTAAGCTCTGAATGAATTGCTATCTGCTGAGACGACTTACGTTAACATCAATTAAATTTTCGTCAGGAATTGTTGACATTGGACGAAGTATTAAAAAATGAGCAGGGGTTAACGGATCTGCGTCACCATCAAACTTTAAACACAACGGCCGAGAATTTAGGCAGCATTCTATTTGGCATAGCAAAGTATTCAACTGTTCATATGTAACAGACGAACTGCCGAGGACATGTTTGAGGTGAAACTTAACGGATTTGACTCGTTGGACATCTCCTTGTGTACAACAGATTGACTTGTGGATAGAAATTGATATAACTCCTTTAGTTCCTGGTTGCAGCCGACAAAATTGGTGCCATTGTCAGTATAGATATGAAGAGGCTTTCCACTTCTTGAAATGAAACGGCGAAGAATGCGAGAAATGCCTCAGTGGAGAGATCCATCACCGCTTCAAGGTGGATTGCCTTAGTGTTCAAGCTTACGAATACAGCTAACAACATTTATACTTCTTGGAGCCATGACCTTTCCACGATCTTATGAACATTGGACCAGCAAAGTCGATGCCTACATGCAAAAATGTTGAACTAGGTTGTAAACGGTAGCTTGGAAGATCACCCATGCGTTGTTGATATGATTTTTGTCTAAACCTCATGCAAGTAGTACATTGATATACCGTTCGTTTAATGATTTGAGTTACCTCTGGAATCCAGTAAGTTAAACCTAACAAATACTGTAGTTGGCGTGTACCTGCATGTAGATGTTTCATATGGTAATACCGAACAATAAGCTGAGTAAGAGGATTGTCCTTGTGAATAATATACGGATGCTTTTGATCATAACTAATAGTAGCGTTTTCAAGGCGACCACCGACACGTAAAATGCCTTCATTGTCAAGGAATGGAGTTAAACCAGCAAGCTTATTTCCCGATGGAATTTCGTTGTATAGGATTGTTGTTGAGCTTTTTTGATAAAAATTTGTCGAGCACTATGAAGTTCAGCAAAGCTGATGACACCAGATCTCCGTTGAAGTTTGTTTTTGCAATTGTTGACGAAGCGTTGCATTAGAGCGGTCACGCAAAGCAGTTTGTTGTAGCTTGAATACAGACTTAGAAAATCAGTATCTATTACAGGAATGGCTGCAGCAATAATTCTTCGCTCTTCCATGTCTATTTCAGTTGGGGCTAACTTTGTAAATGGTGATTCTATTGTAAAGTGTTGCAGAATTTCCGGCCCTTGCCACCACAGTGTGTTTCCTATTATTTCTGCCGATGAAATGCCACGTGTAGCTAAGTCAGCAGGGTTTTGCTTGGATGAAATATGACGCCACTGACTCGTAGGTATACGAGGTTCTATTCGCTACGAAAGTCTTCCATCGTCTGGGATGATCACTCAACCATGCTAACACGATTGTTGAGTCAGTCCAACCGAATGTAGGTACATCCTGGAATTGTAAAGCTTCATTTACCTTTACCATTAACTTAACCATGAGGTGTGCAGCACATTGCTCCAAGCGTGGAAGTGTAATTTGTCGAATGGGTGTGACTCTAGTTTTTGCCGTTAACAGACAGGTCGATATGGATCCGTCCGGCCTGATAACACGAACATAAATAGCAGCAGCGTACCAGCCAGCTCAGATGTGTCAACGAATCCATGAAGTTCTACATGGTCGGTAACATTGAAATTAAACCATCTGGGAATTTGGAGACCTGCAATTTTCCCAATGTTGTTTTGAAATTGCAACCATTCATCCTTCAGATCGTTTGGTAGATTTTGATCCCAACTGACACCTTTTAACCAAAGCTTTTGCATAAAAACTTTCAATTTAACTACAACTGGTGATAGCCAACCAATCGGATCGTAAATTTTAGATATATCCGATAACACACGTCGTTTTGTGATAATATCAGGAACTTGTTGAGCACTAACAGTGTATTGAAAGCAATCTTTTTTCGTGTTCCATAATAGACCTAATGTTTTTACCGTTTCCGAATAATCGATAATCAACTCGGTCGAATATGCGCGATCGTCAGGGTTGATAGTCTCCGGGAATTGTTGTGAATTCGTTGACCACTTACGAAGATTAAATCCAGAATCTGACAAGATTGAACATAGAGAAGCATGACGTTTAATCGCGATTTCCACGTTTGGTATGCAAGACATATAGTCATCGACATAAAAATTGTTGATTATTTCATTTGATTCATCGGGAAATTGGTGTGAGTTGTCGATAGCTACCTGTTTTAGCGTAGAATGGAGCAGTTGAAGTTCCATATGTTACAGTTTTGAGTTGATATGTAATTGGCAACTCACTCGGTGAATTTCGCCACAAAATACTCTGATATGATATGTATCAATACCTGCCGATACATTTTCTCGATGTTAGCGGTAAAAGCTATCCGAAACTTTCTAAATTTCAGTAAAATTGTAAATAAGTCATTCTGCACAGTTGGTCCAACTAAAAGATGATCATTCAGGGGTGTGCGGTTCTAACTTTTGCATGATGCGTCCAATACTACGCGTAATTTCGTGGTAGTACTGGACGGTTTTAACACAGCATGATGCGGCATGTAATAATCTTGTTGTTGTGATTCGTCATGAGCAATTTCCAAATGATTGAGCTGTATATATTCGTTCATAAATTTATGATACTCGACCTTGAAATCAGTGTTTTTAGCAAACTGCCGTTGCATTGATTCAAGTCTTTTTATCGCAGCTGTCTTCGATTCACCAAGTTGAATAAAATTAGTTTTAAATGGAAGCCTTACCATGAATTTTCCGCTAGGTTGTTTTCGCACATTTTCACTGAAATGCTGTTCCACTCTATCTTCATCGGGGCTGAGGTATTCTGTCTTACCCTGACACTCTTCTGTTTCCCAGAATCGTTGTAACTGTTCAACTAACCTGCTCGTAGTATGCATGTGAGCTAAGACAATTGACTTTTCGGGTTGTTTACTAACATTTCCCATAATCACCCATCCGAAGATGGTACTGAGGGCTATTGGAGATCCTGTTGGATGTGCTATTTTCTCATTTAGAAGGCAATGCGGGAAGACATCAGCTCCCAGAATAATATCAATGCGGCTTGTCCTATAATATTCAGGATCTGCGAGTTGCAAGGATTGGAAATAATTTAACTTGTGGTCCGTGATCGTTTCAGATGGAATGTATTGTGTGTGGTTCGAAAGACAACGATCGTTTTTTTTTGTTTTTAGCAAAGATTTCTATTTGAACCTTTCCCTTTGTATAGCTTGTATTATTACCACCTACCCCATATAAAAGTGTCTTGTCATACGATTTACGCAATTGCAATCTTTGGACACATGCTTCTGATATAAGCGCTCGACATGGTTGTAGACTGTTGTTTTTATCACGCACCATGATAACTGCCGTTGGCAATAGTGTTGTGTGATGTGAAGGTTGTTGGCTTGAATTAATTGTAATTGAGGAGCTTTCAGTATACCCACTTGTTTGTCCTCTGTCTGTAAATAAATTATTGCCAGTGTGCAACAGCGTGTTGTATTTTAAACCACAAGTTTTTCATGAACTGGACTTACAGTCCTTAGAAAAATGTTTTTCCTTAAGGAAGTTAAAACAGTATCCACTTTTGCGAACTATATTCCTACGCGCTTCAACATCATATTTTTTGAATTGAATACAAGTGTACAATAAATGATTCTTTTTACAAACTGGGCATGACTGGGTTGTCGAAGTCATTGTTACGACCTTACTAAATTTCTTGAATTTTGCAGAATGTGCCGATTCTTCTAACCGTTCCAGCTCTATTACACGATTTTCCAAAAAATCTAATAGTTGTTGAAATGTTTGTGGTTCATCATCCTTTGTTGTCGGTACCAAACAGTAATAGTTTCTCTATCTAGCTTCTTCTTCATCAAAAATAGTAACAAAGGGTCCCATAACACCACGGAGTCATATAAAACCGTTAAAGCATTATAGCTTTCGATAGTATTGTTATAGAATCGTTTGACCGCCTTTAATGTACCATCCTTGATTGATGGTTGACTTACGAGCAACTTTATGTATGTCTCTCTGATTCTGTCTGGTCTATCGTACTTTTTCCTCACGAGTTCCCAAGCAATGCTATAATTACTATTGGTCGGTGTTAAATGTTTTATTAACGATGACGGTTCACCAACCATCTTTGATTGTAGATATTCTAATTTTTCAACATTCGATAAATTTGCCTTGGAATCTACCAACGCGATAAATAAATCTCTGAATTGAGTCCAGTTGGATAAGTCACCATCAAAATTTGGTATTTCAACTCTAGGTAAACGATTTTCCGAGTAACTATTCGACGGATTCATATTTGAAGATTGAAGATTGACGACCGATGTCAATGTTGTTGACATTGTCTCTAGTAATGCTGTTAGCTCGGTATTAATATTAGGAGTATTCGCTGCAGCTCCCTCAATTACTGTATTTTCTAAATTGTCTTGAGAATACGATAACCATATAGACTTGGCGGTAAAATACATTTCCTCAATTTCATTGCGATAAGCATCTTCTTTTTGAATTTCACCATCCTCTTCACATAAGGCATCAATTTCATCTTGGGTGTTCTTGTATTTTCTATAATTATCTTCAAATTCATCAATACGTACCTTTATATCATTATAATTAACATTTTTACTGGATATACATAAATTTATAAAATTTAACAATCGATTTCTTTAATTGCGTACGTTTCTTCCTCAATTGTTCCACTTTGATACGCAATTATCTCAA
This sequence comes from Cordilura impudica, assembly GCA_963682025.1. Lineage (NCBI taxonomy): Eukaryota > Metazoa > Arthropoda > Insecta > Diptera > Scathophagidae > Cordilura > Cordilura impudica. Next base: position 198,523,589 of record OY821519.1, on the reverse strand, counting down.
GGTTTTAAGTTAAACGTTTACCACCAATACCGTATTGAATCCGGTTCCATTGGACCAAAAATCTGTTCACTAACTATGTGGACTGTAATTGAAAAAATGTATTTATTTTTCTTGACAATTATTTTATTATACAGTTTTATTTTGTTCACAAAGAAAAAATAAAAACTGATACGTATTGTTTGAAGCAATAGAAAAAGCCTTCTACCCTAAATATTTATAATGCAAAGAAAAAGACTTCAACCGTAAACAATAGTCTATAAATTTCTTGTGGTGATGTTTGTAACTATCAAAAATATTTCACCTAGAATCATCTTTTAGTTACCGATCAACTCAGAACCACTTTCTGAAAATTTAGAAAAATTTAGAAGATACTAGATAAAGGGTGCGTGTGAAATAAATAGTACAAGAATTTTTCGTAATAAAATTAAAACTAGTAAGTGAATTTTTTTTGTATTTTTATATTAACAAATGTTAAGTTTACATTTAGAGGCTTTATTTAGAAGATTTTTTTCCAGCTCTTTCTCACTATTTTTTTTCCAGCCCTTTCTCACTACCAGCTGATCCTTTACTCGGATTGAGAGGTTTTTTAACTAAAGCGCAATATTGTTCAATCTGTGGGAATTCTGGGCAATTTGGGGGACTAGCTCTTTTTGGTACAAACATAACACCATTTGGTTGATACCACTCAATAGTCGTTTTATTACAATGGAAAGTGGCAAGGTCGGGCCAGAAGAAAGACCGCTCCTGGTTATGAATGAACAACTTATTTGACCACAAGTAAAAATGGCTTCTCGGACTAAAAATTTTTTTTTATATTTTGATTTTTTGAACTCGACATTTTTGTTTTAATTTTTATCTCGGACTTTTTGTACTTGGTACACCTTCAGGTCAGTCTTCGATTTAATTTTTCTCGCGGAATTCTCTAGTTTCCATTTGGACATTCTTTCTAGAAATATTCGGTTTCTTGGAGAAAATGCTACTTTCCTAGCTTTCTTACGGTCTGAAAGTATACTTTTGCTATCACAGCCATCTTTTCTTTTAACAGTCAGCAGCTCCTTATAATTATTTACAATTATGATACATTTGCTTTCCTAGCAATTGTTCTACACGGACGGCATGGGTATTTGTTAAAAATCTATAATATTAATAGGCTAGGGGACATCTTGTGGCTGATGTTTTGTTCTACCGTTTTATCCCGATTTTGACCAAGCGTATATTATTGGAAAGGTATTTCTTTTTAGTCGTTTTGCAGATTTACAGATTTTTAAATTTTTTCCTTTATTTTGAGTAAATTGCATTTAAAGTTGCTACTAACACATACATAAAATTACACAATGCTATGTTTGTGTTTATTAAATTTGTTAATGTGTTTGTAATAAAAATGAGTTTGGTTTTTGTGTTAATTTGTGAATTGGCTATAATTGGTTAGCTTACTTTAAGGGTCTTTAATGAAAAAGTAAAATTTCCTAGAATTTGCGCTCGAATTTCGAGGGCTGGAATCTGCTAGTTTTTATTAATACGTTCAGGTACTTTTTGCTAATTGTTGAAAAACTAATATTGCAACAAAACTAAGATTCAGCACGAGGTTTTTGGCAATAATGACCAGTGTAAACAAATTAACGGTATCCATTTTTTTTGTAAGTCTAAAAGTATACACGACTTATTTCGCGAGCACTTCTTATATAAATGTTTATTGAAAAAAGAACTAAAAGTATTTGTAAAAAATATTCTCGATAAATCTCTTGATTTTTTCTATTTACGCCGGGAATTCCCGAGTATCGAGAATGAATATTTCGCAATTATCCAAATTCCCGAATCTCGAGATAAAACTAATAGTAGAAATTAGACAATTTCTATTCATAAAGCAAAAATACTGCTATTTTCCTTTGTGTAACAAAACAAGGTCACAGTTTATTTCCTCAAACCAGATACAACTTATTTAAGAACTATAAAAACAAAACAAATGTTTAACTTTGTTATGAAATGTTATGGTTTAAGGCTAAATTGAACTAAGAACAGTTCTTGCTGTTTAACTTTAATATTAGTTTACTTACATCTCTTATTTCTGTTTGTTATGTGTTAATACGTTGAATATACTCGCACTTAAGAATTTCAATCAATGTAAATATGCTTTGATTGGTTTATATATATCTTTCCTTTCGCATGAAATTGTTTATCTACTTATTTTTAAACAGCGTTAATTTTCTCATCATCAATTTCAAGTACAATACTCATTTTAATACAATTTAATTATACTCGAAGAAATTTTACTTCAAACACTGGCTCATATCATTACAAAATAATTCAATTACCAAATAATTAGATTTGCACATAAATTGAAAAAATTGTTTATCTACGGGTGTCTACAAATTATTCATACTCGTAAATTGTTCAGCCAGCAAAGAACCAAATAATTACACAGACATTACAATGAAAAAACATCAACAACAATAAGTTTATCATACAAATGTTTTAAGCAGATGATAAAATTGTCTTGGTTTCTTTTGTAAACTTGGGAGAGGGAATATGTACTTTTTCTCAAACAATATTGAGTTTATGCGAATTTATTGCAATCACAAAAATTTAGCAATGGCAAAACTTATATGAGAGATTTAATTAGTGCTGCCATTTGATCGAGTATTGAAAAATTATTTAATATTGATCATCGCGTTTGATTTGTCGGAGCTAAAATTTTATCAACGCTCAAGATCAACTGTTGTTAAGTCAATAAAAGCACAGAAAAGTATTTAATATGGTTCAGTGAGGTAGCTCTCCAGAATCAAAGGAGACATTATTTTTTATTATTGAACATGCCATGTATGCAGACGACGCTGTAATATTTACTAAACACAACGAAAATAATAGAGTAAAGGAGTTTTTTCTAAACCTACTAAAAGAAATTGACAATTGGAGTATAGTCTCAGGTGCAAAACTTTCAGTGGACAAATGTAAATTACTTCATATATGCAGAAAGCATAATTGCAATTTATTCGACAAAAGCTTTACATTTAAAGAGCACTGTTCAGAACTGAGAAAAAGCTTAAATTCGAGATTAAATATTAAAAAATATCTCACATCTAATCATTTTTTGATCCAAATGTCTACAACAGTGGTGGCCATCGAGAGAATTGAGTTAGTGTTTATGAGCATGTGTTAGTTGTACTACACTGATCGAAATCCATGGACGTAACACAATGCCGATATTAAATGGGTTTGTGTAGATTTTGTATTAATGTGTTTATGAATGACTAAAAGGAAAAATAGTTGAGTTCACGAAGAATATTGTAAAATTTTATATATATTTTGTTGTTTTAAAATTTTAAATCATACATTCTGAAAATGTAAAAAAGAAATTGAAGAACATTCCCTTTTATCCATAAGTTTGAAGTTTATTAAATCAAATAAGTAATAATAAGTAATTCATTTGTTTAAAAAACAAAAATATAAAATAGCAAAACTTAAAAAGATAAGAAATTTCAAAGGTTAATAAGTGGTATGTTACCAAAAAATAAAGAACTTACCAGCCTGCAGTAGCTGGATATTTTATAAAATTAAAAAAAAATGCATAAAAGACAACTATAATGTTGTCAAATGGAGGCGACGTATTTATAGAAAATGTTAAATTTATAGCAGATTCAACTGCTTTGCGTAATTTAGTTTATCAAGTCTTCGAAATTTTTTCAACATTTTTGGTTTCTTTTAAACAAATATTCTCTGTGTACCTATTAAAAAAAATATGTATGAATTTCAAAAGGCAATGCGACATAGATCTGCTTTGTTCAAAAGCTTTCATAAGACTGAATGAAATTGTTGTTTACTTTTACTCTTTGGTGAGTATTTTTGTTTTCGTTCGGCTGTATACATGTAAGAAGCCGAGCACCAGCGTGCTTGGTACGGCATTCACTGGTCTACAATGATAAATATTACTCGTTCAATCGTGCTGTGAAAAATTGACTATGCACTTCCGATATACGGATGGTGTGCCCGCTCTCACATTAAAGTCATTCAATCACCATATCATGCAGCTGTTAGACGCAGTATCGGAGCCTTTCGTACTGGCCCAATTAAAAATATATTGGCCGAAGCTGGAATGCCTTCTGTTGAAGATCGAATCTGTTTCCAAACGTACAAATTAATTCCTAAACTTTTCGTATGTCCTAATAAAATCTTATTCCAAGATATCACAAAAGCGGTGAATCGCAAAAGAACACCTAAAATTAAATCTACAATGGATAGATGCATTGGTTTTTGCCAAAGCATCGGCTTACATCTTCCACCAATTCTAACAAAATACCCATCGGAACCAACATGGCTACTTGAGGAATCATTATTCATTTCCACAATGAATAATATTCCAAAATCTGCAACACCACCAAAAGTATACAGACAAATATTCAACCAAGTTTTAGATCACTATATTGATCGAGGCTGGGAATTTGTATTTACAAATGGATCCAAATCTCATAATTTAACCACTTTTGCAACTGTTCAGAATGATGGCAAAATTATCAACACCGGCTTTATTGACAACTACTGTTCGAACTTCACGGCCGAGGTACTAGCAATATCTCTTGCTGTTGAATTCGCAGCAAAAACCCAACAAAGCATATAATATGCACGGACAGCCTTTCATCTGTTCTAGCAATCCAAAATACTCAACATGATTCTCCGCTGATTTCCCAAATAAGAAACACCTGCATAAAACACTCAAATAAATTCAAAATTATGTGGGTTCCCTCGCACGTCGGTATCCCTGGTAATGAATTTGCAGACTGGGCCGCTGAAGAAGCAAAGCGAAGTTCACTGTTAAAAATTCAAACATGGGAACATCATGATATACTCAACCAGATTTACGCCTGCTATGAAAAATCTAAAATTCAAAAATGGTCAGAATACGAACATTACTATAAACGGTTTAATTCTCTTGGTAAAAAGCCTGTTCCGGATTAGACACAAATTTAATTGTGCGCCTCAGAATAGGACACTGCAAGTTAACACACAAATACCTCCTAAAAAAAACAACATCTCCAAAGTGTGCAACATGTAATATCCCATCTCAACACTACACATATTCTAGATGAGTGTCCAGATTATCAATACTCCAGAACCAACATCTTCGGATCTAATTTACCTTCAAATTGTTTGGAACATATTTCTAGCCATAACATTCAATTAATTTCTAAATTCATAATAGAATGTAATCTTCTAAAGAAATTGTAAATATTATTTTAATTCAGAGTCGAAAGCCTCAGTTGCTAGTACTCTTTTCTCATTTTAGTTACAATAATTGTATTATGTAATTGATAAAAAAATAAATAAATAAATATTTGAAGTATATAAGATCCGTATATATATTCGCAGAAAAGCCTAATACATATCATGACGGACCACATACAAATAAACCGTTTATATCACCGTAAATCTTCGAGGCTGAGGGCGAAGATAGACGTATTAAAATAGGATATATTCGGGAACTAAAGTTCTCAAATTTAAATGTCAAGAGTTGAGTTGGAAGAGTGGTTGTATATGCCATTGTATGTCTAAGAAGTTGTTTTATTTTCAAATTAATGTTACTAATATGTGATCAAGCTATATCGAGAAGTTCGTAAAATACGCAAGAGGGTCCGGGAAAGATACCTTGAGCTCGACAGCGTACACAAAGCAAGAGAGGTGGAAAAATCAAGGGTAAAGGCTCCTCCAAGGGCAAGGGTTCTTTTGCCACTTAGTTTAGAACATTCAGAGACAATATGTTCTGCTGTTTCCACACCGTGTTCGCAGAACTTAAACGTGTCTGTAACAGATTGGCCTTTTATTCGTAGACGATATCTAAGATTAAAATGTGAAGTAAAGAATCCCATCAAGGTCCTCAAGTTCTTCTTATTAAGGGAAAGTAATCTTTACGATTGAATACTGGATGCAGTTATAAATCTCTTAGCTTGCCGTTGGCCGAGACTTTTGTCCCTCCACTCCCTTTTTTTCCCCTTATGGATCCCTCTGGAACACCACAGAATGGTTCCGGACCGATGAAAGGACGACGGGCCCTTTGATTGGCTAGGCCATCTGCCCTTTCGTTGCCCTCGTGTCCTTCGTGTCCCGGAATCCAGCACAAAGTTAGATTTTTGCATCGGCCTGGTTGGTTGATTACTACGCTTCGATTCAAAACGAGTCTAAACGTCACGTTCAAGGACATAATTACTTTTACTTCAGCCTGGCTGTAGAAGACAAGATTTAAAAATTCTAGTCAGTTGTGGGATGATAATATCCATACATTCCTGCAGTAATCATGTATATACACAGTCCGGCCCAGGTGATTTGAATGGATAGAATCCATTTATCGCCCATATAACCCGATTCTTTTGAAAAATGTTGTCCGCTTCCTTTTAGTCAGGGAGGATTTTCCGACGACTGTTAGGGAGCTGTTAGTGGGAACACATAATGGAAAGTGTGTTTCCAATAGAAGTTCACAGGTTTCTTCCGGAGATTTAGTGTATGAACCAGTAGATACCGATACCAGTAGATACACCAGTGGAGGTCTGTAAAAACTGAGGTCGTAAAAACAAACTTCAACATATGAACATTGAAGCTGGTGATTACAGAACATCTACCGAGGTATTATATATATTTATTTACCGAAGCCTGTGGTTACCGAGCATCGGTGGAAGTTACAATCATTTAATTAAATTCAGACACCAAAAATCGGTAAGTGTCAAACTAATTATTGACAACCGAAGTTGGTTGTTATTGACCTGCGTCGGAGGTTATTAGTTATCCATGTTATAGACAAACTTGTTAGAAAAAGTATACGTTCTCCTAAAATTAAGACTGTTATATTACATAAAAGTAAGAACAATTTTTTTATCTAAACATTTTGAAGTTCTTTTTTTTAATTATTTAAGGTGTGTTGATACTAAAAAGTTTTGTATAGGTAAGAAATGAAAAAGAAAAAAAAATGGAAGAAAAACTATTCGTAAATTTGAAATATTAATAACAAAAAAAAAATATATTTACATTAAATATTGTTAAAGTTATGCCGTTTTCTTTTCTGACAAAAAAGTCGCACCTTATTTGCACTTTTTTCGAAAAGTGTATTTTTTAATACATTCTGAATTAAAAACAACTTTAACTCATACCTCAATCGAAAGGTCTCAAAGTTGAGACCTCATAAATCGCAAAAAATTGAAGTCTTTGACTTCTTTCAGTTCATAGTGTGAGAATATTTTCCCATTGTTCCCCTTTTTTTGGATAGTTTACCCCTATGACTTAAAAGGGTATAATAATCAAAATTTTTTGAATTTTATGAACACAGAACTTTGAGACCTTTCGATTGATGTATAAGATAAGGTTGCTTTTAATTCAGAATGTATTAAAAATATACTTTTCGAAAAAAGTCCAAATAAAGTGCGACATTTTTTGTCAGAAAAGAAAACGGCATTAGTAACTTATGGAATATCCTTTGCCCTTTAGGACTTCTGTGAGCCGATTTGGCATCGACTTAACCAACTTTAATATATCCTCTTTACTTATTTTACCCCACTCATCCAAAATGAAGTCAATTTATGCTGATGGGTTCTGCGCTCATGTAAACCCCACAAATCCCTGAAGGATTAAGATCGGTTGATAGTGGTTCTGATTTCAGTTGACCTAGAGCCTCCAAGCGCAATACCAAATTGCTGCAGATTATGACAAATATTTTTAGCCTGAGTATGACCTACTTGTTATATTGCGGCCACGAGAATGCTTTCAATAGACAGACAGACGGGCATCGCTAAATCTAATTGATTTCGATGAGTTGCAAATAGATTAACAAACTGATATATACCCTCTGCTCAGTCGAGTGGAGGGTATAATAAGATTAATTGTTGAATTCTATTGGGAACAACATACAATTTATTTACAACTAGATGTAACCCGGTGTGTTTCGCTACACCCTTCCCTGCCCCCCCCCACCACCACGAATCGTTATGAGAGGGCTCACGCAGTCCCAAGGCTCTCACTAATACCGTAATTCAGATATATCACATTTAATATTAAGTTTGTGTAGGGGTGCCACGCGCATTTGTCCAATCCCGCCCATTTTTTTGTCTGACTACTCACGTTAATAATAGATGACCTGAGACAAATTTGTAAAGCTTTCTCAATCATATTAATATATATATTTAAAATTTACTTTATATGGGAGGTGCCACGCCCGCTAAAAATATTTAAAAAAATTACAGCCTGTAGCACTCCCATATCCGCTGTAAGATCCTGTGAAAATTTCAGGAAGGTTACGGAGATTACCTCCTACAAACAAACCACATATTACCTCTTTATTTTGTTAGTATAGATTATTAGCATAGATTTGTTATTCAAATAATTGCTGATATACAATATTTTTTGGTTTTTTCATTCGGTACAACAATTATCAGATTTTCCAGCATTCCTACCCTGGAGCAAGTTACATGTAGCTGCCCATGAGAAGAAGATGGATTATCAAAATTAGATCTGGCAACACTTAACTATTGGCCTTGAACTTAGAATATCATTTGGGAATTTTTCTTTTTAGCGATTTTTATTTTTCGCAATTTTCGGTTTTTGGCGAATTTTTGATTTTGGCGATATATTTTCCACGGCAAATCACATTGATAACTAATGTACTTGTCAAAAGACTGTTCCTATTATTTATATAGTAGGTGTCACGCCCACTAATCCCATCCGGCCCAATTTTTGTTGGACTACTCACATTAATATCTGATGGACTCGTGGAAAATGTCGAGTCTTTTCCTTTTATAGTACACCAGTTATATGATATTAGATATCTACTTTGCATGGGCGGTGCTACGCCGACTGCTACGATCACGCCCATTTTTTTGTTTGACTAATCATACAAAGAACCTATGGGCTCATGCAAAGCCACAAAGCCCTTTCTTTTACAGTACTCCAGATATATGACATTAAATAGTTACTTTGCATGGGGAGTGCCACGCCAATTTTTTGTCCGACTACCCATACTAAGATCTGATGGTGTCGTTCAAAGTTTCAAAGCTTCCCTTTTTTAGTACACCAGTTATATGATATCACATATTTACTTCTTAGGGGCGGTGCCACTCCCACTGCTCCGATGACGCCCATTTTTTGTCTAACTAATCACATGAATAACTTATGGGCTCACACAAAGTCCCAAGACTCTCACTATAACAGTACACCAGATATATGGTATTATATATTTAATTTATATGGCAAGTGCCACGCCTATTGGTCCGATACTGCCCATTTTTTCCCCGACTACTCACATTAATAATAGATGACACCAGAAAAATTTGAAAAGCTCTCTCTATCACAGTACTCGAGATATATAATATTGAATAATTACTTGTATGGGAGGTACCACGCCCACTTGTCCGATCCCGCCCATTTCCGGCGTAGCTACTAATATTAACAATAGGTGACCTCACACAAATTTTCAAAGCTCTCCCTATTATAATACTCAATATATGTAGATTATATTAAAAATTTACTTTGTGTGGGAGGTGCCACGCCCACTAAAAATATTTAAAAAATTATAGCCTATAGCACTTCCCATATCAGCAGTAAGACGCTGTGAAAATTTCAGGAATATCAGATGGGTAGTTACGGAGATTACCTCCTACAAACAAACAAACAAACAAACAAACAAACAAACAAACAAACACACATTACCTCTTTATAATATTAGTGTAGATTACTCGAAATGGGAAATAAAAGAAAAAAAGAGAATTCATTTCTCTTATTTAAATTTTAATCTATGGGAATAGGGATGCTCACATTTACTTTTGTTGGAATGGCGATTTTTTAAAAAGAAATAGGTGTTTAATATTTTAAATTATTTTATTGAACAAATTCAAATTTAAGTTCTAGGTATGTGCCTGGTTGTAAATCAAAATGGTAAGTAAGTTGCAAAAACGCGGTTCAATTTTATTATACTTAAACTTGAAACGGCTGAATATAATTATTTAAGTGCTGATAACTAACAATTCAAAGTATATGTATTTTCAAGTGATTTTGCTTAAACTAATATTACAATTAATATTAAAATAAAGGTTAAAAAATCAATTTTTTTGTTATACCATTTTGGTGTCCAAAGTTGTTTGGACAGAGTCTTTAAATCCGTCTTATTTCATCTGCGTCATCAATAAGAGCAATAGTTTTATTTGATACAAGCCATGGGGCATCAACAATTATCCTTAAGGTCTTATACCGGTGTCTTTGTAGAATTTAAATGATGGTGTTGCTGCAGTTTCCCATATATGAATTCCAGATTTAACTGAGATTTAAGGACGAGTAGCCAAAAAAGTTGTTATTTTTTATATTAAGTTGCTGTTTTTTTACTTCACTGTGTGTTTTCCATTTCAATCTCTTGTCTACGTGTATTCCTAAATATTTTACTCAGTTCCTTTGAGGAATTGAACTATTATTAGGAGAACATTTGTTTAATCAAGTTTCAATAGCATTTTAATTGGGATTTAGTTCATTAAGTTCGAAATTCAAGTGCCATTATTATACCCTATACCACTATGTGGTTTGGGTATAATGACTTTGTGCTGCTGTTTGTAACAGCCAAAAATATTTGACCTAGACCCATCTTTAATTATACCGATCGAATCAGAATCACTTTCTGCGTTGATTTAACAATGTCCGTCCGTCCGTCTGTGTGTCCATGTAAAGCTTTTAATCAAACTGCAGGTCGCAAATATGAATATATTTTGATGAAATTTGGTATATAAGCTTTTATCGGCCATGGGATGAACGCTATTGAAATTGGTGAGAATCGGTCCATGTTCAGACCTAGCCCTCATACAAATTACCCATATGAAATCGATGCCATAAGATCCAAATTGTCATATAGATCTTACTCAAATTGGGTTTGTATGCGTTCATTACATCCAATAATGAGTAGTCCAAAAATGATCCCTTTGACCCCATATAGAGCTGCTTCCCGACCTTCACTTAAATCTATTAAAAAACAAAAATATTGCACTGTTTCTTCCCAAATTTTGTTTGTACATATTTTTGCAAAATACAAGAGACTTTACCAAACATGATCAGGATCGGTCCATTTTTGGACCTAGTCCCTTTATAGATATAGCATCCGATATGAACTTTTTCATATCTGCAGCCAAAAAAAAATTAATAAAAATCCCACTCAAATTTGGTTTTTGCTTATTTTCAATGTCCAGTTAGTTGGGCCTAAGGGATAGGGTTTCTAAACGCATGGTATAGGGTATCGTATAGTCGGTCTAGACCGACTATAATTTTCTTACTTGTTTTTTATGTTTTAAATTATACACCAAAAGAAAAAGATTTTATTTTTTTTTATTTATTAATACAATTACAACTGAGTAAAACTCATTTAGTAATATTACAATATGAGGTAAAATAGTGTGACGAGCAATAATTCAGTAATTATCCTCAAAGTTATAAATTTTTGAATGTTTTTCTAGTTGATGACCAGGTCCAATGGAAGGGTCCTCAGTAGTCTTCTATATCGGTTGTGAGAAAAGAAGATTTCATTAAGATCTTCTGTGCATGACGTTTTGCCTCTTCAATTACGGTGTTTATCCCCAAGTCTCTATGCAGATCATCGTTACGAATAAACCATGGAGCTTTGACGATAGTACGTAATATTTTGTTTTGTGTTTTTTGTATAATTTGTACATTGGTTTTCTTTGAAGAGCCCCAGAGCTGGATTCCGTACGTCCATATTGGTTTAATTATTTGGTTGTACACCATGAGTTTGTTACTTAGAGATACTTCAGAATTACTTCCAAGTAACCAGTACAATTGTCTGAATTTAAGTTTCATTTCTTGAGTTTTTTTGTTATGTGTTCCTTCCACTTTATTTTTGCATCAAGTGTCATGCCTAGGTATTTGGCACTATTAGCATATGGTATCTTCATGTTGTTTATGTATAAAGGTATGTAATTTATTATACCCTATACCACTATGTGGTTTGTACTGCTGTTTGTAACAACCAAAAATATTTGACCTAGACCCATCTTTAATTATACCGATCGAATCAGAATCACTTGCTGAGTTGATTTAACAATGTCCGTCCGTCCGTCCGTCTGTGTGTCCATGTAAACCTTGTAATCAAACTGCAGGTCGCAAATATGAATATATTTTGATGAAATTTGGCATATAAGCTTTTATCGACCATGGGATGAACGCTATTGAAATTGGTGAGAATCGGTCCATGTTCAGACCTAGCTCCCATACAAATTACCCCTATGAAATCGACATAAATTGCCATAAGATCCAAATTGTCATATAGATCTTACTCAAATTGGGTTTGTATGCATTCATTACATCCATCCATGAGTAGTCCAAAAATGATTCCTTTGACCCCATATAGAGCTGCTTCCCGATCTTCATTTAAATCTATTAAAAAACAAAAATATTGCACTGATTCTTCTCAAATTTTGTTTGTATATATTTTTGCAAAATACAAGAGACTTTACCAAACATGATCAGGATCGGTCCATTTTTGGACCTAGTCTCCATATGGATATAACATCCGATATGAACTTTTTCATATCTGCAGCCAAAAAAATTAAGAAAAATCCCACTCAAATTTGGTTTTTGCTTATTTTCTATGTCCAGTTAGTTGGGCCTTAGAGATAGGGTTTCTAAACGCATTGTATAGGGTATCGTATAGTCGGTCTAGACCGACTATAATTTGCTTACTTGTTTTTTTGTTGGTAAAGTTCATATGGATCGATTTGCTCTCATTGAGTTTCAACCACCACTTTTTTATCCAAAGTATGGTATTTGAAAGAGCGTTTTGTACTTTGTTAGTGGATTCTTTCACATCTTTTGCTGTTGCTAGTATTGCTGTGTCATCTGCAAACGTTGCTATTGTTGCGGATTGGGGTATGGGCAGGTCTCTTGTATACAGCAAGTATAAAATAGGTCCAATGACACTTCCTTGTGGTACACCTGCTTCTATCTTTTTTAAATTTGAATATTCATTTTCCACTTTTACTCTAAAATCAGACGATCAGTAAGATAAGATTTTAAAATTCTGTAGAATTCTTTTGGTAGATCTTTGTAGAATTTATATAGATGTCCTTGATGCCAAACTCGATCAAATGCTTGACTTACATCAAGGAATATGGCTGAACAAACTTCTTTATTTTCAAGTGCTTTTTCAGCAACATCTATAATACGATGGACTTGTTCTACTATAGTGTTGCTCTCTGAATCCAAACTGATGTTTGGGTATCAAATTTCTTTGTTTTATTATGGACTGAAGACTTTCAGCAAAAAGTTTTTCAAAAATTTTTGACATTACAGGAAGTAATGAAATAGGTCTATATGATGTTATTTCATTTGGGGGTTTTCCTGGTTTTTGTCGTGTTTAAAATATAACTGAACTCGAACCTGTTAATTGTACATGTTGTGTTTTTTCTTAGTACACGAGCCACAACACGACTTAAAATATAACTGAACTCGAACCTGTTTATTGTACATGTTCTGTTTTTTTTTTTCAGTACACGTACCAGAACATGAACTTCAAATAAAGCAACACTCAAAAATGTGTGCTTTATGTGTGATTGAAACAAAAAGTATGTGATACAAAAATGTTCGTGTAAATAACGAAATATTAAAACGAACACAGTCATGGTTGTGTTGGACACCGTAGAAAATTTTGAAACGCACATAATTGATATGAAAATAAAGATATGTGTTGGCTGCTTTTGAACAGAACATTGTGTGTTTCGTGTGTGTATTTTCTGAACCTTGCACTTAAGGAATCAAAAAAATTATTTTAAAGTAATTTTGTTCTCGAATATCATCTGTCATCTCCTCTCCTGGCATATTTTTCCCAATTTCCGCATTAATAAAATCACAATCATCATTTCCAGTACGTTACCTTAAATAACTTCAATAATAGAAACTAGCAGATTCCAGCCCTCGAAATGCGAGTGCAAGTTCCAGGAAATTTTATTTTTTCATTAAATAAAGACCCTAAAGGGATGCTAATCAATTATAGCCAATTCACAAATCAACACAAAAAACAAACGCATTTTTATTACAAACTCATTGTATAATTTTATGTATGGGTTAGTAGCAACTTTAAATGCAATTTACCAAAATAAAAGAAAAAATTTAAAAATCTGTAAATCTGCAAAACGGCTAAAAAGAAATACCTTTAAAATAATATACGTTTGGTCAAAATCGAGATACAATGGTAGAACAAAACATCGGTCACAAGAAATCGCCTAGCCTATTCTTATTATAGATGTGTCCCGAATCAAATTTACAGGAATTTCGATAATATTTTGACGATAATGTGGCATGTTTCTATTTTGAAGTTTCTGAAGAAAATGAGCAAATTGGATTTCATTAAGAAAAGCTCTCATATTTTGAGTTAATGTGAATTATGAAATGTTGAAAATTCAGCGCAAGATTAAATGCCATTTTCAATGACTTTCACTCACATTTAATAAGAAACAATATCAGTAATGTTTTACCACCAAGTAAGTGATCATATGTATAAATGGTATGACTTCGAAGCTTCATTGAATTCAATTTTTGAATTAATATAGGTTTTACTACAACCTGAGCAATTTCCTCAATTATATTCCTATATTCATAGTTTCTTCTTTGATATTAATCATGAAATAAATCTTGGAATTAGAAGCCCAAATTGGTCACATGAAAGATTATGTGATGAAAATAAGTCGGCAATAATTGATAATGATCTATTTAAAGCAATGTCTTCACTAAAATCTCCCCCGAAATATTCACTCAAATTAATTTGACTTTTACCTAACATGACTTTGAAATAACTGATGAAGTTCTGCATTGGTTTAAGACTCTGGCATTTCCGCAGAAACAATTGAAAGGGCTCCTTCAATTCGATCTCGAGCCTTTAATGTTGATCAGATATACGCAACTAAATATATTTCCTAGGGTAATTTGGTGGGCTGAATTCGAATCTGTATTTGGTTTTTGTTTATCTCGTCAGGTTTTCGAGATACCAAAAAATGATTTTATTCGTTTTTTACATAAAAAATCATTAATTTATTTAAAAATCAATGAATTTTCAAAAGTTGGTTCGGTTTCACGTACTAGAGTCCAGCAAAAGTTTTTCAGTATGTTTTTGTCCCAAAATCCTTACTAATTTCCTTTCAATTTTCATTAAATCTTGGTGAGAAGGGCCTTTAAACTGTACGTAGAGCCATCAATAAATAATCCCCATTCAGTTTTGTCATATGGCTGGTTCACTTTTTTTAAAAAAAACCATCAACATCAGTACAGTATGGAATAAAGAGTTTCTTTTCAAAATATGCAGCCAATTCCAAGCTTCTATCTCTATAGATTGTTACTTTTGTCCCAACTGCAAGATGTTTCCACTGCTGCATGCTTGAAGCTAGTAATTCTGCGTCTTGTTTTGTTAAATGTAAATCCTGAATAAGACCATTCAGCTCAGCTTGAGTCATCATCAGCCTCATACAAACTACCACTGCTGGTGAAAGATGTTTCGGACTCACTGCTCGTAGTACTGTGAATGACTGGTAATAGATCATTTGGTGGACGTTGAACTGGTATGGAAACCGATGGGACATTCGCGTAAGTAATATTTTTCAATTTCCTTAGAATCTACACCTAATTGCAGTGGCCCCACAAATCAACGTACGACCAATACCCAAGCAAGATAAATTATCTAAATATAAGAAAACGGACACAACCCACACCACGGCATTTAAATCGTAATAATGATAGACTTACTGCTAGAAATTACAGCAACAACTTCCCAAACACACTACGTCAAAGTGAACTAGCATCATCTAGTAACTGGCAAGTTCATAAAAATGATATTAGCAGCAGTAGCAGAAATAATGCAGGTATCATTAAAGGTTGTATTGAACCATTCACTCTTCAAGAAATTAAGGATTTAACGTTGAAGTTAATAACAAATCTCAGAATTTGCAGAAAGAAAGCAGACCAGTTCGAGGTCATCACCAACCTAGCTTGCAAATTTTTATAGTATTGGAAAATAATGTAATTAATATAATAGCTTGGAATGCAAGAGGCATTCGTAACAAATATTTGGAATTATTTCAATTTCTAATTAGTCATAATATCCATATTTTTTAGCAATTCCAAACTATCTAACGGAAACAATGAATTTAAAACCTAGCAATTATTATCAGGAAAAGTATACAACATCAATTAATACCTATCGTTAACACATCTGCTATAGAGAATGTTGGAATTAAACTTTTTATTGGCTTAGGCCCCATCGATATATACTCATGCTATTTTCCTGGTATTTCTTCAGGTTTAGACGTCTTAAAAAACAACAGTTCGCTTCTGACATTCATAGACACAGTGGTAACAAAAATTACATATTAGGGGGTGATTTTAATAGTAGACACCGATCTTGGGGATGTATTACAGCAAATTGTTGGGGGAATACTTTATTCGAAAAATTAGAATCATACAATATTGATATTATTTACCTTCGAGCGCAAATAGGCAAGGTTCTACTCTTGACTTTTATCTGATTAATAATCCATTCATAATGTCTCCAGCGATAGCCATAAACGAGCTGAGTTCGGACCATTTACCCTTGAAAATTTCCTTAGATGGCAGTTAGGTATGATTTTAATAAATTGGGGTAGATTCACTAGATTCTTAAATGAACACATGAACTTACCTAATATCGACTATATTTCAAATAGGGATCATGTTGATTATACTCTTATAAATTTTGAAAATGTTTTTAACGATGCAATCGCTTTTAGCGTTCCTAAGAGATACCCCTCATTTAGAGGGAAATCACTGCACTACCATATCAAAAATATAATATAACGGAGAAATAATTATCGGCGTAATTATCAAGTGAAGGTACTAAATCTTTGAATTCGTGAGGAAATTGAATTGTTCAGAAAGAAATTATGGAATAAATTACTATCAACCCTAGATAAAGGTTCTCCTCCTTTCTGGAATTTGACAAAAATTTTGAAGAAAAAGTCTAACAATATCCATATTTTAAAACTAAACGATTCTCGGTATTCAACAAACCAAGAAAAGTGTGAAATTATAGCAGAAACATTTGCTTCTAATTACTCGATTTCAGCTCGGCTTGGTGACCCAATTACAACTTCTCTAGTAAATGATGCCTTGGAATTATTGGAATCGTCAAGTGTAAACCCATTAGATATACATTTGATAAACTCTTCTCAGATCTCAGATATTCTGAGAACTTTAAAAAATAATAAAATCACCAGGTATAGATGGTATAATTAACAGATGCCTTAAATCGCTTTCAAATAACGGAATTAAATATTTGACAATTATAATTAACTCTTGTCTAAAACTTTGATATATTCCAAACAAATTTAAAGAAGATAAAGTTATTCCAATTAAAAAGCCTGGTAAGCAATCTGATTGTCCATCCTCTTGTCGTCTGATAAGTTTATTGTCGAGTGTTAGCAAAATCCTGGAAAAAGTAATTAAAAATAATCGACCGATTTTGTGGAAGCCAATCACATAATTTCACCGCAACAGTTTGGGTTCAGAAGAGAATACAATAGAGTTTATCCTTTGATAAGAATAAGAAATTTGGTAAAAATAAATTTTAACTAACAAATGTCAACTGGCATGGTACTATTAGATGCCAAAGCTGCTTTTGATACAGTCTGGAATGAAGGCCTCGTCACTAAAATGATCAATTTAAATCACACTGTTCTGAACGTCGTCCAATAGCAGCAGGTTTTCCACAGGGTTCATGTTTATCCCCTATCCTTTATAATTTATATACATCGGACTTTCCCCATTTCGATTACTGTACTCTGTCAATTTTCGCTGATGATACAGCAATTCTCAGCTTTGGAATCAATAGCACTGTCCGAGATACTATTATATTTAAAAAAATGAAAACTAATGTTAAACAGTAAAAAACGTAAAGCGATTTACTTTACAAGGAGACGTAAAAATTGTTTCAACCCACAGGTTAACATTATTATGGATAATTATATTGTCCCGTGGGAACAAAAAGTCAAATATTTGGGAATAATGCTGGATCCCAAGATGAAACACAAAGAACATATTAATTATTAATTTTTTTTTTTATTAATGAAAATCCTAATGTAACAAGATTTAAAATCTTATAAAACAACATTAGTCATAACAAATTAATTTTCAATGCGAAGAATGTATGTAAGTTTAATTTATAATTAAAATTAGAAGAATAATATAAAATAAAATATAATATAAAATATATAAAAAATAAAATAAATATGTAAAAATAAAGTGTAAAAATATCCTGTACAGCAGGTAAAAATTATATAGAAATTAAAATTAAATTAACTAAAGAAATTAAAATGAAGTATTAAAAATCAATTGAGAAAAAGTTTAAAAAGTTCTTTCTTAAATGATGTTGTATTTGATATTTTGTGAAGTTGATTATTTAAAGTATGTAACGAGTTCCAAAGACGTATGCCATTTACAAAAAAGTGTCTTTCGGATATTAGTCTATTGTACAATATTGGTACAAGACAGTTATTTCGGTTAGATCTTGTAAATAATAATCGCTCGAAAAGGTAAACGGGTTC
Organism: Cordilura impudica; assembly: GCA_963682025.1. Classification (NCBI taxonomy): domain Eukaryota; kingdom Metazoa; phylum Arthropoda; class Insecta; order Diptera; family Scathophagidae; genus Cordilura; species Cordilura impudica. Next base: position 198,505,005 of record OY821519.1, on the reverse strand, counting down.
TTTAGTGAAAATAATTTTATGAACCATAAGTAAGGTTCTAAATTTAAGATAGTCTTCAAATGAAATGCCATAAATTTTATTTAGAAAAGCGGAGATACTATCATATTTGCGTAAACCATAAACATATCTAACTACACTTTTAAAGACGCGTGTAAGTTTACCCATGTCTGCACTATCACAACCTGACAACAATTCACAACCATATAAAATCGTAGGTAAGATAAACGATTTTGCAAGAACCAATCTAATTTTCTGCGGTGTGAAGTAGTGAGAAGACCAAAGACTACGGAGAATACTATAAACTTTTCCAGAAGCTTTGTTAATTTGATCATTCCACGTTAGGGTATTATTAAAAATCATTCCAAGGTTTTTAGCATTCGCAACGTAGGCGATATCCATTACATTAATACTAACTTTCGGAAGACAAGTGGTATCATATATCTTTTTAAAAATAACAAGGCACTGAGATTTTTTCGGATTTAAGGTAAGACAATTCAACCTAGCCCATTCAAATACGTGGTTCAGTTCAGTATTCAGGTTCTGTACACAATTTTCCACATCTCGTACGTTACATGATGTGTATAACTGAACGTCGTCAGCGTACATGTGCATTTGGCATGAATTAATTACGCGTGGTAGATCATTTATGTAAATAGAAAACAAAAGAGGGCCAAGTATAGACCCCTGCGGAACACCCCTACTTAAAGACGCAGAGTTAGACGACTTGTCTTTAGAGACAACTACTTGCTCTCTATTCCGAAGGTAAGAGCTAATCAATTTAGAGGAAGTTTCAGAAAAACCAAAAATATGTTTAAGCTTTTTAACAAGAATATCATGGTACACTGAGTCAAAAGCTTTAGAGTGGTCCAATAAAGTCAAGAAAGCAATATTACCACTGTCAACGATATAACGAAGATCTTCCGATACATCAATTAAAGTAGTGATACACCCTCTTTTCCTGCGAAAACCAGATTGCTTAGATGATAAAAGATTATTATTGGATAAGAGTTCATTCATTTGTTTGCTCATAATTTTTTCGAAAACTTTCGAAAGAAAATGAAGTACGGAAATTGGCCTGTATTCTTTATTAGATTTCGGCAAGGGAATTACTTTTGCCCATTTCCACAAATCAGGGAAAATAGATTTTGTAAAAATAGTGTTAAAAATATGAGTGATATAGGGTAAAACCTGTGGTAAAATAGCTTTAATAAATATTGGTTTCATACCGTCTAGACCAATTGATTTTGACTTTATGGAAAGAAAGGCTTCCAGAACATCCTCCTGGTTAACGCAGGAAAAACTAAATAAAGAATCCAGATTGCAATCTAGTAGATTTGCATAAGAGTCAGAACGAAGAGGAGTTGAGTCATTTGAAGTAAATTGTCTATTCAATTCATTGAGTTCAAAAGTGGAAAGATTTACCGATTCACTTTCATTTTTATAACCAATTTTCTTTATCTCTTTCCACATATTTTTAGTATCCATAGCCTCTGAAAATACACGACTGTAATAGCGTTGCTTAGCTAACTTTACTTCCCTAGTAACAGATCTACGTAGTGCTTTAAAAATTTCATTTGACTGTGTAGTTTTATATCTTTTCCACTTATCGTAAGCAGAATTTCTTTTAATTATTAAATCACAAATATTTTGATTAAACCAAGGCTTAGTAGAAGATTTAACAGTTTTCTTTCTAACCGGTACGTATTTGTCGTATAGGTATGTGGTAGCTTCATAAAAAAAGGATATCTGTTGGTTTAAGTCAGGATTACTGTAGATACTGGTCCAATTGATTATATTAATTTCATTTAAAAGAGCATCATAGTTAATATTCTTGTAATCACGGAAAGTAATATGCTGTGGTTTTTTATGTTTAAAATAAGGAAGGTTAAAGGTCATATATATGACGTCATGTTATGAGAAATTAGGAGAAGAAAACTGGTCATGCAAAAGATGTTTTCTAATATCTGAGACAAAGAACACGTCAATAAGGGTACTACTCATTGAAGTAAAGTGAGTGGGAATAGTAGTGTTTACAGCTGTAAGCCCAATCGGTTGGAAAAGTGAAATTAGATCAGAATCAATGAGCAAATTTCCATTTAGGTCTCCAGAAAGAATAATATCACTATAAGATAAACAATTTTCATCTAACATATTAACAACCGGAGAAATATCTAGTGAATCATTAGGCCTATATAAAACACCTATGAGACATTTGCTTACGTCACAAGGAAGTTCAATAAATACGAAATCATATTCTTCATCGATAGATTTGCAAACAAATCGAGAACGTAATTGTTTCTTGACATACATTGCAACGCCTCCAGCACGTTTACCAGTATTCCTATCAGCTCTAAATAAATCATAGCCGTCTAATTTGACCTGAAAGTTTTTTATCTTATTCGGATTGAACCATGTTTCAGATATACAAATTACATCAATTCCTGAGTTTTCAAAAATGTATCGAAATTCAACAAATTTACAAAAAAGACTTTGAGCATTTAAGTGACAAATTTTTAAACCTTCCTTTTGTTTACCAATTATACGAATCATAGAATGAGTGTTGTATTTGGAACTCGACCGAATATTAGAAGAAGTCATAATAAAGTATTAAGCAAATATCAACATCAAATAAGAAATACTCAAAAAATTTAAAATAAAAAGGCATAATAAAAAGGAGAGCTATAAAAAAAATACAAAAATAAAAATAGGTTATGGAAATAATTACGCCTGTTTTAAATTTTAAAATATTACTGACGAAACCATTCTACTACAGAAACTGGAAAGTTGTCACGTGTGTTTTTCGATGTTTCAATATTTTCCAGAAAATGCACATTCTCCACACAAAACGCACTATCGGACTTAGAGCGTTTGGCATAAATACGGCCACGGCGAGTGTAAACTGATGAGAGTAGTTTTTTCCGTTTTAACTTAATTGCTTCCTTAAGAAGGTTGTGGTTAAATCTGGTTAGAGCTTCATTTATATAGAATGGTTCATTAGAATCAAAACCAGCATGGCAAAGGCGCAGAAGGTCTTCAGAGTTACGACGAAAAACAGCAGCTTGCTTATGTATAGCTTATGTAATTAATAAAGTGAATGCATTAATTCGTATATTATACCCTTTTATAAATTGGAAATCGAGCTTAAGCATTCATAATAAAAAATTTATTCTAAATTCAATATTTCATGCAGTTATATTTAATGCTGGCCCTGTTTGGTCTATAAGCGCAAGTCGCCACATCAAAAAATTACAAGTAGCCCAAAACAAGCTATTAAAGCTAATATATAACCTACCGTGATTCCTTTCTACCAATCGCCTTCATGATATTTCGGACTTGGAATTAGTTTCAGATAAGATAAATAGACTTACACATAATTTTAATATTCGATGTTCTAATTCTGATTACGGTTTTAAGTAGTATAAGTAGTACAGCAGTATAAGTAGTTTTTAATTAAAATTCAAATAGGGTTTCACCAATTTTTCCTCCGATGAAATATTGTATATAGGTATATAACATTTTGTAAATAGAAATTCATTATTAAGCTGAAAAAAGAAAATATCTTGAACTCTTAAGGATGTAGTTATAAGTAAATGAAATTGTAACTAATATGGCCAAATAAAATAAAAAATAAAGAAATAAAGCGTATAAAAGCAATATATTTTCGATTTTTCATATTGAATCCAGCAAATTTTGTTAAACAGAAAAAACAATCGGTTTGCTGGTTACTTGATTCTCTAAAGTACTGGAACTGAAAAATCGAAAAAGATCTTCTTGCCATTTGACCACTTGTAAAAAACAGTTGTGCAACTATTGCAAAACATTTTCGGTGTCCTCGGTTTGTCCAAGTTTCTGACAGCAAAACCAAAATAATGTAAATATGCAAATTTTAATGATTCTGACATTGCATATCCTTTTTTTCCAGCCAAATACTCACCACACACAAAGCAAAACTTGCTTGAATCAGTAACATACGATCTCGCTGAATTAGTAACACACGATCTCCCTATTTCGAAAAATGGACCGATCCTGGCCATATTTGGTAAAGTCACTTATATTTTGAAAAAATATATACAAACCAAATTTGAAAAATATCTGTGCAATAATTTTGTTTTTTGATAGATTTAAGTGAAAATCGGGAAACAGCTCTATATGGGGCCTATGACTAAGAGTTGTCCTATAGGAATTATATATTATATAATAAACCCATACAAACCCAATTATGTCGATTTCATAGGGGTCATTTGCATGGGGACCAGGAACATGGACCGAATTTCACCAATTTCAATAGCGTTTATTCTCTGGCCGATAAAAGCTTATATACCAAATTCCATAAAAATATATTCATACTTGCGACTTGTAGTTTGATTACAAAGTTTACATGGACACACAGACGGACGGACGGACGGACGGACGGACGGACGGACGGACATCGCTAAATCGACTCAGAAAGTGATTCTGAGCCGATCGGTACAATAAAAGATGGGTCTAGTTCAAATATTTTTGGTAGTTACCAACAGCAGCACAATGTCATTATACCCAAACCACATAGTGGTTTAGGTAAAATTAGCTTGAATCAGTGACACACGATCTTCCTGACATGCTTAAACGCTACTATTATGAAGATTTCGAATGAATGTGGGCTTCTGCCAAATTAATAGTTGTGAAATTGCAGTGTCGGAATGTATTGCCTGTTTAACAGTATTGCCAGCATGTGCTATAAAATCAACAAGACGTGATAGCCCAATTTGTATGCCAGATTCGAACTCAGCGCACACAGATTAGTTAAAAAACATGCTTCGTTTCTGCAGTACATAATTTTTTAATTTGTAGACCAGTGTAATTTCGTCATAAATAATTGTTGCTCAACGTACTGATTAGTTTGTTAAAATAATCCTAAGTAAATAATTAATAATACTATAAGGGCCTAAAGGCATCCTAGTCTATTTTAGGTAATTCACAATTCAACAACACAGAGCGTTTGCTATCCAATAATAATGAAATTCGATTGTGTGCGTATTAGTAAATAAATAATTATACCCTATGCCACTATGTGGTTTGGTTATAATGACTTTGTGCTGCTGTTTGTAACAACCAAAAATATTTGACCTAGACCCATCTCTAATTATACCGATCGAATCAGAATCACTTTTTGAGTTGATTTAACAATGTCCGTCCGTCCGTCTGTGTGTCCATGTAAACCTTGTAATCAAACTGCAGGTCGCAAATATAAATCTATTTTGATGAAATTTGGTATATAAGCTTTTATCGGCCATGGGATGAACGCGATTGAAATTGGTGAGAATCGGTCCATGTTCAGACCTAGCCCCCATACAAATTACCCCTATGAAATCGACATAAAATGCCATAAGATCCAAATTGTCATATAGATCTTACTCAAATTGGGTTTGTATGCGTTCATTACATCCACTAATGAGTGGTCCAAAAATGATCCCTTTGGCTCCATATAGACTGCTTCCCGATCTTCACTTAAATCTATTAAAAACAAAAATATTACACTGATTCTTCTCAAATTTTGTTTGTATATATTTTTGCAAAATACAATAGACTTTACCAAACATGATCAGGATTGGTCCATTTTTGGAACTAGTCCCCATATAGATATAGCATCCGATATGAACTGTTTCATATCTGCAGCCAAAAAAATTAATAAAAATCCCACTCAAATTTGGTTTTTGCTTATTTTCTATGTCCAGTTAGTTGGGCCTAAGAGATAGGGTTTCTAAACGCATGGTATAGGGTATCGTATAGTCGGTCTAGACCGACTTTAATTTTTTACTTGTTTTTTCATAATTTATTTGTGTAGCTTGAACTGGTTTTCAAAAAAAAAAAATTTCATTGTTCACTTCTTCACGTGACTTACCTCACAAAAGGTACCAAAGGTACCACAAAAAATGTGTTTACTGTTAAATTATATGATTTATTTGCATATCTAAATACATATTGTAACTGTTATTTGAATTTTAATGTCTTTAAGTTCTAATAAATATAATTTATAAAAATTCTCAAGTACACATTTTTTGTTTTTTTTGTGTATCTTTTATATCATCTACATATAGGCAATTTCTGTGACCGATGTTTTGTTCTACCGTTATATCCCAATTTTGACCAAACGTATATTATTTGAAAGGTATTTCTTTGAAGCCATTTTGCAGATTTATACATTTTTAAATTTTTTCCTTTATTTTGAGTAAATTGCATTTAAAGTTGCTACTAACACATACATAAAATTATACAACGCTATGTGTGTGTTTTTTAAATTTGTTAATGTGTTTGTAATAAAAATGAGTTTGTTCTTTTTGTGTTGATTTGCGAATTGGCTATATTTGGTTAGCATACATTTACGGTCTGTATTTAATGAAAAAATAAAATTTCCTAGAATTTGCACTCGAATTTCGAGGGCTGGAATCTTTTAGTATAATATTAATAGGCTAGACGATTTTTTGTTACCAATGTTTTGTTCTACCGTTTATCCCAATTTTGACCAAACGTATATTATTTGAAAGGTATTTCTTTTTGAGTAAATTGCATTTAAAGTTGCTACTTTCACATACATAAAATTATACATATGCTATGTGTGTGTTTATTAAATTTGTTAATGTGTTTATTAGTGAGTTTGTTTTCTTTATTCACAATAATAATAAACCAAAATAGTGTTGGCTTGCGAATTGGCTAAGTTGAAGAATAAAGTTGGCTAGCAATTGCACTCGAATTTCGAGCGCTGGAACCTGCTAGTATATTGTTAATATATTAAGACCATATTTTGTCACCGCAAAGGGTATATTTTTGGTAATTATAAACATCAGCACGTTTGTAATTACCAAAAATATCTGGCCAAGATCAAACTGATATGTCCGTCTGTCCGTCCGTCTATCTGTCCATATATCTTTAGTCAAACTATAGGTCGCAAATATGAAATTTTGGACATAAGCTTCTGTCGCCCATATCATCAATGTTATATAAATTGGTAGGACAATTTTTAGCCATAGCCCCAATATTAGGGCGGGTCGATTTAAAAATCTCCCAAGTGACAAGGAAAATCGTATTCTAGGGATCAAAATAAGAAACTTTGCCCGAGCAAACATAGCTCTAAGACGAATTCTAATGTCCCGACTTTTGACCTGTCTGTCGAGCCCAAGTGTATGATCGACCCCCACTGACTTTGGAGAGCCGACACACCCATGCCAGTGGCACACCCCTGGAACCCTTGGGGGATTCCCCATACAAACATTTAAAAGCATCACCATTTTTTGTTTAGAATTGGGCTGACTATGTTTGATTTAATATTAAAATTAACACTCATACGTATAAGTATTTTCTACTCTGCTAATAAATAATAATCATACGCCTTGACTATGTTATGTTATTCAAAAAATCGATCGGATGAGGGTAAATAACTTTTAGATCACTCCGTGGCTATGCCTGACTCTGCGTGACTACCCCAAAATTAATCTGTAGTCGCAATAAGACAAGTCAAGTTTCAGATCAATTGCATGAGGGGGAATGGGGTTGCCCCATGACAGACAGACAGACAGGCAGACAGGTCAAAAGTCGGGACATCAGAATTCGTTTTAGAGGAATGGTTCGTTGGGCAAAGTTTCTTATTTTGATCCCTAGAATATGATTTTCCTTGTCACTTGAGCGATTTTTTGCCTCCCTACAAATTGACCCGCCCTACCCCATTAATTTTAATCTATCTATACCGAAAAAACTGTTGCACAGATTTGTCTCAAATTTGGTTTACATATGTTTTTGCAATAATTAAGTGACTTTACCAAATATGGTCACCACTGGCCCATTTTTCGACCTAGTCCCCATACAAAAATAATATCCCATTTGAATTTTATGCCTATTTTCTAAACCCAATCAGTTGGACCTAACACCCTTTCTCGAAGCGCGTCGTATGGGTTAACGTATATTTTCAATATTTTCAAAAAAAAAAAAAAAAAAATATTCGATTTAAAGCTTTATTTACACAATTAAAAACTTACATAACTTCGAGACAAAATCAATGTGCTGTATATTTTCTTTATATGTCGCAATTCTATACTGTTTTCTATACATTTTGTATTTTCTTTTCGTTACATGGAATTTTAATTTCCTGTCCTTTCATTCTTGATTCTTTTATTATGTGTTTTTTTTTTTAATTCCAAATTGATTGTATGTGTGTAATAGCATACTAATATATTCTTTCTCTAAAGGTGAAAAGTACTAAGAAAAATGTTTAAATTTATAAAGATGAAGGGAAAACTAATGATTTTTTTTAAATCTTTAATACCTGTAAAGACAGTGTATTTGTGGCTACCACTTGAAATTTTAATCTGAAAAAATTATAGATAAGGCCTTAATTTGAAATTCAAGTAGGTAACGATGGGGTTTTTTTTAACATTAAAGGCCGCCTTTATAATGATATAATGTTAATTACACCATAAAACTTGTACTTATCTGGAAGGTTATTTTGTTTTCTTGAAATTCATTAAAAAATATATGCACATACTTATTATAAAAAAGCGCTTTAAAAACCAATATTTCGTTATCTAAAATGAAAATTTGTTTATGTGCTTGACATTGATAGGTGGCTAAACCATAGGACCGATATCCTTGACATTTTCGCAGTGTGTAAGTTTGAATCGAGAGAGTGAAATAGGCTATATATTTTTAATATATGAAGTGGGCGTGGCACCACCCATATATAAAAAATTTCTAACATCATATATCTGGAGCTCTATGATAGCAAGAGTATTGAAACTTTGTAGGAGCACAAAAGTTAGTAATGTGAGGAGTCGGGGTAAAAATGGGTAATGAAAATAGTGGGCATGGAACCTGCCATACATGGTAAATACATATCATCATATACCATCTACAGTTCGATGACGGCCAGAGTCTAAGGACTTTGTGCAACTTAATTGGTTGTAAGTATGAGTAGTCGTACAAAAAATGGGCAGTATTGGGTTGGTGGGCCTGGCACCTACCATACAAAAAAAATTACCTGGAGTACTATAAACCCGACAGTCTTGAAACCAGACGTGAGTTCGCGAATGATGAGTGTGAGAAGTTAAGCGGAAAATAGGCGCGATCAAACCAGTGGGCGTGGCACCTCCCATGCATGGTAAATGCAAATCATCATATATTTACAGGTCTATGATGGCCAGAACCTTCAAATTTTCTTCGAAGTTAATGGGTCCTTAGTATGAGTAGTCATACTAAAAATGAGGAGGATTGGGTCAGTGGGCGTGGACTTCCCATACAAAAAATTATCTGCAGTACTATGAACACGACAGTCATGAAACTTGATGTGAGTTCATGAATGATGTGTGTGAAAACTTATGCTAAAAATGGGCGTAATAAAACAGGTGGGCGTGGAACCTCCCATAAATGGTAAATACATATCATCATATATCTACAACTGGAGTAGAAATCATAAAATTTAATAAATAAATTATTATTGTTATTATTAGATATCACAGTTTCTAAGAGTCTTGAAGTTTCTCAAGTACATTAGTTGTTAATGTGGATATTCGAACCAAAAATAGCAAAGGAGAAGATGTGTTGATTCCACGCATTCCGACGATGCTCACCAACGTGCCCTTCGAATTCAAACGGCTGCAATTTCCAGTGCGTCTTGCACTTTTGCAATCACAATTAACAGAGCACAAGGTCAATCAATAAGTTTCCTAGAATTTGCACTCGAATTTCGAGTGCTGGGCTATACTAGTATTTATAAAAACAGTAATAAATATGTTATGGGTAATTGGTACCAGTGAATAATTTTTTGAAATATTTTATTTATTTCTTTTAATTTTAATTTTAATAATAAACAAAATACTATAATATCGGAAACTTAAAATATCAAAACTTCAAAAAATAACTCTGCATTTGTCTTTAAAATACGATAGCCTCAGCAATATCCAGCTTCATTGATGCTGTAAAATCAGATCTGATGATTATGAGTTCAGAAGATGTTACTTCTGCGGATACTTGTTGCGGTGGCAATGCCGCGGTGATAAGAGCAGCACCCTGGATAATCTCAGGGTCGTTTGGAATTGCATCTTTTTTGCCAAATCTGAAGAACGATCAAATTTATTTACCTTCTTTAATGCCTGGTAAAATTATATTTAAAATGTAGCTAAGACTGTTGAAGTTTTTGTGTCTCCGCTACTTTCTATCAAATTTAAGCGACGACACTTGGACCCCTCCAGCTCGTCTATTTTTTTTTCAAAATCATCATATGTGTATTAGGGATATAACTTTTTTTGTGCATTATTAGTACCCATAACTACGTTGTAGCCCATTATGTTTTGACCATAAAAATCATATTCCGAGGTCAGTTGCACAAAAAAAGTTCCCACCACCAAGCAAATTTCTAAAAGTCCTCAAGAAGAAAAAAAAAATTTAATTTTTTTTAAAATTAATTTCCTTCATTTATTATAAGTATATAAATTGAAGTTGAACAAACATTTACACTTTTACATAACTATTTGTTATATAAAATGAACTTCTAATTTAATGTGCGTGAAGATTTACATAGCGGATAAATATCCTGTACCGTTTTGATTGCTCTTTCAGCACATATGTTGCTTCGTTGCTGCCCCGGTATCGCTGATGGTTCCTGAACCCAATGTCTAAAAAAACATTCACGAGCACTCTTATATGTTAATAACGATTTTTTTTAGAGCCTCAAAATTATTTTCTTTAAAACAATTATCGGAAAACCAAACATCGTACCACGGACCACATACGAACTCACAAATGTTATATAATTTTTGGCGATATTTTGGAATAAGTATAAAGGTCAATATTGCTAAAATGGCTCTCGAGTTCCATCGAGCATTGTGTATTGGTGGTATTGCTTTAAAGTTAATGTATGGAAATTTTTTATTTTTCTGATAGTATGTAAAAGCTTTACCAAGTTCATATAAGTACTGCATATCATCACGCCAATTTATGTGTTCAACTTTGATTCGTTCTTCATTCTATTTGTAACTTTTCTTAAGATCTTCGTAGTTATTTATCAATTCGTGAACAAAATCATAACAAATATTAAGCGAGGAAGGCTTTCCTTCCAAGCATTCGTCTATTATATGTCTTAATACGAGATCAAGAATATGATGCTGGCAGCCAATATATTATGGTGGAACTTAACCCATTGATACACAATGATTCTGGAAAAGAGTTACAACTCCATTTTTTTTCCCAGTGTTTACGCTGGTCGTATCGCAGACGATCATTTTTATTGAATTGCATAAATCGTATTTATTCAAAACTTCTTTCTTCCATTAAATAAGGTTAAGGCTTTACCATTGTCAAAAATAAGTATGGCCAATTCTATTTCTTTGCATTCATTTTTTAAAACAATCACCTGAATTTCTTTATCATCTATTTTTTTTCCCATCAAAGTGAATACACCAAAATTCATTTTGCAAAGTTTTTAAATAAAAAATTTCTTGTCGTTCAGCGGATTTCATCACAACTTTATATATACCAGCTTGGGATGGTGTTGATATATCAACTCCTGATTCTGCTAAATGCTTACAAATTTTGGCAGCTTTTTTGTGCTTACATGTACTTGAGTTACTAGGTTAAAGATTTCTTCACATTTGTTTCTCTTCCTGGAGGTGTGTAATTGTCATCATCACTAACTGAGTCATATTCTATACCAGATTCAAAATAAGGGTCACCACTGCTATTAAGCTCATAATCTATTTCGGTACTGGTTTTTTTCATGTCGGCATTGCTATCACTAAATTCGTGATCGTCTATTTTGGACGTTATAGTAAACATTTTATTAAAATCGCGGCTTTTTGAATGTTTTAAAAATTTTTGATAGTTTTGTATCAATTTTTTTACTTTTCTTTTTATAGATCTTAATGCAAATGCTGGCAAACGATTCTTGTTACACAAACTAATTAATTATTTCGATATAATATCGTATCTTTTTGTTTTGCACTTTTCTTCTTTAAGTAAGGCATTAAATCGACCAATAATTACTTTTTCTTTAGGCATTCTTTTTAACTCGGACAAAGATTTGTCAACGCTTTTTATTATCGCAAACTTATTGGTTTTAATTCCAAGTGTTTTTAATGACTTAGTCCACGTTATGACATTTTTTTGAGTACTTAAAAAGCTATTTTTATTAGACATTTTATGAAGAGCGAAAAATAACGCAAATGAAATTAAAAACTTTTAAATAAAATATTAGTTATATGAATTAATAACTATCATTAATTACAGGGCCTCCTTTAATTTGATTTTTATTAAAAAAATAATAATTTAAAATTTTGAAAAAAAAAATTTTTTTTTTTTAAATTTATTATGTATGATTTGCAGTCTTTATCTTTAGATCTCTGCAACTCAAAAACTACTTCAATTACCCAGGAAAAATTTCGTAATAGCAGCTCATTAATTTTTGCATTACCAATAATGACCTACCACTGCCCACTGCATTACTTCTAAAGTGAAAATAAGGCGTTACTAATAATGTGTTATACAGCTACTTATATATCATGCCAGCGCCTTGCATACTGCATTACTTTCAAAGTGAAAATAATGAGTTCCTAGGCAACTAGCTACCTCCAATGACATCCCCGTGTTAAAATAATGAGCTTATCAGGCAAACTTCAACCAGTTACATCTCACTCTAAAACCCATTATTGGGTAATGTTTGTTTTTCCTGGGTATGGACAATAAACACTAATACTGTTACATTTTTGCGCTCCTGGCGTATAAAAATTAAGTTATTTTGGTCTAAGTTTAATATATAATTCTAAATAATAAAAAAGTATAAACTACAAACTTCATCGCGTTGGTGGCGGGAACTTTTTTAACGTCAGCGAAAAAGTAATGACGCAGTTTATCATATTTTTCCATGGTCTATACAGCTATGATAGGTACCTTTTGAAATTCGCGAAAAATGTAAAAAAGTTATACCCCAAATATATATAGTATTTTTTTTTATTTTTATTAAAAAAATATTAAATATTTAGAGTTTACATTAATTCTTTGTATGGTAATAGCTACTCACGTGAAGCTTAAATTCCACTTTGATTTTCAGTTTTCAATGTAAGTTTTTTTAATAAGAAATTAACTAAAACACCAGACCTTTAATATATGTTGAATATTATTCAAATTTAATTAAATTAAACCACAAATCTTCAAAAACCACAAACATCTATTTTCAACTTGATCAATAACTAATAACCGCACTAGTAAATAAAATTCCAAAATAATTTTAATTATCAACCTGTTTTATATTATTTAACCTGAGTACCTGAACTCACTCTCATAAAATAAATTAAAATCTAATTATATCTGTAAAATATTACGTAACCGACTCACAGCTCTGCAAGAAACAGTACTTTTTAACTTTTGCTTTCAGTAATAATTTATAATATTTTCGTTTTCCTTAGATACCAGTACGGTTAGACAAATTGATTAATAACATCATTAGTAAAATATTGTAATCTAAATCGAATTATCTATTTTTTCAGCAAAATAAATTAAATGTTAATACTTATTGTTTATTGATTGTATACCAGAAAAGAAGAGGAAATAAATGTTCTACAAAAATTTAATTTTATTAAATTAAAGCAATTTTATGTAGGGCAATAATATTTCCGAAAAACGCCTAGCAGATAATTGTAAAATTTGAAAGTCACTTGAATGAACTTTGAGGCGTGCTAATCGGATTATTATGACGGTGGGTCTAAACCATCAGTACTAAATATTTAAGACAAATCGGACAATACTTTCGAGATGCGCATAGAGGTCAAATATTGTAAATGGGATTACAAGGGAAAATATGACTTTTTATTAGTTTTCACAAACATTTTTAAATTAATCATTACGTTTCAATTTAAATTACTAATCAGTCATAAGTTACAGTAAATTGTCTTTCAATAACAAAAACTAAAATCCACTGGAAAACTGCCAAGTTATCGCAAATTTCACATGACCCAATGCGCCGTCATCATCTTGATTAAGGGGGAGGGGGGGGGTAAGATTTTAAAGGCTAAAAGAGGCATATTTTCATAATTTTAAATAATATTGCATTATTTGTTTCATATACACGTTATAGTATAACATTTGAAGTATCTTTGAAAAAATTAAAAATTTTGATAAATAAGTCCGTGACAGCGAATCTCCAGAGGCGCCTCGAAAAAAAGTTGTTTTACGGTGAACATCATTACTCGTTACCGGATCATATGAAATCAAAAATCGAAAAGCGTTGAAAAGGTGATATGTTTCCCGAGGTAATCAAGAATAGTTTTTTATAATTTTTTTTTTTTTATTTTGGCACCATTTTGAAGTGAAAAACACTATTTTTGCTATAAAATTTGTTGTTAAATAATCTAACCCGTGACTGTGCGTGAATATGCGTGACCGTGCGCGACTATGTCAAAGTTAATATTTTTTCACAGCAAGTCTGTCGACCTAGTGTCAGATCGATCGGATAAGGGGAAATGGATTTTAAACCACTACGTGACTGCGCATGACCCTGCGTGACTGTGCGTGACTTAGTCAAAGTTAAGCGTTTTTCCACAGTAAGTGTATGGAGCAAGTTTCAGATCGATCGGATGAAGGAAAATGACATTTAGATCACTCCGTGACTGTGCGTGACTACGCGTGACTATGCGTGACTATGTCAAAGTTAATATTTTTTCACAGCAAGTCTGTCGACCTAGTGCCAGATCGATCGGATAAGGGGAAATGGGTTTTAAATCACTACGTGACTGCGCATAACCATGCGTGACTGTGCGTGACTTTGTCAAAGTTAATCGTTTTTACACAGTAAGTGTATGGAGCAAGTTTCAGATCGATCGGATGAAGGAAAATGACATTTAGATCACGCTGTGACTGTGCGTGAGTATGCGTGACTGTGCGTGACTATGTCAAAGCAAGTCTATCGACCTAGCTTCAGATCGATCGGATAAGGGGAAATGGGTTTTAGATCACTACGTGACTGCGCGTGACTGTGCGTGACTTAGTCAAAGGTAATCGTTTTTCCACAGTAATTGTATGGAGCAAGTTTCAGATCGATCGGATGAAGCAAAATGACATCTAGATCACTCGGTGACTGTGATGACTATGCGTGACTGTGCGTGACTATGTCAAAGTTAATCTTTTTTCACAGCAAGTGTATGGACCATGGGTTCTAAATCACTCCGCGACTGTGCGTGACTATGCGTGACTATAGACCACTCCGTGACTATGCGTGACTGTGCGTGACTATGTCAAAGTTAATCTTTTTTCACAGCAAGTCTATCATCCTAGCTTCAGATCGATCGGATAATGGGAAATGGGTTTTAGATCACTACGTGACTGCGCATGACCATCCGTGACTGTGCATGACTTAGTCAAAGTTAATCGTTTTTCACAGTAAGTGTATGGAGCAAGTTGCAGATCGATCGGATGAAGGAAAATGACATTTAGGTCACCCCGTGACTGTGCGTGACTATGCGTGACTGTGCGTGACTAACCCAAAATTAATATTTAGTCACAACAAGACTATGTGCCAAGTTTTAGATCAACTGGGTAAAGGGGAATGGGGTCCACCCACGACAGACAGACAGAGAGTATGCATTAAAAGAAAGAGTTTAAGAATGGTGATTTATGTGTAGAAATAGTGTATGAAATTTCAAAAGAATCGGTCAAGTAGGTTTTGAGTTATGAAGTTCACGGGCCTCAAACATGTTATTTGCGAGAAAATCTATTAAACATTTTTTTGAAAACTGATTTATATACGATATCCGTAGTTTTGCTAAAATTTTGATACAACACTCTCGACATGTTCTATATTCAGAAAAGATATTCAACCTCATATTTTCAAAGACACTGATATATATTTTCAGAATAAAATATTTGTATTCTTATGATACCAAAATATTCTGATGGAAAGCATTTTTATTTTTTTTTCATTTCAAAAATTTTCCTTTCATTATTTCAATATCTCCAACTTTACTTTTTAAAGATTTTTACTTATTTAACTCCCTTATAAGTGACGCGCGTTTTTTTTAAATATAGCACTTATAAAAATTTAAATTTGAAATAACATGTAATCTCATTTCCAAACTATGACCTCGATACGCCTCCGAAAAGCATTTAGACTCAGTGTCACAATATTTCGACCCACACACCTTGAAATTAAGAGAAATATACTTTTACCTTAATGTTTTATTGCTTTAAATCCAGGAAATATTATTTTAATAACATGTTAAAAAATAAAAGGTTGAAACTTTCTAATCTGATATTTTTTCTACAAAACAAATATCTTGAATTTGTCAACACATAATATTGTATTTAAAAAATTTTCATTATGAAAATTTTCTATAAAATAAATTTAGAGAAAAACTGATAAGATGTACTAAAAGATTGCAAAAAAGTTATCAAGATCAGATTATTTACTACTAATTAAGAAAAGGTAGTTTTAAGAAAATGTATTTTTTCAAGAAAAGGCACATTTTTAACAAACTTTAATTTTTTAAAAAGAGATAAAAGAGAAAATGTACCTTATTATGAAAAGGTACCTTTGTAAGAAAAGGTACTAAGATCAATTTTAATAAGTTAACTTAAATTGTATTAAATTAGAATTGTTTGTTTTTCATAGTTTTTAAATCTACAGACAGATTAAAGAATAGATTAAAGACTCGATAATTCGCTTTTTCGTTGAATGAGTACACTTTAATTATAATTAAAGTGTAATAATTATTAGTCATACGTCTACACGTAATAATTTTGGCGGCGAACAACAAAAACAAGGAGTCGTAGAGCAAAACGGTTGATATTTTGATATAACACTCCATATAAATTCGGCGGTAGCTATTCTTAGGGTTGACTGATCTAAAACCTTTGTAGAGCAAAATGACTGAAATTTTTCACATTCATCGAAAGATCAGGGTTTTCAGATCGCGAAAACTAAGCATTGTAGAGCAAAAAAGGCTGCCAGATCGAAAAACTTACGTCTATTAAAATCGTTTATATTTCGAAAACTAAGCGTCTTAGTCCAAAATGATAGAATAAGTGTCAAAAAATTGTTTGGCTAAAAGAACTGAATTTTCTTAAAATATTATATTTTTATCATTTTTCAATGGTCGCTTTAGGCACGTTTATAAATCTATACTAATATAATAAAGAGGTAAAGTGTGTTTGTTTGTTTGTTTGTTTGTACGAGGTAATCTCCGTAACTACTCATCTGACCTTCCTGAAATTTTCACAGAGTCTTACTGCGGACATGGGAAGTGCTATAGGCTATAATTTTTTTAAATATTTTTAGTGGGCGTGGCACCTCCCACACAAAGTAAACTTTTAATATCATATATATAGAGTAATATGATAGAGTGATATTTGCAAATTTGTGTGAGATCACCTATTGTTAATATTAGCAGCTATGCCAGAAATTGGCGGGATCGGATAAGTGGACGTCGAACCTCCCATACAAGTAATAATAAAATATTACATATCTCGAGTAGTGTGTTAGAGAGACCTTTTCAAATTTGTCTGATGTTACCTATTATTAATGTGAGTAGTTGGGCAGTATCGGACCAATAGGCGTGGCACCTGCCATACAAAGTAAATATAATATGCCATATATCTGGAGTACTGTAATAGTGAGAGCCTTGGGGATCTTTGTGTGGGCCCATAAGTAATTCATGTGATTAGTTAGACAAAACAATGGCGTGCTCGGAACAGTGGGCGTGGCACCGCCCGTACAAAGTAAATATATGATATCATATAACTGGTGTACTAAAAAAGGTAAGCTTTGACACCTTGCACGACCCCATCAGATTTTAGTATGAGTAGTCGTACAAAAAATTGGTGGGTTCACACCAATGGGCGTGGCACTTCCCATGCAAAGTAACTATTTAATGTCGTATATCTGGAGTACTGTAAAAGAGAGAACTTTGTGGCTTTGCGTGAGCCCTTTGTATGATTAGTCGAACAAAAAAATGGGCGTGATCGAAACAGTGGGCGTAGCACCGTCCATGCAAATAAGATATCTAATATATAACTGGTGTAGTATAAAGGGGAAAAACTCGGTATTTTGCACGAGTCTGTCCAATAAAAATTGGGCGGGATGGGGTTAGTGGGCGTGGCACCTCCTATATAAAAAATGTGAAGTACTACGAAAGCGACAGTCTTTTGACAAGTACATTAGTTATCAATGTGATTTGTCGTGGAAAATATATCGCCAAAATCAAAAATCGCCAAACCCAAAAATAGCGAAAAATAAAAATCGCCCAAAAAAATAAAAATCTTCAAAATCAAAAATGGGCAAAATCAAAAATCGCAATAAAGAAAAATTGCCAAATTGATATTTTAAGTTCAAGGCCAATAGTTATGTGTTGCCAGATCTAATTTGGAAAATCCATGTTCTTCTCGTGTGCAGCTATATGCACCTTGCTCCAGGGTAGAAATGTCGAAAAATCTGATAATTGTTGTACCGAAGCAAGTATCGAAATAAAAAATTCTATACTAATAATCTGTACTAGCATAATAAAGAGGTAATGTGTGTTTGTTTGTTTGTAGGAGGTAATCTCCGTAACTACTAATCCGATATTCCAGAAATTTTCACCAGAGTCTTACTGCTGATATGGGAAGTGCTACATGTTGTATTTTTTAAAAATATTTTTAGTGGGAGTGACAGCTTCCATACAAAGTAAACTTTTAATATCATATATATAGTACGACGATAGAGAGAACTTTGCGAATTTGTCTCAGGTCATATTATTAACTTGAGTAGTCAGACAAAAAAATGCGCATAATTGGACAAATGCGCGTGGCATTCCCATACAAATTTAATATTAAATGTGATATATCTGAATTACACACCAGGTTACATCTAGTTTATAATGAAATAAAATATTTAATAAAATATCCTTTTTAATTTTCACAGCTTGAAGTCATTTTGGAATGGAGCCAGTTAATTTTTGCATATATGTATTTGAAGTTATTTTACTCAGTTCTTTATTGGAGCAAAATCGATTTTGCATTCTACGCCCTAATTCATCCTACTAATGGTCGATTACATTCTGATCAGGGATTTTAGCAAGCGATTATATGACTATAGAGCAATTTTGGCTACAAGTGATGTGTGTTCAGGGTCATTGTCTTGATAAAATTTAAAATTATCTTAAATACCCAACGTGCTCGCACTTTTCTCTACGGGAGTCTTCAGGATGTCGAGATAAATGTGCACACAGAAAAAGAATTGGTCAGAATTCGATTACCTCTAGAGAATAGTAATTACGCAATAAGAATTTGAATTGTAATTCTTAAAAATTTTAAAATTCTATATATTTTTTGTACTAACAACCTTAGAAATGTATTTCTTTTAAAATAAAAGTGCCTTCGATACCAAAATCAGTTCAGTTTACCCATCAATCTCTTTATACAATTCAATGAAACTAATTCAATTTACGCAACTATATTGAAATCAGTATAAAATGCTTCATTCCTAAATATTGGGAATTACAACTACTAATTATAGTAGAACAAGCAGAATATGTAAAATTAGATATTGTGAAAAATTGTTGGTTAATATAATAAAATTAATTTTGAATTTTAAATCATTTTTCTGATATGGCATACGAACTACAATCTTTTTGCTTGTTTTGGCATTTGTAGCCAAAAGGAAAATCAAAGTCTGTTGAAAATACCAAGTCACATAGCGATATGTTTAAAGCAACCGAATTGTCAATTTACTTGACATTTTGAGAAAATAAATTTAAATAAATTACAAATATATTCGAAAATTTTATTTGTTTTTAAAACTTTCGTATATAAAGTTCACTAAGGCAGACTCTACGATTGGGTAAGTTCATTATCATATGGACATTCTTATTTATTATTGTTATATTTTTGTAACAAATACTTGAATCAGTGCTTCTTCAAATTCTGAACGAACATAGCTTTTTTTCGTTTTGTAAGTTATACCAGAGAAGTTACATTGTTAACAAATATTGGTGCAACAATTGGCAAATATACAATATTTCAATCAATGTCAATTTAGAAAGGTTTACTCTTTTAAGATTTATTCTGTGTGGATAATGTATGCTAATAATGTAAAGAGAAATTGAAGGATATATGATCCACTGAACCCCACGTAATAGCCTATTGTTCAAGTGCCAAAGCAGTGTCGCCCGATCACGAAAGTATCGACCATGCTTTTCATATTGTCAGAAAAAAGACCGTCAGCACGTTGAGGAGCCAATGTGAAATGTTTGTCAAACCTACCAAAGTTGTCAAGATTATTTAAAAAAAAATCCTACCTGGCAGCCAGTAAAACCGCTTCCAAATTAGCGTACCAGGAATACAGCTCAAAAATCTACCGGAAGATCCGAAAAGGAAATTTACTTTTCGTCACTTTCTATGGATTAAGATATGTTGTTTAAAATTACAAAATATATTAATATAAGTATATGGAAGGTAACGTTAATAAATTAAGTAAGAAATAACAACAATTAACACAATCGAAGCACGCGGACAAACCATAATTTTGAACTATTTTGGTAGTATTCGTATTACTAAATTTCTAAGTTCTTTAAATGTTAACAAATCAGAACTTTCTTAGGTATATTAATCAATATCAAAAATATGTGACTTGTAAATTTATATTTATCATGTAAATTTGTTATTATTATATAAATCATATAATATATATAGAAAAATTAATAAATTTTAAATAGAATCATTTTTGTGCTTTTATATTTACTGCAGTTACTGCAGTTTTGAAATTGGTGCTTCATCGTTTTCTTTGGTTTTATAGGACAAAATTCCAACATTCGGACCCAAATAAATTAAATTTGCTTTCGGTCGTCAAATGTCCTTAAAATTATTAAAATGCAAATAAAAATAATTTACAAAACATCAAAAATTAAGTTTACCGTGCTAAAAAACGAAAAATCCTTTTTCCTTACGTGCGAAAACAACGATTTCTTTTCTAATTTTCTTTCTAGTGCATGGGTTTTTTTCAAGCCACTCGGCCATTTAAATTATTATTCACCATTTTACCGTTTCTGCGTGAACATGTATTTCAAGATTTGTGTTGACAATTGCGGTAGTAGAAACAAATGAATTTGTTTGTACTTCCCAAACTGTGAATTTTTCACCTTTGGAACTAATCTTTTTGTTTTTGGTGCCACACGTTTTTTATTTGTTATTCTTTAGTTTTCTTTGCATCGTCTTATTATATCATGGACCTTTGACTTTCTTTTTTTTTTGACAATATTTTCCATTTCGCGTTCCGCTTTCTCATCCATATATTGTTAATAACGATTTCTCGTTCTTCCCAAGTTTATTGCTTAATTAGTTCTAAGAATTGTAATATACTTAGAATTGGCCGTTACATTTAAATTGTGTAACGTCAGTGTTAGTTTGCTTTTTAATAAAATGCATAATAAATACTTAAAAAAAATTATTTATCGTAATATTAAAAATCTTTGATAAAGTTTTCCTTACCAAAATTAAAAACATTGCTTTCCATTTTTTTCTTGTTTGAAGATTTGTTTTCCTACAAAAAGCTTTTGAATATATAGAAGCGAAAAATAAATAAGAAGCAATTGGAAATTTAACTACTTAAAAAGAAAAATATTCTCATTTTAACATACTTTACCTGAAAAGTAAAGACACGAATCGAATGGCAAATAGGAATATTATAAAAAAGTCTATAAATATCAATAACAATATTTCCTCTCGTATTTGAGAAAAATACAGAAAGTAGAAGCACAAAAAAACTAAAAACACTTAACCAGAATAAAAATGACAAACAAAGCATTTTTATTTACATATGATTTTTTAAGGTTTTTTATTAAGTGTTTTTATTCGCAAATATAAATACCATAACAATTGTTACAATATATAATACAAACATGTGTACATTTATATTCTTAAATGTAAAATTTCTTCGATATTTTGGGTAGATTTAAAGCCCGCGAATTTATATTGTTTTAAAACGGTTCAGTGGAAAAGGTAATAATATGAAAAATCATATTATTTGAAAGAGATCCAAAAATTTGAGATAGGAAGGTAGAGATAGGAATGGAGATTATAAAAGTACAGACCGAATATGTAAAGAGTATGGAAAGGAAAGGAAAGTGAACTCTTTTGTCCGCTATTCATCCCTATTGAACCAACCAGATTCCGTCAAGAAATCCGCAAGGTCGACGAGTGGAACATTTACTATGTTGCCCAGGTTATCGAAGAATCTTTACTTAAGATATCTAAGGGGTCGCTTCTTCAGTCCTGGACATTCACACATTCAAGATCAGTTGCTTATTTAATAAAGGTGCTATTACACGAAGTGTTTTTTACATATGTACTGTCACTTTTTTTATCCATATGAAATTCTTCATGTTTGTCAAAATTGTCTTTTACATACGATTCATAATTTTTGCTATCACACGTGCGTATGTATTTCCGTATGACATAACCTACCTCTAAATGTAAAGAACAGCTGATTTAATTTGTGAATTTATAAAAATTTGTTGTTAAGAAAAAGGTTATATATTTTTTAATTGTTAATTAATACTAAACAATTTATTTTTCTTTCAATATTATTCTTTAAAATTTACTCTGTTTTTCTTTCGCCACAAGCAGTGTTGTATTTTCATTTGTTTGTCATGCAAAAATAGAACCTGTTCTAATTGAAAAATGTACATGTGACTTTCCTCATGTATTGTACATAAACAATGTTTCATATGTATCACACGATGTGTACAACTTTTGTTGTGGGAAAATTTGACAGTACATATGTAAAAAACACATCATGTGATAGCACCTTTATATTCGACAGCTCGAATAGAAGGATTTTAATATCAGTTTCCATCGTTCCGCTCAAAGATTCTGAGGCCTTTCGCGCACACTTTTCAGCCAGCCTGTTTTCTTTGATGCCACTATGTCCTGGAACCCATATCAGCCTCCCGGTGTGTTGCCGGATTTGGTCGAGAGACCTGATACATTCCCTCACATACTTCGATCTAACCGTCTCGCTACATATTGCTATGAGAATTGCTTGAATCCCGGCCTGAAAAAGACTACATTTGTCAACTCCGTTAAATGGAGAACCAATTTCGCTGCAGTACTCTTGATGAAAATATCTATAGCCTGGATGTTCAGCATTACCTTCAGTCACGCCTGTGGTGTCAATATAATGGCTCCTGTGTGCCTTCACAAGTCTAGAAAGTCTGGCCCCTACGTTCACAGCCTTCCACCACACCTGATTTACATATGTCAAAATATGTCTAATTATCGCGGAGTACAAGCTGTGGATGATTTGCGATTTAAGAACCAATCCTCTACCAATGTCCTCCTGCAGGTGTAGAAGCCAGATAACGCCTTCGTAGTCCTTTCTTCTACGTTACTCGACCGAGTGAGTTTAGAGTCTAGAATAACACCCAAATACTTCGCCTCCCTTGATAGTAGTGGATGATTAAACTCAGGTATCTCTATCTTTCTGGCAAATAGAGCCAACTCGGTTTCAGAAGGGTTGACCCACAGACCGTTTTCCCTTGCCCATTTCACGAGCTTACCTAATGCCGACTCCATGACGTCACTGACCGTTGATAGGAATCTACCTCTGACCAGAAATATAACGCCACTAGCATAAGCGACCAGTTTTGTGCCCGTTCTGTCAAAAGATTGGATGATTTCATTGATCACAAAGTTCGACAAAAGATGAGATATAACTCCTCTTTGTGGAGTTCCCCTCGTCACCACCTGACTTGCCTCCCCATCACCTATTTTTGAATTTATCAACCTTGTCTTCAGCATATTGCCTGTCCACATTATCTGTGGATCCGCGCCCGTATTATCTATGGCTTCTAGGATCGATGATACTTTGACATTACTGAATGCCCAAAAAAGAAGTGAGGGGCATCCTCAATCTTCCCAACTGTCTCGTGTAAAGCCATATGCACCGACCTTCTCTTGAGGTATGCATATTGAGCTTGACAGAAGTTGTCCGGTGTGAGCTTATTTCTCACATGAACACCTACAAACCTCTGCAAAATTTTCAGTAAAAACGATGAGGCACTAATAGGTCTGTAGTCAATTGTGGTGTTATGATTTATCTTCCCGCTTTTGTGATAAAGACCACTTTAACCTTTCTCCACTTCTTTGGCATATACCATGATGCCAGAATGCCTGAAAAGATTCTCCGGACTCCTCCAAAAAAGCCGGGAATATACCATCTGGCCCTGATAAATTGTAGGGATTAAAAGATCGTACCGCCCACTCCACTTCTTCTTCTATCAACACATCTCTGCACCCCGGGAAGTAAATATCCATTTGAACTTCAATAGTATTTTTACTGCTTTCCTTGGAAAGAATTTTACGAAGCCTTGCCGCTTTGTTAGTTCCCTCAAGATCCTCACATTAACCGGTCTATGATTTGTGTCGCGTTTTGAAAGCATTGAAACTGAGACGATAGTTTTCCCAATCCTAAGTTTTCTTGTGTTTTTTAGTTTCTGTTCTGAGTAGCTCAATCTCTCGGATCTACCATGATTGCTTGATTTTTCTAGCAAGGGCAAGCGCTCAAGTCAGGAATTTAGATATGCTTCTCTAATTATTTTCGTCACTAGACATGCTGAGTTCTCTACATCTTGAACACCGATCGGCCTGTCCATATCCGGAGGCCGTAAATTTTGTACAAGGCTGCGGAATTTAGTCTTCCTTGGATTCCGATATGAAATCAACCCCCCAAAGAGATGTCAATGCTGTAGGTTATCCTGTAATGTTCTAAAAAAGAACATTCCAAGGATACCCTTCAGAGTAAAATTCTAACAGTGTCCGAGTTCGATAACAAAGTTATGTAAATAGCTTGGTCCCTAATCTTATTACAGAAAGTGGGACTATTTCCCCTATTACCTGTAGCTTATGCTACCGCATAATCTGTGTCAGGGATATTAACATTTTTTTTTAAATAAAAAAGCATCTTGAAACTGGCGCGTAAAATGATATAACGAATATAATGAAAAGCGTCTCATATCAAGTAAAAATTTAAAATTTTAATATGAAGTTTTTGTTTGCATAATAATCCTTTGACAAATATGGAAGAAATTTTACATTTGAGAATAAAAATGTACACACGTTTGTATTATATATTGTAACAATTGTTATGGTATTTATATTTGCGAATAAAAACACTTAATACAAACCTTAAAAAATCATATGTAAATAAAAATGCTTTGTTTGTCACTTTTATTATGGTTAAGTGTTTTTATTTTTTTTTTTTGTTTTTGCCATAAACACATTTTTATTTACTTATCTGTTCTCTCTATTAAAGACTGTTTTCATTTGACTTAAAGAGGATATAAATGAAACAGTGATATTTAAATTTTGTACTTCTTTCTGTATTTTGCTCAAATACGAGAGAAAATATTGTTATTGATATTTATAGACTTTTTTTCTATTATTTTTATTTGCCATTCGATTCGTGTCTTTTTTACTTTTCAGGTAAAGTTTGCTAAAATGAGAATATTTTTTCTTTTTAAGTAGTTAAATTTCCAATTGCTTTTTATTTGCTTTTCGCTTTTATATATTCAAAAGCTTTTTGTAGGAAAACAAACCTTCAAACAAGAAAAAAATGGAAAGCAATGTTTTTAATTTTAATAAGAAAAACTTTATCAAAGATTTTTATTATTGCGATAAATAATTTTTTTTAAGAATTTATTATGCATTTTATTAAGTGTTTAGTAAGCAAAAAAAAAAAAAAACTATCAATGACGTTACACAATTTAAATGTAACGGCCAATTCTAAGCATATTACAATTCTTAGAATTAATTAAGCAATCAACTTGGGAAGAACGACAAGTCGTTATTAACAATCATATGGATGGAAAACGGAACGTGAAATTGAAAATATTGTCAAAAAAAGGAAGTCAACGGTCCAGGAAGAAAAACAAAAGAATGACAAATAAAAAACGTGTGGCACCAAAAAAAAAAAAAAAAAAAATAGCTCCAAAGAGGAAAAATCACAGTTTTGGAAGTACAAACAAACCCATTTGTTTCTACTACAAAACGTGCCACAATTGCCAAAACAAATCCTGAAATACATGTTCACGCAGAAACGATAAAACGGGTGCTACTGAATAATAATTTATATGGACGAGTGGCTTGAAAAAAGCCATGCATTAGAAAGAAAATTTGAAAAGAAATGGTGGTTTTCGGTTTATAGCACGTAAACTTAATTTTTTGTTTAAATGGTGCGTGGTAAAGAAGAAGAAGAAAGCATATATTTCAAAAATTCATAACTGCACTGTATTCTTAATCGGACCGGTTTCTGGCATTTCAGCCTTCATCAGGGATTTATTGAACATTGTGACAATTGTTATGTTTTAATTGAATAGATTGTTTCTATACGAAAATTTTTTCTACTTTTTGTTTTGTAAATTATTTTTTGACGAACGAAAGCAAATTTAATTTATTTGGGTCCGAATTTTGGAATTTTGCCCTATAAAACTAAAGAGAACGATGAAGCACGGGGGCTTATCAGTGATGGTAATGGGCTGTATGGCAGCTTCAGGTGTGGAAAGTCTTCATTTAGTTGAATGTATAATAGATAAATACATTTATCTCGACATCCTGAAAACTCACGTAGAGAAAAGTGCGAGCACGTTGGGTATTTGTGATAATTTTAAATTTGTCAAGGCAATGACCCTGAGCACACATCACTTGTAGCCAAAATTGCTCTATAGTCATATAATCGCTTGCTCAAATCCCTGATCTGAATATAATCTATTATTAGTAGGATGAATTTGGGCGTAGAATGAAAAATCATTTTTGGTCCAATAAAGAACTGAGTAATTACTACAAATATATGCAAAAATTAGGCTCCATTCCAAAATGACTTCAAGCTGTAGAAAATTAAAAAGGATATAAAATAAAATATTTATTATTTTATTATAAATTGGTTTTTTGAT
This sequence comes from Cordilura impudica, assembly GCA_963682025.1. Classification (NCBI taxonomy): domain Eukaryota; kingdom Metazoa; phylum Arthropoda; class Insecta; order Diptera; family Scathophagidae; genus Cordilura; species Cordilura impudica. The sequence continues at coordinate 198,478,075 of OY821519.1, read as the reverse complement.
TTTGCCCGATTTTCGGTTTAAGTATAAGTGTTGTTACTATTTTTATACCACTCACACCACTTTGCAGAGGGTATAAATAGGTTTGTCATTCCGTTTATAACACAGCGAAAAAAAAATACGGTAGACTCCATAAATTATGTAATTTCGTTATCCTCACAAGAATAGAAGTTGATGTAGCGACGATCGTTCGTCTCTTTGTCCGTTTGTCTGTGGAAATCATGATCACGTCTTTAATAATTAAGTTATACTCTTCGTTTTTACATAATACCTTTTACTAGCATCCTGATTGAGTTGCTATTTAACATTACCAAAATCGGTCCAAAGTTTCACGAGATATAAATGAAAATGTGAGAAAACTCTTGAAAAGAAAAATGTTCAATGTGTTTGTTGTTTTCTTAAGGTATGGGTTTGCTGTAATACCTCTTATTGTTGTAGTCATTGTAGTTGTGGCATGTGCTACATGAGAGTGTGTGTATGGTTATGGTTATTAGCGTAAACAAGTATTGCAACATATTTTTTTTTATCGTTATCACGATATGATAAAGAAAATCGCCGATATAAAAAAATATAATTCTTAAATAAAGTAACTTTTTAAAGCCCCTTTCTTAAAAAAGTACCTTTCTCAAAAATTACCTTAAAAAAATACCTTTATTAAAAAAATCTTTCTAGCAAAGTGCCTTTCTTAAGAAATGGTACTCTTTTTTTAAAAATAACCCTTTTTTAAAAGCACCCTATTTAAGTACCCTTTTTAAATGTATCCTTTTTTAACAAGAGAAATATTTTTTTAATAAAGAACTTTATTCGAAAATTTAAGGAAAGTAAATTTTTTAAAACTATTTTTTTTTTAAATTACCCTTTTTTAAAGTACTCTAATTTAAAAAGTACTCTTCTTAAAATACCTTTTTTTTTTTTAAAGGACCATTTTTGCAAAAAGTTTCCTTGTTTAAAGTTTCCTTTTTTAAAGTACACTTTTTTTTTTAGAAAGCAACCTTTTTTATTTATTTATTTAAATATTTTTTAAAATACTCTTTTTTAAAATGTGCCCATTTTAAAAAAATTACAATATTTTTATACCATATACCACTTTGTGGTTTGGGTATAATGACTTTGAGCTGCTGTTTGTAACTACCAAAAATATTTGACCTAGACCCATCTTTTATTATTATCAGAATCACTTTCTGGGTCGATTTTGTGATGTTCGTCCGTCTGTGTGTCCATGTAATCCTTGTAATCAAACTACAGGTCGCAAATATGAAGATATTTTAATGAAATTTGGTATATAAGCTTTTATCGGCCACTGGATGAACGCGATTGAAAGTGGTAAAATTCGGTCCATGTTCAGACCTTGTCCCCATACAAATTTCCCCTATGAAATTGACGTAAATTACCATAAGATCCAAATTATTATACAGATTTCATTCAAATTGGGTTTGTATGTGTTTATTATACTAATTAATCAGTAGTCCAAAAAAAATCCCTATAGGAAAATTCCTAATCATAGGCCCCATCAAAAAACAAAAATATTGCACAGATTTTTCTCAAATGTGGTTTGTGTATATTTCTTCAAAATATAAGTGACTTTACCATATATGGTCAGGATCGGTCCATTTTCTGACCTAGTTCCCATATAGATATAGCACACGATATGAAGTTTTTCATATCTGCAGCCAAAAAAATTAATAACAATGCTACTCAAATTTGGTTTATGCTCATTTTATATATCCAATTAGTTGGACCGAGGAGATATGGTCTCTAAACCATGGTATAGGGTATCGAATAGTCGGTCTAGACCAAATATAATTTTCTTATATCTTAAAAAGTATCATATTTTATAAAAGTACCCTTTTTGAAAAAGTACCCTTTTTTAGAGTACCATATTTCGAAAAAAGTTTCAAAAGTTTTTTAAAAGAGACTCATTTTTTAAAGTACCCTTTTTTAGAAATTACTTTTTTAAAAGTTCACTGTTTAAAAGTACCATTTTAAAAAAAGTATCCTCTTTTTTAAGTTGCCTTTTTTAAAGTACCTTTTTTTATAGGAAGTAACCTTTATTATTTATTAATTTAAAATTTTTTTAAAAGTGAACATTTTTTTTAAAGTACTCTCTTTTTAAACAATACTCTTTTTAAAAAGTGCCCTTTTTTAAAAAATTAGAATATTTTTAAAAAAGTGCGCTATTTTATAAAAGTACCCTTTTTCGAAAAAACAACAAAAGAGCATGTTTTTTTTTATAAAATTACCTTTTTCAGAAAGGAGCCCTTTTTATAGTATAATTTTTCGAAAAAAGTTCCCTTCTTTTAAAAAAGTACTCTTTTTTAAAAATTACTTTTTTTAAAGTATCCTTTTAAAAGAAGTACCCTTTTTTAAATATATTTAACAGGCTTGCGTTGATGTTTGTAAGTAACACAACATACCATAGAAATATAAGTAGCGCATGCATTTGGAGCTGACGCAAGCATCTACTAACTGCATGCGCGGACAATCATGTATTGTGTTTTGTTGTTTAAAAACAGAAATGCAAACACATCATTTTCCCACACTTGTGAAGTAACTTTAAGAATATTTTAAATATAATAAAGTTTAGTTTTGAATAAACCACAAAAGCCGTGTGTTGTATTTCACTTTTGACTATAAATATTACTTTACACAGGCTCACCTCCTATACAGATCGATTCTAAATCACTTTCTTAGTCGATTTAACAGTGGCCGCCCGTCCGTGTGTCAGTACGCGCAAACCTCATATGCGAATTAAAGCTCGCATTTATACAAATTGGTATGTATGCTTTTATCGGGTATACTTCAATTTATTATTTAAAAAATTTTTTTTTTGTGTTTTTGTATTAAATGAATCCCTAAATTGACATATTACTAGCTAATTCAGGTAGAAATATTTTTAAATTCGCTTTTCTAATACCCTATACTAGGGTGACAGCCATTTTTTTTGAACTTAAAGACGTGCGGGTAGGATTATTGTCACACTGGATCTAAAACTTTAGTGTGCAAAATTTTAGGCAAATCGGACAATGGTTTCTGGACGCGCATTGTGCTCAAAAGTCATATATGCTTTATATGTAAAAATTATCAAAAAAAAAAAAAACACTTTTCACAAAAATTTTGATATTACTAATTGCGTTTCAATCTTTATTTACAAGATTGAGAACTTATATGAAATAGTATAATATTTTGACAAAAGATATTTGAAATATGAAAGACAAAAAGATGTAGCCTAAAAGTTGAAAAAGTATGAAAAATCAAAATTTTCTTCAAATCCGCTGAAATAAAAACGCTGCCCTCGCCAAATTAAGAATAGGATACATACAATGTTTGGCACTTTTAATGCCATATATTTCGTTAAAGTCCACTCGATGATTTCGGTAAATTTCTTGAACAAAATTTTTCAAAAAGTAAAATTGGAGATTTTGAAATAGTGCTAAAAAATACGTACCGTTTTGACATTAATTTAGAACGGCATAACAATAGACGGGATGCAAAATACGTAACATGACGTCATTTGAGATCAGGAGAATGCATAAATATTGTAGTTGTAAATTATTTCAATGTCTTTAAAAATGTGAGTTCGATTTTATAATCAAGTCGTTTGCGGCGTATTTATTGAACTTAATATAACTTGGCTATTTTTCAACCGATAATAAATTTTGCTATTTTATTAGAAAGATAATTTACGCTAGATTTAAGTTTATTAATTAACTTAATTGAAACGCAATTATTAATATCAAAATTTTTGTGAAAAATGATTTTTTTGTTGATAATTTTTACATATAAATGCATATTTGAACTTTGAACTCAATGCACATGCATAGATCTAAAGTTTTAGATCTAGTGCCACAATAACTTGGCTATTGTTCAACCGATAATAAATTTTGCTGTTTTATTAGAAAGATAATTTACGCTAGATTTAAGTTTATTAATTAACTTAATTGAAACGCAATTATTAATATCAAAATTTTTGTGAAAAATGATTTTTTTTTTGATAATTTTTACATATAAATGCATATTTGAACTTTGAACTCAATGCACATGCATAGATCTAAAGTTTTAGATCTAGTGCCACAATAATCTGACCCGCATACCTCAAAATTCGACCAACAATTTTGTTCATGCAAACCGCTGTCGCCCTAAACCTATACTACTATGTGGTTATGGCATAATGACTTTGTGCTGATGTTTTAACTATTGTCCGTCCGTCCGTCCGTTCGTCTGTGTGTCCACGTAAACTTTTTAATCAAACTACGGGTCGCAAATATAAATATATTTTGATGAAATTTAGTATATAAGCGTCGATCGGCCATAGGATGAACGCTATTGAAATTGATGAACATCGGATTCATGTTTAGACCTAGTCCCAAAACAAATAGCCCCTATGAAATCAACTAAAGTTGCCATAATATCCAAATTATCATACAGATCCCGGTTAAATTGGGTTTGTGTATGTTCATTATATTAAGTTATCAGTATTCCAAAAATAAACCGTATATGACAATTCTTAATTATAGCCCCAATATATATCCCGATCTTCACTTAAATCTTTCAAAAACAAAAATATTGCACAGATTATTCTGAAATTTTGTTTGTATATGTTTTGCAAAAAATAAGTGACGTTACTAAATATGGTTAGGATCGGTCCATTTTTCGACCTAGTCTCCACATAAATATAGCATTCGATATGAACTTTTTCATATTCAAATGCAACAAAATTAATAACAATGTGACTCAAATTTGGTTAATGCTTATTTTCTATATCTAGTTACTTGGACCTAAGAGATACGATCGTTAATCGCATGGTATAAGGTATCGTATAGTCGGTGTAGAACGACTATAATTTTCTTACTTGTTTAATATCAATATCTGGATATTTTTTAGCCAAACTCATTTGAACTTATATGAATTATCGTATGACTTTTAAGGTCTCAAAACATTTTTATAGGGATGGGTCAAATACGGAAATTTAATGGTATTCTGCGGTGTTAAGGAGCTTATAGGTTTTCTACTCTATTAAAAGAAAAATTATGCAATTCTTCAAATAGTTATTAATTCTTTCTATAGAAAACACGATTATAGTTTTTTACAACAATTAATTATAATAGAAATTGGCTGAAAAGAAAAGCCATATAAATGGTATTCGAAATTAAAGTTTCAGTATCGGCAACAGTTTTAAAGTAGTAGCCGTGGAGGGTATCAAAGATTCGACATAGCCGAATTTTACACTCTCACTTGTTGAAACATTTAATTAGTTTTTTTAATGCTCCCTAGTAGATACCTAAATAAATATATTAAAAATAGAATGTTTAAAGAAAAACAGTTTTCTTATTTAGAGTGATTAAACTTTTTGTTATAACTTGATGGGCTTTCTATGTACGCCACTGTAAAATAAAATAACTGATTTGTTCTAACATCTGATAATTTGACACTTTTATTAATTTACCTGATGAAAGAAGAAAACCATATTTATTTTCTCATAAGCACTCTCATCTAACCAATTTTCGAGTACTACTTTACACAGAAAACAGATTTTAATTCCAACCAAATTTCGAAGCAGTTAGTGACGGAATTGCGGGTTGATTTGAATTCTGTTATGTTAATATCAAATATTTTATCGCATTAGAAAATTGTTAACTGCTTTAAAATTACAATTGAAAATACTGTTGTTAACCTTAGGAACAATTATGTTGGCGAAGTTTTTCTCTGGGTGTATTATTATATTACTGTAAATAAAATATTAATATATTTCAAATATTAATTTATACATGTACAATTTGGTAATAAGCCAGTCGTTATTAGGAAAAATCTGAAATCCTTTTACAATACCCAAGGCAAGTAAAATGAAATGATTGTGAAATGTGAAAGTGGGCCCTCCAAAAAATTGGTTTTGATTTCACATTTATGTAGATGTGAATTACAGAAAATAGATTATTATTCATCTATTCGGTAATTTTAAAAAGTAATTATATACTTGAGTTACATCAGTCTAGGAAAGAGTCCTTATCCCATGACAAGGTTAGATATCATTGGAATTAATAGGCTCTCTATGTTATCGAGAGATCCAATCAGTGAGCTTTTCTTCTGTCGTTAAATAATATGGACGGTTTAATGCTTGAAAAATAAAATAAATCTTAAATATTTGCATCAGAGAATTTATGTCTTTGGGAAAAGTATTATATTTTGTTGTACACTGGTCCAATCAGTGTTAATGGTTCTTTCTTTTTAAATTTTTCAACAACAGCTTTTAACATAGTTGTAACATTATTCGAACGAATTTAATTTTGTTTATTGAAAATGATGCCTATACAACCCTAACAAAGTGTATGAACAAAATTCGTGGTGTTCAAAAAATGCAATAAAAACTTTAGAGTTGTTAGACTTAAATGGAAGATACTTTTTCATACACACGCATATACATATGTATGTAAAAAATAAGTTTTTACGTGAGTGTGTTGAGCAGAACAGCAGCAAGAAATAAATGTCCATCATCAATCAGTGAATCAAGGATTTTTAATGTACACTCAAAATATTTTGTGTGAAACCTGAAGTACTGAAACAAGAGAATGTATTGTTGGTGTTAACATAAGAGTTTAGCAAATACCTATCACAATTATCTAAACTTTTCATTCCATAATATAAAAAAAAAAACAAGTAAGAAAATTATAGTCGGTCTAGACCGACAATACGATACCCTATACCATACGTTTCGAGACCCTATCTCTCAGGCCCAACTAACTGGATATAGAAAATAAGCATAAACCATATTTGAGTGGGATTTTTATTAATTTTTTCGGCTGCAGATATGAAAAAGTTCACATCGGATGCTATATCTATATGGGGACTAGGCCTAAAAATGGACCGATTCAGACCATGTTTGGTAGAGTCTCTTGTATTTTGCAAAAATATATACAAACAAAATTTGAGAAGAATCAGTGCAATATTTTTGATTTTTGATAGATTTAAGTGACGATCGGGAAGCAGCTCTATATGGGGCCTATGCCTAAGAGTTGTCCAATAGCGATCATTTTTGGACTACTGATTAATGGAAACCAAACCCAATTTAACTAAGATTTGTATGATAATTTGGATCTTATGGCAATATATGTTGATTTCATAGGGGTCATTTGTATGGGGGCTAGGTCTGAACATGGACCGATTCTCACAAATTTCAACAGCGCTCATCCCATGGGCGATAAAAGATTAAATACCAAATTTCATCAAAATATATTCATTTTTGCGACCTGCAGTTTGATTACAAGCTTTACATGGACACACAGACGGACGGACAGACGGACGGACATCGTTAAATCGAATCAGATAGTGATTCTGGTTCGATCGGTATAATTAAAGATGGGTCTAGGACGAATATTTTTTGATGTTACAAACAGCAGCACAAAGTCATTATACCCAAACCACATAGTGGTATAGTGTATAACAGCAATTAAACTTAAGTTCCTGAAAGACATAAATTTTCTCTTAAGTTCCGATACACTTGTCTTTTGACATTGAAAGACGTTCCACAGAAGCCCCTAAAAGTTTTACATTTTCACTTAAGCCCTTCAGTTTTTAAGTAATAAGAAAAAAATAATTCATTTATTTATTATTCTTTTTATTTATAAGACTTACAATCGTAATCTATACTAATATTATAAAGAGGTAATGTGTGTTTGTTTGTTTGTTTGTTTGTTTGTTTGTAGGAGGTAATCTCCGTAACTACTCATCTGATATTCCTGAAATTTTCACAGAGTCTTACTGCGGATATGGGAAGTGCTATAGGCTATAATTTTTTAAATATTTTTAGTGGGCGTGGCATCTCCCACACAAAGTAAATTTTTGATATCATAAACTCATATTGAGTATTATGATAGGGAAAGCTTTGCAAATTTGTGTGAGGTCACCTATTATTAATATTAGTAGCTACGCCGGAAATGGCCGGGATCGGATAAGTGGGCGTGGTACCTCCCATACAAGTAATAATTCAATATTATATATATCGAGTACTGTGATATAGAGAGCTTTTCAAATTTATCTGATATCACCTATTATTAATGTGAGTAGTCGGACAAAAAATGGGCAGTGTCGGAGGTACAAATTAAATATAAAATGCCATACATCTGGAGTACTGTTATAGTGAGGGTATTGGGACTTTGTGTTACAAAGTAAATATATGATATCATATAACTGGTGTACTAAAAAAGGGAAGCTTTAACACTTTGCACGACACCATCAGATTTTAGTATGAGTAGTCGGACAAAAAATTGGCAGGTTCACACCTATGGGCGTGGCACTCCCCATGCAAAGAAATATTTAATGTCATATATCTGGAGTACTGTAAAAGAGAGGGCTTTGTGGCTTTGCATGAGCCCATAGATTCTTTGTATGATTAGTCGAACAAAAAAATGGGCGTGATCGTAGCAGTGGGCGTAGCACCGCCCATGTAAAGTAGATATCTAATATCATATAATTGGTGTTCTATAAAAGGGAAAGACTCGATATTCTGCGCGAGTCCATCAGATATTAATGTGAGTAGTCCAATAAAAATTAGGCGGGTCAACGTGATTTGTCGTGGAAAATATATCGCCAAAATCAAAAATTCGCCAAAACCGAAAATTGTGAAAAATAAAAATCGCCCAAAAAAAATCTTCAAAATCAAAAATGGGCAAAATCAAAAATCGCTAAAAAGAAAAATTGCCAAATGATATTCTAAGTTCAAGGCCAATATTTAAGTGTTGCCAGATCTAATTTTGAAAATCCATCTTCTTCTCATGGGCAGCTACATACACCTTGCTCCAGGGTAGGAACGCCGAAAAAGCTGATAATTTTGTACCGAATGAAAAAACAAAAAACGTTGCATATCAGCATCAGCAAGTATCGAAATAAAAAAATCATACTAATAATCTATACTAACATAATAAAGAGGTAATATGTGTTTGTTTGTTTGTTTGTTGGAGGTAATCTCCGTAACTACTCATCTGACCTTCCTGAAATTTTCACAGAGTCTTACTGCGGATATGGGAGTGCTACAGGCTATAATTTTTTTAAAATATTTTTAGCGGGCGTGGCACCTCCCATACAAAGTAAATTTTATATATCATATACTGTGAGCGTCAAAATAAAGTAAACAGCAAATTTTAATCTTTAAACTGTCTTATAACAAAATTATTATTGACTTACGATAAAAAATAATATTACAGAGTTTAATACTATACCCATTCAGATATTGACTACTATAAAACATGAACTCAAATCAATTGGGAATATTAGACAAATCTCTCGAAAGGGAAAATGCATCAGATTTTACGCGTCAAAATAAAGTAAACAGTGGTAACACTTACTTACGCTTTTTTATATTTCGGGGAAGAACCCAATTTTTTTTGTGACAAATGTGTACTGAGCACGTGTTCTACTTTACTAAAAATAATTTAAAGTTGATTTGTAGTAATTAATAATAGCTAAAAACATGTAAAAGCAAATATTCCCACTATGGGAAAGAAAATATCGGTTTATACTCGGAAAATATTGTAGATTAAAAAGAAAAATGTAAATCTTTGCGTGAAATTGGCGAAATTGTGGGTAGGAACCACTGCACAATAAAAAAAAGTAGTTGATGAATGCGCCAAACATCAACAATTTTAAGATTTAACGAGATCTGGACGCCCAAAGCACTTAGTGGTACTGAAGTTAGAGCTGTAGTAAGAGAAGTAAAGACATATTCAGCCTAAAGTGCTGTTAAATTATCAGAAAACCTAACGCAGACCTCAGGCAAACCAGTAACTTTGAGTACAGTAAGGAGATCGCTTCACAAAAATGGTCTACATGGGAGGATACCATGCAAGAATCCATACATATCCAAGGCGAATCAGAGCAAGCTAATGAATTTCGATAAAAAGTAGAAAAATTAGGTTCTGTCTTTGTTGGAAAACGTATTATAGACAGATAAGAGGAAATTCGAAATTTTCGGCGCGAAAAAGCCTCCAAAAATATGGCGTGCTAAGAATGAAACGTGCGAAGCAAAGTGTGTTACCAAAACTGTTATATACAGTGGGGGTTCAGTTATATTTTATTTACTCCACTATGAAGCAAATGGATTACTTAGCCATTTTGAAGGACAATGTTGGCCCTAGCGTCGAGAAATAAGGCATGGCTGGAGATAGGATCTTCTAACAGGACAACAATCTAAAGCTTACATCTAAAATTGTGAAAGAGTGGCTACTGTACCGGACTCCTAAGACACCTGATCTACCATCGCAGTCCCCGGACCTTAACCAATCGAGCATCTGTGGGCAAATCTTGACAGAAAAATAGGTCGAAAGACTTTTTCAAGCAAGACAAACTTAAAAATGCCTCAAAAGAAAGAATGGAGCTTAATCTCCCCTGATGTAACAAAAAAAAATTGTCGAGTCGCTGCTTAGAAGACTACATAAGGGACTTAAGGCCAAATGAAAATACACCAAATATTAAAAAATTTTAAAAGTTTGCTTTTTGTATTGAAGTTCTGTTGCCTTTTCTTTGCTGTTTACTTTTTTTTTTTTTGACGCGTAAAATTTGGTCATTTTCTAAATAAAGTGCATTTATTTCTGTTTTGTAATGCTTCTGTTTAATTTTTTTTTTATTGAGTTCAGCTAAAATTAAATAATTCTTGAATTCTTTATAATTATGTATTTTTGATTTTGTGTTAATTTCTTCATTTTAATAAAAGTTTTAATATGAGGAACTAAGGTGTTTACTTTATTTTGACGCTCACAGTATATTAATAGATAGAGAAAGCTTTGCAAATTTGTCTCAGGTCATCCGTTATTAACATGAGTAGTCAGACAAAAAAATGGGCGGGATTGGACAAATGCGCGTGGCACCCCTACACAAACTTAATATTAAATGTGATATATCTGAATTACTGTATTAGTGAGAGCCTTGGGATTTTGCGTGAGCCCTCTCATAACGATTCGTGGGGGGGTGAAGGGGGAGGGTGTAGCGAAGCACACCGGGTTACTTCTAGTCTATACTAATATAATAAAGAGGTAATGTGTGTTTGTTTGTTTGTTTGTTTGTTTGTTTGTTTGTTTGTAGGGGGTAATCTTCGTAACTAGCCATCTGATCTTCCTGAAATTTTCACAGAGTCTTACTGCGGATATGGGAAGTGCTATAGGCTATAATTTTTTTAATATTTTTAGTGGGCGTGGCACCTCCCACACAAAGTAAATTTTTAATATCATATACATATATTGAGTACCATGACAGGGAGAGCTTTGCAAATTTGTGTGAGGTCACCTATTGTTAATATTAGTAGCCGCGCCGGAAATGGGCCGGATCGGAGAAGTGGGCGTGGTACCTTCCATACAAGTAATAATTCAATGTTATATATCTCGAGTACTATGAAAGAGAGAGCTTTTAAAATTTGTCTGATGGCACCTATTATTAATGTGAGCAGTCGGACAAAAAATGGGCACTATTGGACCAATAGGCGTGGCACCTGCCATACAAATAAAATATAAAATGCCATATATCTGGAGTACTGTTATAGTGAGAGTCTTGGGACTTTGTGTGAACCCATAAGTTATTCATATGATTAGTTAGACAAAAAATGGGCGTGATCGGAGCAGTGGGCGTGGCACCGCCCGTACAAAGTAAATATATGATATCGTATAACTGGTGTACTAAAAGAGGGAAGCTTTGGCACTTTGCACGACACCATCAGATCTTAGTATGAGTAGTCAGACAAAAAATTGGCGGGTTCACACCAATGGGCGTGGAGCTCCCCATGCAAAGTAACTATTAAATGTCAAATATTTGGAGTACTGTAAAAGAGAGAGCTTTGTGGCTTTGCGTGACCCCATAGGTTCTTTGTGTGATTAGTCGAACAAAAAAATGGGCGTGATAGAAGCAGTGGGCGTAGCACCGCCCATGCAAAGTAGATATCTAATATCATATAACTGGGAAAGGCTCGACATTTTGCACGAGTCCCTCAGATATTAATATGAGTAGTACAATAAAAATTGGGCGGGATGGGATAAGTGGGCGTGGCACCTCCTATATCAAAAATATGATGTACTACGAAAGCAACAGTCTTTTGACAAGTACATTAGTTATCAATGTGATTTGTCGTGGAAAATATATTGTCAAAATCAAAAATCGCGAAAACAAAAAACATATTCAAAAAAAAAAGAATTAAAGAGGTAATGTGTTTGTTTGTTTGTAGGAGGTAATCTCCGTAACGACTTATCTGATCTTCCTGAAATTTTCACTGATTCTTACTGCGGATATCGGAAGTGCTACAGGCTGTATTTTTTTTAATATTTTTAGTGGACGTGGCACCTCCCATTCAAAGTAAATTTTTAATATCATATATATAAAGTACTATGATAGAGAGAGCTTTGAAAATTTATCTTAGGTCATCTATTATTAACGTGAGTAGTCAGACAAAAAAATGGGCGGGATTGGACAAATGCGCATGGTACCCCTATACAAACTTAATATTAAATGTGATATATTTGAATTACTGTGTTAGTGAGAGCCTTGGGACTTGCGTGAGCCTTTTCGTAACAATTCGGAAGGGGGGGAGGGGGAGGGTGTAGCGAAGCGCACCGGGTTACATCTAGTAAAATATAAAGGTAAATACAATTTTTTGCCTAGGTAGTAACTGCAGTGGTTTTTGGCCTGTTTTTGTTATAGAAGGTCTTATATAACATCAGCTGTTATATAGTATATTATAATATTCTAAAATACTTTGTACTGCATTAATATTTTCAATGTTAAAGGTTTTTAAGATATCATTAAAACAAACTCTACCTAAGTGCTTGAGTTGAGCAATTGGAAACTAGATGGTGTATATTAGGGCGGGCCGATTTAAAAATCGCCCAAGTGACAAGGAAAATCGTATTCTAGGGATCAAAATAAGAAACTTTGCCCGAGGAATCATATCTCTAAAACGAATTCTGATGTCCCAACTTTTGACGTCTCTCTGTTTCAGTTTGACCCATTTAGAGTGCCCCAATCGAGCCCAAATGTATGATCGACCCCCACTAACTTTGGAGGGCCGGCCCACCCACGCCAGTGGGATGCCCCCTGGAACCCCCGGGGGTCCCCCATACAAACATTTAAAAAATCACCATTTTTTGCTTAGAATTGGGCTGACTATGTTTGATTTAATATTAAAATTTACACTCATACGTTTGCGTATTTTCCTTCCACTCTGCTAATAATTAATAATCATACGCCGCACAGTGGACCAAATTTTGAGAAGGCGGCCAAAAATCATTTTTTTTTTGTTACCGATTTTAAAGTTATGTTATTCATTTGAAAGTAAATACTAGTAAACCTCGGGAGCCAAAAAATTGCGACTCTACCTCAACTATATCACAACGAACAGGGTCTTCGAAAATGGGCTTTCTAAGTATTTTGCTAAAATTAAAAATTTCTTTGTAAATTTTTATTTTTGAATGACTGTAACTTTTTTGATTTAAAAGATTTTGAAGTGAAATATATTTTGTATAATTTTGTGGCTTCCATACTATTAAAGTTAAAAATATAAAATCACTGAGTCATTCCAAAATTTAAAAAAGAAATTTTTTAAAAAAGGTCCAAATTTTCCGAAAATCTCCTACTTAATAGAGCATAACTCCTGCCAGTCAAAAGCAGTCAGAAAAAATCTTGCACTCTTCTATAGTCCGAACCCTCCCCTATATTGCTATACCCCATTATATACGCACCAGTTTCTGCCCGTGTGCACCAGAACAATTTTTCTGACAAAAGTAGTCCACTATGTGGTTAGGATATATTAAGTTTGAGGTGATGTTTGTAACTGCCAAAAATATTGGACCTTTATCCATCTCTTATTATACGGATCGACTCAAAAACACTTTCTGAGTCGATTAAATGATGTCCGTCCGTCCGTCTGAATGTTATGAATACAAAAGTTGGTCGTACCGGTGCACCGCGGTGTATTTTTTTGCGTGTCGGTAGAGTTGTCAGGAGTTGTTATATACTTATAAAAAAGGGTTGAGATATAATGCACTTAATTGTAACAGGTACATTTACATAGGTATCTTTCAAAAACATTAATAGTCTGAATTAGAGTTATATAGTTTAAATACCTGATAAAATGGGAAACAATTTAAATAACAGGTAAATGGTAAAAAAAAACTATTGCGACATAGCCCTTCAAGATATGAGCAGGTATGCTTTACCTTTTAAAAGGGGTTAGGGTGTGGGTTTTTTATGCTTCTAAAAGTGGTAATAAAAGATAAAAATTTGTAAATGGTAAAAAAAAACTATTGCGACATAGCCCTTGAAGATATGAGCAGGTATGCTTTACCTTTTAAAAGGGGTTAGGGTGTGGGTTTCTATGCTTCTAAAAGTGGTAATAAAAGATAAAAATTTTTATTTTACATAATTGCAAGAAAGAGTATTTATAATAATGTTTCCACAATTATTATTCATTACAATTTGTGCAATGGCTAAGTACTGTTACAGAGATCTGGCAGATATTTATTTTCAACGTAATGATGTAGACGATGTAATTTTGCACATATTGAGCAACGACTTCTTTAAGAATTGTAACCTAGAATACATTGAAATGCACAAAGGAAAAATTACTAATTTCGCATCGAATTTGAAAAGACGGTACATTGAATACACTGGTTAATAAAGGAACTTATTTTTGAGAGTGCATCTACAACTGCCAACGAAAGTGGAAAAAAGGGTCGACCAGCAAAACCAATTGACGGATGTAGTGAAAGATCTCGAAGGCGCAAGCTGGAGAATATCAATGAAGAAATTTCTCAAAGAATTATTAAGGATTAATTTTTGCACCAAATTCAACCAACCCAAAATAAAAAAAAAATAAAATTGAAATAATTGAAAAAATAGTGGAAGCGAGCTCAAGGCGCACAAATTGTATTTTGAAAAGCATTCCTACACCAACTGAAGATAAGAAATTTACGCCGGAAGAAGCGTTCGCCCTATTTTTGGATTTGAAATTGAACAAAAATCAATATAAGAAATTGCGGAAGCAAACCAATGAAAAGAATTGTAGGATTTAAAAAAAATTGGTAATGGCAGCATTACTTTAATTTCTAAATGGGGATGTGAT
The DNA here is from genome assembly GCA_963682025.1 of Cordilura impudica. Taxonomy (NCBI): domain Eukaryota; kingdom Metazoa; phylum Arthropoda; class Insecta; order Diptera; family Scathophagidae; genus Cordilura; species Cordilura impudica. The sequence goes on along the minus strand of OY821519.1, from coordinate 198,462,990 downwards.
GGATCCTCTGGTCAGAAACAATACAAGCAATTTAATGCCGAAAATTCATCAGATGCTAATTTATTTATGGTATCTTTCGTTCCATTGCGCTTAACAAAAAGGTATAGCGTCTTAGAGCCGTTAACTAGTAGAGCAACAGAAATTGATATATGGAAAAATGAAAATCCTTCTTCAACAACCAATAAAATTTGCATTCAAAAAGGAAACCAAAGATGTCATAACTGAAGAAGTTCAAAAAATAAAAGATTAATTTAAGGAATCCTACGAATTTGGAAGCCTACGAATTTGGAAAGTCCCCTCTTCATGCTAGAATACGTTTCATGGAGCATATTCTTAAATTGGGTTATGATTTGGAATTTGGTCCGTTTGGCGAAACAGTGAGAAAAAACAAAGAAAATGAAGAAAAAAGAAAGCAAAAAAAAAAACAAAAAAAAAAAAAAAACAAATTCAACAAAAATATCTACAGCTAGGCCCCGTAATCGACCAACCAAAACAAGGGAAGGAAACACGAATGATGGAAATACTGCAAGGAGATTTTTTCCGATCCGGAATCTGCAGCATCTATCACAGCTGTAGATCATGAATTAATAAGACGATTCAAAATCATATTACAAGTTCTAGCATGCAGCAGAAAGATAAATGCAAAAAAAATTGGAGAGTACGCCAATAAAACAGCTATACTTTGTAATGAAAAATACTCTTGGAGATATATGCCATCCACAGTTCATAAAATTTTGTACCATGGGGAACAAATAATTCAAGACAATATGCTACCAATAGGAGATCTATCTGAAGAAGCGCAAGAAAAAAGAACAAAGACTTCAGATTCTTTCGCGAGCACAACACAAGGAAAATGTCCAGATGTTGTACTAATGAACACCTTATCACTATTTTGTTGTGCACTTCAGATCCATATATGTCCAACATTCGTCAAAAATGGAAAACTACTTCTATAGAATTAGACGAAGAAGCTAAACAACTTCTAGAAGATGAAAATCAAGGCTATTTAGAAGAAATTTTTACTAAATTTGGTTGATTTAAAGTACTTTTTCATTACACTAACAATAAGTTATACTTTTTTTATATAGTTAAAAAATTTTCTTGATTTAAAAATTTATATATTTTGTAAATTTGCAATAAAAATTGTTATATTTCATAAATTTACCATAAAAATTGATATAGAAATATTTAACAAGACAATAAAAAAAATTTATTTTCATTGAAACTTCTCTATCTTGAACCAATATAAGGTAACTTTTACGTTCGCTGCTTAATAAGTTATATTTTAACTCGGGATCTTTAAAAAAAAAAAAAAAACAACCTTTGGTCCTTGTGCACATTAGGACTAAAAAGTTTACGGGGGCCAAAGTTTGGCATTTTCTGAAAAAATTAACTTAAAAAATTTTTAAAAAGTATTAGTTGTAAAATTAACTGAAAATATAAGACATTATATTAAAAAAAACCTTTTTTACCTTTTAACACTTCACTTTTGTACTAAAATTCAACTACAAATGAAAATGTATTTTAACCCTCCGTAACATTTTTTATTTTCGGTCGAGAAAAAAAAAACCGCACATCAAAATTCCAATCCCATCAAAAGTTTTAGATTTTTGACCGCCTTCTCGTCAAATGGTCCACTGTGCACCGTCACTATGTTGTGTTATTGAAAAAGATCGATCGGATGAGGGTAAATAACTTTTAGATCACTCCGTGACTATGCGTGACTCTGCGTGACTACCCCAAAATTAATCTGTAGTCACAACAAGACTATGGGCCAAGTTTCAGATCAATTGCATGGGGGAATGGGGTTGCCCCATGGCAGACAGACAGACAAACAGACAGGTCAAAAGTCGAGACATCAGAATTCGTTATAGAGGTATGGGTTCTTGGGCAAAGTTTCTTAGTTTGATCCCTAGAATATGATTTTCCTTCTCACTTGAGCGATTTTTTTTGCCTCCCTACAAATCGACCCGCCATACTGAACATGCACCGATTTTGAACAATTTCAATAGCGTTTATGCTATAACTGCTAGAAGCTTACATAACAAATTTCATTAAAATACGTTCAGGTCGCAAACCTGTAATTAGATTACAAGGTTTACATGGACACACAGACGGTCAGACGGACGGACGGTGAAAGTGATTCTAAGTCGTTCGGTATAATAAAAGGTGGGTCTAGGTCAAATATTTTTGGTAGTTACAATCAGCAGCACAAAGTCATTATACCCTGACTGCATAGTTGTATAAAGTATAATTACACAGGGAACAAAATTGAACTGGTTTGGTGTAAACTGGAATTTTATTGCAATTTTTTTCTAATTTGAGGTCGCTGATTTCAAATCTAATCTCCATTTTTCTCCATCAGCTCGCAGGTACTGATCATTTTTTTGACTTTTTTAAAAAATTGTTATTTTTTTTCAAAACTTCAATGATATCTCTGGAACTACTGGGCAAATTTAAAACCAATATGCACGGCTTAAAGATAATATTGTAAACGAGTTTTGAATTTTTTTAACTGAATATGGTGAACCGTTTTCATGGTATTCCAATATACGTAGTGGAAGTGCCTTAATTTTGGATATAAGGTATATTGCGAAAAGTCGAGCTGATAGAAAAAACCAAGTACAGATTTGGACTTATCGTCCCATATAACCTTAAAAACAACACTCAGTTCTTAATCAACAAAAACCTTGTTCCCTTGTGTTATCAAAGTGATATTTCCATCAAAACAAAACTTGTTATTTCCTCAGAATTACCTCTTCCGTTTCCATCAACTTTATGCTAAGCCATCAAATACGCGAATGAAATGGACATTAAAACCACACCGCAAAAGTCTATTTCCCCTCTGAACCATCTTGGAAATTAAAAAAAAAAAACAGCAGTTTTATAAAGGATTTAATGGCGTTTCCAAAAGAATGTACACTAAACAACACCTAAACATCACACTTCAAGGAGATTCCATCTGCCTCCGCAAGCAATGCATCTAATTTCGAAGGAGTTTTAGGAAAGAACCGTGTACAGCGAGATGACATGCAGATACGAGTAGACAAGTTGTTGTATTATTTTGAAATAATCAATGCATCCATGACGTTAAAATTACATTTCATACATTTCCACCTTGGTACCTTTTTGGCACAATTACCTCAGGAATCGTACGAACATGGAGAGAGGTTCCACAAGGTGACCATGCCAATGAAAAAACGATTCAAAGGCAAAAAATTAGATGCATTGCTCGCGGAGGTTTGTTCGTGGAGTTCTAGCATTATGCAGTTTGAAGATGAAGATGACACTGAAATTGGTGGACACACTGAAGAAAACATGCCCTCGGATATTATGTCTAACTCGGATGATGATGCAGGCTCAGACCATGAATATGAACAACATACGAAGAAAACAATATCATCACAACCACAAGCGTCAACTTCAACGAGGATGGATATTGACAATAATTGAAAATGTTCTAAATTTTGTTTCCATGCATGTGTCAGAATGGCAAGTTTTCATAAACGCCACACGTCTTTGGAATGCAGTTCTACACAACCAACAATTAGTTAGCAATGCGATACATTTTAAGAAATTTTTGTTTAGTTACTTTGTTTAAATATATTTAAGTTTCATTTCTTTAAATTTATGAATTCTAATAATTTCTTGTATTTATTTTACTTCATTTTAAATAATTAATAATTTTTTTTATTGTATTTTAATTTTGTGGCGAATTTTTGAACGGTGAAAATCCTTTACTTTAATTATAAGACATGTCTTGTTGTACAGGAAATTAATAAAGAAATAATAATAATAACACGGTGTTACAAAAAAAAATCCCTGGGATATCATATTATTTTTCTGGTAGGTATTGTCGAGTAGAACAAGAATCTGTATTTGAAATTTTCCAGGCACGTCAGAATTTTGAGATACGGGTAAAAAACCGGGTTTTCAGACCTCTATGCACTTAATAACGGGTAACTCAGTCGGTTCTCCACCGATTTTTTATAATTTTATAAACGTATTTGGATAGAAGAGATTTGTACCTTTAAAATGATAAATATGATTATATGGTTTGATCCAAAAAAATGTATGTATTTCTGCACCAAAGTCATTTTTTTACCACTTTTTTCGACATTTTTTAACTTTGGCGATATTTTTACGCACTTTTTTATAAAGGAACCGTAAAGTTTTATAATTTATATTAGTAGCATATTTAGTTAGGAGTAAAATGCAATTTACGGTTTTAAAATCCGTTAAAAAATGACTAAGTTATTAAATATTGTATCAAACCAAAATTCTTGCAAAATACAAATTTCTTAATATGATATTCCTACGCATTATTTTATACAGAAATTTTACTGAGTAAAATTCAACTTTGTTTTAAAAAATCCGTTAGAAATTAATTTTTTTTTAAACCTAAATTTTTGCATAATTGCTTGCACATTATTTTTCTAGTTTTTTTTTGCTCTCTGTCTAGTGATGTTTTGCTAGAAGTTAGCAGGTAAAATTTTGTAAATGCAATGTGGAGCAAATTGGGACAACAGAGTTTGCCAAACTTTTTTTGCTTGGAGTCAGATTGTTATTTGTACAAAACTTTACATTCCGATAACTGAAAATGTTTCTTAAAAAAGATTTTGGAGGGGTTTTCTTTTTTAATATAAAATAATGATTTTAAACATAAGTGGTATTTTATTTGCCCTGTATATTTTTTGATATATACTAACTATAGTAAATGTGATTGTTATATTAAACTCAAATTAGAATTACAGCAACAATTAGCAATGAGAGCTTAAATCATGTAAAACTATTGTTTTTTTAATTTGTTTTGTTTATCACTTTTGTTTATTTAAATAAATAATATTAATATTATAATATTATAATGATAATATTATAATAGTGAAGTGCAATTAAAATTAAATTTGAATTTATTCCGATAAATAAATTTTATTAAAAATAGAAAATGTGCGACAGACGTAATAAATTTTGTTATATTTGTGGTTTATTGGTAGATATCGATCATAGACGTGATTTTAGAAACAATGGTGGAGTGGTGGAAATATATAACAAACTCTTCAATCGCTCTTATAAATTTAGTCGCTGGTATGAACCTGAATTTATTTGTGATTATTGCTGTACAACATTAAAAAAGCCGTCAGTTACTTTACACTTTTCGACACCTATGATTTGGCATCATCAGCTCTACCATGAACCAGGTGATTGCTATTTTTGTCAAACCAATACAAAAGGTTACTCTTTTAAAACGCGCAAAAGTGTCAAATACGCAAATGTTTTAACTGTAACAAAACCGATATATGTAAGTGATGAAGTTCCCACAACTAGCAAAGCTGCTATTGAAATTGAAAAAGATTTGGAAGATGAAGAGTACCTTCCACCTAAGTATTCTTCAATGGAACGGCATCTAATTTCCAATGCATATTTCTGCGATCTTATTCGTGATTTACATTTGTCAAAACGACAATGTGAAATTCTCGGGTCACGATTAAAACAGTGGAATTTGGTGGATCAAGATTTACGTGTAACAACTTGTAGAAGGAGTGACCATACAGTGTCAATTGAAGAAACTTTTAAGACGGATGAATATGATTGTAATCTTGTTTATTGCGGAGATGTACCCAAAGTATTTTCGGCACTAAATCAAAACTATAAGGCAGACGAATGGCGACTCTTCATTGATGGTTCATGTAAAAGTATGTTTAATCCAAAAAAAGTTTTTATTTCTGTTTTATAAAATCTGATTTGTTATCTCTAGGCTTGAAAGCTGTTTTATTACATAACCAGAATAAGTTACCATCTGTTCCAATCGCGTATGCTACAAACACTAAAGAAACCTACGAAGTGATGACAAAAATACTTAGAAATATCAACTATACCGCTCATAAATGGAAAATTATCGCCGATTTAAAGGTTTTAACTATTATATTTGGAATGCAAGGTGGTAACACAAAACATCCTTGTTATTTATGTGAATGGGATAATCGTGCACCAAATCGGTATGAACGTAAGGTATGGCCATCTCGTGAATCTCATCAAATAGGCAGGCAAAATGTGTTAAACGTCCCACTAGTGAAAGCCGAAAATGTGATTCTGCCACCACTGCATCTGAAGTTGGGATACATGAAACAATTTGTTAAAAAGCTTGATGTAAACGGCGATGCTTTTTGCCATCTTAAACAAATGTTCCCAAAACTAAAGGAGGTACTAAAATATTTGTTTCCAATTGTAGTACTTTTTGATAGTTATATATTTTTCGATGTATTTTAGGTATTTTCATTGGCCCTCAAATTCGAACAATTATGAGAGGTGAAGATTTTATTAATAAATTAAATTCAGTGGAAAAGCGTGCATGGAAAAGTTTTGTTGCGCTCTGTGATAATTTTCTTGGGAATTACAGAAGCGACGACTATGTCGCTGTTGTAAATGAATTTTTGGATTCGTATGGTGAAATGGGCTGCAATATGTCCATAAAAATACACTTTCTACATTCTCACTTAGATTTTTTTCCAAACAATCTGGGACAGTTCAGCAATGAGCAAGGTGAACATTTTCAGCAAGAGATGATCGCCATTGAGAACAGATTTGAGGGAAAAAATAAAATAAAAAAGCTTTCTGAACATCTATACGCGCAGGGGGCTAAATTTCTATTTCACAATACCATCACAAAAACAGCGTAACTCATATCGGTGTGAGCTGAAGCAGATAACGTTGTGTGACTTATGATTGTATTGATGAAAAAATTATGTATCACTTATATACGTTTATATTGGGATATTTTTAACGTTGTTGTTTAGGGTTGTTGAATTAGCTGAAACAGTTTTTGCTATAAGTGATAAATAGATGACGCTTTCTGTTTGATTTTAAAAAATGACATACAAAATTTTTAATTACTAGATGTTTACACATCTTCCCTGTGATCGGACTCATATGATTTTTTTGCTGGTCACTTCAGAGAGAAACCGATGACACGGAATTGAAAAAAAGACGGTCCAGCAAACATTTTTGACCAAAATGGCTAAAAGTTGTTTTTTTGTAATATAAAATTTTAGTAGTATTTATTTTTTTGACGATTTTATGCTCAACAAATCTGGCAACACTGCTCACAACTAAATACGCTATTTAAATAAATTATAAAACTTTACACGGTTCCTTTATAAAAAAGTGCGTAAAAATATCGCCAAAGTTAAAAAATGTCGAAAAAAGTGTTAAACAAATGACTTTGGTGCAGAAATACACACATATTTTTGGATCAAAACATATAATCATATATATCATTTTAAAGATATAAGTCTCTTCTATCCAAATCCGGTGGAGAACCGACTGAGTTACCCGTTATTAAGTGCATAGAGGTCCGAAAAACCGGTTTTTTACCCGTATCTCAAAATTCTGACGTGCCTGGAAAATTTCAAATACAGATTCTTGTTCTACTCGACAATACCTACCAGAGAAATAATATGATATCCCAGGGATTTCGACTTCATTCTTTTTTGTAACACCGTGTAATAGGTAACAAATAAAAATCTCATATTTTCCGTGTAAGGATAGCTGTAATATGAGTCGGAATTTTTGTTTTCATGCAAAATAAAGTTTATAAAGAAAAAAAAAAAAAAAAAAAACAGCATATTTGTGGATTTGTAATGCAGTTATTTAGCAAAAAAGGTGAAAATGGGGGAAAAAATATGGGGAAAATGGGCATTTTTGCGATTATTAAGGCACTGGAGCACTTTCTTCTTTTTTTTCTCCTATTTAATATCTACAAATTTGTTTCAGACACAAAAGAGATATTCCATACGGTTACGGAGTTATAACCGTGTTAAAATATATAAAAAGTGATAAATATCCACCACTGAACAAAGCGAGTGATGCAGAATTTCTTATTTTTGGGGCTACTTTCAGGTGCAATTGTCAGAATTGAGTTCCAAAATCATGTGTTGTACTATGATAGGGAACACCCTTGCAGATTAAGCAGCAAAATATGCAACACATGCCCCCATTATTCAGTATAGTTATCATCCATTATAAAAAAAATTTTATGTGATGACTGGAACAACTATCAACATCACTACAAACTCATCAACTAGAACACAACCAGACGAATTTATCCCCCTCACGCGGTCAAAATAAGATATACAAAAATATATCAGATTAAGACTGGGACACACCTACATCACTAATCATAATTTTTCACCAATTCAAGACCAGTAGAATGTCCTTTATGCAATACAGACGGGATAGATATACATTAGGGCGGGTCGATTTGTAGGGAGGCAAAAAAATCGCTCAAGTGACAAGGAAGAATATGATGATAAAAATAAGAAACTTTTCCCAAGGAACCATACCTCTGAAACGAATTCAGTCTGTCTGTCTGCCATGGGGCAACCCCATTCCCCCACAAGCAATTGATCTGAAACTTGGCCCACAGTCTTGTTGTGACTGCAGATTAATTTTGGGATAGTCACGCAGAGTCACGCATAGTCACGGAGTGATCTTAAAGTTATTTACCCGCATCCGATCGATCTTTTTGAACATAACATAGTCACGGCGTATGATTATTATTTATTAGTAGAGTAGAAGATACGTATACGTATGAGTGTAAATTTTAATATTAATTCAAACAAAGTCAGCCCAATTCTAAACAAAAATGGTGATTTTTTGAAATGTTTGTATGGGGAAACCCCCAGGCGTTCCAGGGGGTGTTCGACTGTCATGGATGGGTCGGCCCTCCAAAGTTAGTGGGGGTCGATCATACATTTGGACTCGATTGGGGCACTTTAAATGGGTCGGAGTGAGACAGACAGGCCAAAAGTTGGGACATCAGAATTCTTTTTAGAGTTACGGTTCCACGTCAGAGTTTCTTATTTTGATCCCTATAATACAATTTTCCTTGTCACTTGGGCGATTTTTAACTCGACCCGCCCTATTGTTCAGACATAGTCTCCATACAAATAACACCGGTGAAACCGACTTAAATTGCCATATGATCCAAATTATCATATAGGTCTCGGTCAAATTGGGTTTGTGTGTGTTTATTACACCCATTAATTATTAGCCTAACAATGACAATTCTTAGTCATAGCCCCCATATAAAGCTGCTTCCCCATCTTCATTTTAATCTACCTAAAAAACAAAAATATTGCACAGATTTTTCTCAAATTTGGTTTCTATATGTTTTTGCAAAAAATAAGTATCCTTACTAAATATGGTCAGGATCGGTCCATTTTTGACCTAGTCCCCATATAAATATAGCATCCGATATAAACTTTTTCATATTCAACGGAAACAAAATTAATAACAATGCCACTCAAATTTGGTTTATGGTTATTTTCTATATCCAATTAGTTGGGCCTAAGAGAACTTTGAGCATACTGGTCCTCCGTAGAATTCAAAGGAATTGTCGGGGCTAAAAAACAGAAAATCTTGCCTTTTGAAAAGATACACAAAATACTGTTCAACTTAAGATTATGCTAAATATTCTACCGCTCGCGGTGATTTTAATTTACTGAATAATAATTGCTATATGAGGTAGTTGGATAACTTAAAATCAAACTTTGCTAATAATCCAAAATCCTTCTTTGACTTTGTACATTTGACTTTGTACTTTAAATGCAAATCTTCGTCGTTCCCGCCTACAATGTTTTGCAATGATAATTCATCCTCTGATTATCTTAATATTGCGAACATGTTTGCTGATTTTTTCCAGTCCACGTATAGCAATTCTATTTCGAATACTTTAACCGTAGTTCACTATCGATATTTAATAAAATTTGCGTCGGTATCATGTATTCAGCTCATTAATACGGAAACTGTTTTTAAGTCTCTGGTTCAGTTGAAATTCATGTGTTCGGGCTGATCAACATTAACTTAACTCCTTCATCAACACAAAACATATATTGTCATAACATTGGTAATATACAAAGATAATTTGTTATTATAAAAGTAGTTTGATATATTATTCATATTTGCTACAAAAAGGCGAGTTTGGCAGCTATTTTATTTTATAACTTTATTATTAGTTGGTACTAAACCATGGTGGGCTGGTAAATGGTATTCCGGTTCCCGCAAAATAAAAAAGGTAAAAATCATAATTTCTGAAGATTTTAGTTGCGTTGAGCCACCTCTAAATGTTTTTGATTGGCCCAAAACTTTATACTTCTCTTATTTTTTATTATAAATTTGGCCAAGTTAATTGTTCTACATAATTGGTTATTATCAATCTTATCAGGCCTAACGTTTTAATGTAAATAAAAAGCTCTTTATTACACATTTCACCCGTTTCGACAATTATTGTTGTCCTTTTAAATTTTTTTAATTATTGTTCTCAGTTTTTTTGGTATTCGCATATTTCTAGGGGCGAGAATTTAAATTTGAACACCTCTTTTGCTTCCATATAAGGAAGGACCACCCTAATATACTTTTATGAATTTGGAATAAAGAAATGTATAAATAAATGTATAAATTATTCAATTCGGATTATTAACAAATTGTACAGCAAACTTATTTTAGTGTGTTACCAAAACTTCAACACAAATATTTGCACTTTCCTGATGACACAAGTTTGATTAACTTATTTTGATCTCATCGTTCGTAAACAACTACAATATGCTTAATTACATGTTGCCATTATAATTTATTTACACAACTACACTACAAACTAAAAAAAAAAAATCAAATAAGTAAGACAAATATAGTGGGTCTGGACCGATTATACGATACCCTATAAAATTGGATTAGAAGAAAAGTCTTTGGTTTAACTAATTGTATATAGAAAATAAGCATAAACTGAATCTGGGTGGCATTGTTATAAATTCACTGAATGCCGATATAACAAAATTCACATTGGATACTCTTTTGATAATGGGGACCAAGTCGAAAGACGGTCCGATTTTGGTAAAGTTACTTATGTTTCGCAAAAAATATATAAACCAAATTAAATGATGATCGGCAGCAGCTATATATGGGGAATGTGACTTGATATATGGAATGATTTTGGTCTTAAGACAATTAAAGTCGATCGCGTAGGGGTTAGTTGTATGGGGATTAGATCTGAACTCCGATTTTCCCCAATTTCATCAAAATATTATTATATTTGCGAAAATGGTTCTGAGTCGAATGGTATAATTAAAGGTGCGGTTGGGTCAGATAGTAACAAACCTCAGCCCTCTAATACAATATTAAACTATTATATCAATATCCGTCATCTAGGATGTTCGTATAAACTTATATAGTTCTAACCCACCGCATTTCTCTATGTTTGTGCGAACACATGAACGTTGTTGTTGACATTGTGCATTTTATGAGTTTATTGCAGTTTTTATGCAACACTTAATAAATTCATTACTCGTTGACGTGAAAAATAAACACAAAACATAATCTTTAACATTTGTAGGGTAGAGTGAGGTGGAAACAACGGAAAAGGTGAGGGCAAATGACTATAAATTATTGTAGTTTTTAAAAATATCATTATTATGTTGTTATTCACTATACAATATGTCGGCGTGTAAATGTTTATAATCATTAGAGTATATTAAAAGCCAACAAAAATATAAATAAATTTTTATTGTTATTCAGTCAAATGCTTAATCAGCGACGTCATTGTGAAAGCGGAAAGAGTAACAATAATAAAGTATTCGTGAAGCGACTGTGATATCCGCTGTATTTAAACACTATTAGATAAGATTTATTTAAAACTAAATTTATAAAAATCATGATAGAAAGAACGGGTTAGTTTTTATATTTGGGGAGGTTTATGTAAAAGTACTCGTAGTACAACAGATTTGTAACAAATTTTTTAAAATAATTTTAAAAGCGCTATCAACATAAATTATCTTAAAACTCCCACTCTTTTGAAGTATGTGTAATATTGCTGTTAATAATACTCATGCGAACTGTGTTACATGTCTTTCTAAAACTTCTGTCTTTATAAAACTTCTACACTATTAGTCCAGTTGGTGTATAGTGTCTGAAAAATTGTAAAGAGGGATTATGTTTTGAAGAATATTATGTTTACAGACTCTTAAAATTAAATTTTTAGTCGCGCTTATGATGAAACTGATCTATTGCTGTAAATATAGTTCAAAAAATACCCGTATCTCACATTTTTTCATAATGTATTCGTTCACGCCCTTTTCACGTAAATTAATATTTTTTGTATATCCTCTCGTCTATACCTTGGGGAAGTTACTATTCTACCCACAAAAATTGATCGTCATTAATGAATTATTGCTGAAATACTTGCAATAATTATCAGAAATAAAGTGTTAAAAATTATCTATGTCGGCCGGTTCAAATGTTATCAACACATTTCTTACACTATGATAAAATATCATATTTTTTCGGTCCAGTTTCCAAAATTAAGTCAAAAAATAGAAATTTTCAGGTGAAATGACTTAATTCACTACTTGAAGCACATAGATCACATTGCTTCCGAATAGTATTATTTTCAGAACATATTGGATATATGGCCTACAAATTGAGAATTTCATATGTTACTAAAAAAATTTTAAAAAAAAATAGCAGAATGTTAGCTAGGCTTATGCACTATATGCTCAATTCCAGATTTAGTTAAATAAACTCTCGAAGCTGATCTTGGAATGACAATTTTCCATTGTTTTAATTCGCTCTTCAGCGCTTTTTGACATTTTTATAATTCTTTTTAATAATTTGGCAAAAGCTCGGCAATATTCAGAAAAATTCTGTTCATAGTAGATTAGCTAAAATCGTTCGCGTATCCATAATCCAATTGTATCTGATTTCTTCGCCAACATCGGGGAGCAGCTAAAACTTCAATATTTGCGGGTATTATGCCACCAGCTTTTTTTCTTTAAAGTCTGGGTTAACCAATGCAATTAACTTCCGTACATTTTTGTGAACCTGTAACGTTCTTATTTATTATTGTATTTATTTTGCATACATATGGGCAACTTCAAAAATTTACGGCACCTAGCCAATTTTTTAAAATTTTTTTTTCTGACATCAATGTCGATTTGCGTGTGTATAAACCGATATTTGAGCATGTGAAATCCGTTCGCGCTAATAATTTTTATTAAACGCCGCAAATTTCATGGCGGTTTAAAGTAAAAAATTAAAAAAAAAAAAAATATTAAAATTACGGTTTTTGTTAATATTGAAAAAGGATAACGCGTGTGGATAATACCTCTTAAGGGCTTTCTTAGCACACTAAAATATTTGTTAAAGCTTCAATACTTTTTGAAATACACTAAAAAAAAAATAAAAAAAAATTTTTTTAAAATTGTTAAACATTTTACAAAATTACGGCTAGTATAAGACATAATTTGCAATGGTTTAGGAGATGTAACCATTTAAACTTTACCACTCATGATATTTTTTTTACCAAATTATATATTAAGATCAGTAATATCTTTAAAATGGTTTGTTTTTTCTGAGTTTAGTATAGTATTAATATATTTGTCAATACTTACTGAGATATTTATTCCCATAGCATTTTTTTAAAATGTTTCGAACAAAATAAAACACCAAAAGACTATTAAAATTATTATTTATTAATTATTTTTATTTAAAATGGTAACTAAATGTGTTACAAATTAAGATATAGCATCAAGATCTATAAAATACTGTAGTTTTTAATAAAATAAACTGAATTGAAACTCAAATATTTATTCGTAGAAGCATGTCGTAGCATCGGCGGTAATTTGGCGGTTTTCGTGGTAGTATGTTTCAATTGTTTTGTTGAAATTTGTTAAGGTGGCCCTCGTGAATATTGTTTACAAATATAGTCTCACTTTCTAGGGGTTAAAAAAACTCGTTTTTTTTTCAAATATAAATATTGGACCGATTATAAAATACTTGTTGGGATTCTGGGTTACTTATTAACTCGAATTCAAAAATAATTCTTTTAAATGATCAAAATCAAATATTTCAAACAAGGATGCTTTTTGAGGTTAGAAACATTTTGTTTCCTCCATAAAATTTGAAATCCCTAAAATTTTTTGCTGCGTTTTCACTTTAGTATCAAGCTCAGTAAAGTCTTCCATTCGATGTACGTTTGAGCGGAATTTATACAGCGCTTTAGTTATCACAAAGCGAAATGTGTTTGGAAAAAACTGCCGCTGCACACGCCATGACTGAAAAAAATTATTTTTTTGCACTTTATCAGTTTAGTCCATCGCAAAGAATCTATTTAGCTACCTAAACATGTTTTGATATAAAAAATCTTAAAAAAATTGTTTTTTGCAAAAATTTTCAGAAGTTCAAAAAATTTTTGCGTTTAAAAATTTTAAAATGCGTTTTCGCCTCCGAGGTGCACTTTACGAAGTTACTCACATTACGCAATACACTAGCCAACTTAAAAGACAATTCAGATTGTCAGACGCAAAATTGATACATTTTCAAAAAATGTACGCTTATTTCTTTTAAGTTTGTGATGTCCGTGATACATTATTGGTGCGCTGACACCAACTTGATATACCTCAAACTTTATAAAATTACGCCGTTTTTTCAATTCTGTGCTTAGAACTCATTTTTGTTAAACGGCACAAACCCTATATAAAATCTTCAAAAAGTTCAAAATTCGGAAAATTTTGGTTTCACTTGTAAACCACCATGCAACTTTTCACCCAGCAGCGATACCAAAAATTTTTTTTAGTGGATATATCCTCCAAGTCAAGTGACTATACTTTGTATTGGTTTTGATCTGAAAGCTAAAAACTATTACAAAGAAAACGGAATGAATGAAGAAAACTCTTGCAAGTTTCAAGTCGTTTTTTAATTTTTCGAATTTTAGATGACCACCAATTCTGAAGGTGAAGACTTTTCAGCGTAAAACTTTGCTCGTCATATCCTTCAAGTATCCAAACTCTGTATATCGTTTTTTTCAATTAATAAAACTTAACGTAATAAGAGGCTATAGTATGTCGGTTTCAGCAGGTGCTCAAAAAATTTGAAATAGCCCATATACATATTATTAAAAGAAATATTTGTGTCATTTATTTGATTTATTTATTTTTAAATTTATTTTGTTTCTTCAAATAGATATTGCTGACAGAATTGTCTAAATGACAGCGTTCATTAAAGAATAAGGTAGACTTTGTGCTTAAGTTGAACATAGTTAGTTAAATGGTTTTATGAATAAGAAATGCTTATTAAATGGATATGCAGTGTCGACATTTTTTGAGTACGCCAGTTAGTGTTTACGAAGGTAATTTATCAAAAAAAAAAAAAAAAAAGACTATATATATAAATTTGGGTGGGTCAATCATTTTTACTCCATGACTTCATCGTGATTCTGGTACTATGGTCTACAATAATTATATATGTATCAGAATCGTGATGTGCACATGGATACTTTTTCGGCCCCCTACAATTTGACCTACTGTAATCTATATAAACAAATCAAATTTAGTTTAATATATCCAGAATATTCAAAAGCGGAAAAAAGAACTTAATTGATTTTTTTTTATAAGCTAGACTGAAATAATTGCGAATAAATATTTGAAAAATATATAATTTCGTCAAAACGTTTAATCCCGAAGATGTAACTCACAATTTCTAGAGCTGTCACAAAAATGTTTGGCGAATCAAAAGAAAAATTTAGAGGCTTGAGGAAGGGTTGATATATTTTAAGTTACCTTGTCGTGGTCAGTACATGAAATGAAGCCAAAATAATTAAAAACACATAAGAAACTTCTCCTTAACCTTGACCGATTTTGTTAACATTTTGCATGTTACATTTGATAATTGCCTGTAGGCGTATTTTAACAAAAATCAGCCTTACGTTGATCTGTTTTGGGTATAATAGTGAGACGGATGACATTTGCACGTAAAATGCATGAAAGAATTTATCATATAAAACAGTAAAACATGGGTATTTATACCCTATACCACGATGTGGTTTGGGTATAATGACTTTGTGCTGCTGTTTGTAACTACCAAAAATATTTGACCTAGACCCATCTTTTATTATACCGATCGAATCTGAATCATTATCTGATTCCATTTAATAACGTCCGTCCGTCCGTCTGTCTGTGTGTCCACGTAAAGCTTGTAATCAAACTGCAGGTCTCAAATATGAATATATTTTGATGAAATTTGGAATATAAGCTTCCTCCGGACATAGGATGAACGCTGTTGAAATTGGTGAGAATCGGTACATGTTCAGACCTAGCCCCCATACAAATGACCCCTATGAAATCAACATAAATTGCCATAAGATCCAAATTATCAAATTGGGTTTTTATGTGTTTATTACATCCATTAATTAGTAGTCCAAAAATGATCCCTATAGGACAAATCTTAGTCATAGGCCCTATATAGAGCTGCTTCCCGATCTTCTAAATCTATCAAAAAACAAAAATATTGCACTGATTCTTCTCAAATTTTGTTTGTATATATTTTGCAAAATACAACAGACTTTACCAAACATGGTCAGGATCGGTTCATTTTTGGGCCTAGTCCCCATATAGATATATCATCCGATATGAACTTTTTCATATCTGCAGCCAAAAAAATTAATAGAAACCTCACTCAAATTTGATTTATGCTTATTTTCTATATCCAGTTAGTTGGGGCTGAGAGCTAGGGTCTCTAAACGCAGGTATAGGGTATCGTGTAGTCGGTCTAGACCGACTATAATTTTCTTACTTGTTTTTTAGATGTATTTCCGTAACCTGCTCAGTTTGATCATGGAAGTAAAGTTGTATCGTACAGTCTGAATTGGTTTTAACAAATTAATTGAAGGGGCTGTTGTTAAAAGTATATTAGATATTATCCAATAAATTTTATATTGTTTTCCGCAATAACTCGATAAGCCACTCCTCAATTAGTCATGCTGTAAATAAAACGATAACTGCTAAAAGGAAACAAAACAGTAATAATGTACAAGGAAGCCAACGAAAGAAAAATGAAAGAACTATTAGAGGACAAAACCACATATAAACCAATTATACTGGACCCGACCACAAAATTACAAAAAATAAACAATAATTTTATTACAAAACTATACAAGGAGGAACACATAACAAAATGAAAAAAAATTCAACATGATAACACACGGCCGCAGCACCTGTGTTATATGGACTACCAAAAATTCATAAAGAAAACATTCCCTTACGACCCATCGCATCCTCCACTAAAGTACCGTGTTACAATATAGCCAAATATATAGGACAAATCCTTAAAAAATTAATCTCTCCGTCTTACAACATTAAAAACTCATTTGAACTGAAAGGTAAATTGGAAAATATAACTTTAGATGAAAATGACATTATAGTTTCTTTTGACGTGGTATCATTGTTCACCAATATACCTACCATTTAGCAATTAAAAACATACTTGGAAAATGGGACACATTATGCAATAATACCACTATACCTAAAAACCAATTCCTCAAACTCTTACAATTTTGCTTATCAGAAAACAATTATTTCACATACGACAAAAAATTTTACCATCAGACTTATGGCGTGCCTATGGTGAACCCTCTATCTCCAACGATTGCGGATATCGCTTTTGGACGAAGTTATCACTGAACTTAGAGAGAACAAAATACAAATAAAATTTTTAACTAAATATGTCGACGACCTGTTCGCAGTAATTGACAAATCAAATGAACATATAATACTAAAAACACTCAACACGTACCATAACAAACTTAGATTTACCATAGAAAAGGAAATTAATGGAGAATTACCATATTTAGATATGATGATAATACGAAAAGATCACAAACTCATCACCAATTGGTACACAAAACCGACATCTTCAGGCAGAATGATAAACTAAAACTCTACGCAACCCATGAAAATGAAAATTAATACAGCGATAAATTTTATTGAAAAAATAACAAATATTAGCAATAAACAATTTCAAAAAGACAACAATAATAAACAATTTAATAAACAAAAATTTAAATGGCCAAAAACAATGAAAGGCATGTTCAACGATGAAAAAGCAACCATAGCTCACAAATCAAACCAAACACTAAACCAACTTTTTACACGTAATAAAACCAAACAAGACATCCTAAACATTGACAACGTTGTATACGAAATTGCATGCCATGGAAATGAGAGGGAGAAGTGCAACAAAGTTTATGTTGGAACAACAAAAAGAATGTTAGGGACATGAATTGCTGAACATAAGGCGGACATAAACAAACAGAGAGAAACCACAGCACTCGCTCAGCATGTGAAAGAAAATAATCATATGGCTAATTTTGACGAAATAAAAATAGTGGATAAGGAGAGGAGAATAAATAAACGATATACATTAGAAAGTTTACGCATACAACAGCGATTAGAATATGCCATGAACACAAGAGAGGATAAAGACAACACAAAGCTACAATATTCGGTTGCAATTACTTAGTATAATAGTTAAAGTTCTGTGATAATAGTGTTAAGATCAATTTGTGATATCTGTGTACTGTGTTGTCATCATTTATTTATTTTATTTATTTATTTACAATTTATGTGTCGTGAAGTCCAGTTTTTTTAGATAAATAAGTGACTACAATTAGTAGGATGTAATATAGAATCGTAAATTGATCAGGGATACTAACATTAATTTTCTTTTTCTAAAAATATTTTAAAAATTTGTTTTATATCTATTTTATTTTGTCGCCAGAATTTAAATAAAATTATACACTCCTGAATAAGTCTGAAAAAAGCAGACGAAGCGTTGGGTGAAAAATGAAAATAAATTGATCTTTTTATTTACACCAAATTTGACCATCATTTGCCCGTAAGGAAACCCTTTTTACAACAATAATTCTACATTTAATGGTCACAAAAGAAAAATTTCATAAAAGATAACTGCTAAATTTTGGTTAGATATTGATGAAAGTGTCATAGATAAAAACTTTTTGAAAACAGAAGCCAGCAGGTCATGATGGATGAAATGCTTTGGGAGCATTCAATGATGATTTCCCAGAGTAATGTGATGAAGGAAACCACGAACCAATGACGTAGAGTTTTTATACGCTATACCCATTTGCGGTTAGGGTATAATGAGTTTTTGCTGATGTTTGTCACTGACAGATACATCAAAGCTAGATCCACCTTTTATTATACCGATCGACTCAGAATCAGTTCATTTAGCGATGTTTGTCCATCCTTTTGTGTGTCCACGTGAACTTTGAAATCAAATTACAGGGCGCAAATTTTAATATATTTTTAATGCAATTTCGTATATAAGCTCTTGTTGGCCATAGTTTGAAGGGTATTAAAATAAGTGAAAATCGATGCATGTTCAGATCTGGTCTCCATCACATGTGCCCTATAAGATTCCCTAATGTCTAGATCATCACATAGATCGCGATAAAATTTGATTTAAGTGTGTTTATTACACCCATGACCTAGTTGTTTAAAAATAAAATTTATACCATTCTTAGTTTTTTTTAATCATAATAATAATTATAAACTTAATTGTTATTTCGACCTTTTTGTTGTAATTTTTAGATAAAAATAATTAAGCTTGAGGGCATTGTTGTTCTTATACTTCAATTCTTTATTTCATCCAATATTTCGCTATCAATTAGATTTTAAATTTAAATTTACGGCTGAAGAGGAGGATAAGGGAAAACTACCATACCTGGATACGTTAGTTATAAGGAAGGATGGAAAAATTCAAATAGACTGGTATCAAAAACCCACATCATCTGGAAGAATAATTAATTTCTACTCATGCCAACCAAAAAGTATTATTATGAATACGGCCAACAACTTAATAAGCAGAGTACTTTCTATTAGCGATCCAGATTTTCATAGAAAGAACATAGTTAAACTAAAGGAAATACTTAAGAGAAATGCTTTTCCTACAAAAATTATTAACAGCCTTTTTAAAAACCAGCAAAACCGGACAACTAGACGAGGTGAAACATCAAAAATATACAAATCGATGACATATGTACCAATAATTTCGGAAAGAATATCAAAATCAAAATTATATAACACCGAAAAATTTAAAGTGGCATCAACGACCCCAAACACATTAAGACAACTGTTTTCGAATACAAAAAATAAACACGAAAAAATGGAAAATTCCAACGTAATTTATAAAATAAACTGCACTGGTGACAAGAACAACATATGCAAACAAGTATATGTTAGGACAACAAAAAACAAATTAAAAACAAGATTTTCAGGACACAGATCGAATCTAAGAAATAGCAATAAATTATTGACAAAAAACCGCCCCTTATGGCCCATTGTGCAGAATGCAAACATTTACCAAACTTGGATGACGTTGAGATTTTACAAAGAGAGGATAAATATAACAAACGATACACACTTGAAATGTTACATATTATAAACATACCGAGAGAGAACCGAATGAATTATAAAACCGACACCGATAATTGCGCTCAAAGCTATCGTCACATCATAAACAAAAAATTGATTTCGTGCAATATTGAATGTGTAAACGTTGTGACGTACATGTATTAAGTTAATTATTGTTACTCGTAGGTTTGTTTTTATTGTTCATTGAGTTACATTATGTTAAAAATGTTTTTATGTTATATATATGAATTTAGATTCCTGAAGATGCTATATAATTGATAACGAAATATTGGATGAAATAAAGAATTGAAGTATAAGAACAACAATGGCCTCAAGCTTAATTATTTTTATCTAAAAATCATAATAATAATTTATTTAAATTTATATATAAAAATATTCATTACAGTAGTAGTGCCTCAGCGTCCATTGGACATTATAAATGTTCCCGAAAAGCTTCTATCCGATCTTCTCTTAAATCTATCGCAAATCTTTCAATAATCGGCCCATTTTTCTGACCTAGTCCCAATAGAATTCATATCTGCAATAGTTAAGTGGTACCAGATTAAATTTCCATGTTCTGCTCATGGGCAGCTATATGAGTATGTACCTTGCTCCAGAGTAGGAACGCCGGAAAATTTGATAATTGTAGCGCCTAATGATAAAACAAAAAAATATTATATACTGGAAGCATTCAAATAAAAAAAAGATAAAATAAACTAACTAAAATATTTTAAGTGCACCATAAAAAGTTCGAAAGAAAAACTGATTATGAAAAGAACCTGACAAAAAGTCTCGGTAGGTCATAGCAACATGGCATACTAGTATTATATAATTTGATAATTTTATTGTCTGTAGGAATTTATTCCATAATTAAATAAAAAAAAAAAAAAAGGAAATCAAAGATTTGAGCTGACCAATTTGCCGGTTGAGAATTAGAAACCTCGTTGATATGTTTGACATCCCAAGAAGAGATTTTTGGAGTCTTAAACATACCAAATCTCGATTTCATTCCAAAGCAATTTATTTTTTTTTTGAAAAAGAGCGACGAAAATACGAAAATATCACCCCAAAGACATTAAAAAATCAAGGTCATGTAACAGCTTTCGTCGATTAACGTGGTGTAGTTGAGAATTGGTTTTATCGGGACAATCCTTTTACAAGGAATATTATTTGTGTCTTAGGCGCCGTGAAGTTTTGTGCAAAAAATGGATAACTGTTGGTTTTGTATCCCGATAATGCACTGCCTGACAGTACAGTGGTTCCTACAGACACCTATGCACAAAAATTCGACTCCTTTTATTTAATAGCCTTCCTACTTGCCTGCTTTGACATCATGTGACTCAAAAGCTCAAAAGACCACTTCGAAATCACCATTTCTGAAGCGATTGGGAGGATAAAAGTCGAATATCTACGTACGATGAAGAGCATTCTGAAAAAATACTTTAACAGCTATTTCTAGGATTGCATCAGACTGGAGTTCACTTTTGAATGTAATGAAATGGATTTCCCTGAATAAATAAAGGTTTGCTATTCTATAATAAAATTCAACATTTCATTTGAAAACAATAAAACTTCCTACTAACTATTTATAAAATAAACCAGTATCGACTATACGATACCATATACCAAGTGTTAGAGAAGTGGTCTTAGGTCCAACTAATTGCATATAGAAAATAAGCATAGAGCAAATTTTAGTGATATATTAACTAATTGTGTTATTTTGATATGGGGACTAGGTTAAAAAATGGACCTAACATGACCATATTTAGTAAAGCCACTTATTTTTCTGAAATATTTATGTATATTACGGTGACAGCGGTTTGTATGAAAAAAAATTTTGGTCGAATTTTGAGGTATTAGTGAGCAAAAGCCGACAATGCTTTCTGGACGCGCATTGAGTTCAAACTTCAAATATGCATTTGTATGTACAAATTATCAAAAAAATCATTTTTCACAAAAATTTTGATATTAGTAATTGCGTTTGAATAAAATTAATTAATAAACCATAAGTAAATGATCTTTCTAATAAAACAACAAAATCTATTATCGGTTGAAAAACAGCCAAGTTATATCAAGTTCCCCAGGCAATAAATGCGCCGCAGCTCACTTGATAAAGAATATCGAGCTCACATTTAAAAAGACATTGAAGTAATTTGCAACAACACAATTATTGCATTCTCCTAATCCCAAAATCATCTTATGTAAAGTATTTTGCATCTCGCCTATTGTTTTGCCGTTCTAAATTAATGTCAAAATGGTACGTATTTTTATTTTAGGACTATTTCAACATCTCAAATTTTACTTTTTCAAAAATTTTATTCAAGAAATTTACAGAAATCAACGATTGAACTTTAAGGTCTTATTAGCGAAAGTTATGTGATTAAAAGTGCCAAATATTGTACGTATCCTGTTCTTAATTTGGCGAGGGCAGCGTTTTAATTTCAGCGGATTTGAAGAAAAATTTGATTTTTCATACTTTTTCAACTTTTAGGGTACATATTTTTGGTGTTTTCACATTTCAAATATCTCTTTTCAAAATATTATACTATTCGATATAATTTCTCAATCTTGTAAATAAAGATTAAATTGAAACACTATAAACTGTCCCTCTTTAAAATCAAATGTCAAATTTAAGGAGATTTGCATTTTTCATAAACAAAATATCGAAATAGTACACAGTTGTGGAAGGATTTCGATGAAACTTGTTAATAATATTTAAATTATTCTAAAAAATAATATTCTGGACTTATTTTCTGAAATTAAGAGTACCGTGGGGTACTCTTGATGCCATTTTGCTTCTTTATGAAAATCTATAATCTATCTAAAATCATTAGGATTTTTTTTAAATAAAACAAATTTAATGTATTTATAAAATTCCTCAAATTTGGCTCAAATTTTGCGCATTAAAGTTTTAGATCCAGTGTCATAATAATCAGACCCACACGTCTTAAAATGAAAAAAAAAAAAAAAAAATGGCTGTCACCCTATATATATAAACCAAATTTAAAAAGACGCAATATTTTTTTTTGATAGATTCAAATGAAAATCGAGAATTAGCTTTATTAGGCGACTATGTGCAATAGGGTTTACTTTTGAAATATTAGTTAGTGAATGTAATAGGCACACATACACTCAATTTTACTGATATATAATATCTAACTTATGGCCATTTTAGTCGGTCTGATAGAAGTGGTTTTGTATAGGGGATAGGTCTGAACATGCACTGATTTTCACCAATTTCTCAAACCTTATATACAAGGTTACAAGGTTAACGTGGACAGACGGATGGATGAAAATTGCTAAAAATACTGTAAAACTGATTCTGAGTAGATGGGTATAATAAAAGTTGGATATAGGCAAGAATGATAAAATAAAGATGACGCCATGCGCATGTTTTCCCGATATAAGTTGAAGTAGTTCACTCGCAAGTGTTATCATGTCTGTGTCATGTGTGAACATTATAATTTCTTGCTAAAAATGTGAGAGTTGGCAGCACTGTAAAAATGGGTTAACCACCTAAGTAAAAATGGACTAAGTAAGCCATCAAAATTACTAATGGAAACGCTGAAATCGTGTGGTGTAATATCTCTAAAATTAAATATCGAAAAATTGTTGCTTACAAGTGGATATTTGAAAAAACATTTGTTAGAAGCAAACGACGTTGAAGCAAATGAAGAAACGAAAAAACTTTTTTGAGATGTAGAATGTGCTTTAGAATAAACGTTACTAAATGCTGAAATTTCTCAAAATATCAATATACGAAAGAAGAAACTAAATAACAACGTAGTATAATCTGAAGTACAAAACAATGGCCTTTAAAATTGTTTTCAAATTTTGTTAGACCAATTTTATTTAGTGAATACAAAATAAATAAATTAAAAAATTTAAAAAAATTTTATTTTTTTTTGCATAAAAATAATTTAAGTTGTGGTTAAAAAATTTTATTGAATTTCTGTTAAAGATACTGTATAACACAAAACAAAAATTGGTGAACATTTAAGGAAGATCAGCTAACATATAAATATATAACAATATGCCTAAAAATCGTTGCAGTCTTGCAAAGAAAAACATTGTAAATTGTGTTAAGTGCGAACGTGAGATCAAAGAGGAATCTGATGATTTTATACAATGTGACAAATGTATCAAAAGCTTTCACTCTCAATGTTCTGGTTTGAGTAGAAGAGCTTTTGAGTTATTGATAAAAAACGAAGATGAAGTATTTATCTGTCATATTTGCAAAGAAGGAGGGGGTGAAATAAGAAAAGAGCTTAATGTAATAAAAACAGAGTTGAAAAAACTGGAGAAACTGGAAAAACTTGATCAGCTGACCGAATCAATTAACTTTATGTCAGCCAAATTTGATGAGGTTTTTAAAGATGTAGCTGAAAATAAAAAGAAAATATCAGAAGTAGAAAAAGAAAATAAAAAATTGAAATCCGAAATTCATAATCTAAAATCTTCGGTCAAAGCATTAAATAATTATCGAGTCAAAAATGACTGCATCATAAGAGGTTTGGAAGTAAATGAAGGTGTTAAAGCTGTTGATGCTGTTATTGGCTTCTCTAAGGATGTTGGAGTAGTAATAGATCCGTGTGCTGTAGAAGATGCATATTTTATGAAGAATTACAATAACAAAACCGACAATAAAAAGACGGTGGTCGTTAAATTTGCTTCAAAAATAAACAAGGATAAACTGATGTCTTCGAAATCTAAGTTGAAAAATAATGTAAAAACCAGTGATGTGTTTGTTTATGATTTTCATAGCAAGGAAACGCTAAATCTTTGGAATCATGCTAAGTCATTAAAAAGTATTGGTTACCAACACGTTTATGTGAGAAATGAGAATGTTTTTATTAAAAAGCACGATTTAGCTAAGCAGCAGATGATAAGATATGAAGATGACGTCGACAAAATACTCTATGATGCAACAACAAATAAGCACTGGAAGCGGAGATCCTTGTTACAAAACAGAGAAGTTGGGGTGGTTGAATCTGGTGATGATGGTGAAGATGGCACTGCTTATGTTTCTTCCTCTTAAGTAAGCAGTAAGCATTAAAATTACACCATGGATTCACCAAAATCTTCAGGAATTAATACTATTAAAAGAAAAGTTGTTAAAGAAAAGAAGAAAAACAAGAAATAAGCAGAATATTGAGGAATCGTTAAAAAGAATAAGTAAAGTTATTAAAATTGCAAATAAAAAATGTAGAGATAACTATTATATTGAAAACTTAGCTAAGATGGGAAATGATCCCAAAAAGAGTTGGCATTTCATAAATAATACTCTTGGTAGATCGAAAAGAAAAAATATAAACCTAAATGATTCTCAAGGACAAAGAATTTTGGATGAAGAAATTAAGGTAAACTGTTTCAATAACTTCTTTCTTAATACTATAGAGGATCTTAAGCAACAAATTGAAATCTGCCCTGGTGACTCGTTTAACTCGCTTCGTACACTTTCACAACTACAATACCATTTTTCTTTAAATAATGTAAATATGAATGATATTTCTGAAGTAATATTGAACATGAAGGTCAACAAAAGTCCTGGTAGTGACAACATATCGCCTAAATTTGTCAAGGAGTGTAAAGATGAAATTATGTCAATATTAGTGGATATTTTCAATAAGATGATCAATACTTCAGTTTACCCGGATATATTGAAAATACATAAAATAGTTCCTATACCAAAGGAAATTAATGCAACTGAAGTTGGAAAATATCGTCCTATATCTGTTCTTTCTACAATTGACAAAATTTTTTAAAAACTGCTGTATGATAGACTTTTACACTTCTTGGAAGAGAATAAACTTTTATATAAGTATCAATTTGGTTTTCGAAGAGGTTGTTGTACTGAAGACGCTGTGTTAAATGTTGTTAAATTTGTTTGTAATGGATTAGATGAAGGATTTGTCGGGGTTGCTGGAATCTTTTTCGATTTTGCAAAGGCGTTTGATCTGGTCGATCATAAAATTTTATTGCAAAAATTACCATTTTACGGTATTCAAGGCCGTGAACTTGATCTGATCCAAAGTTACTTTTCCAACAGGAAGCAATATGTTCAAATAAAAAACTATAGAAGTCTCATTGGTTCTGTGAAATATGGAGTCCCTCAGGGGTTTGGGTCCACTCCTTTTTTCAATTTATTTGAATGACTTAAAAAATCTTGGTTTAACTGGTCAATTATATATGTTTGCGGATGACGTATGCTTATTGTATCCTTACAAGTATGACTTAGTTTTGAAAACTTATATTGAAAGAGATGCAGCATTAATTTTTGAATATGCAAGGTTAAATCGTTTAGTGCTGAACTCGAAGAAAACAAAACTTATTCGCTTTAGACCACAGTCACTGCATCATGACAACAATTTTTCGGTATATGTAGATGGTGAAACTATAAATGAAATACATTCAACTAAGTATTTGGGAATCACTTTGCAAAGTAACTTGTGTTGGGATTTACATATAACTGAGATGAAAAAGAAAATAGCGCCTGCAATTGGTATTTTGTACAAATTTAAACATAAACTAAATGAGAAAGCAAAATTAATGATATATCAATCCTTAGTACATTCGCATCTGAATTATTTGGCGAGTGTCTATGCATATAACAAAATCAACAACCATTTGAAATCTTTACAACGTATGCAAAATAAGGCGTTAAAGTCTATATACAAATTACCAGTTACATATCCAACCATTTCATTGTATAGAGATATAAGTAAAACGATTTTACCTATTTATGGGTTACATGAGTACAATGTTTTAACATTTGTCTTTAAATGTCTCCAAGATGCAGATTGGAAAAAACAAAACAACGTATTGACTACACTGGTGGTATCAAATATAATGGTTTAACAGATGAGTTAAAATCTCTTAGCAGAATTTCGATGTTTAAATCCTCCGTTAAGGAATATTTATGCTCAGCTTTTGAAGCGCTTCTGATGTAAACCTTTTATTTTTCGGATGTACTTTTTCTCAAAGTAAAGTTTTTATAAAAATAATTTTAAATTTTAAATATAAATTTTATTCCATTATGTAATACTATATTTTCTTTATTTGTACATACATATGTAATTATTATCTTGCCAACTTGCCTCAATAAGGCCTTAAAGGCGCTGAGGCCAAACTAAATGTAATATAATCAATTTTGTGCAAATAAATATATATATTAAAAAAAAAAAAAAAAAAAAAATAATTAATTGTGGTTGTTAACACATAACCATAACAGATCGATAGCTGGAAATGCCAATAGGAACACAGGAATAGGAGCAATTAATTTTGTCTTTGATATCTCATTATCTTTATTTTATCATTCATGGATCTATGTAGGTCAAATATTTTTGCTAGTTAGAAACTCAGCACTAACCCATTATACTCTCAGCACATTGTGTAGGGTATAAAAAGAGAGAATCTATTTTATAGCTGTCATGTCATATGGAATAACGACGACATTTTGATGGTTTGTGCATGCCGTAGGTAGCTTCCAATATGAAGGGATTCTGGTTGTTTTGGATCATAGGTGAAATAATTAATAATGGCCCCTTTGCTATCCTCTTTTTCCCCATCTAAATTTGAAAATGGACCACCAAAAATATGAGTCCATTAGTTTTGTATCTTCTATCACATATTCCAATTGCAGCACATACTGTAAAGACCACTTAGGAGAACTTACCCACTAGAATTTCATGTATTTATAGCAGTGTAAAAAAAAATTGTTTTACAAATTTGAAATATGTTCTGGTTATCGAATTGGAAAATATATTTGTAAAATCTTTGCATCAATACAATTATATATGAAATTTTTTTTCAACAAATTAAGCTTGTGCATTGCAGCAATTTTTTAAATGGGAAATACAGCTGCACAAAAGGTTACAAGGCTGTAGGTTATTTGAGTAGAAAATTAAAATTTTGATAACGTTAAATATATGAATAGTTAAAATATTTAAATCTTTACTAACAACAATTTTGTGTAAACTGAAATAATAATTTTAGGGGTTGCAACAAAATTTACTTTAATTTTATATCTGTGTTGTTAACAAAAATTCAATTATGCAGATGTTAGTATGGAATGTTGTTTATTGTTTAGATATAAAATTGATGTAAAGATAATAATATATAAATTTATATAATTAACGTTCAATTCTGTTATATGCTTCAATACTTTTCAAATAGATGTATTATCTGTCAACACAAAACAAATAAGTGATTATATTTATGATTGTCTAAACACTGACGGTCATTAGACTAAGGAAAATGTATCAGAAAATATAGCACGAACTTCTGAACTAGTTAGCGGCCCATGTTGGATGATTTTTTTGTAACTATCTATAGACAAGTGGGAAAATTATAGTCGATCTAGAACGAATATACAATACCCTCTAGGACCGATTAATTAGACATAGAAAATTAGCGTAAGTCAAATTTGAGTGGCATTGTTACTTATTTTTTTCAAAAACATATACAAATTAATTTGAGAACAATCTGTGCAATATTTTTGTTTCTTGATATATTTAAGTGAAGATCGCTAATCAGCTTCATATGGGGGCTATGACTAAAAATTGTCTTCTAGGGTTTATTTTTAGACTACTGATAAATGGATGTAATAAACTTATACAAATCCAATTTGACCGAGATCTCTGCGATAATTTGAATATTATTGCAATTTAGGTCAATTTCATGGGGGTTGTTTGTAAGGGGACCAGGTCTGAACATGAACCGATTTTCATCAATTTCAATAGCGTTTATCCTATGGCCGATAGGAGCTTATATACCTAATTTCATCAAAATATATTAATAGTACTTTGATTACAAAGTTTACACACAGACAGATGGACGGACGGACAGAATCACTTCCTGAGTCGATCGGTACAATAAAAGATGGGCCTAGGTCAAATATTTTTCGTAGTTACAAACATCAGCCGAAAGTCATTATACCCTGACCTCATAGTGATATAGGGTATAACACAATAAATTAAGTTTTTTCGAATTTATTTTTTGAAGTTGCTTCAAAATAATTATCTCAATTCATAACAGAAGGTATATCTAATAATCCAATTATCTTTGATCAATAATTCGTGACTTCACATGCCGCAGGAGTGAAATAAGTGGATAAAAGATGCTGCCAACATGCTAAAGAGGTCCTCGTTTTGTCTCGCGCTTGATGCTTTGAACGTGTTTGAGCATCTATATTTTTGATGTGTAAACATCTATGCGCTAAGGGGGAGGGGGGGTAAAATCCAATTTCACAACACAATCACAAAAACACCGTAAGGGAAAATCGGTGTGAGCTATATGTTAGTGTATTAGTGTATGTAGTAAGCAGAATCGCCGAGTTCGCTGTCTGTTTAGCAAAATCACAAATCGTTTTCGTTAACTTTAAATACTCAAGTGTATATTTGCTATTGACCGCTAGGTGTACTGCGAGTTTAACATGTTCACAAGCTTACAGAGTTGTTTTTTTTTAAATATTCAAAAAATATTTAAATATTTGCTATTGACAGATCTAGTTTAAGAACATTTAAATTTTTATTAACAAACCAAAAGCTTAACTTAATGCCCAAGGGGGTAAAAATCAATTTCACAATAAAGTCAAAAAAAAAAAAAGAGTAGGACAAATACGGTGTGCGGTGTGAATGTATTGGTGTAACGATTGTGATATTTTCTTCATTTCTGACTTGTGTTTCACTCTATTATCTGCACATAAAACATGCAAAAGCTTCTTAGTTTCATATTTTCTCTATAATTTTATTAAAAGCGCTTAAATTTCTCAAAGAAAAAAGAAAAATAAACCTTTCTTGTAAAATTTTCCTATGTCCCATATCTACTTTGAATAGCTGACTGATACATTAAAAAGCTAAATACTAGGAAAACTTTGAAGAAGTCAATAATAAACTTCGGTTTTTTTTTAATTACTACTCCTTTTCCAATTTTATTTCAGAAAACATCAATTGAATTTCAGAAAGTATCAAGTGTGCTTTAGAAAAAATCAATTGATTTTCAGAAAATATCAATTGTATTTCAAAAAGTATCAATTGTATTTCAGAAAACATCAATTGGTTTTCAGAAAGTATCAATTGAATTTCAGAAAACCTCAATTGATTTTCAGAAATAATCAATTGTATTTCAGAAATCATCAATTGATCTTCAGAAAGTATCATTTATATTTCAGAAAACATCAAATGAATTTCAGAAAATATCAATTGATCTCAGAAAAATAGTCAGAACGCTATATAAAAACACATTTTTTTAAGTATTACTCTGGATTTGTAATATTTCTTGAAAACTACATATCGTCACCTAAAATGCTAAAGGCCGTTACGAATATTTTAATTTTTTTTTTACAGGAGAAGCAAAAAACATCA
Organism: Cordilura impudica; assembly: GCA_963682025.1. Lineage (NCBI taxonomy): Eukaryota > Metazoa > Arthropoda > Insecta > Diptera > Scathophagidae > Cordilura > Cordilura impudica. The sequence goes on along the minus strand of OY821519.1, from coordinate 198,432,371 downwards.
TAAAACAAAAACTACTTTAAACTTGAAAGCCAAATTTTAGAATCAAGCTGAAAAATAAAGATGGATTTTAAATAGTGATTTATCTGGAGAAACACAAAGCAAACAGTAATTTTATTATACCCTATACCACTATGTGGTTTGGGTATAATGACTTTGTGCTGCTGTTTGTAACAACCAAAAATATTGGACCTGCACCCATCTTTAATTATACCGATCGAATCAGAATCACTATCTGATTCGATTTAACGATGTCCGTCCGTCTGTGTGTCCATTTAAAGCTTGTAATCAAACTGCAGGTCGCAAATATGAATATATTTTGATGAAATTTGGTATTTGATCTTCTGTCGGTCATGGGATGAACGATATTGAAATTGGTTAGAATCGGTCCATGTTCAGACCTAGCCCCCAAACAAATGACCCCTATGAAATCAACATATATTGCCATAAGATCCAAATTGTCCTACAAATCTTAGTCAAATTGGGTTTGTATGTATATATTACATCCATTAATCAGTAGTCCAAAAATGATCCCTATTGGACAACTCTTCATGTTTCGGTCGGTCTAGACCGACTATAATTTTTTTACTTGTTTAATTATTATAGTTCTCAAATCTCACTTAAGTTACTTATAGTCAAAAAAAAAAAAAAACGAATTCAAATAACTGGTAGTGTTTTGTGGCATCATAAACATTCTTGCAATCAAATGCATTACATATACACAGATGTGTAAGTAAAATTTGTTACGCTCGATTGATTGATTGATTCATTATGTTTTTGTACTTGACAAATATTTAATATATTACTAACACATACACGTGTTAGTGTATGTACTACACACAAATGTATTGACGTACGGAAACTTAATATCTATCCTTTAAATAATATTCTCCTACAACATTATTACTGATTTCTAATAAAGTTTAATTAAATTCCAAGTTTCTTCTTTTCCTTTGTTTATATTTATATTTTAAGTTTTTAGTTATTATGAAATATATATAAGGATATTATAAAATTGTAACTGGTTAAGGCTGACCATACGATGCGCTCTACAATGAGTTTTGTCAGTTACATATTGGAGAAACAACTACAAACTAAATTTAAATAAGAGCTCATAAAGTCTGCGTTAACTTTACAAATTTATATTAGTGATATACAAAGACAGTAAAAATATCTAATGCAAATAAATTTAATTTTCATACGAGCTGATCCGACAAACCTTGTTTTGCCTCAATTACGGTAAAAATTTTTTTTAATAAGAATGAATTGAAATGCAATATGTTATTTTAAATGCAGATCTTAATTTCAATTTAATAAACCATGAGCGAAGCATGATTTTTGTCATTTATAATTGTCGACTCAACAATGTTACCCAATAAATTCTTGATAACGACCCTCGTTCGCTTACATGCCTTTGTTAGATGGGTTGCCCGCTCGAAAGCGAGTATACACGGAGGCCATATGGCCCAATGTGATACCCTTTAGATTAGAGTGGTCCTTAAAAATGAAAATGCGATTTTGGGGATAGGCGGGGTCCAGTTTGTTATCTTTCAATATAAAACTAATAAATGTGAAGTTTGGGTACAATCGGATAAAGAAAAGTCGCGCCGGAAATCGATTGAAAATTTCAATTGTGTTTATATGGGGAAAATATGACTTTTTTGAGATTTTACGAAAATTTTGTTCTATAGATTAATTTTTCCGGCAAGTAAATATGGAATATCCAACATATTTGAAAAAAAACTAAAAACCACTATTTTTTTCTCCTCTCATCTCAAATTTCGTAAATATTGCATGTTCTTTAAAAGTTTTATCAACAATCGTACAGTTTTTACTCCACATAGTAGAATCGTACATATAATAAATCTTCCTGTATAAAGTCAAGTTTAATTTAACAATGTTGGGTTATAGCTCAAAACATTCTTATATTATTTGGAAACATAAAGATAGTTTTTAAAAATAATATAATTTTATAATAAAATTGGTTAAAAGTTGTTTAAATTTCTGTTCGCGAGCAATAAGCAGACAATTGCACCAGAGATTTATCACAACGGATAATTATGATTCCAGGAGCACTGAAGGGTTAAATATAAAAAAAAAATTAACCGAATTATATTTCTTACATTCTAAAAAGTGGTTTCATCGAGTTTAACAGAAAAACTCGTTTTCGGTAATCTTTATTTAGAAATATCTGGCCTTGGCAAATAATGGGTTAACGTTCTCGGATTTATCCAAAATTTTACGAACGGAAGACGTAAATATTTGGTTTAATATTTTAAGTAATGCTTTTAAAAATTCAACAGTACTTGCAAAATATTTGTATTTTTTGAATAAATTGTCTTTTATTATTTTGGGGTCATATGTAACCCCAATTCCATGAGGGTTAATGGTGTCATATTATTTTTTTCCGAAACCTTAGGCTATTAAGATAAAATATAGCATTTAAAAATAGAGAACTCATTAATTGTTGATATAAAGAATTGAGAAAGATTACATATACAGGATATTTCACAAAAATCCCATTTTTCTCGAAATCCGCGAAAAGAAAATCCTTGTCTAAAAAATTCTGGCATAGGGATTTGCCTCAAAATTCATACAGTTAATTCCTGATATGTATTTAAATAAAGCTTAAAGTAACAGATCCATTTCTTAAAATTTTGTTTAAGAAAATTTTTTAATACTTGAATAAAGAGTTTTCAAAATTTTATCAAAAAAATTTCCCATTTTCGGTCTCAATGCGCAATAGGTTAACAACGTGGTAACAAACCAATATACTTCATATCTGATTACTTCTTATTAAATATCTCAACTGAGGCATCATCTCATGTGTGATCATTGTGAAGATTACCTTCAAGCTACTACAATCTGCTTTGAGGAATTTGATAACAATTTAGTTATCTAATCACTATACTCTCCACTGAGATTTACTATAATGGAAAGTCAATACAAAAGATTTTTTGAGTCACTTGGCCCTCGTTTTATTGGTGCTAGCGAATCCAATGCATACATTCTGAAAGTCACGTTTAATCTCCCCGAAAGGCCGTGTTTTGTTTGGCACAATTTCTGATATGGGCCTAGATGTTATCTCAAGTGGAGAACCAACATACTGGCCGACATATAGATAAAGGATTCACGATCTAATCGATTTTCGAGTAACGAAGAACATTGCGAGAGAACTTATAAATGTTGAATCCTCATTGGAACTCTCATCAGATCAAACACCAGTTATTGCTACTATTTCTAACCCCCCGAGAAATTGTGCCTCAGAAAAGCAATTTAGCGCCAACAAGTATTACAGATTGGTTAAAGTATAGAAAGTTTCTCGGTGCCCATTGTACGGACAGGTTACCACTAAGACCACCAGATAACATTGACCTGGCTATTGTTAACTTTGAACAAAATCTCAAAATATCTTCTCAACTTGCTGCGAAACCCCCCCGACACAGACGGCAGTATAGAACTTGTTCGGTAGATGTCGAGCGGCTTTTAAATGAAAAAAAAGAATTCGAATAGAGTGGCAACTGTACAGATCTCCACAACTTAAGCAACAATTGAAAGCATGTACATCAAATTTAAGAAAGATGCTTGAAGCACAGAGACATGATAAATTAAACAGATATCTCGAAAAATTAGGTCCAACTTCAAGAACTGATTACTTGTTATGGTGAGCTACAAAAAATCTAAAAAGACCCGTTGTACGTAAACCATCATTAAGAATGCAAAATGGAGGCTGGGCTAGAAATGATATAGAAAAAGGAAATCTATTTGTAGAACATTTGAAAAAAGTTTTTACTCCGAATATAACTACTACTTCAATAAATGAGTTACTACCAGTAATAAACCAGCACAGTGCAGTGTCACTTCGATTTCAGATTAGAGTGGTTGAAAACGCCATTTATGATCGGGAATCGACGAAATCAGTAATAAAATGCTTTTGGAATTACCCAGAATACTTCTTTTTATATTTAACGCTATATTACGCCTTGAATATTATCCCTCAGAATGGTAGGTTTCGATCATTATTACCATGGTACCCAAGCCAGGTGAAAATCACACAAAGGTCGATTCGTACAGGCCAATAAGTTTATTGTCAAATCTGTCAAAATTGTTCCAGAAAATACTAGTAAATAAGCTTATTGTAGCTGTAGATCAAAATAATGTCATCCCAGCACATCAGTTTGGATTTAGGCGAAGTCACAGCACCATTGAGCAAGTCCGTAGGTTAGTAAGCGCTATAAGAAAAGCCTTTGAAGAAAAAAGTACTACGCTGCTCTCTTTATTGACGTTTCAAAAGCTTTCGATAAGTCTTGGCACGAGGGTCTACTCTAAACATTAAAGCGCTGCTGCCCAAACGTTCATAAACTAATGGAAAGCTATATAATTAATAGGAAATTCTCAATAAAAGAGAGCAACTATACAAGCCCCCTTCAGGATAAAAACTGGTGTTCCACAGGGCAGTATTCTGGGCCCGCTCCTATACATCCTTTATACAGCGGACATGCCAAATAATGAAAACAAAATTCCTTCAAGATTTGCAGATGACACGACAATTTTGAGTATTCATGAGGGCCCCTCAACAGCATCTACACTTTTACAACGACAAGTTTTTCAATTGGAGTACTGGTTACGCAGGTGGAAAATAAGAATAAATGAACAAAAATGTATCCACGTTACTTTTACGCTCAGAAGAGAAACATGCCCTCAAATCCATATAAACAATCATCAAATACCGTAACATTATGATGTAAAACATATGGGTCTTCATCTTGACCGCCGCCTTACACAAACACATAGAATCAAAATTAACACAAATAAAATTAAAATTAGTTCAACTTACGTGGCTAATTGGCAGAAATTCAAAGCTAAGTCTTGATTGCAAGTTATTGATATATAATTCAATCATAAAACCCATTTGGTGCTACGGTATACAGTTATGGGGAACCGCTTCAGCTTCTAATATAGAGAAAATACAAAGATGCCAAAATAAGTTCCTAAAGTTGATTACCCGTGCCCCATGGTATGTGAGAAACTCACAATTGCATAGAGAATTAAACGTACCCCTAGTTAAAGTCGAAATTATGAAAAACTGTCCAAGCTACTTGAAAAAACTAGAAACTCACCCGAATCTGTTAGCACGTGACCTTCTCAACAATCGCATCCACCAACGCCTATGAAGGAGAGAGACTGCAGATCTTATAATAAATGCTTGAGGTTATCTAATCCAACGTATATCTATTTATTTTGTATTTATGTAGAAACATTAAATTTTTTCTGTCACTGGCCGGATTTAATAAGATAAGTATTAGTTCTAAGATTTGAATAATTATTGTTAGTTCACTATGTGAAGATCCAATAAATAAATGCATGAGAAAAAAAAACATCTGATTACTTGTAGGTATAGAGACAAACAACATTATGGCTTTAATTAATTTCTCAAAGTTGAAAATAATGCTATCAAATTTCACGTCTGGGGCATTTGCTATTTCTTGGCCAATTTTTATTCGATTTTGAACTCTTATAGCTTTTTGAAAAGATAGTTTAATATCGATCCCGATTCTTATAACAATTTGTCGGAAAAATTAAATTATGGAACGAAATTTTCGTAAAATCTCAAAAAAGTCATATTTTCGCCAAACACACTTGAAATTTTCAATCGATTTCCGGCGCGACTTTTGTTTATCCAATTGTCCTCAAACTTCACATTTATTAGTTTTATCTTGAAAGGTAACAAACTGGACCCCGCCTATCACCAAAATCGCAATTTAAAAATGTCCATATAACGTAGTACCGCTCTACTGTAGATAGTGCCGGAAGGAAGAGATAGGAATAGAGATTACAAAAGTACAGACATATTATATAAAGAGTAAGGCAAACAAAGGAAAGTGAAAATTGGCACTTTCATCCGCTATGCATCCCTCTTGAAGCAATCAGATTCCCTCAAGAAATTCGCAAGATCACAGAGTGGAACACCTATGTAGGCCAGGTTATCGAAGTGTCGTTTCCACAGATATCTATGGCGCCGCTCCTTCAGTCCTGGATATTCCACATCCATACAGTTCCTACAGGAGTCAGATCTCGGAACACCTATTACACAGAGTCCATTGAGTACTCATAAAGATAGGCTGATTGCCCCTTTACACAAAACCAAGGAGTGCTTCTGTTAACCTCTGACTAGACAAGGGCCATGAGATATGGAATATTATGCAAGAGGACAATTGTGTCCACCTTGTTCTTAATTAAAGATTAGCTGCCTCTTCAATTAGATTAGACAACTCAGAAAGAGGGATTTTAATATCAGTGGCCATGGCCCGCTCCCCACCTTGTGCTGGAACCTATATAGGCCTAACGGTGTGAGGCTCGAGGGATACATACCATCACACATTTCGATCTTACTCGATTTCAAAGCTTTGAGAACAGCAAGACTGTCCACGGAAATATTAATGGTCGTTGGATCCATATCCCGCTCTGGAATTATTTTCCATGCTGTGAAAGTTGCGTGAGTCTCGGCCTGAAACATGCTACATTTGTCAGGATTATCCGAGATACCTGAATGTCAAGTCTCTCAGAGTAGACCCTTGAGTCCTTACCCGCTTCCACCTTCAAATCATCGGTGTACACTGAGATAGCAGCCCTGTTTATGATAGAGTCTGCGGCTCAGTATTCCGTAGTCGGTATTTGGATCCTAAAATTTTACGATAATTTTGTGTCCCGCCCATTGTCCGTAGGATTGTACCGTATCTCTAAGAGCTTTGTTACAGTTTATATGACTCTCTTAAATTAAGAGCAGAATATTTTACAAAAATCCCATTTTTCTCGAAATAAGCAAAAATAAAACCCTGGCCAAAAAAATTCTGGCATAGGAATAAAAATTCACGCAGTTAATCTCTAACAAGCATTTAACAAGACCTTAAAGAGCTAGATCAAGTTTTTTAAATTTTGTTTAAGAAAATTTTTCAAAACTTGAAAAAGGAGTTTTCAAAATTTAAAAAAAAAAATCCATTTTCGGTCTCAATGCTTAATAGGTTAGCAAGGTGGTAATAAAACAATACTTTATATCTGAGCACTTGCAGGTATAGAGACTAAAATAAAATGTTGGCTTTAATTAATTTCTTAAAATTGAAAAAAATTCCATCAAATTTCATGATTTAGTGTTTTTTTTGGCACAAAAGTGGTCTGGGGAATTTGCTATTTCTTGGCGAGTTTTTATTCGATTTTGAAGTTTTATAGCTTTTTGGAAAACTAATTTAATACTGATTCCGAACTATATAACAATTTGTCGAAAAAAATTAAACTAAAGAACGAAATTTTCGTAAAATCTGAAAAAAGTCATATTTTCCCCATATAAACACACTTACAATTTTCAATCGCGTTGAGCCACCTCAAAATGTTTTTTGGTTGGGCCAAATAAATAAATAAAACTAATATTCCTCCTAAAAATACTAAGAATAAAGTATAAGAAAATCAAAATGTTTTTGTTATTAATCCTGATATTAAACAAATTAAGGTAGTTTGAATTAATAATGTTAATCCTATAGCTAATGGATGTATTATATTTATAACTTTGTATTTCGCACTTTTTTTGCTAGTCGCATATTTCTAGGGGGTGCGACCGAGAGTTTGAACACTTTTTTTATTAAGGGCCACCCTAATGTACATAGCTTCAGAAGTCTTGCTGTCGTAGTACTCCAGATATTATATGTTAAAACTAGAAGTTAAAAATTCAGTTTTTATGAGAGGTGCCACGCCCACTTAAAAAATCAAAAAATAAAACCAATATTTCCTTCCGGATAGGCAATTACGTAGTGTAAAATTGTCGAGACTATCGGTCCCGTGGTGTAGCCTCCTATAAACCAGATAGATTCCCACTTATTCCCAAAAAAAATATATTAATAAAATTATTGCAAGGCACTGTCTCAAAAAGTCTGAGCTTAATCGTAGATTTTTATTTTTATTTTAATTCATTTATTTTGTAATGTCAAAATGAAATAATGTTTTAAATCGAGCGAGTTTAGTGCTGATATTACCTCATAATTTATGATGGATGAATTGTTTCAATAAAACTGCCATTTAAGTAATCAATTTTAATCAGAATTTATTTTACGTATAAAGTAACGAAGAAAAAGTTTTGCAGATTTTTTTCAATTTATTAATAATCCACAGTGCTGCTTTGTATCAATCGAAGAATCTTATGATATATTTTATCAATTAGAATTAGGGATGAGTCATTGTGGTAAGGTTGATGAAAACTTTGTTGAAAACACTGATGATATTATAGATGAAATTTGAGAGGTGTCACACGCTTTTGTGTCCGATGTTTCTTATAAATGCATGAAAAAACAATGAAAGAGAAATCAAATTTAAATCTCGTAGGTGCACAAGGACGGCAGCAAAGAACGTTAGGAGATATAAATAAAATTATTAAAAGTGAAATGTCGTACTTTGAAGATGTAAAATTTCGTCGTAAATACTTAGAACAGTGACATTCTGCGAACAGGGACTTTCTTAATCGTTGAAAACTTAAATGCATTACGGTTTTAATAGCTTCTTTAATAAGTTAATTTAATAGGTTTATTCTTCATTGATAATTATCGATTAAACGATATTTTTTTAAAGCGAATTACCGATAATTTTACGAAATTTATGTATTTTATTCTTACAAACTACTTAGACCTAATAATATATTATGTTACAACACTTTAATAAATTTAACTTAAATGTATCTTTAGTTACTTGGAAATCTATCTCAGAAGAAAGACTATTACATAATTTTTTGCATCTTGTAATTGGATCATTTAATGCATAGTTCGATAATAGAGAATCTTTAAACATTCGATTGTTTCTTAAATCCCTTGGTGGCCGGTATAAATTAAATAGATCACAAATTTTCGAATAGGTATGGCAACCCTGTTAATTAATAACAAGCAAAAATATCAAAAATACTCAAAGGAGAAACAAAGTATAGAAAAAACAAAAGCTGAATTCAATAAAAAAGTTGATCCAATCAATTTTAAAATTACAAATATTGAAAGCAGAAAAAACGGTAGGTTGTGATCCAGAGTGAAAATATAGGAGAACGGAATAAATTAAAAAGCGATACAAGGTGAAATTAGTGAAGATTATGAAATAAAAATGCCAAAAGATGTTGACATGCAAATTGTAATCACTGACATAAACTTTAAAATGTCTGATAAAGAATTAATAGAAAAATTAAAAAAACAGAACGAAATACTAAAAAATAGCAAGATAGACGTTATTAAAATATATGAAACAAAAAGATATAATAGAACAATATTTAATGCAAAATTGAAAATAGACAACGAATCATATCTGAAAATAATAACAGGTCAAAAGCTTAATTTAGGATGGGACAGATGTAGGGTTTTTGATGGTACAGACATTATGCTATGCTTCAAGTGCCAAGGATATAACCATAAAGCGTCGGACTGTAAGAATGAAATTGTATGCTACAAATGCCATGGAAACCACAGAGGTAAAGATTGTAATTCTGAAGCAATCTTGAAATGTATTAATTGCATGAAAGAGAATAAAAGACTAAATCTAGGACTTGATGAGAATCATGTCACCAATAACCGGGAGTGTCCGGTGTATCAAAATAAATTGAATCTTCGAAAGAGAAGGATGGGTTTATCAATCTAGCAACCAAACCAGATTCATGGTATATACACAAACATTCAAGGCTTGATTAATAACTTCACAAAATTAGAAATAATAGCAGCAATTAATAAACCTGAGTTCATAATTTTAACAGAAACGCATCAAACTGATGAAGTAGATGAAAGTGAAATTGAAATAGACCAATATGAGCATTACAGCACCTTATCGAATTCATCTAGAACTGGGGGAGTAATAGTTTATTTCAAAAAACATTGGCATATAAAAAATATCAAAAATAACATTAAAGACACAAAACACTGGAAATATGAAAAAACATCAATAATAATAATAATAATAATATATAGGTCACCAAGTGGTTCAAAATCAGAATTCTGTGATACTTTTCAAGATTTTTTAGAAGAAATATGTGAAACAAACTGTGATATTTTAATAGCTGGAAATTTTAACATTGACTGGAAAAATGATTTTTATACAAGCAGATTGGAAAGCATTCTTAATGATAATGGACTAAAACATGTAATGAAAGAATATACTAGAATAACAAAAAACTCGAAAAAATTAATTGACTATATAATAAGAAATAATGAAACTATTACGGCAAAAAATAATATAAATAATAAAATATCTGATCATGAATCCATTGACATCTTTATCGAGAGTGAAAATATGAAGCAAAATAATAATAAAGAAATAAATATTTTCAAATACAATAAAAACAGCTTCAAAAATGAAATAAGTGCAATATTAAATTATGATGAAATAAATGATTTAAACGAATATGTACACCATTTTGATAACTGCCTTGAAAACACAATAAAAAAAATTTACTATTAAGAAAAAAATAACTGAAAAAAGTAAAAACAAGTGGTTTAATAACGAACTCAAATCATTAAAAAGAGAAAAAGTCTTTAAGTATCAAAATGCAATTACAGTAAATACAATTGATGCTTGGAATAGTTATAAAATAATTAGAAATATCTACAAAGCAAAAACTGAACATGAAAAAAATAAATATATTAATAATAAAATAAATAGTGCAAATAACCAAAAAGAAATGTGGAGTAAAATTAAAGAACTAGTCCTAAAAACCCAAATCTGTGATAAAAACTGTGATATATGAACAAATAGAATATAAAGACAATTTTCAAATAGCCAAAAATTTTAATGATTATTTTGTAAATAGTATTAAAGAAATAAGATATTCCATTGAAAATGTGCAGTATGAAAATCAAATACCTGAGATAAACTTTAAATTTAAATTCCGTGCAATAAATTCACAAGAACTAAAGATTATTTTTAAAAGCATTAACAAAAAACCTGATTATAACAAACTATCAAGTGACATAATCCTAGACAGAACAGGCAATATTATATTAAATATTATAAATAAATCACTAGAGACTGGCGTATTCCCAAATAATTGGAAAGAATCGATGATTTTTCCTATTGAAAAAGTAAAAAATGTGAAGAATATCGACCAATTAACACCTTAGAAACATGTGAAAAAGTCATTGAAAAAATAGTAAAAAATCAATTGGAAGAATACATGGAACAACGCAGGTTATTATCAAAATACCAATCAGGCTTTAGAAGAAATTATTCATGTGAAACTGCAGTAAATTATGTCATAAACAGATGGAAATGTAAAAAGAAAAAAAATAAAATATTAGCGATTTTCCTTGATTTTAAAAGAGCTTTTGAAACGATAGATAGGGACATCCTATTGAAGAAATTAGCTAAATATGGTATTGAAGATACAGAGCTAAATTGGTTTCAGTCATATTTAACAAATCGTAGACAATTAACAAATGTTAATAATGAAATATCCAATGCAATAGAAAATGATTTTGGAGTACCACAAGGCTCAATTTTAGGAGCTCTACTATTTGTTATATATATAAACGATATTGAAAATACATTAGAGAAATGCGAAGCTGTACTATATGTGGACGATACTTTTATTTTCACAGAAGCAGCAACGGAGGAAATATGTCATGAAAATTTAAAGAATGATATAGATAATATTAATAAATGGCTAAAAATTAATAAATTAAAACTTAGCGAAAAAAAAACTAAATTAATGGAAATCAATATGAGCGCAAACATAACATTCAAAATAAATAATGTAATAATAGAAAAAGTGGATAATATAAAATATTTGGGTTTCTTGATTGACAAAGATTTAAACTTTAAAGATCATGTCGAATACATATGTAAGAAAATTGGCAAGAAAATCGGGTTTTTAAAACGTTTAAGAAACAGGGTGACAATATTGACCGCAATAAATATCTATAACACTACCATAAAACCTCATTTTGAGTATGGGTCAACCATATTATTTACATGCTGTTCAGACCAACAAATAACCAGGCTGCAAAAACTACAAAATAAGGCTATGCGCTCAATTTTAAAATACGATCGGTTTACTTCAATAAGTAAACGCACTGAAATGGCTAAACATCCAACAAAGGCTGCAACTTAATACAATATTCTTTATCCAAAAAATGAAGATGGGAAGAGCACCAGATTACTTGATCGAACAAATTGGATATGTTGGAGATGTTCAACCCTATAACCTTAGGAATGCCTTAAACTTTAGACCACAGAGAGCAGATACAACAGCAATACAAAAATCTTTATTTTACAAAGGATTAAATCTTTACAACATGATGCCGAATGATGTCAAGAACGAAATTAATATAAATCTTTTTAGAAAGAAAACTGTAAATTTTGTTAAAAATGTTAACTTTTAATCAGAATATATAATAATATTTGTTAATTAATATGAAATGTCATTTAAAAGTATTTAAATACTACTAATAAATTATTCCAAAACCATAGTTCATACAGCTTATGCTGCAGCAGAGCTTATCCCGTAGTTCGTACAAGGGATGAGTAATCTCTAGCATATGCGGACCTATGCAGGGATGGATTTATTTCTAATAATAATAATAATAATAATAATAATAATAATAATAATAATAATAATAATAATAATAATAATAATAATAATAATAATAATAATAATAATAATAGTTTATGTCCCCAGATAAACCATTATAAACAAACATTATTAAAGCATATGATCGTCGATCATTTAAAGATTGCAATCCTAAAAGTTTCCTTCTTACTATATATGTAGACAACTCATAACGCCAAGAATAATTTAAAATACTTCTAGTAAACCTCTTTTGAACACCTTCAATATTTTATATCAAAAACATTTTGAAATCACTACTCCGTCGTTGTGATCGGATCTACGGCCTGTCCCCGAACTCTTGGTATAGTGTATTATATACTCGACTTAGTCTGACTATAATTTTCTTAATTTTCTATTGGAAAAATATCTCTTTATGGAAAAGTAGTAGTAGCAAAAAAGTTTTTGAAGTCTGCAGACAGATTAAAATGATTGTAACGCATGTTAATTCTCTAATTCGATGAATGAGTGAAGCTGTGCGTATACGTATCATTAATTAAATCATTAAATATTAATTATACATACGTGTTAGCTTCGGCGCACAGTGGACTATTTGACGAGAAGGCGGTCAAAAATCTATAACTTTTGATTGGATTGGAATTTTGATATGCGGCTTTTTTTGTTTGGTAGGTGTGACTTTAGCCTTTAAGTTTTACTGTAAAACGTAATTTTCGACGGAAAAGTTACGGAGGGTTTAAAATACATTTTCATTTGTAGTTGAATTTTAGTGCAAAAGTGAAGTGTTAAAAGGTAAAAAAAGGTTTTTTTTTTAATATAATGTCTTATTTTTTCAGTTAGTTTTACAACTAATTCTTTTTAACAATCTTTTAAGCTAATTTTTTCAGAAATTGCCAAACTTTGGCCCCCGTAAACTTTTTAGTCCTAATGTGCACAAGGGCCAAAGGTTGTCTTTTTTTGAAAGATCCCGAGTTAAAATATAATTTATTAAGCAGCGAACGTAAAAGTTACCTTATATTGGTTCAAGATAGAGAAGTTTCAATGAAAAACTCGTATGTTTTTGTTTTTTTTAGTTAATTTTTTTTTATTATCTTTTTAAATATTTCTGTATCAATTTTTATGGTAAATTTATGAAATATAACAATTTTTATTGCAAATTTACAAAATATATAAATTTTTAAATCAAAAAAATTTTTTAACTATATAAAAAAAGTGTAACTTATTTTTAGTGTAATGAAAAAGTACTTTAAATCAACCAATTTTAGTAAAAATTTCTTCTAAATAACCTTGATTTTCATCTTCTATAAGTTGTTTAGCTTCTTTGTCTAATTCAGTAGAGGTAGTTTTCCATTTTTGACGAATGTTGGACATATATGGATCTGAAGTGCACAACAAAATAGTAATAAGGTCTTCATTAGTACAACATCTGGACATTTTCCTTGTGTTGTGCTCGCGAAAGAATCTGTAGTCTTTGTTCCTTTTTTCTTGCGCTTCTTCAGATAGATCTCCTATTGGTAGCATATTGTTTTGAATTGTTTGTTCCCCATGGTACAAAATTTTATGAACTGTGGATGGCATATATCTCCAAGAGTATTTTTCATTATAAAGTATAGCTGTTTTATTGGCGTACTCTCCAAATTTTTTTGCATTTATCTTTCTGCTGCATGCTAGAACTTGTAATATGATTTTGAATCGTCTTATTAATACATGATCTACACCTGTGGTAGATGCTGCAGTTTAAGAATCGGAAAAAATCTCCTTGCAGTATTTCCATCACTTGTGTTTCCTTCCCCTTGTTTTGGTTGGTCGATTACGAGGCCTAGCTGTAGATATTTTTGTTGAATTTGTTTTTTTTGCTTTCTTTCTTCATTTTCTTTGTTTCTTCCCACTGTTTCGCCTAACGGATCAAATTCCAAATCATAACCCAATTTAAGAATACGCTCCATGAAACGTATTCTAGCATAAAGAGGGAACATTCCAAATTCGTAGGCTTCCTTAAAACTATCGTCTTCTGGTGGGGGTTGGCTTAATTGACTTGATGTCTTTTGGCATATAATGCAGCTTGACGTTGACTTTGTTCCAGTTAAAGCTTGTGCAACTTTTCCAGCAATCATTGTGAGACACATTTTAAAATGTACTTCTATGGCTTGGTCATCAAATTTAAATATTACTGGTTGAAGTTCCTTAATTTGATCTTTTATTTTTTGAACTTCTTTAGTTATGACATCTTTGGTTTCCTTTTTGAATGCAAATTTTATTGGTCTGCAATGCTTTGTTGAAGAAGGAATTTTATTTTTCCATATATCAATTTGTGTTGGTCTACTAGTTGACGGCTCTAAGACGCTATACCTTTTTGTTAAGCGCAATGGAACAAAAGATACCATAAATAAATAAGCATCTGATGAATTTTCGGCATTAAATTGCTTGTATTGTTTCTGACCAGAGGATTCATCACATCCTCATTTAGAAATTAAAGTAATGCTGCCATTACCATTTTGTTTTAAATGATCAGTACCAAGAGTATTTAGCAATCGTTTTGCAGTATGTTCAAGGAGATCTTGAAATTTTATTTCTGCTGATGTTGAAGTTGCACTGATAGCAGATTGTGAAGGTAAGCATTCTTTTTTTGGCAGAAACGAAATCTCGATACTCTGGAAAAATCCCACAATTCTTTTCATTGGTTCGCTTCCGCAATTCCTTATATTGATTTTTGGTCAATTTCAAATCCAAAAATAGGGCGAACGCTTCTTTCGGCGTAAATTTCTTATCTTCAATTGTGTAGGAATGCTTTTCAAAATCCTCTTTGTGCGCCTTGGGCTTGCTTCTACAATTTTTTCAATTATTTCAATTTTATTTTTTTTTATTTTGTGTTGGTTGAATTTGGTGCAAAAATGAATCCTTAATAATTCTTTGAGAAATTTCTTCATTGATATGCTCCACCTTGCGCCTTCGAGATCTTTCACTACATCCGTCAATTGGTTTTGCTGGTCGACCCTTTTTTCCACTTTCGTTGGCAGTTGTAGATGCACTCTCAAAAATAAGTTCCTTTATTAACCAGTCTTGGTAACGTTTGTTCATCTTTGCCTTGCTATGAGAGCATTCAATGTACCGTCTTTTCAAATTCGATGCAAAATTAGTAATTTTTCCTTTGTGCATTTCAATGTCTTCTAGGTTACAATTCTTAAAGAAGTCGTTGCTCAGTATGTGCAAAATCACATCGTCTACATCATTTCGTTGAAAATAAATATCTGCCAGATCTCTGTAACAGTACACAAATTGTAATGAATAATAATTGTGGAAACATTATTATAAATACTCTTTCTTGCAATTATGTAAAACACATCCTAACCCCTTTTAAAAGCTGAAGCATACCTGCTCGTATCTTAAAGGGCTATGTCGCAATAGTTTTTTTTACCATTTAAAAATTTTTATCTTTTATTACCACTTTTAGAAGCATAAAAAACCCACACCCTAACCCCTTTTAAAAGGTGAAGCATAGCTGCTCATATCTTAAAGCGCTATGTCGCAATAGTTTTTTTTTTAACCATTTACCTGTTATTTAAATTGTTTCTCATTTTGTCAGGTATTTAAACTATATAACTCTAATTCAGACTATTAATGTTTTTGAAAGATACCTATGTAAATGTACCTGTAACAATTAAGTGTATATATCTCAACCCGTTTTATAAGTATATAACAACTCCTGACAACTCTACCGACACGCAAAAAAATACACCGCGGTGCACCGGTACGACCAACTTTTGTATTCATAACACTCAGACGGACGGACGGACATCGTTTAGTCGACTCAGAAAGTGTTTTTGAGACGATCCGTATAATTACAGATGGATAAAGGTCCAATATTTTTGGCAGTTACAAACATCACCTCAAACTTAATATATCCTAACCACATAGTGCACAACTTTTGTATTCATTAATTTTGCAGAAAATATCTAACCTTGGGTCAGAAAAATTGTTCCGGTGCACACGGGCGGAAGCTGGCGGGTATATTATGGGGTATAGGAGTATAGGGGAGGGTTCGGACTATAGAAGAGTGCAAGACTTTTTCTGACTGCTTTTGACTGGCAGGAGTTATGCACTATTAAGTAGGAGATTTTCGGAAAATTTGGACCTTTTTAATAAATTTTTTTTTTTTAGTTTCGGCACGACTTAGTGATTTTATATTTTTAACATTAATAGTATGGAAGCCACAAAATTATAGAAAATTTATTTCACTTCAAAATCTTTTAAATCAAAAAAGTTAGAGTCATTCAAAAATAAAAATTTACAAAGAAATTTTTAATTTCAGCAAAATACTGAGAAAGCCCATTTTCGAAGACCCTGTTCGCTGTGATATAATTGATATAGTGTCGCAATTTTTTGGCTTCCGAGATTTGCTAGCTTTAAAATCGGTAACAAAAAAAAAATGATTTTTGGCCGCGTCCTCAAAAGATGGTCCACTGTGCGGCGGTTAATACACGAAAACTAAGCTTTGTAGCGTAAATTTTTCGCAGGGACCATAAAATCATTCATGTTTCGAAAAAATATCTTAAAATCTTATTTTCTTAAAAACGTTGTATTGTTTCGAAAAAATATCTTAAAATCTTATTTTCTTAAAAACGTTGTATTTGCCTTCTCTTAAAAAAGTATTTTCATTTTCAACGGACGCCTTTGGCTGTTCAAACTCTTATTGCTGAACTTAACGTTTCAGATGGGCGTAAACCAATTACAAACATGTCGATGAAATCGCTAAATTTTGTGTCTGCTATCGCTGAAAAGAGCGCTTTCTCCAACGAAATTATGAAGAAACGAAAAGAGAAATCCATTAATGTATTAGATCTACCACACTAGAAAATATATCAATGTCGAAATTGTGGAGCTTGTCGACCACTTAAAAAGCAAAAACAAATAATGGTTGAATATAATTCAGACTATTGTACGATTGAAATGATTTAAAAAAGACCGCATTTTGCTAACATAAACTTCTGATTCATTTTGACATTATATAGTACATTATACACCGTACCAACATTTGATGAGTGTAGTATATGAAATTTATGTAAAGCTGTATCGTGTAACTGACAGTTTAAACAAAGGCAACTGTAAAAGCACAGCAAAAACGTTGTACATTTTATATTCCACTTGTTGAAAAGTTTTGGTTGTTTTTAAAACATATTAAAATCAGAAACATGCACAATTTATTGTGGTTTGGATACAAACGTGTATAGACTATTGTAGTAATAATTCGGGTTTGAATTTAGAATATATTACTAATAGAAAATCTCTTTGTGACAGACATTTTGATGGTAATTTGCTAAAGTGCGATTTGATTATTGTAAAAAATTTCATTTATTTTCTTTTACGTGATTGTTTCATACAATAAAATTTTTCTGTGTGTGAAATCTACTAGACTTAAAACAGATCTGCTTTGAATGCTAATTTAATTAAAGGTATAGTCTTAACAAATCTTTATACACATTTATCACAAGTTCAAACACATCTTTGGCAAAAAATCGGAATAATGTTAAAATGTTTATGAAAATTTTTTTCTTACTTTAAGAGTACGAAATAATGCACAGTGGGTTGACAGACAGATAAACTAGGGATTAATTCAAGAAAGCCTTATTTTTATTATACAGTACTTTTTTACGGAATAAGTGTATCCTGGTTAGTTATGTAAAGTACTTTTAGAAAAATTTTTATTTTATATTTTTTTTTTAAAGAAAAATTAAAACAAGCTTTCACTTGATATTGAAATTATAGCCTTGGAAGATATTATTGGTTAACATTTTCCTAATTTTAGTGAATATTGAGCAGTAGCAAAACACTTTTGGAATAATTTTTGTAGCTCCTTTTATTATACTCACCACACCACTATGCAGAGGGTATATATCAGTTTATTATTCCGCTTCTAATGCCTCGAAAAATTATTTTTATTTGCTTGGTGTTTTTGTTTTTGCTTCTTTGTATCTAAGTAAAAATTTACTAACTTAAAAATATTTATATTTTGCTAAAAAATAAAAATGGATTTCAAATGCTATATCTCGGATTTTACTTTTCAGCTGAGAATTTGCTTTTTCAGAATTTTTGCATACATTTATAATTTTTATACCCTATACCACTATGTGGTTTGGGTATAATGATTGTGCTGCTGTTTGTAACTACCAAAAATATTTGACCTAGACCCATCTTTTATTATACCGATCGAATCAGAATCACTATCTGATTCGATTTAACGATGTCCGTCCGTCCGTCTGTGTGTCCTTGTAAAGCTTGTAATCAAACTGCAGGTCGCAAATATGAATATATTTTGATGAAATTTGGTATGTAAGCTTTTATCGGCCATGGGATGAACGCTATTGAAATTGGTGAGAATCGGTCCATGCTCAGACCTAGCCCCCATACAAATTACCCCTATGAAATCGACATAAATTGCCATAAGATCCAAATTGTCATATAGATCTTACTCAAATTGGGTTTGTATGCGTTCATTACATCCATTAATGAGTAGTCCAAAAATGATCCCTTTAGCCCCATATAGAGCTGCTCTCCGATCTTCACTTAAATCTATCAAAAAACAAAAATATTGCACTGATTCTTCTCAAATTTTGTTTGTATATATTTTTGCAAAATACTAGAGACTTTACCAAACATGGTCAGGATCTGTCCATTTTTGGGCCTATTCCCCATATAGATATAGCATCCGATATGAACTTTTTGATATCTGCAGCCAAAAAAATTAGTAAAAATCCCACTCGAATTTGGTTTATGCTTATTTTCTATACCCAGTTAGTTGGAACTGAGGGATAGGGTCTCTAAACGCATGGTATAGGGGGTCGTATAGTCGGTCTAGACCGACTATAATTTTCTTACTTGTTTTTTTTTTGAAATGTCAAAAAATGTGTCCAAAAATTATGCAAACATTTGTGAGTATTCCATGAATAATTCTAAACACTTTTTACAATAAACTTTCTTCCAAAAGTGTATCATTTTCCTATAAAAAAATCGCTTCTCCGCGAAAAGTTTTGGAACGTTATGGCCGTTTTTGGGAAAAATTGAAGATGAAATACTATTACATCGGCACAACAAGAATAAATCTACAAACAAGAGTGAGTGAACACAAAAATGACATTGATAAACAAAGGCAATCAACAGCCTTGTCAAAACATATGATCAACGAAAAACCTTCTTGTTCAATAGAATAAGAATACTGGACATAGGAACAAAACATAAAAAACGTTATACAAAACGATGAATCTAAAGGAAGACACAGATAATATAAGTACTAGTTATAGAGTTGCAATAAAATAGAAGGAAAAACTGTGATATTATTTTAAGTTGTGTTTAATTTAATTTTAGTATATGTTAAATGTTTTATGTTTTTTGTTTTATGTAAGCTGCAGTCAATATATAACTTAATGTGAAAAATTAATTTTAAATTGGAAGTTTATAATGTATGGTGTATACTATTTTTGTATTAATTTAATATTTTTGAAAAAATTAGAAGACAAACTCCTGAAGATGTCAACAAGAAATTGACGAAACGTTGGGAGAAATATGAGAAATATTTAATAAAAGGTTTTTTATTTACATTAATATAATAGGCCCAATTAGCTTAACAAAAATCATATATAATGAAATACTATTATTGGCGCATTCTTTTGGTGTAAAGCGGTACATATTAAAAATTGCCCTGCATTGACGTTTTAGCAACATGTGTTCTTAAATGTTGCCATGTCGACATAGTGAGGGCGCACCCATATTCATCGATGCACGAATATTTATTGACTAATTTTTTAAAGTTATGTACTTGAAACCAAAGTAAGTAAATCAGTTCTGTCTCGATATTTTCGTACTCATCGATTTCTTTTCTGCCTTTAAAATTTTGTTTTAAAGAGCATCTCTAGAATTTTCAGTTGATCTGAACTTTTGTATATCTAACAAGATTAAATCCAGCCAAATTCATTATATAACAAGTAAGAAAATTAAAGTCGGTCTAGACCGACTATTCGATATCCTATACCATGCGGTTAGAGACCCTATCTCTTAGTCCCAACTAATTGGATATAGAAAATAAGCATAAACCAAATTTGAGTGGCATTTTTAATAATTTTTTTGGCTGCAGATATGAAAAGTTCATATCGGATGTTATGGGGACTAGGTCCAAAAATGGACTGATCCTGGCCATGGTTGGTAAAGTCTCTTGTATTTTGCGAAAATATATACAAACAAAATTTGAGATGAATCAGTGCAATATTTTTGTTTTTTGATAGATTTAAGTGAAGATCGGGAAGCAGCTCTATATTGGACCTATGATTAAGAATTGTCCTATAGGGTCTACTGATTAATGGATATAAGAAACACATATAAACCCAATTTGACTGAGATATATATGAGAATTTGGATCTTATGGCAATTTATGTCGATTTCATAAGGGTCATTTTGTATGGGGAATAGATCTGAACAAGGACCGAATTTCACCAATTTCAATGGCGTTCATCCTATGGCCGATGAAAGCTCATATAGCAAATTTTATCAAAATACCTGCAGTTTGATTACAAGCTTTACATGGACACACAGACGGACGGACGGACGGACGGACGGACGGACGGACGGACGGACATTGTTAAATCAACTCAGAAAGTGATTCTGATTCGATCGGTGTAATAAAAGATGAGTCTAGGTCAAATATTTTTGGTTGTTACACACAGCAGCACAAAGTCATTATACCCAAACCACATAGTGGTATAGGGTATAAATATGGTTGAAATATATATTATTTTCTTTAACACGAAATTTGTCAAAAAGACGCTAGAAGCACTTGAAAAGAAAAACGGAGCGCTAAATGGAAAAAATGCAATTTTTGGATTGCTAACAAGTACTAAATATACCGCGAAAAAGCATTGCTGATTAATGTGTTATTAACAGTAATCATACGTTTAGTATATATCCACAAATTCCATAAGTCAGGCAAATTATAATTTTTAGAAAACTTGTTCTCTATTTAATTACACTGTGCAGCATATAAAATTAAAATATTTTCTCATATGTGGTTTTCGAAGTACTTACCGAAACTAACAAAAACCCACATGGGCTTTGCAAAACCCCATTTGGGCTTTGCTAGTTTAACTGCTGTTCGAATTTTATGGCGTCCTATATATTTTGGCTAAAACTTGATTTTCCGAAGAACATGCAATTTTGGTCACAGCTATATCTCGAAACCAATTGAAAGCTTGAACTAGTTCTAGCAGGCAATACAAATATTATGCAGCCGCATGCTGTTATTAATGTGACGTAACACATTGTTTTGAGTTAGTAACAGTTGAACACCAAAAAAATTCCACATAATTTATAAACTAAAATCTCGAACTTACGATGTAAAATACAGCTGGAAAATGTGAAAAAGCATTTTCCACTATTATAATTGTTTGAAGAATTATGAATTATATTATAAAATGGTGAAAAAAATTAGTTTGTTTTACACTTTTTTTCTTCTGGCCTATATCTACAATTGTGCTAAAGACAGATAAACAAATTTCCAATAGGTTTCCGAGATATAGCCATGAGAAAAGTCGGAAAAATCAAGTTTTTGGCAAAATATATATGAGGCCATAAAAGCCGAATAATTAGCTAAACTAGCAAAACCCAAACGGGGTTTTGTAACTTCGATAAGTATTTCGAAAACAACATACGAGAAGGAGTTTGAATTTCATGTGTACCACAGTGTTATTTTCGATGCAGAAAATCGATATTCAATGCGCCAGCTTTAGTTATCTATTGCATATAATTAATATTTCATTATATATTATACAATTCATATTAACTTCTCATGTATTTCAAGAATACTTTGGTTCAACATACAAATATTTATATAATATATTCATGTTAAACTAAAAGAGAATTTTATGATGCTTTCAAAGAATTCATTAGTATTATAGCAACAATATTATTGTTTTTTTTTGCCTTTGAACATCATTTTATAGTTTGGATATCAATGACTACTTTATATCAAAATATAATTGAGAGGAACCAATTTTAAAATGCAGCTGAATATAAAAAAACAATATTTTAATACTTGCGTTTATATTGAAAGATATAAAAGTGGGCAAAAGGTTACAAAATAATTATTGTTATTATTGTTATTTTTTAATCAAATGTGAAAATGAATTTATGTTTTTTTATTTGCACTACTGATTAGAGTAGGTCAGAGATTGTAATTACTTAATTAAGATTACTTATAATAAATAAGTAAGAAAATCATGGACGGTCTGGTTCGACTCAGAAAATGAATCTGAATCGATCGGTATAACTAAAAGTTGTTCTTGGTCAGATATTTTTGGTAGTTACAAACATCAGCACTAACTTATTACACCCCGACCATATTGTGCCACTATATAGTATAATTATTCTCTCTTCATAACAAACAATCGAATCATTCTTAAGATTATGTATCCAATAAAATATATTTATTATTATACTTCCGTCTGTTTGTTTGCAAGTCTACAGTTTGAATATATGAAGATATTTGAGGGAACCATTACAAGATTCTGAAAATAGTTGAAAACATCATCAAAGGATTTTTAGTAAGTAATTCAGTCCTGCTTGCTTTTTTTCCCCAATTATTATTCTTCGAGCATCTTTAAAATGACACCAATTAAATTAGTTCAGACTTCTAGCATGATAAATTAGTCTCTTGCAACCACTAAATAGGAAAAACATTGTGTCAACAATAGTATTAACTGTTGTTGGTGCTTCAAATCTTATTTTCAACCTTTTTGAATAACAAGTGAACAAGGTCTCAGCAAATACAGATTTATAAATAAAAAACAACATGTTATTTTCTCAATGACTCAAATAGCGTTTTTAATTTAAAAACAAGTAAGAAAATGATAGTTGGTCGAGATCGACTGTAGATACCCAATAACACTTATTTCTTTTGAAAAATTATGAAGGATAAAGATATAAAGTGAGATTATGAATATTAATTTTTTTTTGTAGACAATATTTTATAATTCAGTGCAACACACAAAATTTAAACTCCTTCTCGTGTGCGGTTTTCGAAGTACTTGTGGGGTTTTGCTAGTTTAGCTGCTGTTCAGATTTTGAGTTTATGGCCGCATGCATATTTTGCATAAAAAATAATTTTTCTCAATAATATATCTCGGAAACCAATTAGATTTTTGTTTTCCTGTCTCCATTACAATTTGAGCTATAGACTAGAAGAAAAAAGTGTAAAACAATTTATCCCAAAAAAAAAAACTGCATCTTATGCCTCAAAAGTTCCAATTCGTTCACTAAACCTTTGATGTCATTGCAATAAGTGAACATATTTTTATCCACAGCGGTAAATAAATGTTGAAATTTGGCTTGGCGTTTCCGATATTCCGGGGTACTACCATTCTGCTGTGTAAGGTTAAACATTTTGAATTTCGTTGCGATAATCCAAACTTGGCCACAATGTAATCCACTTCGTATTGTGTTAGCGGTTTTGATTCAACATCTTCTACATTGGGCGCATAGTCGGGATCTTGCAAATTGGATGGCAAATTGGAGTACATAATCTCAGGATCGGAGTATTAGTAGGCACTGAATAGATTTTTTCCGACCAAGATTGCTTTCGACTTTGGCTAAGTGGAAACTATATGATGGTTCTGCAGTTTATATCCTAAATGCAACTGCTGACGCGTTAGATCATCATATCGAAGGTCTTATGCTAAATCGTTCATCAATTCATCGCATGTATCAGAAACATCATGCAGCAATAACACTAAACAGTGCAACAAACTTTGATGTAAGTAATTTAAAATGTATCTCCGTGTTTGTCTCTATGCCTCTTCTCTCGGATCGTTTTTTTATTTTCAATTTACTTTTGCATGTTTTAAGTATAAACTAAGAAATTTAATTTCTTATTTCCAGATTCCACATAGTTTTGTTTTGCACTGGAATGGTATAATGTTACCAGAAATTAGTGGTGGAGAAAAAGTTGATCGCTTGCCCATCATTATCTAATCTCAAGGTATCGATAAGTTACTTGGCATTCCAAAGTTAAAAGCATCAAGTGGAAAAGAAATATCACAAGCCGTGTTTAATTCAGTAGAAGAATATAAAATCCTTGATCTAGTTCAAATTATTTGCTTCGACACAACTGCACATAATACGGGTGTAGAAAAAGGTACTGCAGCTCTACTTGAAGGAAAACTTTTTAATTCGAAAAGGATTTGAAATTAGAGTTGCTATAACAGCCGCTACAGAAATACTAATTTTTAATCGCATTACCAAACACTGGGATTATATTGAAAAGTTAAATTACAAAAGTTGCCTAGAAGATGAAGAGATTGTTAGAGTATTGACTGGTGAAGGATGTGAAGTAATCTTAAATTACTGTCTTGACAATTTGAGGCAAATTCATAGTAGATGCGATTAAAAGGAATTATTATAATTAGTTATTAGTTTTCTTGATGGTACGGTGCCGAATTTTAACACCTTTTGAATATCTGCTGCAATTTCTCATGCTAGATGGATGTCACTGTTTATACACTTAAAATGTCTTTGTTCCGTAATCAATTCAATATGACGAAACAAGAGATGAATGGTATACGTAGTGTATGTGATGGTTTTTATAGAAAAATCGCAATGGATAAAAAGTAAAAAACTAGACACAAGAAAGTCAAAAAACACGAGAAAGATATTTATGCTGCTATTCACTCGGACAATTTTATTCAGGATGAGGAAATAGAGAAGAGGCATACATTTGTTACACTTGACATCTGTCAATGTACACTGAGAGAAAAATTCATTAATTAATATTTACAACATTCCCTCTTAATTGATAATTTTAATACAAATTAAAAAAAAAAATCAAAAAGAAATAAAAATTTAATTGACATTTAGTAGACCAATCTTCATGACGCAAAAAATATGCTTGGATATAGGAACCGCCTTCGTTAAATTATCAGCAACCATTTCCAAGGTATTGATATGCTGTATTTTTAGTATTTTTTTGCTTACAAGTTCTCGTACAAAATGATGCTTGATGCTTATATGCTTCGTTCTTGCACTGTAAGTACCATTTTCTGTAAGATTGATAGCACTTTTATTATCACAAAAAATGGTAACATCTGTGCCATCTCCATCAATAATTTCTACTTGTAATTGTGTTAGTCATACTGCTTCTTGTCCTGCAGCGCTTAAAGACATATATTCCGATTCTGTAGTGCTTAGGGCCACGGTAGGTTGTTTCTTACAGAGCCAAGACCTAGCTGCTCCTTGCCACAAGAAAATATATCCTGTGCACGAACGGAAGTCACAAAAACTGGAACACCAGTCAGCGTCGGCGAAGCCACATAATTTATCATACGCGCCTCGTTTGTTGAAGGTTAACTTGTAATTCATTGTGCCTCTTAAATACCGAAATATTCATTTAACGGCCTTCCAGTGGGCTTGGCCTGGTGTTTGATTAAATTGGCTCACGTTTGCCACACTAAGTCAGGTCTGGTGCACTGGGTTAAATATAAAATGCTCCCAACCGCTTCCTGGTATGGAATTTTTGACATTTGTTCAATTTGCTCTGTCGATGACGGCGCCATTTCTCTTGTAAGTTTCTGATTGGGGTCACATGGAATTTTTACAGGATCGCAATCAAGCATGTTGAAACGCTTCAATATTTGCTCGATATATTTGCGTTGAGATAGTGTAATGACACCGTCTTCAAAATTGTATTTTTTTTGAATGCCTAAAACATTTGTAGCATGACCAAGGTCTTTCATGCAAAAATGTTTAGATAGTGTTAATTTAAGCTGGTCTCGCCATATAGGCTCGTTGTAAAAAATAAGCAGATCATCAACATAAACTGCTACGATCACAATATACTCGCCATTTCGACGTAGATAGATGCATGAATCCGTTTTACATCGCTTTAAACAAAACTTCGTTTAATTTGAAGTTCCACTGGCGACTTGCTTGTTTAAGGCCATATAAAGCCTTTCGAAGTTGACAAACTCGTCCACTTCCGTCGTCATATTCTTCAGGCTGACGCATAAAAATGGTTTCGTTGACGTCCCCATGTAGAAAGGCAGTAATAACGTCCATCTGATCAATTCGTAAATCAAATTTTACCGCCATCGCCATGAGTAGCTTTATTGAAGAATATCGGACCACTGGGGAAAACGTTTCAAAATAATCCACGCCTTCTCGTTGACTGCACCCTTTGGCAACGACACGCGCTTTGTAACGCTCAGTATTTCCCTCTAAATCCAATTTTCGTTTAAAAACCCATTTACAATTTATGCATTTACGACCCTCCAGTTGCCATGTGCCATTTTGCATAAGCGATTGATATTCTTTATCCATCGCCCGCCTCCAATGCAGTTTTTCGTCACAATTTAAAGCTTCTCTTACGCTTGTGGGCTCACCATCAACTGTCGTAGTTGCCAAATGTGTAAACGCGAACCTTTCAACCGGTTTAGTTACTCTCACTGAACGCCTAGGGCAATCGTCGCCAGTTTGATTATTTAAGCTTACTTCCGTATCAGGTTCATAATCTTGGTCATCGTCATCAGATACGCGACTGGCTTCATCGAAAAAGATTGTATCGTCTTCATCTTCGCGATTCAGGTCACGATTTATACGATGTATGGCAGCACTGCTTTGGCCGTGCTGCACGCCGTTAACTGCATTACTATTTGCAACATTGTCAAGGTCATGTTGCACACCCATTTCATTGTTTAATGTAATATTACTTTCAACATTGTCTTGGCCATGTTGAATGCCATTCGCAACATTATCATGGCCATGTTGCACGCCATCTGCATTTAATGACGAGACACTTTTAGCATCAACATCCAACCCCAAGTCATTATCATCTGACGGCTACAATCCTCTTCGAACACCACGGCATCTCTGCTAACTCTTACCTCATAAGTAGATTCATGCATTAAATGATATGCCTTTTGATTTTCGCAGTATCCAACAAACAGATATTCCTTTGTTTTTACATCAAACTTATGCCTTTTAACATTTGGAACAAACGCCATAGCACGAGATCCGAAAACTCGAAAATGACTTACGTCGGGTTTCTTACCGTCCCAAATTTCCATGGGTGACTTATAATTCAATACTCTCGATATGGTTCGATTTTTGATGTACGTGGCAGTATTCACAGCTTCGCCCCGAACTTTTTGTCTAAATTCGCATCCTGAATCATACAATTGGCCTTTTCACATATAGTTCGTATTGTCCGCTCCGCTAAACCATTCTGCTGTGGTGTATAAGGCACTGAAGTTTCGTGCCTAATACCATTCTTTTCAAAAAATCGGCTGAATTCATTTGAACAGAACTCAGTTCCATTATCACTCCGAAAACGTTTTATCTTCAAACCGGTTTGGTTCTCAACCAAGTTTTTAAAAACATAAAACTTCTTAAACGTTTAACTTTTAGTTTTTAGCATGTACGTGAACGTACGCCGACTATAGTCGTCTACCAGTACTAACACATAGTAACTGCCACCAATCGATCTTGTATTCATCTTGCCTGCTAAATCCGCATGTATTAGCTCTAGTAATTGCTTGGCTCTGGATCCAGTATTAGAAAAAGGTCTCCTTGATTGTTTTCCTTTACAACAGGCAACACATGCACTGATGTCTTCACCAATATATGATATTCCAATCACACCACCATTTTTAATTTTTTTTATATCTGAACAATTCAGATGTGCAAGCCTGCATCGCGTATTTCGCACTTATTGACAGAAAAAATCACTTTATAGCCTTTAAGCACAAGTTGACTTACTGATATTAAATTTGCTGTCAAGCTTGGTACACACAGTACATCTTTAATTCGTATATGCGCACATTCGCCGTTTATATTTACGGCCAGTTGAACTGTCTCAACGCACTCTACCTTCAGATTGCCGTTATTAGCGGCCTTAATGTCCGAGCTTCCAAAATTTTTTATTCCAGCCATCCAGTTTTTGTGCATAGTCATGTGTCTTGTTGCTCCTGAGTCAATGTACCAATCGTTCTTGCCATTTTTCCACTTGAAAACGCAGCACTAAACGCAAAGAATGTGTTTCGGCTTTCTTTCACTTCAGTACCTGATGTTTTTGTACGCTGTTGTTTTGTGTTTGTCTTCTTCTTCTCAGGGCACATATTCGCTTTATGGCCTTTGCCTTTACATGCATAACAAGTGATGCCACTGAATTTTTTTTGCCAAATAAGCTACTTCGGAATTAGATGCCGACTTTGTTGTTTCCAACAACAATTTGGACTGCACCATATCACTTGTAAGTTCTTTTACACTGGATTCCATGGCCATTATCATAGGTAAATAATCGTCGCTCAAGCCCGTTAATAAAAATATCGCCAGCCATTCATCTGGAACTTAAAATCCAGCTGCATTAAGCCTGTGCGCTGTAGACACTATATCACTTACATACACATCCATTGATTCAGAATTTTCTAATTTGGTGTTCACCATTTTTCTCATCAGTGTCACCTTTCGCATGTCTTCTAATTTTTGCCACACCTCTTGTGGTGTACTAGCTTCTTGCACATGCACGAAATTTGTTTTGTCAATGGTTAAAGCTATTGCTGCTTTCGCTTTCGCATTTTTCTTCTCGTTTGTTTCTTCGCCTGTTATGCACTTTGACAAATCTTCGATTGCTAGGTAGCTTTCAATTGAGAACTTCCAGGATGAGTAATTCTCTCTACCTTTTAATTTTTCAATCGAAGACAGCAACGATGATGACCTTGTAGTTTCTTCTGTTATTCCAATGTCCTTTACTAATTCCTCTTGCGCTGGTTTTATTTCGCTGCTGCTGCAATTTAGAACCTCTTTTGCACTTATATTACTTTCTGCCATGCACAATGTGTGTGTGTGGCTGCTTTATTATTTTTATTTTTGCTTATTCTTCTTGGGCAGCTGGGCCCATAACCTGATGTTTTTTATAGAAAAATCGCAATGGATAAAAAGTAAAAAACTAGACACAAGAAAGTTTGAGCCAAAACTATGATGATCGCTGTGGATATGAAAAAAGTCAAAAAATACGAGAAAGATATTTATGCTGCTATTCACTCGGACAATTTTATTCAGGATGAGGAAATAGAGAAGAGGCATACATTTGTTACACTTGACATCTGTCAATGTACACTGAGAGAAAAATTCATTAATTAATATTTACAACAGTATGTCTCTTTGTAGTTTGTTTTTAGGTAAAAGCCTGGTTTCAATGCACCTAAGCAATTGAAGCACCAAATCAATATCTACATTTAATTTAAAATATAATTGCTTATCCTGAACGAGATATAGCTTTTGCTTTACTACCAAAAGTGGTATGATGGTATTTGTTCGAAGAAACAGTCGGTCTTTCATTCTTCGATCCAAATGTTAGTGTTGCTATTAAGAATAAAATGGAGAAAGTAATTAGTATTGAAGCAAATAAAAAAAAGTAAGCGGATCATAGCTAATCCCACAAATATCCTTGTAATTTCAAACACACACGCGTTCTTTTATGACTTGAAAATTTCCAAAGAATTTTTACAAGTCGATCCATCAGATTGGAATGAAAGACTTGACTACGCTCAAGGATCTCAAATTTGTGCAAAATTTATTACAGATTATCTGTAATATTAGTAGGATAGGCGATTTCTTGTGACCGATATTCTGTTCTACCGTTTTATCCCGATTTTGACCAAACGTATATTATTTGAAAGGTATTTCTTTTTAGCCGTTTTGCGGATTTACAGATTTTTAATTTTTTTTCTTTATTTTGAACAAATTTCATTTAAAGTTGCTACTAGCACATACATAAAATTATTCATATGCTACGTGTCTTTTATTAAATTTGTTAATGTGTTTGTTTATGAGTTTGTTATCTTCATTTATGAATTGGCTGAGTTGAGAAAGAAAGCTGACTAGAAATTGCACTCGAATTTTGAGCGCTGGAATCTGTTAGTAATAATAAATTGATACACAATGAAGAAGAGAAACAATTCCTTTTAAAATGGTCAAAGAATATAATATCAATTATGCCACTTTTCGAAAGAGTTCACTATTATATTAAATATCTTATATTAATAGGCAAACATACCTCATTTGAAAAGTATATCTTTTTAGCTGTTCACCGGATTCAGAGATTTGCCCCGTCTGGAACATTTTTTTGGAGTAATGCTCATTTAAATTTACTACGGACATACAGAAAAGACATATTTTATGTGTGTTTTTTAATAATATCAAAAGCCCAGTGTTGAACTGTGAATTGGCTAAAATTGATCAGCATACCTTTAGGCTCATTTAAAATTATATATTAACAAACCCACAAATATTCATAATTGAATGAATTTTATTTCAAGGGGTGAATTGTGAATTGGCTAAAATTTTGTAGCATACTTTTAGGCTCTTATATAATTATTTATTAAATGAAAAAATAAAATTTCCTAGAATTTCCAGTCGAATTTCGAGGGCTGAGCTCTGCTAGTTAATATTAATATAAATATATAATATATATTAATAATATAATTTTAATATTAATATTAGTATAAACATTAATATTAATATTAATTATTAATTATTATTAATTTTAATATAATATTAATATTAATATTAATATTAATATATAATATTATATATATAATATATAATATTAATATTAATATAATATAATAATATAATAATAATACTAATTAACCTTTCCCAAACGCAATTAAAAAGTGTGATTATCATAACTAGAAGACTGGTTACAGCCATCAAAAATTGCTAAATTTTAAACTGTGGAGGTATTGCTTGTAATAATTCTTTATTTGCATAATTTCTCGAAATATCTCTAGTTATGATAATCACACTATTTAATAGCGTTTTGAAAAGCTTAAAGACTCAGCTTTAAGAATGTATAGTGGTTTCTTATAAAAAAATTGCGTTAATTTTAAGTAAATCCTATTTTGGTTATAAATGAATTTTTCCCATGTTAATAATATGGGAAACTAAAATTAAATTAACGATCTCTTAGAATTGAGTTGGAAAGCCCATCTTTGGTGAGGATTTTTTTTTATATTAAATAAAAACATTTTGAAATATTAAAATTTTTTTTTGAAGAACCCTTATATATAAATATATTATATATTATTAATATGCAATTCATAAAAACATTTTAGTTTAGTGCCCTTCTAACATGACAACGCACCGGTGCACTCGTGGATTGTTGCGATTTCCCATCGAGCGATGTTTCTAGATTTAGCGTCTTGCAAACATTTCCTCCTACAAAGCCTGAAGAAATGTCTCGGCGTTAACAGATTTTTGTCGAATCATCACTGAGACAAACGCCTATTTTGAGGACCTTGAGAAGCCATATTATGTGAAAGTAACAAAAAAGTTAGATAAATGTTGGACTAAATTTATTGAGCTAAACGAAAACTAGTTGAAAAATAAAATGCCGTTTGGCTGTCACGCTGACTATCGCTACAGCGTCAGGTGTAATGTAAAATAAATTCGACTTTAACCGATTATGTGATTCACGCTTGTTTATGATTTTAGAATGTCAAGATTGACCATAAGTAATAGCTTATTACGATGCTAATATTGTCCATTTTTGATACAACATGTACAAAATTCTTAATGTTGTCAGAAAAAAAAAAAACGATATAAAAGAAATCTTCTGTGTAGCTAATTTTGACATGGTAAGCTGACATTGATTATTTGTCCATATCCCAAAAAATGCGGATTGAAAAATTATTATTTTTGCATTTCTGCATAAGATTGGGATAACATTTTTTTTTGAGTTGTCTATGAAAATATAGTTGATTTATAATATTAAAAAAAAGGATAACTGGTGTGTTTCTAAACAAAATCTGAGAAAAAACTCAGAAAAAACTGTGTAAAGAAATAATTATAATTATTAAATAAAATTTAAATAGTGCATACAAAAATATTGCTGGAAAGGCTAGAGTGGAGTCACAAACATAACAAAAAGGACTTTTCTAGCACACGTAAGGCAAATAAAACCCAACTTTTATAACAAATATATTTCAAAACAAACTTTTTCATATTTTTTAAGAAAAGAAAAAAATTCATGATACGAATTAAAAAATCCTTCGATACTTTATAAAAAAACAAGTAAGAAAATTATAGTCGGTCTAGACCGACTATACGATGCCCTATACCATGCGTTTAGAGACCCTATCTCTCAGGCCCAACTAACCGGATACAGAAAATAAGCATAAACCAAATTTGAATGGGATTTTTATTAATTTTTTTGGCTGCAGATATGAAAAAGTTCATATCGGATGCTATGTCTATATGGGGACTAGGCCCCAAAATGGACCGATCCTCACCATGTTTGGTAAAGTCTCTTGTATTTTGCAAAAATATATACAAACAAAATTTGAGAAGAATCAGTGCAATATTTTTGTTTTTTGATAGATTTAAGTGAATATCGGGAAGCAGCTCTATATGGGGCCTATGACTGAGAGTTGTCCAATTGGGATCATTTTTGGGCTACTGATTAATGAATGTAATAAATACATACAAACCCAATTTGACTAAGATTTATGTGATAATTTGGATCTTATGGCAATATATGTTGATTTCATAGAGGTCATTTGTATGGGGCCTAGGTCTGAACATGGACCGATTCTCACCAATTGCAACAGCGTTCATTCTATGGCCGAGAAAAGATTAAATACCAAATTTCATCAAAATATGTTCATATTTGCGACCTGCAGTTTGATTACAAGCTTTACATGGCCACACAGACGGACGGACGGACGGCCATCTTTGAATCGAATCAGATAGTGATTTTGATTCGATCGGTATAATTAAAGATGGGTGTAGGTCAAATATTTTTGGTTGTTACAAACAGCAGCACAAAGTCATTATACCCAAACCACATAGAGTTATAGGGTATAAAAAATAATAAAACATCCAAATAGAGTACATTATTCTAAATACCAAATATGTGTATATCTGGCGAGACACATGTGCTACGTATGTGATGTGTGGATGAAAAACTCACATAAATTTTTTTGTTATTTTTTTTATAGTGTTTTTCCATAAAACGATATATAACAATATTTGTAGAGGGTACCTGAAGACTCAAACTGCTACGTAAGTTAGAAATATATTTAAATCACAGTTAAATTCGTAAAATGTCTGGCCAGATACATGTGCATGACGGGCGGTTAATCCGTCCCAATCAATATTATTGAAATCCTTAAATTCAAAGTAGTTATCAGTCCGGCCAACATTTAAATCAATCGAAACAAAAATGAGGGCATGGTGAGAGTTCATAAAGGGATATTGAAATTGACTAGATTGCACAGCTTTATTCTCACTTCCAAGCATAAGGTAGTCAATTAGAGACGAAGATCGGTGACTTATGCCAAAATGAGTCCGAACCATATTATGGTGAATCGATAGTCCATTCTGACTACAAACGGATCTAACCAAATGAGCCTTTACAAAGGTTTAAATTAAGTGCAATGTAATTCCTCAAAAATTCTAAGATTATTAAAATCATCACTAGGCAAATACACAACTCTGGCTTTATGCATTTGTTAAGTGATCCTATTCGTCTTCTACAGTTTCACTAAAAAGTAAATTGAGTTATCTCTATCCTAACTCTAGCTGGATTATTTTTGAAATTGCTCTATTTAAAGTTCTTTAAATTCCTATTAGGTATCAGTGGTAATCTCTAAGCACACACAAGTAAGAATAATTTTACTTAAATTTCTGGTTAATAAATACCTTTGTGCAACAAAACTTAAACTAAAATAAAAACCATTAATTTAAATGCACAAATATTTCCATTCCAACGAAGCTCATAAAACATGTTTCGCAAAGTAAGTTCAAAAGAGAAAACAACATTTTTATGGTTTCTTTTAAATACTTTAAAATAAAAAAATGTAAATTATTCATGTTAATGAAATGTATGTAAAATTTTTTTTCTATGTTTTTTTTTTAGGTTATGAATAGGGTATACAGCTATACCTTGATAATCGGCAGATTATTTTCTAAAAAAAATTAACTTGCATTCAACAGAGAGTCTCCAAAGAAAAATTTCCCTGCAAAATAACAGTTAGGTGTAAGTACATCCACTTGAATTTGGCTCGACTACTTCAACAGTATTCATACTTAACACTGCACTGTAACGTTCACCCTTATTTTGTTGAACTTATGCATATTTGTTGCAAAGAACAAAAATCCTTGTTTATTGTTTGCTCAAATGGCTTTTCTTTTTTAGATGCATTTTGATACTTCAATTCTTCTTCTTGTTCTCTAAATTGTCGGCTAGCACCTTAAGTACTTTTTCATAAAGAGCGTTCATTGTACATATGTATATATACAATTTTCATAAGTATCCTTTTGCATTGTGTAAATAAATATTATGCTCTTAACCCTTTTGATAATTTAAAAAGTTTTTAAATTTAGAATATTCATCTACAAATTGAGATACATGGTTAAAGTATTTTTTTGGACCAAACATTTTAGGACCTTTATATCATAAAATACTTTTTATACCCTCCACCGGTGGCATGTCATAACGTCCCATGTCATAATTTCCATGGACGCTATGATACACCAATATGGGACATAACGTCTATGGACTTTATGTCAACTTTAAAAATGTCGTAATGTCCATGGACATTATGCCACTTTATTTTTGGATATTGTGTGACTTTTAAATGTGTCATGACGTCCAGACTTTGGAAAAAGAAAAAAAGAAAATAAATATATATGTATATGTATATATATAGCTTTTTACGTTTTTTGGCAAAACAGATAAAGCTCCCGCAACTATACGGACTGCTTGAAATTTTCGTTTTGGATAGCGTCGAGAAACTTATAAAATTGCTCATGCTTTTCAATGTTTCGAGAAAGGTTTGAATTAAAGCCTTCTAAAGCACTTGCGGTTCTAATAGGCTGCAAGTGTTCAGAAAATCTGCGAGGTGTGACCTATAAAATAACAATGGAGATTGTTTTGTTCTTTACGAAGAGTAGTTGCAAGTAATTACAAAGTTTTTTACGCAAAATGTTTAATTTATTATTATTATTTTTTGGTAATTCGTAAGTGAAATACAAAGAAAAAAAAGAGAGATGAAAACGAAATTCGAAGGGATAGGTAAGAAAAATCGGCGCCGATTTTTCGTTTTCATCTCTCTTTTTTTCTTTGCATTTCACTTACGAATTACCAAAAAATAATAGTAAAAAAAATGTACTTACCTTCGTCTTCCATTGCTTGTCAAAATATTTCCAGAACATGTTGAGACATTCTTGTCGGTTTTTGGGAAAGTCCAGTATCTCATTTTTCTCGGAATCCACTCACAAGTTCATAATTACATTTCAAACTTTCCATATTCTTTTTTTTTTTTTTTATTTATAGTTCTGCACTTTATGAAGACCACTTACATACCAAAATATTATGCCGTTGCATCACTGAAACTTTAAATTTCTAACGGTAGTCAAAAATTCGCTTATATTTTAAAACATTTGCTTCTTATTTATTGTGGATGGACACATTTAAAGTGTCCATTAAAAGTGTCGCAACGTCTATAGACTTTATGACACTACCTCTGTGGACATTATGATGCAGCAAAATGTGTCACAAAGTCCATGGACATTATGTCACATATTGCTGCGTCATAACGTCCATGGACATTATGGCATTGGACGTTATGACATGCCACCCTTCATTTGTAACATATTCAGTCTTATAAAACCTCGAGAGGATAAAGGGATGCCCGTCTGTCAATTTGTTTTTTTAAATCACGGTAAAATTCGTACAATTTGGTTCTCATTATTGCGATTGGTATTGAATTTGGAGCCTTTATTCCCAATAGCTGACGAATGACGTATGAACATGTAAAGATTTTCTGAAAAAATTTCATTCAGAAAACTAAATTCAGTGAATATGTTTTTACATAACGGAATGTAAAAAACAGTGTAAAAACAGTTAAATTTGTGCTCTAGTTTTTTTTTTTGACAAAAGTTCGATTCAAATTAATGAATTTTTTTAAAATTTTGTCGATATAAAAAGGAACAACAGGAAATTAAATTTAAAAACTTTACGTTATAGTTATAGTCATTCAAATAGTGTGTGGCTAAAATTTCTAGTCGCCGCGCCTATTCGTTTGGGCTGTAGAGGAAGTTGCTTGTGAGAAACATTGTATAATAATGGTATATAAAACTTTTTTTTTAATGAGATCTGTATTAAGTTTTCCTGAATTATTTCGAAAAATTAAATATAATAGGACAAAAACAGTTTTTATTGTTGTTGCAGCAAAGATGGAACTTACACTTGAGACATTTGGACATTGGAGTTCCTGTTTTGCACCATCTGAAACGCCCTCCTTCAAAAAATACTACCCAATTATCCACTTTATCGTCTGCAGGGTTCGCTGTAACTTATATTTTTTGCTGCTTTGCGAAGACTCGGGAGATGACGGTTTATTGATTTCTACATTCGACGGTTGACTGCTTTTTCTTTGTATATAGTCCACAGAAGAGGAAGTATATTGCAAAACATCATTTGCAATTTCCAGTTGAAATTTTATTTGCGGAATATGTTTCTTGTTGGTTTGGAGCAGAGAAAACTGTTTTCTATAAAGCAGCCACACATTTGTAATGGATGTTCCTAGACACCAATAGAAGATTCTTATGTAGCACTTTCTTGAGCGGTGGTTAATCTTGTAGAGCTCCCTAAGCATATCTGCCAGGTCAAGCTCTCCTATGCTTTATTATAACTTCCTACAACGCAGGCCCTGGAACATCAATATTAGCTTTTTCTTTTGGGTTCCAACGGTTGTAAAAGTCAACAGGTTGATTATCTATATACGAAGATGCTAGTAGAATTGGTTTAATGTTAAACCACTTTAGACATACCAGGTTGTAATTGGTTTTACATCTCACGTCTTAAGATGCTCTTACCCTCTTTTTGAGCTCAGTATATAAAAGCAATTGGCAATAACTTATCCGATTTTTACGTATATAGCAGAAACGACCATTTTCTTCAAAACAAATGGTTTACAGACGTAAACC
Source organism: Cordilura impudica (assembly GCA_963682025.1). Taxonomy (NCBI): domain Eukaryota; kingdom Metazoa; phylum Arthropoda; class Insecta; order Diptera; family Scathophagidae; genus Cordilura; species Cordilura impudica. Next base: position 198,394,780 of record OY821519.1, on the reverse strand, counting down.
AATTGTCGAAATTAAGTTTATAGTTTTTGTGTGTGGGAAGACTCTGTGCCAGATAATGCTCTTCATCCGAAGATATTTCTAATCCATATGAAGGGCTGGTGCCTCTCCAACATACAATGTAATATCATATACCATTCCAGAAATTTCAGGACGAGTAAACATTTTCAAACCCCATTTGTGTGGTTTGGCTGGGTAATATTGTTTGTAAGTTGGCCGACCTATAATCAAAAATGAAAGCATGAATTTATAAATATACAAACTTTTATTGATACTAGCATATTCCAGCCCTCGAAATTCGAGCGCAAATTCTAGGAAGTTTTATTTTTTAATTAAATAAGGACCCTAAAAGTATGCTTCTCAGTTATAGCCAATTCAAAAATCAACACAAAGAACAAGCTAATTTTTATCACTAACATATTAACAAATTTATTAAACGCACACATAGCATTGTATAATTATATGTTAGTACCAACTTTAATTTACTCAAAATAAAGGAAAAAATTTTGAAAATCTGTTAATCTGCAAAACGGCTAAAAAGAAATGCCTTTCAAATAATATACGTTTGATTAAAATCGGGATAAACAGTAGAACAAAACATCAGTCGCAAGAAATCGCCTAGCCTGTTAATATTATAGATACACCTATGAATGTTATTCTATGCTCATCAACGCATCTTTGGATTATTTTTTTTAAAGCAAGTATCAACAGAACACCTAGATTCTTGCACGCATTCTTCCGCAATTATATTGGCAAGACGACCGATCACTATGCCTTCCCCTCTTTCCACCATCAGTTCCAAATTACCATCTAGCAATGCAGAAATGTCATCTACCTCATCTTCACTTTCCTCGTCACTACAGGCATCCCATGAAGTTCAATATTCGTTCAATGTCTTCATTTGTCAAACCTTTTTCTTGGGGTCTCATATCTAAAAGTAAACAGATTTATTACCACATTTGCCAAAGGTTGCTCCCAAGCAACTTGCTAACTTTGAAAACTACTCACCTGATGATTGCTTACAAAAGAGTAAAATAACTTTGATAAATATTTTACTCGAAATTTACTAAAAAATATACACACTTATTTAATTTATGTTATTATTTTCAAAAAGATCACATGTACAAAAATGTCCTTTAAAATTCGCAAACATTTTTTACTCGACACACGCATTCTAATGAAAATAACTTTGCTAATTGATTGACAAATGATTTGTTTTTTGATCAAAGTTAAAGTATACAAATATAACTTCCGTTATCAATACGGTTCAACAAAAAAACCTAAAAATAGCGCTTTCAGTTAGTCGCCAAACATATGAAATTGCTCACAAGCAACGTTGGGGTCGAAAGGGTTAAAATTGACTTTAAATAAATAAACAATTCATTTTCATAAAATCAAATTCTATAATAATTATAGTAAAGTTTTACCCATTTGTTTACCTATTAGGTCATTTATTTCTAGCGTTTAACTAAATTGGTAATAACCAGTGTAATAAATGTCAAAAAAGATATTTCCTTCTTTTTTGACTGTCGTTAAATTATACTTAATACGGTGATTTACGATGGTTATAATTTTTATTGACAGAAGTTTTATAATTATTATATATTGTTTTTAGATTGTAATATTGGACGGTGTTTACATAACCGTATATTCAAATTTGAGTTCATCGTAAATGTGGCAATTAGCAGCTTTGTTTTGAATTTTACTTACCAGTTGTCAAAGTACTTACAACCAGTAAATTTAGTTAACGTGAAAGCTTATAACCAAATTAATTTAGTTATAAATCGCCTTAATTCAATACGCCGACATGTGGACCACGAATTTGAAAAGTTGTATCAAGAGTTTTCTATAATGGCTAATTAGTTTGGAATCAGCCCTGAATTTTCCATAAGGGTCGGAACGCAAAAGTATCCGCCAAAGGAATACAATGGTGCAACATTATTTATTGCATATTTAGACAAAATAATTTCTAGCCTAAAAGATAGATTTACCTATTACGATAATAATATAAAATCTCTCTACAACGTAGTTCCCATCAACGTTATAAACTTCTCACGCAAACGAAAATCTCATAACTTTTTACAAAAATGATTTGAACGACCCATAAAATAATTTTAGCTGAGCTGTCTCTTTAGATTTGGTTTTGGAAAGATAACGCAGAAAAACCTTCAACCCTATTAGATGCCATTGGAATGTGCAATGAAAATTCTTTTCCAAATATATTTATTTGGTTAAAAATTTTAATTGTCATCTTTACTATGTTAAGAAGGATTAAAGCATACCTTCGTAATACAATGTGCGAGGAATGGCTTTCTTTGCTAGCATTATTATCAGTAATTTAATTACTCATATGGACATATATAAATCAATGATGCATATTATCTTACCTCAATTATTCGCATTAGAGATAGCTGCGTTTAGATGGTTGAAGGCAATTTAAAAAATTTCTCCAGAAAACCTATAATATTCGTGGCATCTCTAAGAATAAGTAAGTTTATTTTATTTATAAGGTACACTGCAACAATGCATTTTTAAATAATTTAACTACGAAATAATATCCTTTTTTTAATATTTATGTTTGACGAATAAAAAATTGGTGAGCCCCCGCCCCCTCCCGAATCAAATACCTGCATACGTGTCCTGTTCTTGTTTGCTTTGTTTTGTGTTTTTTTTTTGTACAAGTGAACGAAGGGTTTATCCGTAAGAGAATAACCAAAATGGTTATACTCATAATCTCTTAAAAAAAACAAATATTTAATAATATGTATTTACATTTCTGTGCTTTTCTAGAATAACCGCGTATGTCATAAAATCAAAATTTTCAGGAAAGCCAAAAAAACGTTATATTTGAAACGATGGGCTCGATATAAAGTTTTTAGGACTTTTTATTTAACAGTCCTGTAGATATGGGCAATAAATACTTCATAAAAAATTTTTAGTCAAAAATCTTAAGAGGAATAGATCCTTGAGAATGACGAAAAATAATATATGTAAATTACACTTAAAGTGTGTGCAGATGAAACAACTTATGTCGATAAATGTCGTTTTCTTTGATAAAAAACTACCAGTGCAACTACACATTTAGCCATAAGTTTTTGTTGCTTGAAAAATTGATTTTTTTTCGTCAACAGAAAGTTAACGGGACTTAGGGTGAGAATATAACAACGTATCAAGAATAATAGTGACAACAAATAACAGAAATAAAGACAACAGTTTTTATAAGTGGTTATAAACTGAATAATAATCCAAAATTATTTTGCATTTTCTTTCATTATTAACGACGTATGTCGCTATGTGTCGTTCTCTGAGAAAACAATTTGTCAGCGATCAAACGTAGATTGACATACGTCGTTATTGTATTTGTATTTGTATTTATTTATTAAATGCGATTTTCCATTACAACAAGACACAGTATCTTATAAATTACAGTAATGGAATCAGATAAGTTATTCACTTTATATTTAATATCAGTAACTCTTAATCTAAATTTAAAATATTATAAATTACAATTAAAAAACATTAAAAAAAAATGAAGTAAAATCAATTAAAGTATTGGTATAGTAATTTTCTAAACCCTATTGCGTTGCTTGTATTTTGCATGACATTAGGAAGCTGATTCCAGAGACGAATAGCTAGAATAAAAAATTGACATTCAGAGGCATGGTCCCGGTATTTAAATTGAATTATTCGATTCCCTCTGGAAGATCTTGCGAACTTTAATCGTTCAAAAAGATATTTTGGAGCCTTTGTTATAATCATTTTATGTAGGAATATAATGTTCTTGAATTTAATATAGTTTAATATAGTTGTCGTACAGAGTCCACGATGTCAATTTTAGAGCCTCCAAGGAAGACATTAATCTCATTCTCCAAATGCATCACTTTATTCTTTATTATAATACACTTAGATTTATTTGGATTAAGTCGTAGACCATTTGCCGTTGCCCAATTTAGAATACGTTTGAGATCATAATTTAGTTCTTGAGTTTTGGAAATAATTGAATCCTTGGTACTACTTAAATATAGCTGAATGTCATCAGCGTACATCTGAACCTTAGAGAATTTAATTTGCAGTGGAAGAGCATTGGCATATATCGAATAAAGTAGTGGTCCAAGGATTGAACCCTGCGATACCCCTCTTATAACTTGCAGTGAGTTTGAGATGGAACTACCATTAGCAACCGATTGGGATCTGTTTGTGAGATATGAAAACATAAGTCTAACTGCTAATGTAGAAAAGTTAAAAAACCTCTTCAGTTTGAGGCATAAAATTGAGTGATGCACCGTGTCAAATGCCTTTGAGTGATCCAATAAAACCAAAAAAGATATTTTTCCATCATCCATGTTACTTCTTAACACCTCAACTACATCAGATAAAGCTGTTATACAGCTACGTTGTGGCCTGAAATCAGATTGACGCTCAGTAAGTAAGTTGTTGTCGTTTAAATACCTAAAGATTTGTCTGTGTAAAAGGTGCTCGAAAACTTTTGAGAGATATGGAAAAATTGCAATCGGGCGGTATTCGTTACCCGTTTTTGGTATTGGTATAATTTTGGCATGTTTCCACTCCATTGGAAAGATGCTAGTAGTGATTATGGAGCTAATTGTTTAACATTATGAAACGGACAATCCATGGTAAAATCATTTTTATAAATCTGGGGTGTATATTATCAAGGCCCACTGCATTCTATTTAATAGCATTGAAACTTTCAACTACCTCTGTTAGTGTTACACACTGAAAGTTAAATTTGGGAATGTTTAAATTATTGCAGGGAAAATCATCATAAAATTCGTTATTTACGGCTGGTAGAGGAATATTTACAAAAGCTTCATTTAGCGCATTAATGTCAACATTCATTGATTGATTAATTGTCTTATTTATTCCAATTTCGCGTATCTGTTTCCAGGTTTTTTACTTCCAATAGCTGTATTAAATTTATTAAAATAATAGGAAGATTTATCATGCCTTATTTTGGAAACAACCGCTTCCCTAGCCATCTTATATTCGTCGTGATATTCTGATATCCTGTAACGTTTCCATTTATGATACAGATTATCACGGTGTTCTATTAGCATCTTGGTTTCCATTGTGAACCAATGTCTATCTCTATTTTTAATAGTTTTCGTTTTGTTGAGGACACGTTTGTTGTAAATTCCTAAAATTTTACTATTAAGAAATGACAGTTGTTCTCCAACAGTCGGTAAATAGAAAATTTGATCCCATGGAGTAGAACAAAGATCATATCCCAAAGCCAAGATATCAATATTATTAAAATCACGATAAGTAAATGTTTGGGGCTGGGTTTCTATTGCAAAATCATATGATAAGAAGAGTAGATCGTGCTTCGAAAATGTTGGTGCTGCTAACTGATCATAATGAAGGACTTTACTTTCATTACTGGAAAAGAAGTGTGTAGGTCTCGTTGAGTTGATAGCTGACAAGATAAACATCGACATTATAATGGTAAGATTTGAGTCATCGAAAAGATTGTTATTAAAATCACCTGATATAATGACTTCGGAGTATGACATTGATGAAAGCTCCAGCTTCCTGATAAGACTGTCAAACTTTATCCGTTTAAGTGGACTGTATACACATCCAAGAAGAAGTTTATCACCACGACAATTTACGTCTACAAAAACATATTCCACGTCATTAGCTATATTATGTGTACAATTTAATTGACATGGAATACTATTTTTTATATAAATTGCGACACCAACAGTCGGAACGAAAGACACAGTACCTCTTCAGCACATAGATATTGTCGCTAACATTATCATAGATCCATGTCTCAGAAACACATATAGCGTCAACACCCGAATTTTCAAATAAAAGACGAAACTCATCAAGTTTATTACATAAACTTTGTGCATTTAAATGACAAATACTGAAACCCTGTCTATGATTAGCCAGGATACGTACCATGTTATAATTACCATCTCTGGAGCCAACTTGTTCATATTGCTGCAAATTAATTTAATAAACATTTAAATTACGTCGTTATATGAAGAAAAAACTCAGAAATGGTCAATATTATTTTTTTTTAATTAAACACATGTGGTTTGGGTATAATGACTTTGTGCTGCTGTTTGTAACTACCAAAAATATTTAGCCTAGACCCATCTTTTATTATACCGATCGACTCAAAATCACTTTCTGAGAATCACTTTCTTAGTCGATTTAGCGATGTCCGTCCGTCCGTCTGTGTGTCCATGAAAACCTTGTAATCAAACCACAAGTCGCAAATATAAATATATTTTGATAACATTTGGTATATAAGCTTTTATCAGTGATAGGATGAAAGCTATTGTAATTGGTGAAATTCGGTCCATGTTCAGACCTAGTCCCCATACAAATGACCCCTCTGAAATCGTCATAAATTGCCATAAAATCCAAATTATTATATATGTAGATCTCAGTCAAATTGAGTTTGTATGTGGTTTTTATATCCGTTAATCAGTAGTCCAAAAATAATGCCAATAGGAAAATTCTTAGTCCTAGGCCCCATATAGAGTTGCTTCCCGATCTTCACTTAAATCCAAATTTTTTCAAAATATAAGTGACTCTACCAAATATGGTCAGGATCGGATATTTTTCTACCTAGTCCCGATATGAACTTTTTCATATCTGCAGTCAAAAAAATTAAAAACAATTCCCCTCAAATTCGGTTTATGCTTATTTTCTATATCCAATTAGTTGGATCGAAGCGATAAGGTCTCTACACCATGGTATAGGGTATCGTATTTTATTAGTTTATTAGTTGGTTTCTGTAAATCTGGTGTACATGGCTCCTTGTAGGAACTATGGGAACTTATATATATATATATATATATATATATATATATATATATATATAAATCTGGTGAACAGCTAAAAACAAATACCTTTCAAATAATATATGTTTGGTCAAAATCGGGATAAAACGGAAGAACAAAACATCAGTAACAAGAAATCAATGAAAAGGACCGTCTTAACTTCCTTTTCAGAAAATTGAGGACTAAACGACCAAAAACCTCACGAAAATATCACTTTTTGAATATTTGGATATTTCGGCATTGAATTTTCAGTAAATGTGGAGATTTTACTAACTAAAGGTTAAAGAAGTGTTTTTATAACCTCCACATCAGTGTGGATACTTAGAACGAAGTAGTTAAAATTGCAATGTCCGTTTGTCCGTTTGCGGAAATCACGATCACGCCCTCAGTAGTTCAGCTGGGTTGCTCATTTGAGTGAAAATTATTCATACACAACCTGAGCAAGTGTTTGTTTAAAATGATTATAATCAGTTCAATAAGTCCCGAAATCTATAATATTAATAGGCTAGGCGATTTCTTGTGACTGATGTTTTGTTCTACCGTTTTATCCCGATTTTGATCAAACGTCTATTAATTGAAAGGTATTTCTTTTTAGCCGGTTTGCAGATTTACAAATTTTAAATTTTTTTCCTTTATTTTGAGTAAATTGCATTTAAAGTTGCTACTAACACATACATAAAATTATACAATGCTATGTGTGTGTTTATTAAATTTGTTAATGTGTTTGTAATAAAATGAGTTTGTTTTTTATGTTGGTTTGTGAATTGGCTATAATTGATTTGCATACTTTTAGGGTCTTTATATAATGAAAAAATAAAATTTGATAGAATTTGCGCTCGAATTTCGAGGGCTGGAATCTGCTAGTTTAAATGAAAAGGCAAAAAAAACCCTTGAAAAAATAGTTTTTCTAAGTTGTTCTTGTTATTGTTGTTATTAATTTTTTTCCCTTGTATGTTATATCTGTAATTGTTCTTGTTGTTATGGTCGATGTGTTTGTAGAATTTGCTGTATTAGTGTGTATGTTTGGTTATACTCCACTTATCAAGAGATCCAAGTCGTGCGGCTGCGCTAAATTAAAACATTGAAATTAAAAATACTGCCATGAAAAACAAAAAGGAAATCTTGCGTTTTTTCTGAAGTTTTTAATGGCTCAACCAATTTCAAATTGTCATACATGAATGTCTGTTTTTTTAATTGCAGTAGGATTTTTATGATTTCTTTTCTTATTTACGCAGGGGCTAGCAATGGAAAACCCACTATAGTAACAAGAAAATAATGCAATTTTTCGGATAAAGGTTAATTCTTTCTATGAAAAAAATCGTGATTTTCTTTATAAAAATGAACAGTAAGAAATTATAATAAATACTCGCCAAAAAAGAAAAACAATTAACCATTTCGCTACAGTGTATCCGTATGGATACATTCAACTTTGGAGTCATCTAGCAATCTCTAAATCAATCAATCGATTTCGATATCGACGTATAATTGTTTCTTAAGGTCTTGTGAATAATTTTTTGGATTTTTACAAAACTGAAAAAAAATATAGCAATTTAAATAAAACCTTTTTTTTTGTAAAAAACGGTTTTTTTATTTTACAAATTACATATATATAGGACCATATTGGTTTTTTTTTCAAAACTGATCAGTCATAAAGAGAAATGTTTATTTTAATATTTTGCATTTATTGTTTTTTGTTTTATAACAAAAAAAGGCTCTGCGGATTTTTTAAACATTATATGTACCATATAGATACAAACGTAAGTTGTGGTTATAAACGACAATGAAAAAACGTTTTTGAATATGATTTGATGAGCGTTTCAAATCCAAGGAAGTTAAATAAAAAGTATGGACATTAAGCCAGCGTTTCAAGCGCCACCGGTTTATATTATTTTTCTACCGGCACTTTAGAGAATGCCAAAGGCAGGAGCACTTTCTAATAGTGCTAGTAAATACTAGTAAATACTAAGAAAAGCTAATTACTCGGCTGAGTGTCACTTTACAATTGAATTATATAGATATTCATATCCTACTTATAAATAAAATTAACGGTACTTAAAGCTACTTAAATCGAATTACAAATTATGGTCCAAGATAAAGTCCTAAAGCTACAGCTGATTTATGTTTACATTTGTTTAGAAAAATGGCAAGAAAAATTAAGGACTCTGAAATTGAAAAACTTTCAACCAGTTTTGCTGATTCCGATATATCTGAATTGGAAGAGTCAGAAGAATCTGAAGTTATAAACAACTTATATGATGCTTTTGATAATAATAACATCTTTCTAGAGAAGGTCTATATGAGATCAACATTCAAGATATTAATGTTGATAAAAATAATGATATAGTTGATAGGGATATTGAGATCGAAGAAAGTCTTGCATTTGATGGAACCGTTCCAGAGGGTCCCACAATTTTTTAATCTCCATAAGTTCCACTTAAAAAGGCTGACCAATTTCGTTGGAAAAAAGCTTCTTGGACATCTTTTTTTGAAACGTACCCAAAGAAAAATATTAAACTACATGTCGAGTATTTTTGGAGTACTTTACAGAATACTTTCTCCAACAACTTGTATCCTCAACAAACCAGGCATCAATGACTAAATATGGGAAATATCTCAGTTTAACTAAAGAAGAACTTCTAATATTTCTAGCTCTGGCTATCCGCGTTTGGAAATGTATTGGACATTGGGCACCGTAATACCATCATTCCCAGAAAATATGACCAGGAAGAGATTCCATTCTTTGCGAAATAATTAAAAGTGTACAATAGACCAATCAGAAAGCGACAGGCTTTACAAAATTCAGATGAGAAAATTTGGATGAGACGATGGTTCCTTTTAAAGAAAGAACCACTCTGAGACATGCCTAAAAAACCCATCAAATGGGGAATGAAGATATTTTGCCTTTCTAGGGCCAAAGGCATAGTTTATGATTTTGAGATATATCAGGGAAAAGGAACAATATTAACTGGCTCAAAGCTAGGGTTTTGCTCTGATATTGTGATACATCTTGTAAAGACTGTTCCTGAGGAAAAAATCATAAAATATATTTTGATAATTATTTATATTTATATTATACTAGATGTAACCCGGTGTGCTTCGCTACACCCTCCTCCTCCCCCCCTTCCGAATCGTTATGAAAGGGATCACGCAAAGTCCCAAGGCTCTCACTAATACAGTAATTCAAATATATCACATTTAATATTAAGTTTGTGTGGGGGTACCACGCGCATTTGGGTAATCCCGCCCATTTTTTTGTCTGACTACTCACGTTAATAATAGATGACCTGAGACAAATTTGCAACGCTTTCTCTATCATAGTGCTTAATATATATGATATTAAAAATGCGCTTTGTATGGGAGGTGCCACGCCCACTAAAAATATTTAAAAAAATTAAAGCCTGTAGCACTCCCATATCTTCAGTAAGACTATGTGAAAATTTCAGGAAGATCAGATGAGTATTTACGGAGATTACCTCCTACAAACAAACAAACAAACAAACAAATATTACCTCTATATTATGTTAGTATAGATTATAAGTATAGATTTTTTTATTTCAATGCTTGCTGATGCTGATATACAATGTTTTTGTTTTTTCATTCGGTACAACCATTATCAGATTTTTCGGCGTTCCTACCACGGAGCAAGGTACATGTAGCTGCCCATGAGAAGAATATGGATTATCCATATTAGATCTGGCAACACTTAACTGTTGGCCTTGAACTTAGAATATCATTTGACAATTTTTCTTTTTAGCGATTTTTGATTTTGCCCATTTTTGATTTTGAAGATTTTTGTTTTTGGGCGATTTTTATATATCGCGATTTTTGGGTTTGGCGATTTTTGATTTTGGCGATATATTTCTCATGACAAATCACATTGATAACTAATGAACTTGTCAAAAGACTGTCTCTTTCGTAGTGCTTCATATTTTTTACATAGGATGTGCCATGCCCACTAATCCCATCCCGCCCAATTTTTATTGGACTACTCACATTAATATCTGATGGACTCATGTAAAATGTCGAATCTTTCCCTTATATAGTACACAAGTTATATGATATTAGATATCTACTTTGAATGGGCGGTGCTACACCCACTGATTCGATCACGCCTATTATTTTGTTCGACTAATCATACAAAAAACCTATGGGCTCACGCAAAGCCACAAAGCTGTCTCTTTTACAGTACTCCAGATAAATAACATTAAATAGTTACTTTGCATGGGGAGTGCCACGCCCATTGGTGTGAACCCGCCAATTTTTTGTCCGACTACACATACTAAGATCTGATGGTGTGTGCAAAGTGTCAAAGCTTCCCTTTTTTTGTACACCAGTTATATGATATCATATATTTACTGCTCCACTGCTCCGATCACACTAATCGCATGCATAACTTATGGGCTCACACAAAGTCCCAAGACTCTCATTATAACAGTACTCCAGATATATGGCATTTTATATTTAATTTGTATGGGAGGTGCCACGCCTATTGGTCCGATACTGCCCATTTTTTGTTCGACTACTCACAATAATAATAGGTGACATCAGACAAATTTGAAAAGCTCTCTCTATCACAGTACTGGAGATATATAATATTGAATTATTACTTGTAAAGTAGCTACCACGCCCACTTATCCGATCCCGCCGATTTCCGGCGTAGCTACTAATATTAACAATAGGTGACCTCAAACAAATTTGTAAAGCTCTCCCTATCATAGTACTCAATATGTGTATATGATATTAAAAATTTACTTTGTGTGGGAGGTGCCACGCCCACTATAAATATTTAAAAAATTATAGCCTATAGCACTTCCCATATCCGCAGTAAGACTCTGTGAAAATTTCAGGAAGATCAGATGAGTAGTTACGGAGATTACCCCCTACAAACAAACAAACAAACAAACAAACACACATTACCTCTTTATAATTTTTGGTATAGATTTACACCAAAAAGGAATTTTGGCTTCAGGTACTATAAGAGGGAATAGATTCGGCAAAATTGATTACAAGTCTGAAAAGTATTTGAAAAAAGGAGGCCATGAAACTTTTAACTTCCGTATGGAAAGAGCAGACAATATTTTTCTTTTTAAATGGCTTGATGGGGAATTGTGCAACTCGTGGCATCAATCCATGGTCATGAGCCCGTCAACGAAGTGTCACGATTTTGTGCTGAAAAAAGAAAAGTTTTAAAAATAACACAACCAAACATTGTAACAGAGTACAACATTAATGTGGGAGGAGTAGACAAAGTGGATTTTCTCCTTTCTTTATATAGAATTTCGATTAGATCTGGAAAGTGGACTCCTAAGATTTTTGACCACTTCATTGATTTAGTTGCGTGTAGCTTGTGATTAGAATATAGAATGGATCACGAAAACAATAATTTGAAAAATAAGTATATGGACTTACTGAGCTTTATATTCGTGTTTTCTTTTAAATGGAAATATTTGCACTTATTCTTCCTCTTCTTCTTCTTATCCGAATCATGAAGGATACATCTACGTGCCCATACTTTCCTTCAATAGGAGCATCGGGACTTAACGAAATGTTCCCAAGCTTCTCTATCATTCGCCAATGTTTTTATCTCGTTCCATGTTTTTCCACTGTTTTTAATATCTTGGGACAGATTATTTATTCAGGTGGTCTTTGGCCGGCCTGGTTTTCTGCTACCTTGTGAATTCCATGCCGATGCTTGACGGCATATTGCATCCAGTTCTTTTCTCAAAGTATGACCGATCCATTTCCATTTCGGTTCTTTAATGACAACGGGAATCGGCTACATGTTGCTTCTCTTGTACAAAGCCTTGTTGCTTATAACATTGGGCCACCAGACCCTCAGAATGTATCGTAGACATCGATTTGTAAAGCTCTGCAACTTAGAATCCAGTTCCTTTGTTGTTAGCCAGGTTTCCGAGCTATATAGCAAAATCGATAGAACATTAGATTTAAAAATGTTTAGATCTGTTCTTGTTGAAACTATAGTTATTTTCCATACGTTCCGCAGTTGAAAGAACGTAGCGTTTGCTTTACCAATTCTATGCACTATATCTGCCTCGCACTGTTCTTTGTTGTGATCAGGCTTCCGAGGTAACAGAATTCTTCGACAAACTCCACATCTTCGTGTTCTATCACGAACGGGCCGTTTGTTTGTCCTCGTATTTTCAATGCTTTCGTTTTTCCAATATTAACCTTTAATCCAGCATCTGCTCAGCTGACAACTAGGTCATCAAGTTTCGATTGCATATTCGCGTATCTGGTAGACAGTATGCATACATCATCAGCATAGTTCAGGTCCTCGAGGTGGACGTTTAAAGTCCATTGGATTCCCCGGCGGCCATGGTCGAGTGCATTTCCCATTACATTATCTATGACTAGGAGAAATAGAAGAGGGGACAGAAGGCATCCTTGTCTTACTCCCGATTTGGGGGAAAAATGTTCTGAGAGTTGACTGTTGTGTAGTACTCTGCATTGAAACCCATCATATTGTGCCTTTATAAGATTTGTCAGCTTGGGAGGAATACCCGCTGCACTTAATAGCTCCCGTATTTTGCATCGAAATATACTACCAAATACAGTGGTGTTATCTACAAAAGTTAGGTAGAGGTTGCATTGCCACTCTTCCACTTGTTCCGCTATAATTCTCTCTGTTCTTTGCGCTATTTACTCTCACCGACCCATTTATTCGATTAAGCAGGATTCTGGTGAGTATCTTGGAGGGTATGGAGAGTAGTGAAATTCCTCTATAGTTCTTACTCTTGGAGAGGTTTCCTTTTTTTTTGGCAGTTTTATTATGATTCCTTGTAACCTGTCATCGGCTAGCTTTTCATAGCTCCATATTTTCTGCAAAAGCGGTTGGAACAGAAGCGTCATTTTCTGTGGACAGCATTTTAGAATCTCAGGTGGGATGCGATCATATCCCGCTGACTTGTTTTTCTTTAATTTCTTAGTCATTTATTTTTGCTGTCAACAAATTACACGAAAAACTAACGAATACAATCGATTAAAAATTGAATCTTCTCAACATTTGTTACCATTGCATTTTAGAACAATCTTTCCCAAATGAAAAACGAAAGAAAGGACTCGACGGCATTTGCTGCGAAGTTTTTTCTTTTTTGATATTATCAAAGTAGCGTTTTCTTGTGCTTTTGATTGCTGCCTTTTCTTCTCTCCCGTGAAAAAATCAAAACACAAGTTTATCAATGGCAATTAGTTTATCGTTCTCCGTAACCTGGCTTTTGCTATTTAGATGTAAAAATAGATCAGCAGAAAATTGAAACCCAATATATAATCAACCCATAAAAACAAAGTTTTTATTAAAACAATTTCTTTCCTTATGCGCATGAGTTTTGAATATCTCCGTGACTGCGCGTGACTGTGTGCGACTATCTTAAAATTAATCTTTGGTCACAACAAGTCTATGAGCAAAGTTTCAGATCCATCAGATGAGGGGAAGTGGAGTTTTAATCTCTCCATGACTCTGCGTGACTATGTCAAAGTTATTCTTTTTTCACAGCAAGTCTATCGACCAAGTTTTAGATCGATCGGATGAGGGAAAATGGGTTTTAAATGCTATGGGTTTTAAATGCTATGCGTGACTGCGCGTGACTATGTCGAAGTTGATCTTTCTTTACACCAAGTATATCGACCAAGTTTCAGAACGGTCGGATGAGGGTAAATGACATTTAGATCACTCCGTGACTGTAAGTGACCACGCGTGACTGTGCGTGACCAAGTCAAGGTTAATGTTTTTTTTCACAGCAATTGTATGGACCAAGTTTGAGATCGTTCGGATGAGGGGAAATGATATTTAGATCACTCTGTGACTGTGCGTGACTACCTCTAAATTAATCTGTAGTCACGACAAGAGTATGGACAAAGTTTCAGATCAATTGGATAAGGGGGAATGGGGTCCACCCATGACAGACAGACAGACAAAGAGTATGAGTTAATAGAAAGAGTTTAAAAAGGAGCATAATTTAAAATGATATTTTTAATGGAAATCGATGTTTAAATATTTAGAAATTCCGATTGCTAATATACTTTAAGCGTATGATGCAGATTTACTAAAGGCTACACTTATTGCAATGCTTGTAAAAGAATACGTAATATTGCATGAAAACTGATTTAGGAAGAATGAAGGCAAACATAAATGAGCTACTGTTTACCGACAAGCACCATCCATAAATTAAAAAGATTGTTTAATGTTTTAAAATGCACTATGTCTCAATTGATCTAGGATTATAATTAGGTCCACAAAGGGTTAAACCTGGTCTCTTTGTATGTATAAAACTTATATATATTAAAATAGCTTGTATATCATACCCCCAAATGATTTGGAAATAATCGTAAACAGCTGGCTCAAGTTGTATAAATTGCGTTGCAAGAAGAAAATAAATTAGTTTTTCAAAAACCAGTTTATTGCAATGAAATAAAATAGTGTTAATATATAAAGAAGATATAAGAGGAAGCTAACGTTGGAATACTAACTTACAGCAACAGGCAGAGTTAAAGTTGTGGTCACTTTTTGTTTATATAATTCAATAAAAATAATTTGTATGTTTGTTTAATTTAAACAAATAAGAAAATTATAGACACCTTGCATTCACTGTATAACTATTAGCCTACTTTGCTGAGCTCACAATTGCATACACTTGCACAATTTTTATGTTAGCAATTTGTTGTTTTAAGCAAATAGTTTTCAATATTTACTTAAAGTTTTTTAAAGTGTATATAAACCAAATTTGATAAAAATCTATGCAATAATTCTGTGTTTGATAGATTTGAGTGAATAAAGAAGATTTATACATACTGTAGTGGTCAATACATTTGCAACTGACATCAAATTTTAATTTATCATTAATGTTCTACACAAAAAAACTTTCAGTATAAATTTTAATTATTTATTTTATTAAATTATGTTATTGTTTATTATACTACAAAACAAAAAAATTATTCATAAGATTAAAATAATAAAAAAAACAAGTTTTATCAAAACTAATCCAAATTTAAGTGTTCAAAACATTTGCAATTATTGATGACTTCAAAAGAAAAAGCAGAAAAATATTTATGTTAGTTTAGTAGTTTGTTTCATAACCTTTATTTTTTATTACATGAGAACATCTTTTAGGCATTGAGGCTATGAGCTTTTCAATATAATCCCTTGGAATTGTATTCCACTGTTGCTCCAACTCAAAGCTCATCACTATTTCGGAAGACTTTATTGCTGATATTTCGTTTAACAATCATCCACATGTTCTCAATCGGGTTGAGATCGGGAGACTGTGGTGGCCACGACATGACATTAAGGTTATTTTCATCCAACCAAGCTTTTACAACCCTTGATGTATGCTTGGGATCGTTATCGTGTTGAAAAGTCCAAACAAGTGGCATTTCCCATTAAGCATACGGAAGCATAACTGAGCTAAGAAGGTCTCTATAGATAGTGCCCGTCATTGTATTTGTGATGCGGTAAATTGGACCAATTCTATATCCTGAAAAACATCCCCACACCATAATATTTCCAGCTCCATGCTTTACTGTGGCGGTTGTGTACCTCGGATTAAACTTTTCACCACGAGGTCGTCGAACATTGACTCTTCCGTCTGATCCCCGGAGGTTGAATTTTGACTCATCAGACCATAACACATTTCTCCACTGCTGTTGGGTCTTTGTATGTTCGCGGGCAAACTTAAGTCGAGCTTTTCGGTTTTATTTTCTGACAATTGTTTTTTTGTACACTTATAACTTCTGAGACCATAATCTCGGGCTCTTCTTTTTATAGTGGAAAGGCTACGTCAAGAGGAATTTCAGTTTTAGCTTCTCTGGGAACTGCTTTCGGATATTTCGTAAAAAATTTTTTTATTTTTCGGTCTTCTCTTCCTGTTGTTACACGGTGTCTTCCTCCTTTGTGAACTGTTTGGATGTTTCCGCTATTAACTATACGACAAATCGTTGATTTGTGAACAGAGTATTTTATAGAAATTTCTCTTTGAGAAAGTCCATTTTGAAAGTCATTTAAAATTTTTGACTTTAAGTCGGAATTGTATTTGTTTCCCGCCATTTTCCGCAAACAATATTAATACGATGATCATCCTTGCAACTTCTAACTAAAACTATTAATGTAAAAGAATTAAAACGCATTTTTTAATAAAATGCAAAAACCTTGATCTCAAATTGCAAAAAAGAATGCGATCACCGTTATAATTAATGACGTGTTAATGTAAATTGCTTTGTAAAGAGTAAGGGAAATGGCAGTTCCAAATGTTTTGAACACTTGCATTTGACTATTTCTATGAATATTAATTTTTATTGCTGTAATTTAACGGATTTGATTTTAGTTTTTATTTGTTTAACAAACACAATAAATGAAGCTATGAAAAAAATAGAAAGTAAGTAACGAAGAATCATTTGATGGAAGATAATCAATGAAAAATTCAAGTCCGATTTCAGTTGCAAATGTATTGACCATTACTGTATATGCTGACTATGACTAAAAATGGTCCTACAGGGTAAATTTTATAACGACTGATTAAAGATCGTAAGCACAAATAAAGAAAATTTTACCGTTATCTATATGATAATCGTAGGGCAAATTAAGTCGATGCTGCTTAGAGGCGTAGGCGTAGGGCTAGGTCTGAATCTGTATCGATTTTCACCAGTTCTAATATGCGGCCTATAATTTGATTACAAGGATTACATGAACACACAGACAAACAGACAGATAGACATCCAGACGGACGAATGGATGAACGGGTGAACGAACATCGCTAAGTCGATTCAGTATCGATGTCAAGTCAATAGGTATAATTGGTATAAGTAGGTCTTGGTCAAATAGTTACAAACATCTGCACAAACTTATTGTACCCTCACCACAGTTGGTATAGGGTATAAAAATAAAAAGTTAATTTTGCATACAACTTTTTGTCAAGCTTTTATTTTATATTTGTCCTCCTTCATACGTCAGAACGAATGATGGAATTCCTCTTGCATATCTAAATAGAGTGTCAGCCAGTCCTCTTTAATGATGCATTTAATTTGAGTAGAAAAAAATTCACTTGTTATTCAAATTCAGTCGGCATAAAGTTTTAAGTACACATCCGTTTGTTTGTTTGTTTTTGTTGCTGATGACGATTTTTTGAAAAGAGTACAGTTTCACATTGTTTACTTCAATTGTACTTGTTTACTTTCATTCATATAAGTGCATGTATGTATGTACATTAGAGTAGAGTGTCTCGATTTGCATGAGGGGACAAAGTAAATTGTGCGGTCTCAGTTTTTATGAACTGGATCTTAAAGTAAATACCATTTTTTTTTTCAAGATTTTTTATATTTCTGCAAAAAAAAAACGAGTGCCTATCATGTGAAAAGTTTAAATATGTATTGTAACAAATGCCTACCCAGTTAAAAAATATTAAATTTTTAGAAGGCGGGCTAAACGAAATTTCATATCAAAGTGCTTTACTATTAGAGCTTACAATTCTGCCTTATGAGATAGCAGTTTTAAAGAACAAATCATTTAAATTCGCCAAAACTAGTACATCTAAGTGGGAATTTACTTAATTTATTTAATCACACAGAAAATAGATTCGTTGTAGCAACATAATTTGTTGCCAACCAAATTTTTGTAGTCCTGTATACTATCACATAATTTTGTTGTGTTTACTGAATTACACTTTTCAAACAATCGTAGATTTGATTGTATGAATTGCATAATTTAGTTCATACTATAGAATTTAGAGTTTATTTATCGGTTGCCGTAATTATTTATTTTGGTAACCTATTTCAAAGTGTATTCGAGGCGCTAAAAAGGATTCTTTTTATAACTTATTGATTTTAAAATAAGGAATTAAGTATAAATAAAATTAAAAAAATATAACATGATAAAAAAAATTCTATGTTACATATTGTTAAATTTTATATACGATAACATTTAACAAATTTAGAAATGAAATTGTGTTAATTTTTATTGCTTTTCGATTTTGGCTTCAAT
This sequence comes from Cordilura impudica, assembly GCA_963682025.1. NCBI lineage: Eukaryota > Metazoa > Arthropoda > Insecta > Diptera > Scathophagidae > Cordilura > Cordilura impudica. The sequence goes on along the minus strand of OY821519.1, from coordinate 198,375,976 downwards.
ACATTTTTTTGTAAATGTTTCATAATTATATGTATATACACTTTACTTAAATCATATAAAAACTTGACTCTCACAAAACTATCCTAAACTTATTCAATAATTTTAGGATAGCAGTCTCTTTGGTATAGTCTGCAATTTAAAAAGATTTTAAAAGACACATTTTAACGTTTTATTTTTATTTTATTTTATTTTCCGAAAATTACAATTTATACCCTATACAGCTATTTGGTTTGGGTATAATGACTTTGTGCTGCTAATTGTAACTACCAAAAACATTTCACTTAGACCTACCTTTTATTATACCGATCGACTCAGAATCACTTTCTTAGTCGATTTTGCGATGTCCGTAAATCTGTCTGTCTGTATGTCCATGTAAACCTTGTAATCAAACAACAGGTCGCAAATATGAATATATTTTGATGCAATTTGGTATTTAAGCTTTTATCGGCCACAGGATGAACGCTATTGAAGCGGGTAAAATTCAGTCCATGTTAAGACCTAGTCCCCATACAAATGGCCCCTATAAAATCGACGTAAATTGCCATAAGATCCAAATTATCATATAGATCTCAGTCAATTTGGGATTGTATGTATTTATTATATCCATTAATTAGTAGTACAAAAATAATCCCTATAGGATAGTCATAGGCCCCATATAGAGCTGCTTCCCGATCTTCACTTAAATCTATCAAACAACAAGAAAATTATAGTCGGTCTAGACCGACTATACAATACTCTATACCATGGTTTAGAGACCCTATCTCTTAGGTCAACCTACTTAAATATAGAAAATAAACATAAACGAAATTTGAGTGGCATTGTTATCAATTTGTTTGCCTTCGGATTCTATATTTATATGGGGACTAGGTCCAAAATTGGACCGATCCTGACTATATATGGTAAGGTGACTTATTTTTTGAGAAAAATCTGTGCAATATTTTTGTTTTTTTTTTTATAAATTTAAGTGAAGACGCAAATCAGCTTCATATGGGGGTTATGGCTATGAATTGGCGTTAGGGTTTATTTTTCGACCACTGATAAATGGATGTAATAAACCTAACAAACCCAGATCTATATGGAAATTTGGATATAATGGCACCTTTAAGTCGACCTCATAGGGGTCATTTAGGTATGAACAGGGACTGATTTTCACCAATTTCAAGGGCGTTCATCCCATGGCTGACAGGGTCTTTTACACTAAATTTCATCAAAACCGCTAAATCGACTCGAAAGTGATTCAGAGTCGATCGGTATAACAATGATGGGTCTAGGTCAAATATTTTTGGTAGTTTAAAAATCAGCACAAAGGGTATAATTAATGCAGGTTAAGACAGTTCCGGTAGTATATTTTTTTAACTAAGGCTTGCTGGACATCCAAAAATATAGAAGCGCAATAAATTTGGCTTTCCATTATCTCTCCTATAACATTGCTCATATTGATGCATGAACACTATTTGCTGAGTTTCGAATAGCTTTTTTGGAAAAGTCTTTCAAACAACGTGGAAAAAATTGACACTAAGCTTATCGTTCTGTATGAGTGAACTATCGCGATGAAGAGGTCCAGTAAGCGTGAAGATTCTGAGAGCGATGCCGGCGGTAGCGTAGCTACTGGCAGAGCCACCCTTGCCATTTTCATCCAAAATTAGTCGATATACTTGGTATCGGCAAAACGTGGTGGCCAGATAATGGTGAATTCATATCCCAAAACGCAAAATTATTTTACTCTGGCAATCTTGACCAAAATCACAGAAACGGTGTGGGAATTATTTTAAACAAAGGTGTAGCGAAATGCGTTAAGGGTTTTTTTTTCCAGTATCAGGAAGAACAATGCTACTAAAACTGGAAGCCAAACCAATCAATTTAAATATCAATCAGATATATGCACACACAGCGGATAAAAGTAATGAAGAAATATTATAAGCTTTCTTTGCTGAAATTGAAGATATAATGAAAATTACTAAACCTCATGAGATGACAATAGTTCAGGGCGATTTTAATGCAAAAGTAGGAGATACTAAATAAAGTACCTAATGTAACAGGTCAATACGGATTCAGAGAAAGAAGTGAAAGAGGTGATAGACTCATACAATTTTGTCAAGAACACAAAATGAAAATCACAAACACATTGTTCTGCCTTCCTGCCAGAAGATATCTCCCCAAGATGAAAAAGAAAACATTGCACGAAATCAAAAACGACTACATACTCATAAACGAAAGATATTGCTCCTCTATCACAAGAACATCAACTTACTCAGGGGCTGACGTACCTTCCGACCACAATCTGCTAGTCACAAACCTACGTACGAAACTTACAATAATGAAGAAAAGCAAATCACGCACGAAAATAAATACTGGAAAACTTGAAGATTAGAATATAACTACTAAAATAAGAGGAGAAATAAATCTACAACTAATTAATGTGAACAGATATGGAATGCAGTCAAAAATATTTTAAAACAATAACGGAAAAAAATATAAGAGACAGTAAAAGGCCAAAAAGGAACGAATGCATAACAAATGGAATACTGAAATTAATAGAAGAACGCCGTGAACATTAAAACGTAAATTACGAGCGATACTGGGAATTAAATAGGGAGATTCGAACTGCTGTGCGCATCGCAAAGAATAAAGACCTGAAAAAACAATGCCTGGAGATTTAAAGATTGCAATTTTTACATGACGACTTTAATGTCCATAAAAAGCTAAAAGAAACGGAGGGAGTATACCGCAAAACCACTCCGAAGGTTTTATATAACAACAGCAACGAAGTTGTACTTGGCAATGAAGAAAAGAAATTTATCTGTACGGAATACGTAAAGTAAGTATTCACCGCCACCAATAGAGAAATTTGTGAATCCCCAACATAACCACTTACAGGAAACCCAATTACTAAACGAGAGTTAGAGAGCTTGTGACCCGGATGAGATACCCGCAGAAATTCTAAAGTTGATAGATGATAACAACATCCAACTATTAACTGAATTATTTAATTACATTTATAATACTGCACAATACCCACAAGATTGGCTGAAATCAACCTTCATAACGATTCCCAAAAAGAGCTGCCCCCGGTATTGTAGCGACTATAGACTAATAAGCCTGATGAGTCATGCCCTCCAAATTTTCCTCCGTATAACTCACACTAGAATATATGAGAAATGTGAAAAAGTAATGGGTACGATCCAGTATGGGTTTAAAGAAGGCATGGGAACTCGCGAGGCACTTTTCTCAATACATACATTGGTTCAAAAATGTCTTAACCTTAAAACTACCAAACACATGCATCGAAAGAGTACAGAATTTTAAATATTCCGGCGTTACAATCAACGACAAAGGGATTGTTCAAAAATATAAGATGCCGTATAGAAATGGCTTGAGATGCCTTTTTTAAATACAAAAAGGTACTTACAAGTCACGATATTCTTCTTGAAACAAAATCAAGATTCACTAAAACATATGTATGGTCAGTTTTACTATATGCGGTGGAGACATGGACCATAAAATCATTATACATAAAAGGATTAGAGGTTTTGGAATTTGGGTTTATAAACGAATACTCAAAATACCAAAATAGCTGTAACAATCGATAACACGAGCGAATATGGAAGGAAAAGCTGTTATAGGGAGAACAGAAATAACATGGATCGATAATACTGAATTATGGACTGGTATCAGATATATGGACAGACTTCTGAGTGAAGCAAGAGATCGAGGGGCTTTTGCGGAGCTACTGAATAATATATAAAATGAATTTTTTGAAATGTTAAGTATATAACAAATTGTAATTGTATTGGTCGCTAAAATTCGAAGAACGAATTAGCAAATAAAGAAGCAGAAGAACAGAGTTTTCCAGTTTATTTGGTTTCGATACCATTATAATTTTATCAATAACAAGATAAATATTGCATCTAAATTTTTATACCGAGTGTCGGGCAAAAGTAAAGCACGAACTCCCACGAAAATTTTAGCAAATATCTAGGTACAATACTAAAATTTGATTTCGCCATGCCCCTCCGCCCACAGATCAAAAATCAAATATCAGACTACAGTGTCACCCGAAAAGCTATTCAGAAGATTCTGTGCCTTAAATACATTGCATTTAATAATATTATGAATATGACTGAAAAAAATATATGTTTTCTTGAATATTTTAACACCAGCGCCACCTACAGGTGAAAAACTTTGTCAGAAACTTTGGTTTTATGTACATAATATATGTTGCGAATTTGAGCTAAATTGGACCGTAAATAAATTTTTTGGGAAAATCTCGACCCCAGCGCCACCTATCAGGTACAAAAAAAGTTATGCAAATCGCAGAACCAAAGGAACATATGGTATGAATACGAAGTCGCTAGCATTAGTGGTTATACAGTTATTAGAGTACCAACATACGCACCAACGTTTTTATATATTAAGATTAGCATGGAGATTTTTTTTGATTTTACAGCTTGAAATCTAGCCTGGACATTTTCTGGGATTTAAATTTTTAATTTCTCTCCAAATTTCCCAAAATACAGTTTTATAGATCGGACTCATTCGATATGGAAATTCTTTATTTCAGTTACTTCCAGTGCGTTACAAAAAGAGAATGTGGTAACATTTTGAAGGCCTTTGATATACATTTGTCCGATCTGCACCAAGAGTTATTAAGTTGATATTATTATTACATTAATTAACTGGTTTTTGTTGCTTTTATTTAAATTTATCTCTTACTTATTTTCAGCTGATGAAATACATAGTTCTCTATCCGATTTATGACCACACTATTTAATTGCCATCTCTTGTTTGGTATCCGCGAGGGTACTTACGCTGATTTGTATGCTGTCTCCACGTTGGAAGGATGTGCCTTCTCGGTGGGTAAATGTGTTGCGGGGACGTTCGTTTCAAAAAGTCCTTAATTGGAATATTTGTTTTTGAGATTGTTTGAGGTATTATGTCGCATTCCACAGATTCTTTTCATTATTATTTACTGGACTTAAATTACTTAAAAATCTTCCACTGCAATTTAAATTAGTTTAACTGCTTCTTTACATAGTTCGCTGTTCGGATAAAGTTAACTTTGTCCGTAGGAAGCCTCGTTCTTTTCAAACTTTTCCTGGACGTTTCTCATTTTAATAAGTGCTCTTATTTGGACAAAAACCTGAATTTTTGTAATTTTAGTACGGAGTGGGTAAAAAGACGCTTCATGCTTTATTTTTAGAAATAGTCTTTATTTCTTCCTATAACTCGGATCCGGTTGTATTAGAAATATTTAAATATAATTCATTATCAATCCAATCTTCAATTAAGTTGACGTTCGATTTAATAAAGAATAGTTTAGTATTTTTTTATTGTTTTTTGAAAACGGTTTTGTTATTAACAATGATAGGACAGCGCTGGAAATAATATCTATTTAGGTTCTAGAAGTCCCTTAATAAATGAAAGCGCATTGGTTATTGGACAGTTTCTTTCCTTTCGGATTAGAAAAACCCCACCATGGATTTTAATACCCTCCACTTTAGTGTGCAGAGGGTATATATACGTTTGTCATTCCGTTTGTAATAACTAAAAAAAAATTTTGGACCCCATAAAGTATATATATTTGTGATCCTTATAAAAAGAGGAGTTGATATAGCGATGTCCGTCTGTCCGTATGTGGAAATCATGATGACGGCTTCAATCGGGTCGCTGGGGTGCACGTTGGCATACAATATCATTCACTTTTATCCTGAGAAGTTTGCTATTTAAAATCGTCCAAATCGGTTGATTAGGTCCCGAGAATTGAATGAAGAAGTAAAAAAGTCTTGAAAAAATATGATTTGTCTATGTCGTTCTTGTCACGATCACGCCCTCATTAGGATAATTGGGGCACTGGTTTTTAGTGTGTATGATTGACCAACATCATGAGAAGGTTTCTGTTTCAAAAATTATGAAAATCGGTTTAACGGTTCCCGAGAAATCACTGAAGAAGTAAAAAAAAAAATTGAAAAATATATGTTTCCGTATTATTCTTGTTGTTATTCTAAATGTTGTATTGTTGTCATTGCTGGACTTGTTGTTTTTGTGGTCTTTGTGGTAATAGTATAATAAAAACTAACCCTTTGTACATTTTTTTTATCAACTCTGATAGAAAAATTTTAAAGTTTCCATTGTTTTGGCATCACTAAAAAAATTTGTAAGATAATTTTTGTAATTGTCGCGAGCCTGTCTGCAAATTTTCAGATCGATTGGGTCAGGGGAAAGGGGTTTAAATCGATTCAAAATTTTTTCGACAAGCAGACAAGCAGACACAACGAGTTAATATAAAGGGAGTAAAAATTTTCCAACATCTAAAGCAAATAATGCTAAACTACCTAGTTGTTAGTAAAGAAAACAATATAAATTTACCAAAAAAAAAAATTTTATGTATTAATTTATTTAAAGAAAAACAACAATAACTTTTGATGTTTTATTTTTTGTGTGTAATACATACCTACATATATTGATTAATAAAATAATATATATATATTCCATATACATATGTATTTATATTCATAATAACCGCATGTTAGAAATAAATCGTTATATTATTTTATTTTTATCAAATTCTCCAATATGTATTTTGTTTTAGGGAAAATACATTTGTTATGTATTAACAAACAGAGTGTGGCTTCATTTTGTTCAGTATTGCTATGCCACAATAGATGGCGCCACAATTTTTATTCATTGCAATAGTTACTTCTATTTTAACATGCATGTCAACATTTTCAATTAGATATCACACAACAATGTTAAGAGTATACACAGGGCTGGTCTTTTATGTCATACGTTTTTCCATTATTCTTTTACAAATATGACCATAAGTTTGGCATATTAACTTTTTGTTGTGTTTACAAAATAGAGTTACCGAGTTCATCAATGAGTTTTTGCTTTCAAAACAGTTCTACTTAGTTATATAAAATTATTATTCTGCTTTACCTAAAAAATATCTGATTGCGATTACATATAATTTTTAAAAAATGTTTATAATTACTAAAGCATTACTATTGACATAAATACAAAATTGCACCTTTTAAATTTTCCATTCAAATTTAAAAAAATATCAATTCTTAAAACTTGAATTCAGATTTCCAATTATTAATTAGGAAATATCAATTGAATTTCAAAAAATCATATTAAAATTTTTAAAAGTTTTTGTTCTTAACAAATAACCATTAAAAAAACATGTTTTCTTAAACAAGTACATTTTCTTAAAAAGTATTTTTTTAAAGTAATCTTTTTTAAAAAACTACCGTTTTAAAATGATAACTTTCTTCTTGAAGTAAATTTTCTTAGAAAGTTACCTTTTCTCAAACAAGGATCTTTTATAAAAAATAACTTTTTTTAAATAAATTTAAAAAAAAAGTAAATTCTTTTAAAGTCCTTTTTTTAGAAAGCATATTTTCCTGGTATATGGCAAACCAAAATTTGCCAAAATTTTTAGAAACTTTTATTTTGAAATACCGCATAATTATTATTATTATTCCTTATTGTAGCTATTGGTATTCTGTTGTAACGCATTGAATAATGAATTGCAACTCCATAAAGTATTTATATTCTTAACAACTCGAGTCCATATAATGTCCGTACATGCTTCGGTCTATCTGTCTTTTGAAATTACGGTCATTCTACAAAATAAAGCATTTACCTGGGTAAAGTTAAAATAATATTGTTTGTCGTTTCTACGAGCAGGTTGGTGGTTGAAATGGGTTAAATCGGACATCACTGTGTCAACGTATAGTCTAAAATATGGAGATACCTCCAAAAATGCTAAAAAATCTGTTTATTTGCTGAAATAATTTGGCAGTAAGTTTACCAAATTGTTTACTTTTTCAAATATATTGTTTATATTTATTATTAGTATTCAAACCGAGGTGGAGGGTATCAAAGATTCGGCACAGCCGAATTTAACACTCTCACTTGTTGGTATTAAAATCGCCTCCAATAAGTTTAAAAAAATGTCATACTGCTCATAAATAATTCTATATCTAGCTGGAAAGTAAACAGAGTATATAGATTCGCTACTACTATATATTTGCAAGTGGTTTTTCACTCCAGCTGCTTGTAAAAATAACTCAGTTATTAGCTTTGCAATTTCACATTTAATAGTAGATTTTATTAATAAAGCAGAACCAGCATGTGCTCTATTATTGGGTTGATTAGCTGTTATTATGTCAAAATCTTTTATACGAATAAAATATTCAGATAAATTAACATCTATACAATTATGTTTGAAGAAATATTTTGACTTCATTTCAATGATTTGAGATACTTAATAAAAAAAAAAATATATATTATATATATTGTTGGTATCCTTGCGATATTGGCTGAAACCTCAACGGATGCAGACTTGTGATATCACTTCAAAAGTTATTTAGCATTTTTGTATCCCTTTTTATGTTGTGCATATGAAATGGTATAAATTACCCTCTGCGTAACATTTTAGACCACATTAAAGTTGTTAAACTTCAAAGTTCTCATAGAAAATTCTCGTTTTAAGAAGTAATTAAAACAGAAGTAGGAAATAAAAGAAAAATCAGAAAATAACTGCATGATTTCTGTTTTTCATTTTAAAAAGGAATTTTAAAATGAGCATACAGTATACAAAAATATTGTTTATATACCCTACACCTTTCTGTAAGTTTGTATTGATGTTTGTAACAAAAATTTAGACATTGTGCCCATATAAAGCAGCCTTCCGGTTTTCAAATTCTTCAATCAGTCAAAATGGACACGCTATTGTTTACTAACTTTTAAAAAAGATATACCTAATTTGAGCATATGATAGGAAATTTAACGATATTTTAAAAGACCGGTTTACCGATAATTTACCGGGGGATTTTTTTTGTTAAAAAAATACTAAATATTAAGAACCCGTATACTAAAAACAACAAAAATGCATAAGTTGTACATCTGAATCGGTTTAAAGTTTACAGGTTTGACTAAATGAAATCTATATGTGACCTTCTCCGAGAAAATGTACCTAATCTGTCAAAAAACGGGTTGTGTCAAAAACGGTGGATTCTGGTACCTAAAGTTGGTATTTCATGTCAAGTGCACATACTTTTGAAACCGATGTCTTCCGATCGGGATGAAATTTGCACCAAGGTTAGTGCTATTAGATAGTAGTTTAGACACAATTTTTCAATAAGATCGGTCCAGATCTCTCTGAGTTAGAGGGGATCAAAATTTGACATTTTGGCCATACAGGTGTTTTTTCTCATCCATGTAACTTATTACCTATTGTTCTTAGAAAATTTTCTCCCAAAGAGTTTAGATAGCATTTCTTCAATATTTCGGAAAAAAATACTTGAAAACAAAAAAATTTGTAGACTTTTTTTTTGCTAAATTAAAGCATTTTTTTGCCTTTTTTTCAAAAAGGGCTTTTTTTTTTTTTTTTTCGTAAGAAAGCTTAGGATTTTTCCTTTAAGAGCATTTTGGTCGCTTAGTGGGATGGGAGTGGGATATCTAACAAAATAAATGTTTTGTAACTCAAGACAACGGTTTTTCAATTTTTCACAAATGCACTATTTTGAATTTTTTCCTATTTGTGTGTAAAACCTTAAAAACAAAACTTATACTGAGAAACTAGACAAATTAACCTTTCCGAAGGTATGTAACATACCTTCATAATGGTTATCTGTAACCTGAAAGAGTTATTTGCAACATTTAAATCTGAACACGAGGATGTTAGAATTGGCTTCACGAAATTAACCCAAATGAGGCCAAAACATTGCGTTTTGGCAGAAAGCAGCAGAACTCACACAGTATGCGTTTGGATTTACCATGAAAATGTTAAACTGATGTTGAAGGAAATCAACTTAAAGTACTTAACAGATGATTCGGCAGAAGATTTACATGATTACCGCGATTGCCTTAAATTGACTATGTGTCCTAATGCAACAACTTCTTGCCACTTAGGTGAATGTAGCAATTGCCCGAAAACCACATTTATCAATGAAAATTTAATCAACTGTTTAGATCGAGAATATATAGAGGAGGTCAAATTTGATTCTTGGATTCAGACTGAAATATTGAAGAAATAGCTATCTAAACTCTTTGGGAGAAAATTTTCTAAGAACAATAGGTAATAAGTTACACGGATGAGAAAAAACACCTGTTTGGCCAAAATGTCAAATTTTGATCCCCTCTAACTCAGAGAGATCTGGACCGATCTTGTTGAAAAATTGTGTCTAAACTACTATCCAATAGGATTAACCTTGGTGCAAATTTCATCCCGATCGGAAGACATCGGTTGCAAAAGTTGGTGCACTTGACATGAAATCCCCCATATATAAAATTCATTTTCTGTTTGTTTGTTTGACCGCTATACAAACTTTTATTTTTAAACGGATTTCTCTGAAATTTGGTACACACGATCCCTGTACCAGAGGGAAGGTCGCTATATGCCTACCGACCATGCCTACTTTTACGCAGACTTTTTCTATATAATTACTTTTCTCTTTTTTGGTATATTTGTTCGCTTTACAAATTTTTATTTGTTAACGGCTTCCTCTGAAATTTGGTACATACGATCTCTCTACTCCACGGAAGGTCACAGTATGCTTCTTACCGACCACGCCTGCTTTTGCGCAGACTTTTTCTTTATAATTAATTTTCTGTTTTTTGGTATATTTGTTCGCTACACAGATTTTAAATTTTTAGACGGATTTTTTTGAAATTGATACACACGGAAATAACTTCACGATGAACAATTTCCCTAAATTTAAAAAAGGGTCCCCAAAAGAAATGAACAAATTCCCAATTTTTTCCAAAAACGAATAAAAAATGATTTACTCCCCAAATTCATTCTTAAATTTTTCCATATTTTTATTTCATGAATTTTGTTAAATATTTATTTAAGTGAAAATTTGCACACTGCTCTCAATACCTGCACTGCAATAAACGCATTTAAAATCTGTATTCTTTTCAATAGCATCATGTCGGTGCACGGAACCTGAAAATGATGAATGATCTGAAAAATGTATTTTGGCAATTAAAATAAGACGACGACAACTGTGCGGCAGCACGGTTATGGCTGCTAAACGCGCGGACGCGATGCGCTCGCAGAACACAGCTTAGCTAAAATATCGAATGATCTGAAGAATATAGTTTGGCGTTTAAAAGAAGTTGACAACAACTGCGCGGCAGCACGGGTGTGGCTGCCAAACGCGCGGAATCGGGCCACGGACGCGGACGAGATGCGACGCTCTCGCGAACATAGCTCAGCTAATATATTGCAATGATCTGATAAATATATTTTGGCGATTAAAATAAGTTGACGCTAATTGCGCGGGAGAACGCGTGTAGCTGACAAATGCGCGTACGCGGCTCGCTCGTGGAACACAGCTCAGTGAAAAGTCTTATGATAAATTTGATCTACGTATCTGCTATAATTATCTGTTGATCCAAATAGGCCACACATATACAATAAGCAGTTGCTTAAAGCAACCTTGCCGCACAATTTTAAACGTCGCATCCATTTTCCATTTTTGAAACTTCTATAAATTTGACGTCCCTGCTCAATGATGACGACTTATTGAATTAAGTAATTCTATTTTTAAAAGTTCTGATTCCTCTAATTTGCAAACGATTCCGTTATATTTGGTGTTAAAAAAATAAATAAACTTAAAAAAAAACTTGAAGCGGTTCCGTAGCTTATTTTTGAAGCATTTTTCTGTAGCGTCTTATAAAAAACTTCTGATTTAAAATATCAGAAAATTTTACACTGAAAAAAAAAAAAAAAAATGAATTTACTCCCACAAAAACGCAAACATTGGATAATTTTTTCCATCATGAACAAATTCCCCCATCCCATACAAATTTTTGGGGAGAAAGTTAAGTTTTTTGAGGAATTTCTTAATTGGGCAATAAGTACCCAGCCCCAGGTAAGCACAGTGAACCATTTTTCAAGTCAAAGGCCTTTGGATCCCGGGCAAGACCGGATACAAACAGCTAGTTAAATAAATAAAACAATCGTTATGCCTTATTATTTTAATACCAAAACTAGTGAATCCATTAATTATACCCTGTACCACCATGTGGTACACCATGTGGACACGCCAACATTGATTCAAAGGTTTTGAAGGAAGTACTGCACGGCTAGTGAAATAAATTGTTAGCAATTGTGAATCAGCTTTATTAATGGTCTTTTTACATGGTCACTTTTTGAAAACTCGAAAGGGTGCAGCCGATAATGTGGTGCTGCCATTAAGCGAACAACAGCCGCTCTTGCGTCTCACGGAGAAGATATAGCAGATGCAGAAAAATTGTACCACTCGCTTTTAGGCAAAATTAAAAAACAAATTTTCAATATGAAAAAAATGTTGCCCAAAAATGTAAAAACTGTTCATGGCACAAGAGACATTCACAAAATATTTACAGGATCCAGAGGTGATATATTACATAGAAGTATCTATTGCTTCTTCAATGCAAACATCTGAGTGACCGGGCAACTATGTTATTGCCATAAACATGATCCGAAAGTCGAGAATGCAGGCTTCAGAAAAATGATTTCTCATAATGATTTCTCTCCATTTCCAATGGAGTATACGCATACTTGTTATTAATATTGATACTACTAGAATTACTATTTTTTATAAAAGAATTAACCGGGCTTTGATTCATTTTCAGATTGGTTTACATTTTTTAGTTACACATAAGAAAATATTTTGAATGCCACAAAATGTCTTGAACGCCACACGAGTAATCTTTTTCTCAGAATATTTTTTTTTTTATTATATTTTTTACCGCTACGTCAGTGCTTCACTAAAATCCCTAAATAGATGCTCTTTCGTTGAAAAATTTCAAAATTTATTCAAATGAGAATTTTTGAAAAAGTTTATCTAGATAATTTTAGACGCAACATCGCAGAAAGGTTTATTTCAAATTGCCTTGCATTTCATGTATTTTTATGTATTTCTGCTTCGTGACGTTCAAGACAGAAATTCTCTTATTCCTTAACAAAATATAATGATTTTTTACAGAGCCTAAAAGCGAAGTCGCATTCTTTAGCAATCTTCCCGTAAATCGGGAACTCTATCTGAAATATTTAAGAGAATTTTAAAACAAACAAAAGAAATATTCGTGTACGTTTTGATTGAAATAGACCCATATGTTTAGTTTTTTATATAATCTTGAATTTGAGTTTTTACTGACTTTGAGTTTTAAATAAATTTGAGTTTTTATTGAAGTACTATTGTGAATGTACTTATAACATTTAGTTATTTTATAATTACTCCCAATGAATAATCGTATCGTTAAGTAATGTTGTGAGTGTACTTAACGTTAAAAATTTTGTGAGGCCTTTTATAAAATATTGAAATAAAATATATGATTTCATTGTATATTTTATTTATCGACCTTTTTCAATTTCATATTTTAATTTGTTTCTTTAGAGTTCTCTAAATCAGGCTTTCAAGGTCAAGTACTTATAGAAATGAAAGATTATTTACTTCATTGTTTTACTCCGACGTTCCGTTGGTATTTTTCCAACTTCCTCAGGGAGAAAATTTTATTAAATAAATAATCCTTCTTTGTCAAATTTACTTTATTTTTATAAAATATATCAGAAGTTTTAATCGACGACACAAAACAATTATATGTATAATTTAATAAAAATAATCGTAAAAATACAAAATAAAAATATCACAGGAAATAGTTAGTTCTTAATAATGCTTAGATAACATTTGAGTTAAAACTGTGATTTTAGCATTATTAAGAACTATCTACTCACAAACATATTTTAACAAGTTTCAAGAAGTAAGCACTAAATCGAGTAATCATACCAATAAAAATCTTCAAAACTCATTTAAAGGGGATTTTCAGTCGTGAGTTACATTGTCGTGAATGAAACAAAAATGAATGAATGAATGAAACAAAAAAAAAAATTGCGAGTTGATAGTGATGTTCAAGTCTCCCATGAACGCATGCTTCTTTAATCAGAGCGTAACCCTGAATAAAAAAATGATTGCAGTTATTTTTCCGGATGTTTTCCAGTTTTAGTTTCAGTAAATTTTGATTTTTGTACTGATTTCTTAGTTATGTATTTTTTAGTACCATATTATTAATTTCATATTCATATAATTTCAAGAGATCGCCTTTTTTCAAACCAATATCCTTATAGTAAGCACACAAGAATATAATATTAACACATCTCCGGGCATAAATCTCTTGGTGAGGGGGTATCGTATGTCGGCCTAGACTGCTTATAATTCTCATACTTGTTTTCATCTTTAATTCATGGCAAAAATGAAAATAAATACAGCTTTATATACGAGTATCTACATGCATGCCTGATTTCATATGTACATAAATTGCACAAATAATATTTATGTTTACAAAAACTGTAGGGTGTCCCGTCACTGAGAGTATTTGCAGTTTTTGGTGCTTAACGCGTTGGAAATTGATCAATTTTAAAGGATTATTTGGATATGTCAAAGGGCAATCTAAACTGAAGGATATATATATATATATATATATATATATTAGGGTGACAATGAAAAATCAACTTTGGATTTTTGATGATAAATGTGAAGATTCTTTTGCCACTTGGTCTAAAACTTACTTGCTGAAAATTTGAGCCAAATCGGATAACTCTATCCCGTGCACCTTTGAGGTCAAAATTCAAATTTTGGGAAATATAGTGTATTCGCCTATATTGGAGCTAAAAAAATAGCTTTTCGATATGAATTATACCCAAATCCAATGGGATTAATGTGCCACATAGTGTTGAACTTGCATGCTGAAAATATTATCCGAATCGGGTAACGCTATGCCGTGCACCTTTGAGGTCAAAGTTCAAATTTTGGGAAATTCTGTATATTTAACTACAATTGATCTAAAAATATCGTTTTTTTAAGTATATTCATTTAAATTGTTCAGAAACTGGATGTTTTAGACATTTTTAAAAGTATTCTGAAATATTATGAGTAAATTTAACCCTTTTTTGCTACGGGGGTCAAAACGACCAAATTTCTTAGCTTTAAATACAACATTTAAAAAAGGTGATATACTAATCCTGAAAAACGAAAAATATTTTTAATAGAAATATTAACCCTTTTTAGCTACTACGAAATACAAATATATATGAACCGCCCTGTAAGTAACCTGTTAATGCAGACCTCAACCCGTGTAAAACATGATTTTTATCAGTTGGTGTAGATACAAACCGATAATATTTAAATTTAACGGATTTAAAACAAAAAAGGCAAGGCATACTAGATCCATTTTTTTTTTTTACAAGAAATTACAAATAATTGCAAAACTTTATTATTTTAATCACTTTGACGAGTTAACAGTGCAAAGTGGTATTTTGTGAAAAAAATAATTTTAAACAATGCCTTTATTAAGAGATGAAATTTATCTGATCGGTTTTGAAAAAAGTCAATTAACTGGGAGTAAACTTCCATCAATAGGGGATTGTCTCAGAGTTATATTTTATAATTTAAGAACTGTGAAATTAAAAATTAAAGACAGTGTACGACTGGTGGTAAAGGAGTGTTTTACTTTTTGGGAAAAAGATCGGATTCCTACTATGTCAATTCAAAATGCAGAGAAGAAATTAACTCGCTTGTACGAGGAGTGGAGGGAAATGAATAGACGGAAAAGCAGAACATCCGAAATTTATAAGAAAAAGAGAGAAGCATGGAAAGATGCACTCGATGATTTGTTTGACATCGCACATCCCGATGCACTTAAGTTAATGAAAATTTAGGAGGATAAATTGTTTTTGTTGAAATAGAAAGAAAAAGGACGAGAAGGTTGCATGGTGGGAGTTGATGCAAAATTAAAGAAAACTGAAGAAAGACGTGAAACCCGGAAGCAGCGGGAAGAAACTAAAAGAAAAATGTATCAAGAGTCTCCTTCAACATCAAAAGGTAATTTTTATAGTAATTAACTATTTTTTATAAATCTGTGAAACTTTTACAAACCCATCAAAGCCTTCTATTACCCTGCAATGGGTTTAATATACTAAAATCATTATTTCCACCTAAAATATTTAAAAAATTGTTGATTTTTTTTTATAATCATATAAAAAAAATTATAGGATTTACTACATATGTAACAAGTTCAGATTAGTCCGAAAACGGTGAATCTACGGAAGCTAATGATCATATAATAGCCCCAATGACCACGAGTTGTCCTGATACTTTGAATAGTTCACAAAAACAAAATACTTTAAACACAAAAAGGCCATCTAAAGAAATTTTAACGCCCAGACTTGCTGCAGTTTTAGATAAATTAAAATTAAGCTTTAGAGATACTGTTCACATGCTTATTGGAGTTTTGGATGCAGTTGGATTAAACTCATCAGAGTATGTTATTAACCGCACGTCTATTCATCAGCAAAGGGATGCATTCAGAAAAGCAAATAGTACTCGAATCGGGTTAAAACTTCAATCCAATACTCAGCCACTAACGATAAACTGGGATACAAAACTGTTATCTGGCATATCAGGAAAAAACGAAGACCGACTGTCAATAATTGCAACCGCTCCCGATTTTCAACAAATAATTAATATTCCTGATATACCGGCTGGAACTGGCGTTGAATTAGCATCTGCAGTATATGATTCATTAGAAGAGTATCAAATTTTGGATAGAATCGAGGCATTTGTCTTTGACACAACCGCCTCAAACACTGGCAAATTTAAAGGGGCCTGCAATATATTAGAAAAAAAAAAAATACGTAGAGACATTTTGTTCCCAGGATGCAGACACCATGTGTTTGAAATAATTTTAGCAGCTGTTTTTAATGAAACAAAAATTTGTTCTTCGACTGGCCCAGAAGTTGTAATAGACCTCCTGACATGACATGCAATTGTGCATGCTTGCTGAATACCAGGACATAGCTCGTCGGTTAAAATACGGGTGGGATCTTGCATGCCAAAATAAATATCAAGGGCCTGACAACAAAAAACTTAATCATGCACTTATGTATTATGTTCACTAATTATTTAATCTTTTTTTTTCTGGGGGATGCAAAAGGGTTAAACTATTGAATTCAAATTGCGTTGTTTTGGATACGGTAATGAAAAAAAAAGGAACTAACCACAAAAGAAATTTTTGAAGAGAAGTTTGTATGAGACAAGTTGTTTTTGTCCCGTATACTCTCCCATTCCCAACCATTCATGAATATACTAAAATAAGTCTCCATGCCCTCCATATGAGATTTTAGCCGATCAAGTTCATTTTCACATGTTTATATATTCCTTTATTCCATATTTACTTCTTTTAATAACTATTCAATACATGATATTTCTTCATAGGAACAATATGAAATTGAACCAAATCAATATACCTTACACTAATAAGTAGGTATGTAAAATCTATTACCAAAAATACCACGTCATTATATAAGCAAAAAAAAAAACTAAAAACTAAATATAACGGGTGATTTTTTTGAGGTTAGGATTTTCATGCATTAGTATTTGACAGATCACGTGGGATTTCAGACATGGTGTCAAAGAGAAAGATGCTCAGTATGCTTTGACATTTCATCATGAATAGACTTACTAACGAGCAACGCTTGCAAATCATTGAATTTTATTACCAAAATCAGTGTTCGGTTCGAAATGTGTTTCGCGCTTTACGTCCGATTTATGGTCTACATAATCGACCAAGTGAGCAAACAATTAATGCGATTGTGACCAAGTTTCGCACTCAGTTTACTTTATTGGACATTAAACCAACCACACGAATGCGTACAGTGCGTACAGAAGAGAATATTGCGTCTGTTTCTGAGAGTGTTACTGAAGACCGTGAAATGTCGATTCGTCGCCGTTCGCAGCAATTGGGTTTGTGTTATTCGACCACATGGAAGATTTTACGCAAAGATCTTGGTGTAAAACCGTATAAAATACAGCTCGTGCAAGAACTGAAGCCGAACGATCTGCCACAACGTCTAATTTTCAGTGAATGGGCCCTAGAAAAGTTGGCAGAAAATCCGCTTTTTTATCGACAAATTTTGTTCAGCGATGAGGCTCATTTCTGGTTGAATGGCTTCGTAAATAAGCAAAATTGCCGTATTTGGAGTGAAGAGCAACCAGAAGCCGTTCAAGAACTGCCCATGCATCCCGAAAAATGCACTGTTTGGTGTGGTTTGTACGCTGGTGGAATCATTGGACCGTATTTTTTCAAAGATGCTGTTGGACGCAACGTTACGGTGAATGGCGATCGCTATCGTTCGATGCTAATAAACTTTTTGTTGCCAAAAATGGAAGAACTGAACTTGGTTGACATGTGGTTTTAACAAGATGGCGCTACATGCCACACAGCTCGCGATTCTATGGCCATTTTGAGGGAAAACTTCGGAGAACAATTCATCTCAAGAAATGGACCGGTAAGTTGGCCACCAAGATCATGCGATTTGACGCCTTTAGACTATTTTTTGTGGGGCTACGTCAAGTCTAAAGTCTACAGAAATAAGCCAGCAACTATTCCAGCTTTGGAAGACAACATTTCCGAAGAAATTCGGGCTATTCCGGCCGAAATGCTCGAAAAAGTTGCCCAAAATTGGACTTTCCGAATGGACCACCTAAGACGCAGCCGCGGTCAACATTTAAATGAAATTATCTTCAAAAAGTAAATGTCATGGACCAATCTAACGTTTCAAATAAAGAACCGATGAGATTTTGCAAATTTTATGCGTTTTTTTTTAAAAAAAAGTTATCAAGCTCTTAAAAAATCACCCGTTATTACCTACGTTTACTTGACAAAAATAAATCAAGTTAATTTTAAATTTTGCATATATGTATGTGCAACTATAAAGGGAGAAGTTCTACAAAGTAAATTTCTTCAACAAAATGACAGTATATATATAGTGAGCGGAGTATTCGACTTAATTCATATTTATATATATAGATACATATTGCAAATGTTTTGTTTTTCTTTGAAAGAGCAATAAACTAGTTTTAAATAATATTATGTGTTTTAATTCCATTTGTTACTTACGCTTATCGAGCAGATCCCACGATGTTAGCGCTAACATTTTGGTCCCCAATGATGACGTACGTAAAGAGTTTAATATTATAACGAGACGTTAATTTGTTGCTCCTTCTTGTTTTTTTTTCAGAGATTTTAGACAAATTATTATTTTTACTAATCTGCTATACCCCTACATAAATTTTAGGTATGTTCGGTTCTTAACCTCAAAATGCACGTAATAAAATAAAAATAAAAAATCCGATATAATAATGCGATGATAGGCAATCCACCACGATGATTAAGAGCGATATCCTGCTGTGCAAGGATATTGTTGCTTCCTTCAAAATAGATATTCTTATTTAATATTTGTTTGATGTTGAGGCACCAATAGTCAAACGAAACACGGATTTAAAACCAACTAATTGGTCGATATGAATGATTGGAAATAATTCGGGTTCCTTTAAGGTTCCAAATCAACTGCTGCCACCAGTTGTTAATCGGAGTATACACTATAAAATATTAACTGACTGAAGAGGTTTCGGGATATCAGGAGGATATCCCCACGTGTAAATTAACTAACCAACGTTAGTAATTTATTCCTACAGAAAATATAATTGTACTAAATTGTAATAGGTAGGTATACTACGCCCAAATATTATTATTATTGGTATTTACCTTTGACAATTTTAATAATTGTATATAAAGATTTTATGAAGTTTAAGTAATTCACTTAATGTAAATACACAATCTTGGCTTCAAACAATGACGAAACACTTCGTTTAGTATCGAGTTATTAAGATGGATAACGGAAATGCATTAATTAAAGAAGTGTAACCAGCGATTATATAGAAGTCAACGTGTGGTGAAAATTTACATAGTTGTGTACCTTCCATGGTTGTATATAATTATCTTCGGTATTATTTATTGCCTTAGTTATGTTAAACCGTTATCTTCAAAAAAATACAAATTTTTATTTTATTTTAAGATACATTTTTTTTTTCGTTAAAGAAAAATTTACTAGAGGCCTCACAAAGTCAGCTTATTTAAAAAATTCAAAAAACAATGGTCGAACGTAAAAAAGGATGAGTATATGACGGGATTAGCAATTCCTCGAATAAAAGAAATAGTAGGTGATGATTGCGCTAAAATTTTAGATTTTGCAAATATAAAAGTTAAAGAGGACTTTCCACGAAATGACTACGAAGAGTTCCTGGAATTGATTATCATATTTCTGGGTGGTAGTCCTCCTAGTGGCATAAAATTTTTTAAACCCGGTGCTCTTCATTTAGCTAAATGGATGGCTAAGGGAATATATTGCCTTAAGATATTGATGTTTCGCAATCAATTCCCAGAAATCACAGAATTGGAAATAAATGGTCTAGTTGAAGTTGCAGGTTTTGTTATAAAGTGCTATGCATTTTTCTGGTTCAATTCAGATAAAGCGGAGCAAGCTCCCTTAAACGACATATTATTTTTGAGAAATTTAGAAGATTATAAAAAAATAAATGCACAAATTGCTGATAGAGCCATAACAAAGTTTATTAATCATCTATATTACCTAAATGAAGAATGCGTAGCATTCAGTTTATTCGATGATAGAATAGGCTTTGAAACAAAAAACAAAATGGCTAAAAAAATTTTGACTTTTATGGAAGAAGAAAACCTTGAGGAAGAAGAAATTTTGAAAAAGTTTTTAATTAAAAAAGAAAATCTTAATACTTTCTTCGCTAAAGATAATTCATCAATTTTGATTGAACTTGTATCCAAAAATACGAAAAGTGTTTTGAAGAGATTCCAAATTTCAATGGATTTTTTACAAAAAGACCCAAGTAGCTGGAAAGATTGTGAAGATTATAGAAAAGGAAAATTTATTATTCAAAAACTAAAGGTTGTTAATGACTGCGCCGAACGAGGTATTAAGCTTGTTGAAGATTATCATGAGAAGATCACAAAAGATGAACAGCAGCGACAATATTTATTCAAAGTAAGTTATATTTAAATTTAACTAATTTACATTTAAATAATTATTGTGTTTCTTTTTAGGTTGTTCAAAACTATCGACAACAATATACAAAGCATGCAAATTTAAATAATTTAAGAAATGATTACATTTAATCAAACTTACCGAAAAAGACCTTTCAAGTTGCCTTACTTTTTATATTAAAAACATATTTTTATTCCAATTAAAATATACTGCTTTTGCTTCTATACGAAAAACATTCACATAAATATATATTTTTAAATATTGGTTTTAAAATTTCAGTTTTTCGTTTTTAGAAATAATATTTTACACCTTTTTTAAATATTGGATTTTTAAATATTGGATTTATAGCTAATTTAATCAAATGTGTAGTTTTGACGCCGGTAGCAAAAAAGGGTTAAATTTACTCATAATATTTCAGAATACTATTAAAAATATTTAAAACATGCAGTTTCTGAACAATTTAAATGAATATACTTAAAAAAAACGATATTTTTAGATCAATTATAGTTAAATATACAGAATTTCCCAAAATTTTAACTTTGACCTCAAAGGTGCACGGGATAGAGTTATCCGATTTGCCTCAAATTTTCAGCAAGTAAGTTTTAGACCAAGTGGCAAAAGAATCTTCACATTTTTGTTTAAAATTCTGGAAAAAAAATTTTTCCCATATATTTTATTGTCGCCGTAATATATATATATCTCAAAAAAATTTATAGGTGCCTTAACGCGACTGAAATTTTTAAGTGTGTTTATGGGAAAAAAAATTCCTTTTTTTTTTTCAGATTTTACGAAAATTTCGTTCAAATGTTTAATTTTTTCGACAAGTTGTTATATGAATCGATATCAGTGCTAAATTATCTTTTCACAACGCTATATAACTTCAAAATCGAAAAAAAACTCGAAAAGTAATAACAAATGCCCCAGACCAATTTTTTGCCAAAAAATCTAGGTCGTGAAAAGTGATGAACATTTTTTCAACTTTAACAAATTGATTAAAGCCAAAATTTTTTTTAGTCTCTATACATGTAAGTACCCACTCAGATATGAAGTAAATATTGTTTTATTAGCACGTTGCTAACCTATTGCAAAATGACACCAAAAATGACACCAAAGTTTTAAAAAAATTTCTGTAACAAATTTTCAAAAAGTGGATCTAGCACTTTTAAGTTTTGATAAATATATGTTAGAGATTAACTGTGTGAATTTTTAAGTAAATTCCTGTGACAGAATTTTTTTTACAAGGAATTTTTTTTGCGTATTTCGAGAAAAATTTGTTTTTTTTTAAATATACAGTAAATGTGCTCTTTCTAAATAATTTGTATCAAAAATTTATCAGTTTTGTACTTTTAATATTTTATCTTAATAGCCTAGGGTTTGTGAAAAAATAATATGACCCCATTAACCCTTTTGGACTTGAGGTCGCATATGACCCCAAGCTAATGAAAAACAATTTATTCAAAAAAACAAATATATGGTAAGTGCAATGCCTAAAATATAGACGCATAATAACCATAGACGATATAATAACCAAATGTGCAAGTATCTCATGATAAAAATTTTGGAATAAATCGAACAACGTTAACCCATTCTTTGCCGAGGCCAAACTATGAATTTTTGCATATTTAAAAAAAATAATTGTTCTAGTAAACTATATGAAACCCTTACTATGGGTTGGTTTTACGAAAACATAACTGCACCTAGGCTTAAATTAATCCAAAACTCAGCAGTATTTCCAAGTTATTAGAATTTTTTGACTTTGATCGTCCTATACTAGCTTGGGGTCATTTGTGGCTTCAGTAAACTTTAAGAGCTTCTCCTGCCAAACTCAGTTTTTCGACTTAGCATGTTTTGGAATTGACCTGTCGATCTATATATATGTATATATAGTAGGATGGGTCAATTATTTTTACTCTAAGGGCTCATTGCGCTTCTGGTGGTATGGGCCATAACAAGTATATTTGCCCAAGGAGCCATACCTGTAAAATCATTTTCGAGCCTGCCAAAATTTCAATGAAAACATTTTCATGATATTTTTCATAAATTATTGAAAATGTGTATACCGGGGTTTTTTTGGGTCGGGCAATTCTTTTTTGATATTTATTTATATTTTTAACAGCCGTCAGGGGGCGTTTTTATGCATTTTTGTGAATTTTTTTTCACCATATTGCGGAAAATTGAAGAAATTATTACACAATTCGTAGAATCTTTGACTTTCCCATATTTAAAATAGCCCAAAATCTTTAGCGCTGAAAATTATGTGGGGTACCCATATACGACACCAAGAGCATCAACTTCACAGGCTTCACCGAGACCATCAACTTTATGGATTCATGTTCTTTGCCTTTTGCTAAATTTTTCATACACTTCTCGAATTTTCGATGTAAAATACGGTTGGAAAATTAATATTTTCGACATTTAATCAGTTTTGTGACACTAGATGTCTATAGCTAAAATGGTGCCGAGGACAGCAAACCGAAATATCAATTGATTACCGAGATGTAGCTGTGAGAAAAACTCCATGCTCCTCAGAAAAATCAAGTTTTAGCCAAAACTATATGTGAGGCCCTAAAATCCGACCAGCAGTTAAACTAGCGAAACCTAAATGGATTTTTTTGGTTTTGGTACCTCGAAAAACCGCACACGAGAAGGAGTTTGCATCGATGACTTCAAAAATGTTTCAGTGTATTTTGCCATTACACTTCTTCACTGTTTGGATAACATTTTTTGATTTTTAATGAAATTGGGATCTTTAGTTTAGTAACAGGAGCGATCGTCACACCCAAAACCTAATTTTACTCTCGTCAAACCATATAATTCAGAATTTTATTATTTAGAATTTCGAAAGATGTAATCGTACTATGCACTGCCTGGTTCCACTATGTTCATAATTATACCCTATACCACTATGTGGTTTTGGTATAATGACTTTGTGCTGCTGTTTGTAGCTACCAAAAATATTTGACCTAGACCCATCTTTTATTTTACCGATCGAAAAGGAATCACTATCTGATTCGATTTAACGATGTCCGTCCGTCCGTCCGTCCGTCTGTGTGCATGTAAAGCTTGTAATCAAACTGCAGGTCGCAAATATGAATATATTTTCATGAAATTTGGTATGTAAGCTTTCATCGGCTGTAGGATGAACGCTGTTGAAATTGGTGGGAATCGGTCCATGTTCAGAACTAGCTCCCATACAAATGACCCCTATGAAATCAAAATAAATTGCCATAAGATCCAAATTATCATATAAATCTTAGTCAAATTGGGTTTGTATGTGTTTATTACATCCATTAATCAGTAGTCCAAAAATGATCCCTATGGGACAACTCTTAGTCATAGGCCCCATATAGAGCTGCGTCCCGATCTTCACCTAAATCTATCAAAAAACAAAAATATTGCACTGATTCTTCAAAAATTTTGTTTGTATATATTTTTGCAAAATACAAGAGACTTTACCAGACATGGTCAGGATCGGTCCATTTTTGGGCCTAGCCCCCATTTAGATATATCATCCGATATGAACTTTTTCATATCTGCAGCCAAAAAAATTAATAAAAATCCCACTCAAATTTGATTTATGCTTATTTTCTATATCCAGTTAGTTGGGCCTGAGAGATAGGGTCACTAAACGTGTGGTATAGGGTATCGTATTTTTCTTACTTGTTTTTCATACTTTTGTGCGAAGCCTTGTTTTTTTTTTTTGATGGTTCCTGTCACTTTTGCGGATGAGGTTATCCATTTCCGTTTAAAATTTTCCATAATTTGGGACACAATATTTGTGCTCTTCGAATCCCTTGTCACAAGAGCCCAATATCACTCTACTGACCTAAGCTCCAGAGTATTTTGAGGATTTGCCTCCCTTGTTATATCAAAAGCTTGTGTTGGCTTATGAAAGATTTGATATAAATGATTTGCTTCTTTTGCCATACCAAAAAATTTGACCCGGAAGTTGCGAAGAATCTGCCAGTATATACGTTTCATCATCCACTATGCAGTTAGAGTATTTTTTATAACAGTTCTTGTCTGAAACTTCTTTGACTTTGTATGTTTTCAAACCAGCATTGGCTAGAACTTTTCATACCAAATAGTCCGAGCACTGAGCTAACAGGGCTTCTTTTCTACCGGATGTGTTGGAAGCTCTTTTCAATATGTTTTCTATTTTTTTTAGCCTCACAAACATCATATTTTCTCCGTACCATTGAAAACAGTTTTACGAACGACCTTTGATTGCTTGGCCGACTTTTTATAGGAGCAAGTTGGATTTTCTTGAAAATATTTAATAATTCATATTTCATCGCTCATTTTAAATACACTAACAACAACACAATAATTGACATATTCTTCTAAAATATATTGATAAAAAGAAAAAAAAAAATTCAAATATTGCTTGCGAAAAAAAATTTTGAGTTAAAACGTGTGTTACGATTATTTTGTTCAAACTCCTTAATTTGAGTGGTTTTAAAGTTTTTCTCGACTTTTTCCTGCGTTTTTTCAATCAAAATTATAATTTCCTTAATTTTTTAACTTCCTTCTTCAATAAACACGTGATTAATAATTCGTGATTATAAATCACTGTTTTGTTTTTACGTTCATTATAAAGTTCAAACAACTTTTGTTTACTAAAAATCAATCATTTGAAATAGGTTTTATGAAATACGCATTGAACATTTTTGTTCCTCACTGTAAATATATTTTTATGCCATTATTTTTTTTTTTTTAACTATAACACTGTTTGTTTTATTATTCAGTATCATGATTCTTTTTTTACATTTGTAATTTTCTTTAATCCAAAATTATCACGGGTTCGTGAATTTCAAAATAATTTGTATTAAATATTTGAAAGGTTGCCAAGGATGCGTTTGGTAGATTTAAACAATTCGTAACTTAGGGGACACCCTTACGCACACTTACTCTCAAGAATTTAAGGAACAATAATTTTAATTGTTATTATTTTCAATAGAAAAATGTCATGTAAACAAAGGAAAGTCATGCTGCTTATATGGAGAAATGTTCTGAATTAAGAAAACAAGTAACAAATGCATGTTTGCATTTGCACAAAAGTAATTTAGATGTTAATTTTGTTTTTTTGTATGTTTAAATTATTTCTGTATTTAATTGTTTTCCTTTGCTGTTTTTCATTCTAATTGCTAAAAGCCATTTTGTAATTGGTCACAATTGTGAAACCATTAAATATTCCATAATGGATTTATGTTCTGCTTCTTTCAACTTTAATAAACAATGTAACACAGTGGATACGTACCAACCATGAAAAATTGCTTCTGCTATTGAATTCCCTACATGACTTCGGTCAACGATCATCTACTGCGACTTCAGAATTAAATTTTCATCAGTTTGGTGTATGTAATGTTGAATTTATTTCATTACTAGCTTTGTTGGTTTATCAAATGCATTTGACAAAATTTTCCATTTTACTACAAAACCATTAAGCGTTATTTAAAAAAAAAAAAATAGTTAAAATAGTAATGAGTTTTCTCTTTTATTATGTTTTTACATTAATTCTGCTGAAAATATTTTAATATTTTTAAAGCTAATGAAATGTCAAATAAGAAATGTTTCATAACATATAAATGAAATAACAGAGTTTAAAAATTAGTTTCACAAAAAAGCTAAAGCAAAACTAATGAAACACAAATATAAATAAAAATATTTAAATTTCGCATGATGCTGCCCATCGTTATATCCTATACAACTACGTAAGTGTGTGCTGATGATTTTTTTGGGGTTCTTTAGTTACTTCCCACCTCGGTTTACAGTAAAATGTCATGATTTTTAAAACTTTTTTAATTGGTTTTGTCCTAGATTTCTAGTTGGAGGCGACTTTAACGCAAAACACCAGTGGTGGGGATCAAGGTTACAAAATCCAAAAGGGATTCAACTGTATAATTGCATAAAGAATAATAATTACTCCGTGTTGTCAACTGGAAGTCCAACATACTGGCCAACAGACCTTAAAAAAACCTGAACTAATGGATTTCGTCGTTTACTCTGGTATCTCCAGTCAATTCCTTCATGTTTCAAATGAATTTAGTGATGACTTAAGCTCCGATCACTCTCCAATTATGGTAAATTTTAATATATATCTACATTCAAACTCTACAAAATACAAAGTTATTAACAGCAGGACAGATTTAAAATCTTTTTGTACTTGAATTGAAAGAAATACTAATTTACTCGCCAGATGAATTAGATGAAGTAGTTGAGACGTTCAATAACTTAATTCATGAAGCCGGTTCTTTATCAACACCAACTGAGCAATCAAATTTTAATAAAGATAAGATTATTATAACTGCCGAAATAAGAGCGATGATACAAAATAAAAGAAGGCTGAGGCAAATATGGCAAAACAATAGAAATCCCAACGATAAGCGACTTTTAAATAAGGCAGCCAAAGACCTTAAAATAAGACTAATTGAATTAAAAAATTAACAGCTTGGTAGTTTTCTTAAAAGTCTTAGTACTTCAAAAAATGATGAATATAGTTTGTGGAGAGCAACGAAGTACTTAAAACGTCCAGTCAAGAGAAATATTCCAATCAAAGATGGTAATAATTTATGGTGCAGAACAGACAAAAGTAAAGCTGAAGCTTTTGCTTCACATCTCAAAACAACATTGCAGCCTAACGACTTAAGCGACAGTGCTATCGTTGATGAAATTGAAACATTTTTAGACAGTCCCTGTCCAATGGATTGGCCTATTAAACATATATCCCAACAAGAAGTTCAATAAGAGGTAAATAAGTTAAATAATAAAAAATCACCGTGTCCTGGACGGTATAAATGGTACAGTTGTTAAACTTCTGCCAAAAAAAGGTATTATATTTCTAACTCTAATCTTCGACTTAGTCGTTATCCCTCCCAATGGAAGAGTGCGGAGATAATAATGGTAGTTTAACCAAATAAGCCAGAGAACGTTGTGTCATCTTACAGACCTATAAGTTTATTGGTTACGTCCTCCAAAATATTCGAGAGAATAATTATGAGTAGATTGTCACCAATATTAGAAAAATACAACATCATTCCTGAGTACCAATTCGGTTTCAGGCATAAACATGGCACCCCTGAGCAATGTCATCGTATCGTTGCTTATATCAGAGATACATTGGAAAATAAAAAATATTGTTTGGCAGCCTTTCTAGATGTGCAACGAGCCTTTGACAAAGTTTGGCATAACGGCTTATTGTATAAACTTAAAAAATTACTTCCAACTCCATTCTATCTATTGCTCAAATCATACTCAAGCGATCGATATTTTTATGTAAAAGTCAATAGTGAAACTTCAGAATTATATAACATTCAAGCAGGGGTACCCCAGGGCAGTGTTCTAGGCCCAATTCTTTACACAATATTCACTTCAGACATGCCTATAACTGATAACATTTTAGTTGCAACCTATGCTGATGACACAGCAATATTAGCATCAAGCACATGTCCAGTCGAAGCGTCTAATTGCGTGCGTAAAGAACTTAATGAATTTGGTTGAAAAAATGGAACATAAAAGTCAATACAGAAAAATCAGTACATGTAAAGGGTCCGCCATTTAACGTTTTTTTTTTTTCAACTAATGCTTATTTCGTGAATGGTAACACTTAGCTCATGTCTGATTTGACAGATAATTTGCTTTATCCTTCCGCTGAACGAATATGGTTGTGTATACGCTGGGAAATATTGCGACATTACTTTGAAAATCATGGTAATGTTGCAGAATGTGTGCGAAAATTGCGTACGGATTTTGGAAGAAGAGAAGCACCGTCAGCTCCGTATGTTCGTTATCTTGTGAAAAAAGTGAAAGAAACTGGCATCTTCATCGATAAACCAAAGAGTGAAAAGCCAAAAACAGTGCGTACACCCGAGAATATTGCTGCTGTGGCAGAAAGTGTGCGTGAAGCGCCATCAACATCAATTCACCGTCGTTGAACATTTCGGAGGCATTATTGAGACGAATTTTGCATAAAGACCTTGGTATGACGCCATACAAAGCCCAATTGGTTCAGGATTATCAGCCGCAGAGCTGATGTCGTTTGGCCACCTCGGAGCTGCGATTTGACACTATTGGACTATTATTTGTGGGGTGCCCTCAAAGATAAGTGTTACGCCAACAAGCCAGAGATAATTGACACTTTAAAGGACAATATTCGTGAAGCCATTGGTGAAATACAGCTGCACACAATCGATTATGTGCTTAAAAATTGGACCGATCGTGTAGGTTACTGCATGGCCAGCCGAGGCAGCCATTTGAATGAAATTATTTTCCATTATTAACCGGAAGGATTGTACTTTCAAATAAATAAAGATATTTGAGATTAGTATTCATTAGTTTTTTTTATAGCATTTTCAAAAAAAAAAAAAGTTATTTGAAGTATCTGTCCAAGCATTTTTATCAATAATAGTGAAATTCAAAAAAAAGACTGCGTTAGATATTTAGGTTTACATATTGATAAGCGGTTAACATGGAGCCCCACATTAAAGCAAAAAAAGAACATCTTAAAATAAAAACCAGACGTCTCTATTGGTTATTGGTCCAAAATATCAGCTAAGTCTTGAAAATAAGGTCAATATATATAAAACTATTCTGAAACCAGTTTGGACGTATGGCATACAGCTGTGGGGAACAACAAGTAATTCTAACATTGAGATATTACAACGATACCAATCAAAAACACTAAGATCTATAATACATGCACCATGGTTTGTATCTAATAAAACAATACATAATAATCTTTATATCCCAACAGTAAAACAAGAAATAAATAGGTTCAGCGCAAACTATTTAGAAAGATTAAGTAACCACTGCAACCCGTTAGCTATTTCCTTCCTTGATGATACAGAAGAAATTCGAAGACTGAAGCGGAATCACATTCTTGATCTACCGTTTCGAAAATAATTAATAAAAAATGGATATATTAAAATTAAACTATTGCGAAAAATAAAAGAAAGCAAAAAAAAAAAAAAAACAAAACATAAATTGTTGTAAATATTGTTATAATTTTCCCTTTGTTAAAAATATCAAATCTATTAATTGTAATATATTGATGTTCTCACTGGAGGGCATCAATTAATGTTAATTTGTATTTTATCAGATTTTGAATAGATAGATTGTAAATAAAGACACTAAAAAAAAAAAATATTTGATTACAAAGTTTAAATGGACACAAGACGGACGGACACCAACTAAAAAGTGATATATTTTTGAATTTTCGAATATTTTTATTAGTTACAAACATCAGCTCAAAGTCATTATATCCTGACCACAAAGTGGTATAGGGTACAAAAATTATTGTATATAAATTTGTCGCTAGTTATCGATAAAAAAATTAATTAAAATTAATTTCAAAACAAGTAAGAAAATTATAGTCGGTCTAGACCGACTATATGATACCCTATACCATGCATTTAGCCAGCATATCTCTCAGGCCCAACTAACTGGATATAGAAACAAGTAAGAAAATTATAGTCGGTCTAGACCGACTATACGATACCCTATACTATGCGTTTCGAAACCCTATCTCTTATGCCCAACTAACTGGACATAGAAAATAAGCAAAAATCAAGTTTGAGTGGGATTTTTATTAAGATTTTTGGCTGCAGATATGAAAAAGTTCATATCGGATGCTATATCCATATGGGGACTAGGTCCAAAAATGGACCGATCCTGATCATGTTTGGTAAAGTGTCTTCTATTTTGCAAAAATATATACAAACAAAATTTGAGAAGAATCAGTGCAATATTTTTGTTTTTTAACAGATTTAAATGAAGATCGGGAAGCAGCTCTATATTGCGCCAAAGGGATCATTTTTGGACTACTCATGGATGGATGTAATGAACGCATACAAACCCAATTTGAGTAAGATCTATATGACAATTTGGATCTTATGGCAATTTATGTCGATTTCATAGGGGTAATTTGTATGGGGGCTAGGTCTGAACATGGACCGATTCTCACCAATTTCAACCCATGGCCGATAAAAGCTTATATACCAAATTTCATCAAAATATGTTCATATTTGCGACCTGCAGTTTGATTACAAGGTTTACATGGACACACAGACGGACGGACGGACGGACGGACATTGTTAAATCAACTCAGAAAGTGATTCTGATTCGATCGGTATAATTAAAGATGGGCCTAGGTCAAATATTTTTGGTTGTTACAAACAGCAGCACAAAGTCATTATACCCAAACCACATAGTGGTATAGGGTATAAATAAGCATAAAACAGATTTGAGTGGGATTTTTATTAATTTTTTGAGCTGCAGATTTGAAAAAGTTCATATCGGATGCTATATCTATATGGGGACTAGGCATAAAAATGGACCGATCCTGACCATGTTTGGTAAAGTCTCTTGTATTTTGCAAAATTATATACAAACAAAATTTGAGAAGAATCAGTGCAATATATTTGTTTTTTGATAGATTTAAGTGACGATCGGGAAACAGCTCTATATGGGGCCGATGACTAAGACTTGTCCAATAGGGATCATTTTTGGACTACTGATTAAGGGATGTAATATATACATACAACACCAATTTGACTAAGATTTGTATGATAATTTGGATCTTATGGCAATATATGTTGATTTCATAGGGGTCATTTGTATGGGGGCTGGGTCTGAACATGGACCGATTCTCACCAATTTCAATAGCGTTCATCCCATGGCCGGTAAAAGATCAAATACCAAATTTCGTCAAAATATATTCATATTTGCGACCTGCAGTTTGATTACAAGCTTTACATGGACACACAGACGGACGGACGGACGGACATCGTTAAATCGAATCAGATAGTGATTCTGATTCGATCGGTATAATTAAGGATGGGTGTAGGTCAAATATTTTTGGTTGTTACAAACAGCAGCACAAAGTCATTATACCCAAACCACATAGTGGTATAGGGTATAATGAGTTTTTAAATTTCATTTTATATAATTTAAATAAATAAATGTAATTTATTTAATTTGTTTAAGCTATCATAATGTTTCCATGTGTAGAAAATCGCTGCCACCAAAAACGGTCTTTCTCATTCAATACTTGTTAGTTGCAATAATTTGAGGTAGATATGGGTCAATTTTAAGTATTTACCACAATCCTGTCGTTTAATAAGTTTATTTGTGTCTCCTACAGATCTTTGCTGTGGTCCTTGTGAACCTTTGAGACTTAAAATCTATGTCTCTTTAATTGCTCGAAGTTTTACTTTCATTGATAATGTAATATCAGGATCAGAAGTATTTGATACCTCTCAGATTTCTTCTATAATATCATTTGTATTTTAAACAAAGTTTTTTTTATCAATTATAAACTCATTCTTTTAACTCATACTCTCTGTCTGTCAGTCGGTCTGTCTGTCTGCCAAGGGGCAATCCCATTCCTCCTCATCCAAATGATCTGAAACTTGGCCCATAATCTTGTTGTGACTATAAATTAATTTTGGGGTTGTCACGCACAGTCACGCACAGTCACGCATAGTCACGCACAGTCACGGAGTGCTTTAAAACCCATTTCCCTTTATCCGATCTATCTGAAACTTGGTCGATAGAATTGACGTGAAAAAGATTGACTTTGACATAGTCACGCACAGTCACTCTTAGTCACGCACAGTCACTTCCTCTCCTCCAATCGATCTGAAACTTTGTCCATAGACTTGCTGTGGCCAAGATTAATTTTAAGATAGTCACGCATAGTCACGTACAGTCACGGAGTGATTTAAATCCCTTTTCCCCTCATCCAATCAATTTTAAACTGGTCCAGAGACTTATTATGTCCAAAGATTAATTTTAAGATAGTCACACACAGTCACGCACAGTCACGGAGAGATGAAAAACGTATATGTATAAGGAAAGAAAGAGTTTTAATAAAAACTTTGTTTTTATGGGTTGGATATCACAATTTCTTTAGAAATTGTTTCGTTTGATGCATAGTAGCCATGGGGATTATAGAAATATCATTTCAACATTTACAAAATTTTAAATTAATTATTTTATATATAAAACTAATTCTGATTAAAGTGGTTATTTTGTTGAGACAATTCATCCAGCATAAATTTTCAGCCAAATTCCTTTGATTTATAATATTCACCAAGTTTTGATGTCATTATAATAAACTGATAAGCAGTAGTTGCAACAGTATCTTAAACGAATCCAAACATTTGTAAGAACTGGAACAATTTAAAAAGATCTGTTAATTTTCAATGAAAATTCTGTAAATCTGTGAAAAAACTGATTAATTTGTACGTGTATCGTAGTAACATTG
This sequence comes from Cordilura impudica, assembly GCA_963682025.1. NCBI lineage: Eukaryota > Metazoa > Arthropoda > Insecta > Diptera > Scathophagidae > Cordilura > Cordilura impudica. The sequence goes on along the minus strand of OY821519.1, from coordinate 198,342,803 downwards.
GTTCTGTTATTTGTTGTATTATCGAAAATAATTTGATGATTTATCGATAATTTTGGAACGATATTTTTGTTCGATTAATCGATTTGTCGGTTATCGATATTGCAATCACTACTTTTAGTAAAGGCATTTTTTTCAGACCCTATTGAACTTGAAATGTAAAAAATAACACAAAAATTAAATTATAATTAAAAAATTTTTTTTATTCGAAAGCTCAATACATAACACCGCGGCTGTACTTTCTGGACCAACTCTTCGAGCATTGCTGGCTGTATATCACGAACAGCACGAACAATGTTGGCCTCCAAGGCATCAATTGTTGCTGGTTTATGGCATAAACCAGTGACCTAATTTAGCCGCACAGAAAATTATCGAGAGGTGTCAGATCGTATGACCTTGCGGGGCCATTCCAAGTCAGGGTAAAAATACTAGGCCGATATATTTACTCAAGAACTATTGATGATAAATATTTTACACAACTGTAATATAAAATGTATTAGTTACTCACCAAGAATAATACAAAAATCTTTTTACATGCCATATGTCGATGAAATGGAAATTTTTAACATTTTAAGAAATCTTAATATTAAACAAGTAAGAAAATTATAGTCGGTCTAGACCGACTATATGATACCCTATATCATGCGTTTAGAGAACCTATCTCATAGGCCCAACTAACTGGACATAGAAAATAAGCATAAACCAAATTTGGCTGCAGATATGAAAAAGTTAATATTGGATGCTATATTTATATGGGGACTAGACCCAAAAATGGACCGATCGTGACTATGTTTGGTAAAGTCTCTTGTATTTTGCAAAAATATATACAAATAAAATTTGAGAAGTATCAGTGCAATATTTTTGTTTTTTTGATAGATTAAAGTGAAGATCGGGAAGCAGCTCTATATGAAGCCTATGATCCCATAGGGATCATTTTTGGACTACTCATTAGTGGATGTAATAATCGCATACAAACCCAATTTGAGTAAGATCTATATGACAATTTGGATCTTATGGCAATTCATGTCGATTTCATAGGGGTCATTTGTATGGGGGCTAGGTCTGAACATGGACCGATTCTCACCAAATTTCGTCAAAATATATTCATATTTCCGACCTGCAGTTTGATTAAAAAGTTTACATGGATACACAGTCGGACGGACGGACGGACATCGTTAAATCGAATCAGTTAGTAATTCTGATTCGATTGGTATAATAAAAGATGGGTCTACGTCAAATAGTTTTGGTAGTTACAAACAGCAGCACAAAGTCATTATAGCCAAACCACATAGTGGTATAGGGTATGAAAAGGTACGGATATTGATAGTATCAGACCAATAGATCTTAAAAACAATACAAATTTTATGACTCTAATTATAACAAAACTAATAAATACAATAATAAATACTGGCTCTATACCAGATATATTCAAAATATCCGTGGTTCGACCTATATACAAAAATGGTACGAAAAACCATTTTAATAACTACCGCCCAATTTCGATTTTATCTGTAATCGCGAAAATTATGGAGGAAATCGTATGCAAAAGACTCACAAACTTCCTACAAAAAAATAAAATTATAAGCGTCAATCGATTTGGATTCCAGCAAGGAAAGAATATCAATCAACCTCTCGGAAACTTTGCGAATTTCATTAACCAACAGCTCAGTAAAAGTCATCACTGCTTAACGTTATTCATAGACTTTAGTAAGGCTTTTGAACCTTATCTCACGACAAAATGATCCATATGTTAGAGCTTGTTGGAGTTCGAGGAATATGCAATGAATAGCTTAAGAATTATTTAATGCTAAGAAGGTATCGGGTTAAAGTATCGAATGAGGTAAGCGTATAAATTACAACAATTTGTGGGATTTCTCAAGGATCTAAATTAGGACCAATACTTAACCTTATATATGCAAATAATTTAGCGAAACGATTGCCTATGCAGACGATACTGCGATTGTTGAGCACACAAAAATTTAGATGATGCAATAACAATAATCCAGAATTAATTTATAATGTAATAATAAATCCATCGAAAACGAAGCTAATGCACATCAAGACTCCAAAATACTTATACTCAGACATAAAGTTAAAATATCACAGCATAGCTTGCCTACATAACAAAAAAAACTGATGACTAATTACGGAGACATGTATTTAACTACTATTGAGTTAGTGAACTCGTATAAATATCTTGGAGTGCTGGTTGACCATAACTTCAAATGGAACTTACATATCGACGACGTTCTAAAAAAATTGAGAAAGGCTTCTTATATGCTAAATCATCTCAGCTTTTGTTCCAACAATATGGTAGGAAGACGAGCATACTTCTCGGTAGTAGTATCGCATATTCGTCATGGTATAGCGGCGTGGGGACACTCAACTTTTTGCAACAAGCTTCAGAAGTCACAGAATCAGATACTAAAAATTTTACAAAAAAAAAAGATACAGCAACGCGTATCAATATAGTAACAATGAATAATACAACAAACAATAATAATGCACCAACTAACGCATCTAATCGCAATGCAATACCAAACAGCATTAGTAATCAACAAAATACCCATCAGGAAGCAGTAGCAGCATATGAAAACATAACAGAAGAAGACATCACTAGAAATCGACTCCATGGACTCCAGATTTTTTCACCCGATTAACCACAACTACCAAACAAAAATGAACACAGAAGGAAGATACAAAGTTCCAAATTCAACAATGAGTACGGGAAGAATACTCTTGCAATTACATTGCCAACAATTTTTAATAGAATGCCAACCGAAATCATAAACCTAACATACATATATCATAAATAGAAGAAGGAAAATATTAAAGAATTATTATATTAACCAGCAATGAATACATCAAATTATATTAATTTAAATACTTTTTGAAGAATTTTAAACCAGCAGACAAAATTTTATTGAATTGTTATTTTAAAGAAAAATCAAATAAATATATTAAAAAAAAAATTTTTTCTCTTCATCCTGACTTAGAATTTCTCAACTACTAGACACTGCCCCGACAATGTTCCACAGTGTAATAAAAACAAAACCAACATACATCCACACAATAAACAACCCTTTAATAGTTTTGCTGGTAAACACAAAAAATAGGTTGGTTGCACCAAGTTTTTGAATAGTTGTTGTAATTTCATCAAACATAATAAAATAAATCCACTTTAAATATCGTTGATGTGTAAAAATACAGCAATATTTCAAAAACATATAAATATGGCCATCAATCATAAAAAAATTTGTACAATTTTATTACTTTTTCTATTTTTTTATGTTTTTCTTTTTACCGATAATGTGTAACTCTAATTTCCTGTTTATTTCCTATCATTTAGTGCTCACCCGCCAAAACTTTAAATTTAAATTTATTGCTATCTTTACATTGTCAGCCTTAAAGCATTGAACAATATCCCATTCGTGTTGTGTTTTATTAAAGGAACTTATCATTTCACTCAAAGGCATTTTATTATTTTTGCTCTCAGGAGTAGATCATTTACTTGCAATGTAATTGGTAGTAAATTTTATTTTTCTTAAAAGTTATTGCCAAATAAATTTAAAAATTACAACAATCTGCCGTAATTTGAAGAGGTAATATTTCTTGTTCTACTTATGCCAGTGTTTAAGAATTTTTATGATATATTTTATGGTAATTTTTTTTATTTCTGTATGAAAGTGTGTTTTTTATTATATTTATGCGTATTTTGTCTACGTGTCTGGAGTTTTGATTGTTTTTTGTGTTTGTTTTCTGGTCGTCTACTACATTAGGATGAACATGTGGATGTGGAAATGTTTGACCACTTTTTTTTTAGTGTATATTTGAATTAAGCTGCCAGTCAAAAGTGATGGCGAAAGTTTTTGAACGGCTTCACAAATGTCCATCTGTCAAAAACTTTAAGAAATATCTAACTTAGTAGAAAATACTTAAAAAAAATATACACTATAATTGGTTGGAACAATGAAAATACGTTCAGGTTCATTGGTAATCAAGACGCAAACAAGGTAAGGTAAGGTAAGGTAAGGTAAAGTGAGGTAAAGTGCGGTAATGTATGCTAAGGTAAGTAAGGTAAGATAAGATAAAGTAAGGTAAAGTAAGGTAATGTAATATAAGGTAAGCTAAGATAAAATAAGATAATGTAAGACAAGGAAAGGAAAGCAAAGGTACAGTAAGGTAAGCTAATATAATGTAAGGTAAGGTAAGGTAAGGTAAGATAAGGTAAGATAAGGTAAGATAAGGGGTAAGATAAGGTAAGATAAGGTAAGATAAGGTAAGATAAGTTAAGATAAGGTAAGATAAGGTAAGATAAGGTAAGATAAGGTAAGATAAGGTAAGATAAGGTAAGATAAGGTAAGATATGGTAAGATAAGGTAAGATATGGTAAGATAAGTTAAGATAAGGTAAGATAAGGTAAGATAAGGTAAGATAAGGTAAGATAAGGTAAGATAAGGTAAGATAAGGTAAGATAGGTAAGATAGGTAAGATAAGGTAAGATAAGGTAAGATAAGGTAAGATAAGGTAAGATAAGGTAAGATAAGGTAAGATAAGGTAAGGCAGAGAACGGAAAGGTAAGGTAAGTTAAGATAAGGTAAAGTAAGTAAGAAAGAAAGGTAAAGTAAGGAAATGTAGTGTATGGTAAGGTAAGGTAGGTGATGTAAGGTAAGGTAATTTAAGGTAAGGTAAGGTAAGGTAAGGTAAGGAAAGGATAGGGAAGCTAAAGTAAGGTGAGGTAAGTTAAGGTAAGATAAGGTAAGATAAGGTAAGATAAGGTAAGATAAGGTAAATTAAGGTAAGATAAGGTAAGATAAGGTAAGATAAGGTAAGATAAGGTAAGATAAGGTAAGATAAGGTAAGATAAGGTAAGATAAGGTAAGATAAGGAAAGATATGTTAAGATAAGGTAAGATATGGTAAGATAAGGTAAGATAAGGTAAGATAAGGTAAGAAAAGGTAAGATAAGGTAAGATAAGGTAAGATAAGGTAAGATAAGGTAAGATAAGGTAAGATAAGGTAAGATAAGGTAAGATAAGGTAAGATAAGGTAAGTTAAGGTAAATTAATGTAAGGTAAGGTGAGGTAAGGATAGGGAAGCTAAAGTAAGGTGAGGTAAGTTAAGGTAAGATAAGGTAAGATAAGGTAAGATAAGGTAAGATAAGGTAAGATAAGGTAAGATAAGGTAAGATAAGGTAAGATAAGGTAAGATAAGGTAAGAGAAGGTAAGGCAGGGAACGGAAACGTAAGGTAAGGTATGTTAAGGTAAGGTAAGGTAAGTTAAGGTAAGGTAAAGTAATGTAATGTGAACAAACTGGTGGTAGTTTGTTTAGCTGTGCCGTTGGGATGGACACTCTTGGGATGAAATTTGGTTTGAAATTAATAATTCCGCCAAACGAATTATTAAACCAAGATGTGTAGCATGTAAAATAAAATAAAAACGCAAGTGGTGGTTAAATTGGCTGAAGATATTTATTTTTTTTGATGCTGACCGTTTCGTGTTTCAATAAGGAGTAAAAAACAAGTTACAAAGTGTTAAGCCGACAAGTTGCCTTTTCGCTATTTACATTTGCATTAGATAAATTCTATGTTTAATTTTAGATAATTCACAATTATTTTTTCCATTCACAATGAGTTTATGTTAATATAAATAGATAAGCAATTCAAATTTAAATTCATTTTGGATTTTGGTTAAATAAATAAATTTAGGTTAATATAAATAATATAAGTAATTCAAATTAAATTCATGTTGGTTTTTTTGATTAAAAAAATAGAAAAAAAAATAAATAATTTAAAGACAAAAATTGTCTAAAATAAGTATTTTAGACATGCCGGCCTCTCTATTTTATTGATTACTAGGCCTTTGAGCCGAGCAACAGAGAACCTGTGCTAGTGAGCGTATGGCTTCCGACAGTATTTGCGTATTCGGAGTTGACATTGCAGCGGTTGGTGTTGGTATGGTTGTGGTTCGCCTGGTTTGCTGTTGACGTTGCTGCTGTTGTCTTCTTCGTGGACTTTTCTGCCTTGGAGCACGTTCTCGAGGTTGATTTTGGTGGAGTAAGGTGTGATGGAATTTATCACATATACGGCAGGTTGATAATGAGCTACAAGCGCGTAGCGTATGGCTGCGTGCGAGGCAATTTACGCAGTATCCATGCTTTTCCACTACCTGTTCCCTTTTCTTTGCACTCATGGCTAGGAATTTTTGGCAAACCTTCAGCGGGTGGTAACGTTTGCAAAGTTTGCAGAAATAGACCTCTGGGTCACGTCGTCCTAGACGGCTATGAATGTTTCGGCTGTGGCTGTTGCTGTTGCGGGTTGCGGTGAGTCTACGATTGTTCCTGGGAAAGACAAGGTACAAAGAAAATTAGTGAATTATATTAAAAGGAGGGGGATGACTTTGGAAAATGGTTAATGGTTATAATTGAGTAACGAGTTTTCGGGAAAAAATTAGGAGTTCTAAATGTTCAAGTGCTAGGAACATATTGATAGCTTCCCTTTTAGAGTGAGGTTTCAGCATTTAAGAAGGGAAGATAGCATAATTTTATTATGGGTCTGGTTAACAGCCCAGAAGATGTGCGGATCTCTGCAATACGAGTATTTTCATCAGTACCTGGGAAGGTTTTCTCAATTCTACCTAAACGCCATTCGTGGGGTGGAAGCAAGTCATCTATAACGACTACAAGGTCACCAACTTGACGGTTTTGAGCAGAGTTCTTCCATTTATAGCGTTTATGTAGGGATTTCAGATACTCTTCTTTCCATCGTATGGAGAATTGGTGATGGATAGCCTTCAACTTTTCCCATCTGTTTATGACAGAGATATTATGACAGGGCTGTTCTGGAAAAGCCATTAAAGGAGCGCCTCTTAAAAAGTGTCCTGGAGTCAGTGCAGTGAAGTCCGATGGATCTTCTGATAGGGCGGAGATTGGACGAGAGTTGAGAACACCTTCAATTCGAGCTAATATGGTAGAAAATTCTTCGAAATTGAATTTTTGAGCACCCGCTACTCGCTTGAAATGAAACTTAAAGCTCTTAACGGCGGCTTCCCACAAGCCGCCCATGTGAGGAGCGTGGGGAGGTATAAATCGCCATTCGAATCCGTGAGATAAGTATTTTTGTGCGATATCTTGAGCTGAGTTTCGAACGAATGAAGCGAATTCGCGTTCAAAAGCTCTACTGGCTCCCAGAAAGTTTTTACCGTTGTCTGAGGTAACCCTTTGGGGGAGGCCCCGCCTCCCGACGAAACGAGCAAATGCCGCTTGAAACGCTGCAGAAGTTAGATCAGAGCATGCTTCTAAATGAATAGCCTTTGTGCTGAAACATACAAAAACGCAGACGTACCCTTTTGTGTAAGTTGAGTTGCGTAAGGGAGAGACTTTAAGCTCAAATGGCCCAGCGAAGTCAACGCCTGTTGTTTGAAAGGTTGGCGATAAAGTGCACCGTTCGGGTGGCAAGGGTGCCATAATCTGAGAACAGGGTTGTTGTCTTTGTATGATGCAAATCTTACAATTCCGAATTACGCTTTTTACCCGGGGTTTAAGTTTTGTGATGAAATATTCCGTTTGTATCATTCTGCACATTTGGCTGCATTCAGCATGATATAAAAATGTGTGCAAATATTTCAGATACAGATGACAGAATTGTGAGTTACCTGGGAGTATTACAGGGTAACGTTCATTGTATGGAAGAGTTGATTGAACTAGTCTACCGTTTGCTCGAATAATTAAGTTGGAGTCCAGAAATGGGTTTAACGATTTAAGGGGACTTTTGTTTGGCAAATTCTGAGAGGCCTGTAGACATTTGTACTCTTCGGGATAATATGTTTCTTGAGCCATTGTAATAAGGCGCGATTTTGCAAATTTCATTTCTGCTTGTGTCAGGTGTATTGAGTTATCGTTTTGGGATTCTTGGGTTTCATTTTTCAAGCATTTTCTATAAAATCTGAACATATAGCATACAACGCGTAAAGCCTTGCCGTATGCAGAGAATCTGCTCAGAATTTCATTGTTTTGAACTTCTGTGTGTAGAGCTAGGGCTTCTTTCTTAGATATTTCTATTGGTTTCAAGGGGTTTCTTTTTGGCCACTCTGTTAAGGGTTTAGCGAGCCATGATGGTCCGTGCCACCAGAGAGAATTGTGCGCTAGATCTTGAGACTTGCAACCTCGTGTTCCAAGATCTGCTGGATTGTCATGAGAGGGGACATGATGCCATTTTGCATCTGGCACTAAGGTGTGAATTTTAGCTATCCTATTAGCGACATATGTTTCCCATGTTAAAGGGGGTTTTGAGAGCCAACCTAGTGTAATTGAAGAGTCAGTCCACAAATGAATCTCTTCAGTATTTAGTTTTAAACATGAAATAACATAATTAACGAGACTCGCTAAGAGAACTGCGCCACTTAGTTCCAGACGCGGTAGCGAAACTGTTTGGATGGGGGCCACTTTGCTTTTTGCTACCAACAAATTGACGAAAGTATTATGAGAACTATTTTGACAGCGTATATAGACTGTGGCACAATATGCCGTTTTAGACGCATCGGAGAACCCGTGCAATTGAATATTGTCTGAGGGATTATATTGTATCCAGCGAGCGATTGATATTTTTTCAACTTGAGAGAGATCTTGAACAAGCTCGTTCCACTTTTGTAGAGATTCTTGAGATACATCGTCATCCCATTCTAGGCTTTCCAGCCAAAGTTGTTGAATGAGCATTTTCGCCCTTATAACGATAGGTGTGAGCCACCCCGCAGGATCGAATAGCTTTGCCACTGACGACAGAATCTGACGCTTACTTATTTTTGCCGTTTGATCAATTGGATCAAAATTATACGTAACCGAGTCTGAGAGCGCATTCCACTTAATACCAAGAGTTTTGGTAGAGCTAGCGTCGTGGAATCGAAGAAAATTTGAATCATACAAATCTTCCGTTGGAATATGAGCAAGCAATTTGGGATCATTAGCTGTTATTTTCTTTAACGGGAATCCAGCAGATTGCAATGTGAGAACAATCTGGTTTTGAGCTAAAAGAGCGTGTTCTAACGTGTAACCTCCAGATAGAATGTCATCGACATATGTTTCTGTGCGCAGAATTGAAGCTGCTTTAGGGTATGCTGATTCGGAATCAGAAGCGAGTTTTAAAAGGGTCCGAATCGCGAGGTATGGGGCACAATTTATTCCGAAAGTTACCGTTTTTAATTGAAAATCTTTAATGGGACCGTCATCTTGAGGTTGAAATAGAATCCTCTGATACGGCATGTCATCTGGATGCAATAGTATCTGGCGATACATTTTCTGGATATCTCCATTGAAAACATATTGATATTTTCTCCAGTTGAGAATTATGGAGATCAAATCGTTTTGTAGAGTAGGGCCAGTATAAAGAACGTCATTAAGTGAGAATTGTGATTTTGACTTTCTTGAGGCATTAAATACAACTCTGAGTTTGGTTGTTTTGTGCTCTGGGCGGACTACGGCGTGATGTGGTAAATAAAATGAACTATATTTACCGTTCGAGTTAGTTTCCGTAGATGACGTTTCTTCCATATGACCAAGAGTTAGGTACTCATTTATAACAGCCTTATATTGTGATTGAAGTTCGGGATCTTTGGCTAGTTTTTTTTCCATACTCGTGTATTGCGCTAAGGCTATGAATCGAGATGATCCGAGAGATATTTTTTCAGGAAACTCAGATTTAAATGGTAATCGAACAATGTATCTACCATTTCCGTCACGTGTTGTTGTTTCATTATAAAATTTTTCGCAAAAGTTATCTTCTGCTGACTTTGAGCGAGCTTCTGGAATTTCTTCCTGCTCCCAAAACTTTTTTAAGAGTGAGTTAAGTTTTGAGGTTTCATTATCAACAACTGTAGTTGTGAAGGCTTGAACCGATTGAGTTTTTATGGGACCACTGAGTACCCAGCCAAAGACAGTATTATAGGCCGATGTTTGACCACAAATATTTTTTTTGATACCTTCAATATTAATAGAGTGTTCATAATCATTCCCTAAGATGAGATCTATCTGCGCAGATTTATTAAATGTGGGATCTGCTAGATCTAATTCAGCTAAATCGGTTGAGTAAGGTATTTCAAAAGTGTAAGCTGGCAGTCTTTTTGTCACTTTTGGTAGCACTATGGCTTTAATGGGTACTCGTAAGTCATACCTTTTTGCGTACAAAACAAATTCGCATTCTTTGCTTGCCGTTTGCTTTTGCCCGCCAATACCGATTATCTCGAAATGGGATTTTTCATAGGGTAGCTGGAGACGATTACGAATCTTTTCAGATAAAAATGTTCGTTGAGAACCTGGGTCAATTAACGCTCTAACTGTAAACAGTTCACCTCTGTGTTCGATTTGCATTAATGCAGTACGCAGCAAGATATTTTCATTGCTTGTAGAGCAGTTGGCTTGAAATTGTCTGGAGGTGCTAGGAATTTCATCTTGGGTGTTTGTTCTGGGTATGTGGATGTTATGTGCAATAGCATTTTGAGTAATGCTATTTTGACTTGTTGCAGTGCCTCTATATTGCGTGTTTTCTGTGGTTTGACTTGGGTTCTGTAAATTTTGTCTCATATGCAATAGGGTATGATGGGGTTTTTTGCAATGAAGGCAAGTATGTTTGCTCTTACAATTGGACTTGAGATCAGACGAGGCTAAGCAATTGTTGCAGTATTTGTTTTTAAATACGTAATCTACTCTTTGTTGTACCGTAAAGGCTCGGAATTTGGGGCATAATCTCAAAGAGTGATTTTCTTTGCACAATTTGCACATAACATTTAGGTTTTCCTGTGAAATGTATGTTTGTACATCACGGTTGGGTTTGTTTGACAGCGTGAAACAATTTTTTGTGACTTTTATGCTGTCGAGACGTTCTACAGCTTCATATCTGTCCACGAGAAATTGGGACATTTGGGACCACTTTGGAAGCTCGCGTGGAGAAGTGAGTGACTGCTCCCATAGTGAAAGTGTAACTTCTGGGAGTTTTGTTGAGATAAGCCGAATCAGGATAGGGTCCCAGCTCTCCACGTCGATGCCAAGCGTGCTGAGAGTTGCCAGGGAATCATTTACGGATGATTGAATTTTCCTGATTGACTCGCTATCTTCAGTTTTCGCCGAGGGTATATCAAATAAAATTTTTATTTGATTGTCGACTAAAACTCTCTTGTTTTCATAGCGGGTTTTCAGAGCATTTCACGCTAGATTGAAATTGTCACTTGAAAGGGGGTATCTTTTCACTATTGCACCAGCTTCACCTCTTGTTTTATTTCTGAGGTGAAAGAGTTTAGTGACTGGCGTGAGCTTTGGGTGGTTTATGTACACGGCCGTGAACATGTCACGAAAGGATGGCCATTGTTCATAACTGCCTGTAAAAATCTCGGTATCGCAGGGAGGGAGGTTTATGCAGTTACTTGAGTTGTCCGGGAGCAGGTTTGGATCTGGGTTATGATGGCGAAGTGTCGATTGGCCTACTGGGGTTCGAGATGTTTCCATTCGGCTACTCTTTAGTAACTCATTCATTTGAGAATGGCAGTGGTAATATGCTTCTGAGCAAGCATTATATTCATCCTTCGCCCTTGTCTTGAACTCAGTATCCACTGATCCATCATGTGTCAACATTACCTTGCGATACGATTCTTTCAAGTTAACCCATTCTGAGCCTAGCTCTCCTAATTTAACCTCAAGAATGGATTCATTTTGCTCTTCCACAGCATTATTGTTGAATGAATCACAGAGCTCAAGTAAAAGGCCACAATCAAACAGAAATTGTTCTTTATATAAAGGGTTGAAGGCTGTGGCCGATGCTTCAGTTATAGAGGGCATATTTGAAATTCGAGTTTAATAAATTGGGTTGCTGTTAAAATGTAATGGGCTATACTGTGTCTCACTAGATTTGATTATCTAGGTTAACTGGGTTTGAGGTTTTTTTTTTAAAAGGAATTTCTGAAATTTGGGCTGAGTATAGTTGGGTATTTATTAAATTTTATTGAGCTAAATTTTAAATAAACTGAATTTAACGAGCTAAAATTTAAATAAATGGGTAATTTAAAGGACCAAAATTTAAATAAATGGGTAATTATTTAAAATTACGAGCTGAAATTTAAATAAGTGGGTGATTATTTAAATTAAATGAGCTGAAATTTAACTAAATGGGTGATTAGTTAAATTTAATGAGCAGAAATTTAAATTATTTAAATTTAATGTGCACTGGGGTATTATTTAAATTTGATGAGATAAAATTTAAATAAATGGGATATTATTTAAACTTAGTAAACTGAAATTTAAATAACTGGGTTATTATTTAAATTTAATGAGATAAAATTTAAATAAATGGGGTATTATTTAAATTCAATGAGTGAAATTTAACTAAATGGGTGATTAGTTAAATTTATTGAGAAAAGTTTAAATTATTTAAATTTAATGAGCCTAAATTTAAATAAATGGGTAACTATTTAAATTTAATAAACTGAAATTTAAATACCTGGGTTATTATTTAATTTTAATGAGATAAAATTTAAATAAATTGGGTATTATTTAAATTCAATGAGTTTAAATTTAAATAAATGGTAGATTATTTAAATTTAATGAACTAAAATTTAAATAAATCGTGAAGGGATTTGTATTAATGACAACTTGTTAATATATTATTCTCTTTCAATATATTTTATTTCCATGTAAAATTTCCGATAAAATTTTATATAAATGTTAAAATAAATCAAACAATTTTTTCCTTTTGATAATTGAAGATTTTTATATTTGTGCTAAATTGTCGGCAGCTCTGTATACACAATTTTATTTATAAAATGCGGATTTAATTCCTTAAATTTTAATTTAATTTATTCTTAAAAAAATTTATTATATTTTAGAGTTAATTGTGCAAATATAAGTTTCACCTTAATGTTGTTTTGTTTTCTTTGTAAGGAAGGCACGTACATATGTATGTACATCAATACACGAGTACGGATATAAATATGTTTTTGCTATTCTTGTTTTTATGATTCTTATATTTTTAATATTTTTCTGATAATATTGCTTGGTTTTAGGTAGGGGATTTAATATTGTTGAAATTTAAAACATAGTTTTGAAAAAAATCCGAGAATCGTAGAATTATTTGTTAAAAATTTTCATGTATTGTTTTGTTTTCGGTAAATATATTCAACCCTAATGTTGTTGTGTAAAGAGCTTATTTGAATATAAAGACTTACCAACAATGCGCGTTTACACTATGGTGTTTTTATTTTGTTTTAGTATATGTAAACATATGAATATATAATAGAACGAATAAAGGCACTCAACTATTTTTCAACAAGTGCATATTTATACAACTTAGGATGTTTTTATATATATTTTCTCCTTTTAATAACAACTTCTCTCTATAACGAAAATTTGATATTTTTAAATTATTGTTCTTTTATTTAAGAACTTTTTCCGTTGTTTTTTTTTTTTTTTTTTTTCTCAATTGTAAATAAATATATATGAAACTTACGGTTGTTTTTTTTTTTTTTTTTTTTTGTATCCTTTATGTTTATTTTTCCTTCTTTCTTAATATTTGCTGTTCTCTTAATATTAATATAAATATTTATTTAAATATTTTTTTGCTTTGTAATACAATTTTTGTAGGTTTCTTTTAAGTTTTTGAAACTATTCTCTTAAAATATTTATTTTTATTTTTTTTTTATAGTTTAATATTTCCTTCAGGCATTCACATGAATTTACATTATTCCAATATTTAAGTGAATCGACATGTTAATTATTTTTTTCCCGCAGCTATCTGTTTATATAGCCCAGTTGAATTATATTTCTATACCAAAAATTTTATTTTTTGCTATGGTAGATATTCCATTAATTCCAAATAGAAAATAATTACATTTTTTTTTCACACTCACTCAATCACTGTGAAATTTTTTCATTTCATTTCTTTATTTTAACTTCACTTTAATATTTTCTAGAAAATTTATTGTATTTTATTTTATTAAATTTTTTCTGTTTTCTGCGTTCAACCTTTTAATTTGACGACGAGCAATTAATGTGACTAATAAATACAATAATATTACACAACTGTGTGAGACTGTGTTTGCGTTGCAGTTCGTTGCTTTTCCACTTTCGCTCCTTGTTCTTTGGTTCTCTTGTATTGTATTGTATTTTATTAAAGGAGCTTTTTCAAAAAACCAGTATTATTTGTCGTCTATATTACCACATTATTCTCTTTGATCGTGTGCTTTCTTTTCTAAGTGTTGCTCTCACACAATTTGTCTCCCTTTCTCTCGTAAGGTATATTGTGTTTTTTTTTTCCAAAGCAAAGGGTCAATGCACTTAAATGAGAAAAAGTATGCAAAGTCCTAATTTATGTATACCTATGTATACATTTATATGAATTGATATATTTACTTTGCAAAGTAGTTGGTTTTAAAATTGTTTGAAATGGAAATTGAATTTTTTAAAGTATTAATTTGGGTACTCTCGATTTTAGGGGTTAGTTTGTCGATTTTCAAGAGTAAAAAAAATTTATTTTTTTTGTTATACACAATAAACGCAAAGGGATGAGATGCAAAACGGTTCTTATTTATTTTTAGTATATATATTTATATGTATTTTGTGGAAAAATTAACGTTATTATTGCGCTGAAATTTTACCAACGCTTAAATTTTTAATTTTTCTAAATTTTTCTTCCTTTTTTAAAAAAAAAAAATGATTACAAGAGATAGAAAATTAAATATATTTCATTTGAGGCTAATGAAATCACATAATAATTAACAAGTATGCGTGTATAATTTTTTGTAGTTGCTTTTTTATGTTGTAGGTAATTTGTTTTTTTTTTTTTTTAAAAAGCTTTTTTGGTGAAGTTATTTCTCTATGTAACTTTTAACTTTTACTTATAAGTTTCAACTTTTCAAAATTCACTTTTCTTTTTGGGATTTTCTAGATTCGTTTGTTTTTAGATCACTTTTATGGTTGTATATGTACATAAATGTTTTGTTTGTAACGGGTGATTTTTTAAGAGCTTGATAACTTTTAAAAAAAAAAAAAAACGCATAAAATTTGCAAAATCTCATCGGTTCTTTATTTGAAACGTTAGATTGGTCCATGACATTTACTTTTTGAAGATAATTTCATTTAAATGTTGACCGCGGCTGCGTCTTAGGTGGTCCATTCGGAAAGTCCAATTTTGGGCAACTTTTTCGAGCATTTCGGCCGGAATAGCCCGAATTTCTTCGGAAATGTTGTCTTCCAAAGCTGGAATAGTTGCTGGCTTATTTCTGTAGACTTTAGACTTGACGTAGCCCCACAAAAAATAGTCTAAAGGCGTCAAATCGCATGATCTTGGTGGCCAACTTACCGGTCCATTTCTTGAGATGAATTGTTCTCCGAAGTTTTCCCTCAAAATGGCCATAGAATCGCGAGCTGTGTGGCATGTAGCGCCATCTTGTTGAAACCACATGTCAACCAAGTTCAGTTCTTCCATTTTTGGCAACAAAAAGTTTGTTAGCATCGAACGATAGCGATCGCCATTCACCGTAACGTTGCGTCCAACAGCATCTTTGAAAAAATACGGTCCAATGATTCCACCAGCGTACAAACCACACCAAACAGTGCATTTTTCGGGATGTATGGGCAGTTCTTGAACGGCTTCTGGTTGCTCTTCACTCCAAATACGGCAATTTTGCTTATTTACGAAGCCATTCAACCAGAAATGAGCCTCATCGCTGAACAAAATTTGTCGATAAAAAAGCAGATTTTCTGCCAACTTTTCTAGGGCCCATTCACTGAAAATTAGACGTTGTGGCAGATCGTTCGGCTTCAGTTCTTGCACGAGCTGTATTTTATACGGTTTTACACCAAGATCTTTGCGTAAAATCTTCCATGTGGTCGAATAACACAAACCCAATTGCTGCGAACGGCGACGAATCGACATTTCACGGTCTTCAGTAACACTCTCAGAAACAGACGCAATATTCTCTTCTGTACGCACTGTACGCATTCGTGTGGTTGGTTTAATATCCAATAAAGTAAACTGAGTGCGAAACTTGGTCACAATCGCATTAATTGTTTGCTCACTTGGTCGATTATGTAGACCATAAATCGGACGTAAAGCGCGAAACACATTTCGAACCGAACACTGATTTTGGTAATAAAATTCAATGATTTGCAAGCGTTGCTCGTTAGTAAGTCTATTCATGATGAAATGTCAAAGCATACTGAGCATCTTTCTCTTTGACACCATGTCTGAAATCCCACGTGATCTGTCAAATACTAATGCATGAAAATCCTAACCTCAAAAAAATCACCCGTTACTTACGTTTGTGGAGTTTTATTTTCCAAATTATGATGATATCGTTTTTTTGCGTAGATTTACCTCATTATTTTGTTTTGTAGGGTTTAGAGTTCCTGTAGGTTTTCCACAAATTCCTGATACTTTTCTTATCGAAGGACCATGAACAAACTGGTGGTAGTTTGTTTAGCTGTGCCGTTGGGATGGACACTCTTGGGATGAAATTTGGTTTGAAATTAATAATTCCGCCAAACGAATTATTAAACCAAGATGTGTAGCATGTAAAATAAAATAAAAACGCAAGTGGTGGTTAAATTGGCTGAAGATATTTATTTTTTTTGATGCTCACCGTTTCGTGTTTCAATAAGGAGTAAAAAACAAGTTACAAAGTGTTAAGCCGACAAGTTGCCTTTTCGCTATTTACATTTGCATTAGATAAATTCTATGTTTAATTTTAGATAATTCACAATTATTTTTTCCATTCACAATGAGTTTATGTTAATATAAATAGATAAGCAATTCAAATTTAAATTCATTTTGGATTTTGGTTAAATAAATAAATTTAGGTTAATATAAATAATATAAGTAATTCAAATTAAATTCATGTTGGTTTTTTTGATTAAAAAAATAGAAAAAAAATAAATAATTTAAAGACAAAAATTGTCTAAAATAAGTATTTTAGACATAATGTAAGGTAAGGTAAGGTAAGGTAAGGTAAGGTAAAGTAATATAAGGTAAGGTAAGGTAAAGTAAGGTGAGGTAACGTAAGGAAAGGTAAGGTAAGTTAAGGTAAAGTAAGGTAAAGTAAGGTAATGCAAGGTAAGGTAATGTAAGATAAGGTAAGGCAAGAAAAGAAAAGGCAAGATAAGGTTAGGTAAGGTAAGGTAAGGTGAAGAAGGGCAAGGTGAGGAAGTGCACGGTAAAGTACGCTAAAATAAAGTACGGTAAGGTAAATTAAGGTAATGTAATTTTCAATTTTGTTTCTCTTTTCATGTCATTATTTTACTTCAATATAAAAAATTATTTTTACCAATATATATTCTTTTTTCGTATGCTCACAATAAACGTGCCGATGCTTTTATAAAGTTAACATAACATCATTGAATTGTTCTACTTTAACAGCTCTGCAGAGGTAAAAGGACGTGTGTGATATTACACTGCTACAACGATATCATCATTGACATCATCACTGTTGACATCATATTGTGCTATAAATACACATGTATACATACATAAGTATATCATGACCCTAGTAAGGTATGAGAAACCTCGATGTTTCCAATTGATTGCATTTTCATTCAGTTTACTTTTAGTTGATTTGTCTTGGTACTGGTAGAGTATTGTTCCGTAACTTAATTCATTGTGGGAGTAATATTACCAGTGATGTGATATGATTCATATTATATGGTAAAGTACAAATAGAACTGGGTTGGTGTTTAAGTGTTCGTGTACTTGGACACGTATTTAGGTGACAATGTAGTTAGTTCATGTGGTATTGTATTGTAAATGTAATTTGAACAAAAAGATTGTGTCGTAAGTATATGGTTGAATACTCACATATTTTCTTTTTTTAAAGTGCAATGCAATGCTGGTTTGCCATTGTTTGGCTCTCGGTGCTTTTATGAAAGAAAACTAAATCATGCGCATCTAATCTAAAAGTATTGAACCTGAACAATTTTCATGTTGAACATATGTAAGTTTGTTTCATTTTTTTTTTTTTTTTTTTGTATGAAGTCATTTAAAGTTCATATGATGGGGCTAATGATAACACATGTAAAATGTGTGTTTGTTGAGTAAATAATTTTGTTAAACGCATATAACCAAATATACCAACAATTTTATTTCGTTTATAATAAATTACCAGTAGGATAAGTTCAGAACACTTTGAAAGTGCAAGTTTAAATTACCTTTCGAGAATAATTTAGATCAATTCTGACCGGCGCTATATATTCAAATTCATATAATGAACAATTTCTGACAACAAGATGGTTAAGCCGTCAACCGTTATCAAAAGTTCTACAACAAAACATTTGTCTTAAAAAGTAGAAATCTTATGGTGTTATAATGTAAATTAACAAGTAAAATAACAATTATATACAAAATAAATTTTTTAATTATTTTGCAAAAAACATAATATTGTGAGCAATTTATAAACAAATAATCTATTATAATAAAACATATTCAATTGAAAAAAAGTTATCTATGAATAAAATTCAAATACATTTTTTTTAATTCTAATGCGTTGCTGGTTTCTTTAATTTGTAGCGGCTGTCCTTTCATGGTAACTAAAAAAAATAAGAAGTTTTAATAAACTTTTGAAAATCTGAGGCCGGACTATCAACGGTGCTGGTATGCGGGCGTTTAAGCGCTGCTAAACTCGCCGGATGGGGTGGTTCTTGCCGATAGACCTGGCGGATATGGGACAGACATACAAAAAAAATTTGAATTTCATAACAGTCGACAAAATGAAACAAAAGTTTAAATTTTGGGAACCTGAAGTAAAAAAAACGAAAAGGAAAACTCTACGGAAAATGGAACCCATATAGCCACATACGTACATACATATATACATATATATTTCCTGCCGCAACATATATATATATATATATATATATATATATATAAGCATATATAAGCATATACCTATATAAGTTCATGGAGAGGCTAGATGTTATTCCTGCTCCTAATACCCTCCCTCTTAGAATTCAACTACAAAAATCCTACCATGGTAACAAATAATTAAGTTTAGTTACCCCTACTACTTAAACACTCACCTTTCTTTCTACTCCTTATCTACCACATGATCTTTCTCAGCTAAATCCCTCTTCATTTTTGCCTCGGATCAGGTACTAGTAGGTTTTACTTCTTATTTTTATATTTTGCTTTCTTTGCTGTTCGTCTATCTGTCTCGTGGTCTTAATTCAGGTGGCTTTGGAATGTCCGTACCAATCTCTCATCTAAATATATAGATCCTCTTATACATATACATAATGTTCTTTATTTTTTTTGGGATCTTAACAGTTGTTTAGTACAAGGACCTCAAATGTGTTCATATCCTACTTCTCCTAGTTCTCAGTGATCACCGCTTTTTTTTTATTTATTTATTAGAATAATAAAAAAGGGAATGTATAGTACAAAAATATAGGTTATAATGTTTCTATATCATAAAAATACCTACTATTTATTTTAATATCTAATATACTATATTTTATAAGAACTGGAATTCTAATCTAGTGTGAGGAGTGAACGTTACATTTGCTGTCGGGTAAAAAAATTATAAGCGTAGGTCGGATTCTATCAATACGGATCCCAGTTGGTTAATAGGGAGAAACCGTTTTCACTAATTAAATATATTACCAAATATTATTTATTCATAATTTTTACGTTAAATATCATTTATTTTTTTTTTTGTTTTTTTTTTTTTTTCAATGGAAAACCCAACAACATATGTTCCGTTTGGGCCTCTTGTTACCGTTACTAAATTGTATAAATAAATTATTTAATATATTAGAGGAATATATATATATATCTGTTGTGCTAGTAAATTCGTCTGTTGTATGTTGTCTGTAGTCGGTCGTCAGTATTCTGTTTGGACACAAGAAAAACAATATAAATTTTGACACAGAGTACCTGTTGCTTTCCTTCTCCGGCTATCGATGTACTGAGGTTATGGCTGAGGTTGACCTAAATCTGGCTGTTGATACTGTTGTTGTTGTTGGCGTTCCTTTTTTGCTGTTATTGTTGGAGTTTGGTTGGCTTGATGGTGCTGCGGCTATCGTGATGGCCAGTCTTTGTTTGATGCTGTGGTGATTACTGTCTTAGCTGTCGTAGTTATTATGGAACTTCAGTTGATAGTTGGTATATATATATACATGCTGCCGGGTATACCCCCGACATCGGTCCGATCCTCAGACTGGGCTCGACGGAAACCCCGGCAGCAGAGGTAATGTTTATTGGTGGCTTTTTATGGGTGTATTTTTGTCACTGCTGATATTGTGGATTGGTCACTATTTTTGTTGTGATTATGGCTGCGTCGTTGGTGTCGTCTTGGTTGCAAATAGCGCGAGGTGGTTGTGGAAATTTCCTCTTTTTTTTTATAAAGATTTTAGTATAAGAACACTGGATATTTGCGGGATATCTTGTGGATATTTAATATTGTTTAAATTAAACTCTGCCGTATTCGCTTTTAAGATATCAGTAGGATGTTGACCACTGGATTGATGTTGAGGCGCTGGCTGATTCCGTGGCGGTATTGAATGGGCTGGATGAAATGCACTTCGTCTAGTGATATGATTTGCCGTAACGCCAGTTGTAGTCAATGTTGGTGGGAAACTGTTAGCATCAGCTTCCGTTTTACGTTGTGCATTAGCGTCGATGAACCACCGCGAACAAAACCAGACAAACAGAAAAACCTTTCACCTCAAGAACCTACTTTCATAACCCTCACCAACACACGCCCTACACCGACGCCAGTTGCCATCTTTTTTCGGTCTTTTTTTTTTCTTTTCGTTAAAAAAACTGCAGTGTTGATCTTATCTATTTCTTAGGGTTGCATTCTAGTGCAGCTTGAATGAATTACTAAAGAAGAAGAAAAGTCGAAGGTGCACTAGAATGCAACCCTAAACCTTTCTAAGGTGGCCATGACAAATTGTTGAAGGAATAATATTCCAAAGACGTGTTGCAGATATTAGAAATTGCCATTCGGATATCAATGTACGATGATTAAATTGATCTAAATTTCTATTTCTTCTGAGTTGACTATGGGATGACATGGCTCTCGGGTTATTATAATTTTATGAAGAAATGTTAAAGTTCTTATTTTCAGCAGGTCTTCGAACAACACACCAAATATTCTCTTAGAATAAGGAGTTATATTGAGGTAATCTTCATTAGTATTTTCCTCGATTTTCTTGGCCAACTATAACCATAAGTTTGGGAAGAAAAACAGGTGCCCACATTCTACGTAAGCAACGACACGGTTTGGTTTTATATTCGAAAATTGCGGGATTCATGCAATATGTATTTTAGAAACGTGGTTCTAAGCGAATGTAAAGGGTAATATACTTAATATGAATGGTTTCGCGTTGATAGAGTAGCTTGCGCTTATAGCACATGTCATGATGGAGTTGCGATATTCCTGAAAAAGGGTATCAATGGAAATGTTTTCAGATCAAATGTTAAACCTGATGTGGAGTACACTTTCTGGTAGAAAGATGTTGCTTGGAGCTATCTATCTATATATTAATATGTGAAAGAAGATGGTATCATCCCTTTTTTAGCACAATGCGGGCACGGAGACGCGTGAAAATTGGCATAGTTATAGTTCACAAGGAGAAGAAGTGCAGAATTTTAATACTAATGTATAGTATGATTTTAAAAATATATTAAACTAAATAAAAGAAGTAAGAAAATTATAGTCGGTCTAGACCGACTATACGATACCATATCTCTTCGGTTCAACTAATTCGATATAGAAAATAAGCATAAACCAAATTTTAGTGGCATTGTTATTAATTTTTTGATGTGTAAACATCTATACGCGCAGGGGGGTAAATTTCAACAGCGTAATATGTAAGCGTTACATGTGAGCGTAAGACAAAATGTGATTGTATTGGTGAAAAAATTATGATATGATAACCTGTTTGAAAATGAAAAATGAAAAATAATAAATGAAAAAAAATAAATAAAAAATTAACAAGTAAGAAAATTATAGTCGGTCTAGACCGACTATAGGATACCCTATACCATGCGTTTATTGCCCCTACCCCATAGGCCCAACTAACTGGACATAGAAATTAAGCATAAACTAAATTTGAGTGGGATTTTTATAAATTTTTTTGTCTGCAGATATGAAAAAGTTCATATCGGATGCTATATCTATATGGGGACTAGGCCCAAAAATGGACCGATCCTGACCATGTTTGGTAAGGTCTCTTGTATTTTGCAAAAATGTATACAAACAAAATTTGAGAAGAATCAGTGCAATATTTTTGTTTTTTGATAGATTTAAGTGAAGATCGGGAAGCAGCTCTATATGGGGCCTATGACTAACAGTTGTCCCATAGGGATCATTTTTGGACTACTGATTAATGGATGTAATAAACACATACGAACCCAATTTGACTAAGATTTATATGATAATTTGGATCTTATGGCAATTTAAGTCGATTTCATAGGGGTCATTTGTATGGGGGCTAGGTCTGAACATGGACCGATTCCTACCAGTTTCAACAGCGTTCATCCTATGGTCGATAGAAGCTTACGTACCAAATTTCATCAAAATATATTTATATTTGCGACCTGCAGTTTGATTAAAAGCTTTACATGGACACACAGACGGACGGACGGACGGAAGGACGGACATCGTTAAATCGAATCAGATAGTGATTCTGATTCGATCGGTATAATTATAGATGGGGCTAGGTCAAATATTTTTGGTAGTTACAAACAGCAGCACAAAGTCATTATACCCAAACCACATAGTGGTATAGGGTATAAAAATGAAAAATAAAAAATGAAAAATTAAAAATAAAAAATGAAACATGAAACATGAAAAATAAAAAATGAAAAACGAAAAATTAAAAATGAATAATGAAAAATAAAGTATGAAAAATAAAAAAATTAAAAATAAAAAATTAAAAATGAAAAATAAAATATGAAAAATTAAAAATGAAAAATAAATTAAAAATGAAAAATGAAAAATGAAAAATTAAAAATAAAAAATGAAAAATGGAAAACGAAAAATGAAAAAAAAACTAAAAATGGAAAATAAAAATTAAGAATAAAATGAAAAATAAAAAATGAAAAATAAAAAATTAAGAAAAAAAAAAAATAAGGAAAAATGAAAAATAAAAACTAAAAAATTAAAACTAAAAAATGAAAAATAAAAAATGAAAAATAAAAAATGAAACATGAAAAATAAGAAATGAAAAATGAAAAATGGAAAACTAAATTTAAAAATGAATAATGAAAAACAAAAAATGAAAAATAAAAAATAAAAAATGAAAAATAAAAAATTAAATATAAAAAATGAAAAATAAAAAATGAAAAATAAAAATGACAATTGAAAAATAAAAAATTAAAAATAAACAAGTAAGAAAATTATAGTCGGTCTAGACCGACTATAGGATACCCTATACCCTGCGTTTAGAGACCCTACCCCATAGGCCCAACTAACTGGACATAGAAAATAAGCATAAACCAAATTTGAGTGGATTTTTATAAATTTTTTTGTCTGCAGATATGAAAAAGTTCATATCGGACTAGGACCAAAAATGGACCGATCCTGACAATGTTTGGTAAGGTCTCTTGTATTTTGCAAAAATGTATACAAACAAAATTTGAGAAGAATCAGTGCAATATTTTTGTTTTTTGATAGATTTAAGTGAAGATCGGGAAGCAGCTCTATATGGGGCCTATGACTAACAGTTGTCCCATAGGGATCATTTTTGGACTACTGATTAATGGATGTAATAAATACATACGAACCCAATTTGACTAAGATCTATGTGATAGTTTGGATCTTATGGCAATTTATGTTGATATCATAGGGGTCATTTGTATGGGGCTAGGTCTGAACATGGACCGATTCTCACCAATTTCAATAGTGTTCATCCTATGGTCGACAGAAGCTTACGTGCCAAATTTCGTCAAAATATATTTATATTTGCGACCTGCAGTTTGATTACAAGCTTTACATGGACACACAGACGGACGGACGGACGGACGGACGGACATCGTTAAATCGAATCAGATAGTGATTCTGATTCGATCGGTATAATTAAAGATGGGTCTAGGTCAAATATTTTTGGTAGTTACAAACAGCAGCACAAAGTCATTATACCCAAACCACATAGTGGTATAGGGTATAAAAATGAAAAATAAAAAATGAAAAATTAAAAAGGAAAAATGAACAATGAAAAATGAACAATGCAAAATAGAAAATGAAACATGAAAAATAAAAATGAAAAATGAAAAATGAAAAATGAAAAATGAAAAATATAAAATTAAAAATAAAAAATTAAAAATAAAAAATGAAACATGAAAAATAAAAAATGAAAAACGAAAAATTAAAAATGAATAATGAAAAATGAAAAATAAAGTATGAAAAATAAAAAAATTAAAAACAAAAAATTAAAAATGAAAAATAAAATATGAAAAATGAAAAATAAAAAATGAAAAATAAATTAAAAATGAAAAACGAAAAATTAAAAATAAAAAATGAAAAATGAAAAACGAAAAATGAAAAAAAAATTAAAAATGGAAAATAAAAAATTAAGAATAAAATGAAAAATAAAAAATGAAAAATAAAAAATGAAAAATAAAAAATTAAGAAAAAAAATAAGGAAAAATGAAAAATAAAAACTAAAAAATTAAAACTAAAAAATTCAAAATAAAAAATGAAAAATAAAAAATGAAACATGAAAAATAAGAAATGAAAAATGAAAAATGAAAAACTAAAATTAAAAATGTATAATGAGAAACAAAAAATGAAAAATAAAAAATAAAAAATGAAAAATAAAAAATTAAATATATAAAATTAAAAATAAAAAATGAAAAATAAAAAATGAAAAATAAAAAATGAAAAATAAAAAATAAAAAATGAAAAATGAAAAAAGAAAAACAAAAATTGGAAAATGAAAAATGAAGAAAAAAATTTGAAATGAAAAATAAAAAATGAAAAATTAAAATTAAAAAATGAAAAATTAAAAATGAAAAATTAAAAACGAAAAAAGAAAAACGAAAAATTAAAAATAAAAAACGAAAAATTAAAAATGAACCGGTAAAAATAATAAATAATAATAAATATTTTTATATTAACAGAGCCCTGCAGTTGATTGCTATAAGTGATACGCTTTCTGTTTGATTTTAAGAAAGTGCTATAAAAAATTCTTTAGTTACTAGATGTTTGCACATCTCCCCTGCGATCGGACTCACATGATTTTTTTTTGGCTGCAGATATGAAAAAAATTCATATCAGATGTTATATTTATATGGGGACTAGGTCGAAAAATAGACCGATACTGACCATATTTGGTTTTGAAAAAATATAAACAAACCAAATTTAAGAAAAATCTGTGCAATATTTTTGTTTTTTGATAGATTTAAGTGAAGTTCGGGAAGAAGCTCTATACACGGACGGACGGACATCTATAAATCGACGGAGAAAGTGATTCTTAGTCGATCGGTATGATAAAAGATGGGTCTATGTCAAATATTTTTGTTAGTTACAAACAGCAGCACAAAGTCATTATACCCAAACCACCTAGTGCTATGGGGTATAAAAATTATTGATATCTGATATATCTATCAGGGTATCCTAAGTTTCGCAATTATGTTTAAACCCAACATACATATTTCTTTATTTTTTAGATTTACTATATTTGTATTGTCTACTTATATCATCGGAAGTGCTGCATATAATCAATTAAAAGATTTTCCAAAGGTTTATACACAATTTCCTGGGGCCTTTAAAGATTTTTACAAATTTAAAAAATTTTTGAAGATTGCAGGTACCGAATTTGTAATTTGAAGACATCCAAATTAAAAACTCTTAAATTTCTATTGGAAAAATAATCACGCAACATATTTCCTTTGTTGTAACTTTTAAAATGTTCGTGACATTTGATTTGGTACACAAATACGAATAATAGAAGCACTAAAGCCAATAATTGCTTTGGAAAAAAATATGCTACAACTTATTCTTTAAATATTTATGTGGAAGTTGAACAATAACTTTTGTCGAAATAAATTTGAAATATTAAATGTAATTGGATTGAAATATTTATGTAACATATAGTAATAAGCCGAAAATGTTAATTATTACTGTTTGGCTTTCATTAGCTTAGAAGTACCCATATAATTAATTTTTGTGTGTTTGTGTTTTGTTCCTTAAATTTATTATTAAATTAATTTCAATTAATTTCCTTATGAAAACGCTACAATTAGAATGAAATAAAACTCCCTAGGCGCTTGTTCGCACTTAAATAAATTCATTGCACGTTTTTGGAAATCTACGTGTTTCAGAAAGTTTTACTAAACTAAGAAGGGAAGGAATCCTTTAAGATACATTATTTTTTTAGAGTCATGACTAGCACAGAATATGACAGTCGAATGCATATAACAGTCATACTTTTAGTTTCATTTTTTAAAATCCCGATGGCGGCAATCTGGTGACTTGCTGATACTTAGTTTAATTACGAACCACTTTCATTTATAAACTTGATCGCTTAGCATACTTCCTACATTTCCGCGTGTCTAGTAACTTTTTGAGTGCGTTGTACATAACATAGGGGAAAATTTATAATATTTATCTATGGAATCTTAAAGTCACATACGAGTATATATGTAAGTATTCTTTACTTATGTGGAAAATATGTGCAGTCACTTACACGCCCATTAATGTAGGCCGGCAAACAGGCTTAACAAGTGTAAAGCACATAAGCCGTATTCACGAAAACACATTCAGAAACAAACAAACAAACGAAACAGCACTCAAACGAGAGCAGTTACCAAAGTAGTTGGTATTAATGTTGTTAAGCTCAGCATACATGGGTGACTTTAAAAGCTTTGATAAATCAACAGCGGTCTACTTTAAGTCAGTTGATGCTTAAAAGTGGAAGAAATGTTAATTGTAGTTTATTTAACCTTTACCAAGAAAGTTTTTATTCTGAAAAAACATTGAAAGATTAAAAGTGTAAATGAAAGTGTAAAGTGTAAACTTATTTAGGAGTGTGGAAATATTTTATTTCACTATTAAAAGACAATGCTTGCAGTATTAACATTAAAAATATGAAATAACAGGAGTAACGTGAAAAACAGGATGACCTCAAAATTTAACTTGAAAGAAAACCGCATTTCTACAAATAGAATCAGAGAAGATCATAGAAAAAGAACTGTTAAATTGACTAATGAGGTCACTAGCAAGTGCAGGAAGGATATAGCTGTTAAGCTGTAACCGCCTAAGTCGACTTAAGAACGATTTGAGTTAGCATATTCTAGGAACTACGCTTTATATTTACGTAAATTCCCATTTCTTTAACACTGTTTTTTAAAAAGTTATTAATGAAAACATATGTATAAAAAGTTATTTTTCTCGAAAGCATGATTGTAGACCAAGGCGGTTAATGCTTGTGACCGCAGATATATTCCAATGTGCTTTTTAAAACTGGTCTTCATGACAGAGTAGAACAAAAAAACTTTAATAAATAATATTAACAAAGAAAAACCTAAACTATTTGCCAATACTTATAATAAAAATACTAACAATCCAAATATTAACATGGTGAGGTTATATTCTCGTATGAGGCGGTATCAGTGCCATAGGTCTAACAGCTCTATATTCTATTAAAGGAATCATAGATCGCAAGAAATACATTAAGAATTTAAAAGAAAATTTACAAGGTAGTGGAGAAAAATGGTCTTGATTATGTGAACTGATTATATTTTTACACAAGTTAATGATTCCAGACATAATTTAATATGGTAGAACATCAGTCTATAGCACTTCCCATTATCAGTACTTCTCAAATCGTTACCTGTTTAAAAAGTTTCAAAACATTTTAACTAATTGTGCTGATATTTTAGCTACTCCCTTATCAATAATGTTCAACATATCAATAAAATATGGGTACTTTCCTAAACAGTGGAAGGATTCCTTCATTATTCCATTATTTAAATATGGAAATAGGTCAAGTATTAAGCTCTTCGAGAAGCTCTTCAATTCCTAAGCTCTTCGAGAAGTGTATAACTGAATTTCTATGCCATCAAGCTTCTTTCGTATTGTCACCTTCTTAGCATGGATTTCGAAAAGGCTGCTCAGTGATGACAAATCTGTTGCAATTAACTACTTTAGTAAATCGCAGATTTAACAATGGTCAACAAAGTGATATTATTTACACTGATTTCAGTGAAGCCTTGACAAAGTCACAATCTTCTCCTTGAAAAATTTCATCTAATTGGATTTACTACCAATACTCTAAATTGAATAAAGTCTTACCTTTTGCGCAGAAAACAATGTGTTAGATTTAATGATATAAACCCTAAAAATATTACAGTTTATTAATGATCTGTCCTATGTTTTTAAATTTTGCAACGTTCTTATATATGCTGATGATGTGAAAATCTTCCTTAGTTATCTGATCAGATATACCTTCAACAAGATTTAGACAGTTTTTACATGTGGTGTGAATTCAACCTGATGGATTTAAATATAAAAAAGTAAACATATGCGCCTTTGGAGAAACTGGAATGCTTTGGGAAACTACTTTTTACCTGGCTCC
Source organism: Cordilura impudica (assembly GCA_963682025.1). Classification (NCBI taxonomy): domain Eukaryota; kingdom Metazoa; phylum Arthropoda; class Insecta; order Diptera; family Scathophagidae; genus Cordilura; species Cordilura impudica. The sequence goes on along the minus strand of OY821519.1, from coordinate 198,314,258 downwards.
CAGCTGGAGTTGGTAAAAGAATTTCTAGATCTTCGAATCCTGTTTGAAATCAAATTACATTTTGTACAACATATTACGATGACAATCAATAAAGCTCGTGGTGTGCTGGCTTTTAATAAGCGATGGGTAAAGGAGTTCATATATCCTTTCATTACGAAACAGTTATATGTTAATCTGGGATCCATATTATAATGTTCATAGTAACCGTATCGAGTCTGTTGAAAAACAATTTCTTCTTTTCTGCTTGCGAAGTTTATATTTGAACCCTATTGATGATTTTCCATCTTATACAGCTCGTCTAGCTCAAATTAAATTGCCTACATTAAAAGTCGTAGGACTATGCTGAATGCTGTATTCCTAACAAATTTGATAAATGGTGATGTCTGCTCTGATTTCCTGCTCAACAATATTAAATTTAATGTTCCAGAACGATCAACACGCTTTTTCATCCCATTATCTCTTCAAGTTTTTCGTGCGAATTACGCAAATGCTGACCATTTTATGAAAACATGTAAAAGTTTTAATGAATTGAATGTCTTTATTGATTTATCTGTAAATATTGCTGTTATTAAACGTAATATTATTTTATTTTGGAACACTTAATTAAAAATTTTTGGTTTGTTAATTTTAACCATATGATTACTTATACTGTCTGTAAGGATTGATTTACAAAGACTAAACAAATAAATAAATAAATAATGCATGAAATACTAAAATGTGGCTACTTCACCAAATATCAACCCCATTGAAGTCTTGTGATAAAAATAGCAATATGTAATAAGGAGTGTTTTTTAAGCCCTATAGAATTTGAAACTGTAAAAAATAACAAAAAAAACTTTAGACTTTAAACAAAAAATAATTCATTTATTCGAAATAGTACATGGCATGAGCATTTGAAAATGATTTCGGCCATATAGTCACTGCTGCTGTTCTTGACGAAGCACATTCTGGACCTCAAATTTTCGACCATTTTTCCCAGCATTGTTGGCCGTATGTCACGAATACCATGAATAATAATGGCCTCCATACGCAATGCTGATACCTCCGAGAGGTATCGAATCGCACGATCTTGAAGGCCAATTGACAGGTCCATTTCTCGGAATCAACTTATCGCCAAATTTTGATTTGTTGAAAACACATCTCGCCCGGATCAATGTCATCGACATTTTCAAACAAAATATCATTGATCATGGTATGATAGCGATTGCAATTGATCGTAACGCGAGCTCCGGCTTAATTTTTAAAGAAGTAAGGTCCAGTGATGCCACCAAACGGTGCATTTTTCTTTATATAATGTAGTCTATTTTTTCTTTAATTGCTGGGGGGCGGAAAAAATCTTCTAAAGATATGGATGGTGTCCTTCATTGTGTGAGATTCAACCCTTGTGGGCAGCCTACTCACTAAATCCCCAACTCCCTAGTCTTCAACCACTCTCGCGAGGCTGGTTAGCGCTTTACGCAACTCCTGAATTCCGAGTAATGGATCCTCTTATTATCTTACGTATGTCCTCTTCTATGCGTAGTTTCTGATTGATGGTGGTTACAAAATTGCAGACCGATTACCAATTTTCCGATTTAAGCATTGCATCTACTATGTGCTGTGGGTACATATTTTGACCAATTTCACTAGAGAATTCAAAGAAAATATGTTCCGCATCTTCCCATAGTCCTGTGCATCTCGTGCATAGTGCTGAATCGTCATGTCGGCATTTAAAGAGGTAGCTTCTGAAACCTCCGTGGCCGGTTAAGAACTGCATCAGGTCATAACTTCCATCGTCATGTTTGCGGTCTATCCACTTCTTAACACTCGGTATCTGTTTGTGGGTCCATCTGCCTTTGGTTGTGTTTTCCTACCTTCATAATTTCCATCGTCATGTATGCGGTCTATTCACTTCTTAATACTCGGTATCAGTTTGTGGATCCACCTGCCTTTGGTTGTGTTCCACCTTCCCACCTTCTTTGTCACTGGCCTATTGTCTCAACACTTTCCGTTAGCCACAGAGCTTTTTCCCTCGCGACATAGACCCTCTGTGCCTACTTTGCTGCTAGGTCGATCGATATCATTCCGGCTAGCAGAAACATTGCCTCCAGTGATATGGTACTTTACCCACTGCAGACTCTCAGACAATTTCGTATGTGCAACGAGAGTATGTTTCGCCTTGATGAGCTTCTAATATTCCTTGCCCAGATTGTTGCTCCATAAAGCAATATGGAGTTCACTACCCTTACGATCAGGATCCTTCGACCCTGACGGGGTCCACCAGTATTTGGCATTAAACTCGCAAGTGCGTTGCCAACTGCTGCCGCCTTTTGGCATGCATATGGCATATGTGTCTTAAAGCACAGCCGATCATCAATCTTGAGTCACAAATATGTTATCGCCTGTGCGGACGCTATTTCAACATAACCCACTTTTAGTCTCAAGATTTCTCTCTTCATGCGTCCGCTATAATGGAGTCTGTACTGTATGTTGTGGACTGGTCTCCCTCCATATGAATCAATCTTTTTTATTAAAAAACCCGTTGAGCCAAAAATGGGGCCCATCGCTGAGCACAATATTGCAATAAAACATCGGGCCAGTTTTCAGCTGCTCTAGAGCCCAATTAACGAAAGAAAGACGCATACGATGGTCTCATGGCTTCAATTCCTGCACTAGCTAGATCTTGTACGGGTGTAGGTCAAGATTTTTGCTCAAAATTTTCCACGTCGTGGGTGGCCAGAGTCCCGATTCCTGCGACAGATGGCTAATCAATAAATTTGGATCTTTTTCCACATTTTCGCTAGATTAAGCAGCCACTTTCAAACAACATGACTTCTTCATCTTCAGTATCCTTTTCCTACTAACAATAAAAACTAATTATTGCAATAGAGATCAACAATGCACACCCCTAACATACAAAACATACGGCACAATGCAGTTGTGAATAATCTGTTAATAAGATTTCTCATGCTATTAGAGTTGCATCTAGAGGAATGTGGCAATTATAAAAAAAGCTTTTCACACTACAGGACTTGTATTTGATATAGCTATGTTACTGTGGAGAAAGTGAAAATTGAATAATAAACTCAGATTGTTCGTACTAACTCTCGTATTCGTAAGGAAGTTTGATTCGGAGGAACCAGTACTAATTGAACTAAGCCAGCTTTTTCGTTAGCCAAATGATGTATACTTTAACATTACTATCTTGCTGCAATCCTATTTTTTTTTACCATTTATTTATATAATTGTTTCTATTAATATGTGCTTCGTTTCAATTAATTATTATTTTCTTAATTATTTAATTTTTAATTTAAACATATCTATATTAATATAATAAAGAGGTAATGTGTGTTTGTTTGTTTGTTTGTTTGTAGGGGGTAATTTCCGTAACCAGCCATCTGATCTTCCTGAAATTTTCACAGAGTCTTACTGCGGATATAGGAAGTGCTATAGGCTATAATTTTTTTAATATTTTTAGTGGGCGTGGCACCTCCCACACAAAGTAAATTTTTAATATCATATACATATATTGAGTATTATGATAGGGAGAGCTTTGCAAATTTGTGTGAGGTCACCTATTGTTAATATTAGCCATGCCGGAAATGGGCCGGATCGGAGAAATGGGCGTAGTACCTCCCATACAAGTAATAATTCAATGTTATATATCTCAAGTACTATGATAGAGAGAGTTTTTCAAATTTGTCTGATGTCACCTATTATTAATGTGAGCAGTCGGACAAAAAATGGGCAGTATCGGACCAATAGGCGTGGTATCTGCCATACAAATAAAATATATAGTGCCATATATCTGGAGTACTGTTATAGTGAGAGTCTTGGGACTTTGTGTAAACCCATACGTTATTCATATGATTAGTTAGACAACAAATGGGCGTGATCGGAGCAGTGGGCGTGGCACCGCCCGTACAAAGTAAATATATGATATCATATAACTGGTGTACTAAAAGAGGGAAGCTTTGGCACTTTGCAAGACACCATAAGATCTTAATATGAGTAGTCAAATAAAAAATTGGCGGGTTCACAACAATGGGCGTGGAACTCCCCATGCAAAGTAACTATTTAATGTCATATATTTGGAGTACTGTAAAAGAGAGAGCTTTGTGACTTTGCGTGAGCCCATAGGTTCTTTGTGTGATTAGTCGAACAAAAAATGGGCGTGATCGAAGCAGTGGGCGTAGCACCGCCAATGTAAAGTAGATATCTAATATCATATAATTGGGAAATGCTCGACATTTTGCACGAGTCCATCAGATATTAATGTGAGTAGTCCAATAAAAATTGGGCGGGATGAGATAAGTGGGCGTGGCACCTCCTATATCAAAAATATGATGTACTACGAAAGCAACAGTCTTTTGACAAGTAAATTAGTTATCAATGTGATTTGTCGTGGAAAATATATCGTCAAAATCAAAAATCGCCAAACCCAAAAATCGCGAAAAATAAAAATCGCCCAAAACAAAAAATCTTCAAAATCAAAATTGGGCAAAATCAAAAATCGCTAAAAAATAAAAATTTCCAATTGATATTTTAAGTTCAAAGCCAATAGTTGAGTGGTGCCAGATCTAATTTGGAAAATCCATGTTCTTCTCATGGTCAGCTACATGTACCTCCAGAGCAGGAACGCCGAAAAGTCTGATAATTGTTGTACCGAATTAAAAAAACAAAAAACATTTTATATCAGTAAGTATCAAAATAAATGAATCTATATTAATGATCTATACTTAGCATAATAAAGAGGTAATGTGTTTGTTTGTTTGTAGGATGTAATCTCCGTAACGACTTATCTGATCTTCCTGAAATTTTAAATGATTCTTACTGCGGATATCGGAAGTGCTACAGGCTGTATTTTTTTTAATATTTTTAGTGGACGTGGCACCTCCCATACAAAGTAAATCTTTAATATCATATATATTAAGTACTATGATAGAGAGAGCTTTGAAAATTTATCTCAGGTTATCTATTATTAACGTGAGTAGTCAGACAAAAAAATGGGCGGGATTGGACAAATGCGCATGGCACCCTTTACAAACTTAATATTAAATGTGATATATCTTAATAACTGTGTTAGTGAGAGCCTTGGGACTTTGCGTGAGCCTTTTAATGACAATTCGGAAGGGGGGGAGGGGGAGGGTGTAGCGAAGCACACCGCGTTACATCTAGTGTTTAAATAAACTTAACTTATATTATTCAACTATTTTCTTAATAAACACTAAAACAAATCGTGTACAATTGAGCGTTGCTGTTGGAACGTATTTCTTTAATGATCCGTATGACTTTGTTACGTAATAATATAACACTAGCAGTCTCCAGCACCCTAAATTCGAGTGCAATTTCTAGGCAGCTTTATTTTTCAACTTAGCCAATTCACAAACCTACACTTTTATGGTTTATTGTTATTGTGAATGAAGATAACAAACTGATTAACAAACACATTAACAAATTTAATAAAGCACACATAGCATATGTATAATTTTATGTATGTGTTAGAAGCAACTTTAAATGCAATTTTCTCAAAATAAAGGAAAAATTTTAAAATCTGTAAATCTGCAAAACGGCTAAAAAGAAATACATTTCAAATATAATCGGCATAAAATGGTAGAACAAATCATCGGTCACAAGAAATCCCCTAGCCTATTAATATTATAGATTTTCCAAAGACGGTACTGCAAATAAACGCACAGAGTCTCGCAAGGTAAATTGACGAGTTTCGACACATTTTTGAAAATTCTGGTGTGGATATTGTATGTGAGTCTGAAACCTGGTTTGACGAATCTATCACAGATACTTTGGTATCAGTAGACGGCTACAATCTTTACAGAGCTGACAGAGCAGATTGGTACGGAGGAGTAGGCATTTATATCAGAAGTGGATTAATTAGCACAGTTAATGGAATGGAATTGGTAATGGAAATGATAAAGTGGAACATTTATTTTTAGAACTGTGTGCTGCTGGAGGCAAGATTCTTATTGGTAGTGTTTATACACCAAATCGTATTATAGACCTTGGGCATTTCTATCAAATGTTGGCGGAAGATTTTATAACTTTTTATGATAATATTATAACTGGAGACTATAACTATATATATATATATATAATATATATAATATTATTATATATATATATAATAATATATATATATAAATAATATTATTAACTATATATATATATAATATTATTAACTGGAGACTATAACTCAAACCTGCTGGAAAACTGTAGTATGGTCGAAAATATGAAATCTCTTGATCTTACTCCCGTGAACACGCATATACCAACACACTTCACTACAATAACAACTAATTACTAGATTTATTCTTCGTCTCTGATGAAGCAAACACACTGATGTATTACCAACTGTCTCCACCTGGTTTTTCTAAACACGACATAGTCTTTATAACCTATGATATTCCTTTACAAGTTCCTAGCAAAACAATAGAATTTAGAGACTTCAAAAGCATAAATTTCACTCACTTGAAGGAAGCGTGTTGCCAAATCGATTGGAACCCGGTATACTTTATGTTATCGGTAGATGATCAGCTGGCCTTCTTGGAACACCATGTCTCAGCTTTATATAATATTATTGTTCCGATCAAAGTAAAAACAATAAGCAAGCGACAAACACCATGGTTTGCAGCGGATATTAAAAAACTTATAGAAAATCGTGAGAAATCCTTTTTCTGATTGAAGCGGTTTAAAACAAACGCACTTCATGAACTTTACCGCACAACCAGAAAAATTGTCAATAAAAGCATAAGGAAATTTAAGGCCACATACTATGCTGAAAAGGTTTCAACATCAATTGATGCAAAAAAAAAAAACATGGAAAACTATTAGAGAAATTAGGGTTGGAAAGAGGAAGGGTATAGAAGAAAATTTCATATCAAACCCTAATGAAATTAACGAGAATTTTATTAATATTCCAGTGCCTCAAGCTGATCACTCATATTATGACAACTATAACTCTAAGTATGCCCCACAAATCCTTTTTTCATTTGACTGCGTTAGTCCCTTCGATGTACTTAAGAGCTGTCAATCTATAAAGTCTAATGCACATTTTTAACAAAATAATTACAGTGAGTGTTTTTGCCCAACGATCGAAACAAGCTAAGATCTTACCTGTATCAAAGTTGAAAGTTAATCGGTAAATCTTTCCACTTTTGAACTAAATGAATTGAATAGACAATTTACTTCAAATAACTCAACTCCTCTTCGTTCTGACTCTTATGCAAATCTACCAGATTGCAATCTGGATTCTTTATTTAGTTTTTCCTGCGTTAACGAGGAGGATGTTCTGGAAGCTTTTCTTTCCATAAAGTCAAAATCTATTGGTCTAGACGGTATGATTCCAATATTTATTAAAGCTATTTTACCACAGGTTTTACCCTATATCACTCATATTTTTAACACTATTTTTACAAAATCTATTTTCCCTGATTTGTGAAAATGGGCAAAAGTAATTCCCTTACCGAAATCTAATAAGGAATACAGGCCAATTTCCGTACTTACTTTTCTTTCGAAAGTTTTCGGAAAAATTATGAGCAAACAAATGAATGAACATATATCCAATAATAATCTTTTAAGGGTGTATCACTACTTTAACTGATGTATCGGAAGATCTTCGTTATATCGTTGACAGTGGTAATATTGCTTTTTTGACTTTATTGGACCACTCTAAAGCTTTTGACTCAGTGGACCATGATATTCTTGTTAAAAAGCTTAAACATATTTTTGGTTATTCTGAAACCTCCTCTAAATTAATTCCTACCTTCGGAATAGAGAGCAAGTAGTTGTCTCTAAAGACAAGTCGTCTACCTCTGCGTCTTTAAGTAGGGGTGTTCCGCAGGGGTCTATACTTGGCCCTCTTTTGTTTTCTATTTACATAAATGATCTACCACGCGTAATTAATTCATGCCAAATGCACATGTACGCTGATGACGTTCAGTTATACACATCATGTAATGTACGAGATGTGGAAAATTGTGTACAGAATCTGGATACTGAACTGAACCACGTATTCGAATGGGCTAGGTTGAATTTTCTTACCTTAAATCCGAAAAAATTTGTTGCTTTGTTATTTTTAAAAGGATATATGATACCACTTGTCTTCCGAAAGTTAGTATTAATGGAGTGGATATCGCCTACGTTGCGAATGCTAAAAACCTTGGAATGATTTTTAATAATGCCCTAACGTGGAATGATCAAATTAACAAAGCTTCTGGAAAAGTTTATAGTATTCTCCGTAGTCTTTGGTCTTCTCAGTACTTCACACCGCAGAAAATTAGATTTGTTCTTGCAAAATCGTTTATCTTACCTACGCTTTTATATGGTTGTGAATTGTTGTCAGGTTGTGATAGTGCAGACATGGGTAAACTTACACGCGTCTTTAAAAGTGAAGTTAGTTATGTTTACGGTTTACGCAAATATGATAGTATCTCCGCTTTTCTAAATAAAATTTATGGCAATTCATTTGAAGACTATCTTAAATTTAGAACTTTACTTATGGTTCATAAAATTATTTTCACTAAAGAACCCGTTTACCTTTTCGAGCGATTACTATTTACAAGATCTAACCGTAATAACTGTCTTGTACCAATATTGTACAATAGACTAATATCCGAAAGACACTTTTTATACCCTATACCACTATGTGGTTTGGGTATAATGACTTTGTGCTGCTGTTTGTAACAACCAAAAATGTTTGACCTAGACCCATCTTTAATTATACCGATCGAATCAGAATCACTTTCTGAGTTGATTTAACAATGTCCGTCCGTCCGTCCGTCCGTCTGTGTGTCCATGTAAAGCTTGTAATCAAACTGCAGATCGCAAATATGAATATATTTTGATGAAATTTGGCATATAAGCTTTTATCGGCCATGGGATGAACGCTATTGAAATTGGTGAGAATCGGTCCATGTGCAGACCTAGCCCCCATACAAATTACCCATATGAAATCGACATAAATTGCCATAAGATCCAAATTGTCAGATAGATCTTACTCAAATTGGGTTTGTATGTGTTTATTACATCCACTAATGACTAGTCCAAAAATGATCTCTTTGACCCCATATAGAGCTGCTTCCCGATCTTCACTTAAATCTATTAAAAAACAAAAATATTGCACTGATTCTTCTCAAATTTTGTTTGTACATATTTTTGCAAAATACAAGGTACTTTACCAAACATGATCAGGATCGGTCCATTTTTGGACCTAGTCCCTTTATAGATATAGCATCCGATATGAACTTTTTCATATCTGCAGCCAAAAAAATTAATAAAAATCCCACTTAAATTTGGTTTTTGCTTATTTTCAATGTCCAGTTAGTTGGGCCTAAGAGATAGGGTCTCTAAACGCATGGTATAGGGTATCATATAGTCGGTCTAGACCGACTATAATTTTTTACTTGTTAATACTTCATTTTAATTTTTTTAGTTAATTTAATTTTAATTTCTATATAATTTTTACCTGCTGTGCAGGATATTTTACACTTTATTTTTACATATTTATTTTATTTTTTATATATTTTATATTATATTTTATTTTATATTATTCTTCTAATTTTAATTATAAATTAAACTTACATACATTCTTCTTATTGAAAATTAATTTGTTATGACTAATGTTGTTTTATAAGATTTTAAATCTTGTTATATTAGGATTTTCATTAATAAAAATTAATAAAAAAAAAAAAAAAGTTGGTAAATGAATATCGGCCCATAGCTATATTACCATATCTGTCGAAGGCATTCGGACGGCTCTTTCATTGTCAAATAACGTCTTACTAACCTGCTTACTGACCGTCAATCTGGGTTTTGTGCCAAACCCAGGTGTATTACAGCTCTAGCTGATGTGACAGAAGATATAAGGAGAGAAATTGATGATGGCCATGTGGTAATATTAGTGCTGTTAGACCATTCAAAAGCTTTCGATATGGTGGATCACACAGTTTTGCTACAAAAGCTTAAGAACATGATGCATTTTTCACCAACTTCTGTTGCACTTATGACGTCTTACCTAGTAAATCGTTGGCAATGCGTAGAAACTAATAAAATTGCGTCAACGTTCCTTCCTGTGATAAGAGGTGCTCCACAGGGATCCTTTTCTCAATTTATGCTTTTGATCTACCTAAACAGTTAATTCACTGCAATATAAGAATGTATGCTGATGACATACAGTTCTATATTAGCAGCAAGAAAGAAAAAAATCGAAGATTGCAGTAGAAAATTGTATGATGACTTAGAAAGTGTTTCTCGTTGGGCAGCTGAAAACGGACTGAGTCTCAATGCACAAAATACAAAGTGTATTTTGGTGCGTAACAGACTAACAAGAATTTCAGATAATCTAAACATCTATAATATTAATAGGCTAGGCGATTTCTTGTGACCGATGTTTTGTTCTACCGTTTTATCCCGATGTTGACCAATCGTATACTATTTAAAAGTTATTTCTCTTTAGCCATTTTGCAGATTTACAGATTTTTTAATTTTTTCCTTTATTTTGAGTAAATTGCATTGAGTAATTGTATTTAAAGTTGACATTGACTTGGTCAGACCATGTCGCAGCTGTCTGTGGTAAAACGTATTCGATGTTACGAACACTTTGGCCTACCCAATACTGTACACCAATTAATATACGCTTGCTACTTGTAAAGACATACTTACCAACACTACTAAATGCATGTGAAATATTTGCAAGTTGCGATACTAAAAGTAAGTCCAGGCTAAATATAACATTTAACAATATCGCAAGATACGTTTACGGGCTCAGAAGGTTCGATCACATTTCATCTTACAATTTTGATGAATTATTAAAAATAAGATGTCTTACTTTTTTACACAAAGTAATATTTTTTTTTTTTCATTTATTTATTTGCAATCTATTTTACGATAATAAGCAAATTACAGCAATTAAATCTTCACATGAGTTTTAATCTCCAATGAGGTTAAAACATTCATACATATGTATACATACTAAAGGTGTATACTATAAATAACTTAACTACTTGTATGGTTCGGAAGCCCGTTGGCATTCCATATTCCTACAAAATAACAATTTAATTCAATTTCGGTACCATACTTTGGTATCTGAATGAAAGTTTTTCATACATGCAGCACGTCTTTGGAATGGTTTACCTTCTACAATTAAAGGAATCAGCAACGGCTCGTTTTTCAAAGAGAAAATTTTTCAACAATACATTTAGAAAATTTTTATTTTTTTTACAATACACATATACTAACTTGCTGTTAACAAATATATATTGAAAATGTTTGCTATATAACTTTTATTTGTTTTTTAAATTCTATATGCCACTTATAAATATCTATTATTTGTATATAAATCAATATTGTTTTTTATTATTAATATTTAATAATGTCACAGTAATTCTAAGTTGTATTGTAAATGAAACTCCAACTGACATATTTAAACCTGTTCTGTTTTGAAGATTTCATGTCTTGGTGAACAGAATACCAAATTTAAATAAATAAAAAAAAATAATAAAGAAAAAACAATCCTCTTGTTATTTTCTTTGAAATGTTTGTGTTATATAGTTGATTAAGCATGAATTGAAGTAATAGGCAGAAGTATGCTGAAGATGAACAAATCGTGTTGTTGGAAAGTGGTTAGTCCATCTAGCGCTGTCTTCAATTCTTTCCATATTTCTCTCACATTACAAAATTATTATCTTTTCTATTATTAGAAAATGTATACATGATCTCAAACTGAACAGTAAAAACTAATTAAATAGTTATATACTCTCTACATACTTTAAAACATACTATATGTTAGCTACTCGTTCGGATCGAGTAGCTTATTTACTAATCGTTCAGCTTGTGTAGCTCGATCTCGGGTAATGCGGAGCTCTGATTTCTAGTAAATTTATTTTTTTATACTTGAGCAGTTTTTAGTTTACTTTATTCATGTTAATTATTATTTCAGCTACTTCTTTTATAATCAAACGTTCATTGGTTTTCTTATTATTTCTTTGTTCCTCGTAATTAAAGCAAAATATATAAATGTTGTATGTAGTTGAAAACTCCTACTCTGTTGTATTAATATCGTTAAAACTTTAAGAGCAACCTACGTATTGCAATAACTTCGTGCTTTATAACAAAGACGTTAACGCCGGCATATTTTGTTTTCATACAGCCTTAAATGAATATGTGAATAAAGTGCTTACCAACCAAAAACAGACGAAAAGAAATACACACGTAGTTACGTGTTAGACTAGCAATGTAGAAGTATGTGTAATTATGTTATGTAGAAGTCATCCGTTAACTTGTTTCATAAGAGTTGTTATTGTGTGTCTGTGCGTGGGGATAAACATTGTTAGCTAAAGTGATTTTACAATACTCTGGAGTATACTAGCATACACAAATGCAAACGATGTTCTACTTTAGCACACCTACAGTTACTCCAGGCCAAACTCGAACACTATTTAAAACTAAGATTATTTGAAAAAATAGCGAAAAAAAATATTAATTGTAGGGAAAGTATACATACAATGCTTAAATTTATCGATTACGCATTGAGTACAAATTATCAAATTTAGTTTAAAAAATTCAGCTTTGTTTTAACGTTTAAAAAACGTGTGTGTTGGGTAATTTGAAGCGTCAGTGACGCAAAGTTATGTTTATCCGTTAAATAGGTAACTTCTCCCACCTTCGGCCATCCAACTGATTATCCGCTTCATATGAGCTGGAACATCCACCGCCAACTTGGTACTAATGCCATAACTTAATGTTATCTTTGCTAGTGCTTGTAAAATTCTGGCCTTCAAAAGATGCTGCTTTTCGAAACTGCGTAATTTCATACGGACTCAAATATTCATTAACAAGTTTCCTACCAGCAACAAATTGAGTTCTTGTGATAGCCAACGACTCTATAACTAACGTTTTCCTTTCTTTTACTATTTGTTTCTTTATCTAATACAAACATTTACAAATTTCTTTTATGTTAAGAAAACTTAATGCGCAGATTTGGCTTTGCCTTATATCTAAAGTATTGTTATAAACTAGCAGATTCCAGCTCTTGAAGTTCGAGCGCAAATTCTAGGAAATTTTATTTTTTCATTAAATAAAGACCCTAAAAGTATGCCCATCAATTATAGCCAATTCACAATCAACACAAGAAACAAACTCATATTTATTACAAACACAAATTTAATAAACACACAAATAGCATTGTATAATTTTATGTTTGTGTTAGTAGCAACTTTAAATGCAATTTACTCAAAATAAAGGCAAAAATTTAAAAATCTGTAAATCTGAAAAATGGCTAAAAAGAAATGCCTTTCAAATAATACACGTTTGGTCAAAATCGGGATAAAACGGTAGAACAAAACATCAGTCACAAGAAATCGCCTAGCCGATTAATATTATAGATTTTAAAGAAAAGTGAAAGGTATAAACTATTAATAAAACTAGGAAGAAAACTATTAATAATAATCTTCAATATGAAACGAAAGAAAAAAGAAATGCAATAATAACAAGCATTAATTGGTGTTATTATTCAATATAGAAGGATATAGACTTATAACTAATAACGGTTGGAGATTAGTGGATTTTCAGATAAGCTACAATTTGATATACATAAAACTAATATAATATAAAAATTTAATAACCATTTTTAAAATTTTCTTTTGCGCTATTTGTATGCATTTTGAATGAGTTTTTGTACAATTTCCCCAGCCATAGAGCATTGTTGCCTGAAAAATGACTTTAGCTATTAATGCCGATTTCCACATGAAAGTTTTCTTGCTGGAAGACTTGGGTTTATAGGTGAGACGGGAGAGAAGAATGGCAGGTGGTACATACTTTCATATACCCTGATATTCTCTTTTGTTTCTTGCTTCGCAATTGTCAAAGTGACGTTTGTTCTAGCATTATTTTAGGTTTTCTTTCATTTGTGTTTCGTTTATGTTAAAAAGTTAATTTGAATTAAATAAAAATTAAAAACAACCAAATCAATTAAAAAGTGATTTAAATTAACAAAAATTAAAGAAGTTAATAGTCGGAAATGGCATACAAATGGAAGCGAGAAAACTGTCGAACAATTAATGGTTTCTGTGCAACAATATCCATGCCTTTTCAATGTGCAATCGGCTGATTATTTAGACCGGCTGATTCTTTAGACCAGGCATAGAACAATATACTGGAGGAATTGATAGCGAATAATGGGAGTATAAATTTACAAGTAAAACGCAAGTGGAGGAATTTGCGAGTGCAGTATATGCAGGAACAGCGGCTGATGAATGGATCTAAGAAAAGTGGTGTAGGAATGATGGATATTTACGTCCCAAAGCTTCGGTGTTATGAACAATTGTGTTTTCTTAAAACACACATCAAAGTGAGGACAAGCAAAGACAACATTGAAAAAAAGAAAAATAGTGTAATTTGATGTTTTAATTTTTTAGACCACAAGTACAGAAAGCACTCTATCCGACTTTGGCGAAGAAGAAAATTTAAGCCAAGAACCCTCTAAGAAAAAACATAAGGTAATTTTTATGTGTTAAAAATAAAAATTTTTATGCGTAAAAATACTGACATTAAGTTTTTTAGAATGCAATGAATTCCTTCCACAATGATCGAAACGATTCCCAAAACGATTTATCTGCAAAAAAAAAAGGAAAAAAAAAATTTGCCTGGTTAGGTGATGGAAGAAGTAAGTTCTGCAGACTAAAGTGATGCTGTTTGGCAGGTCCAGTGTCTTACAAGTGTAAGTGTTCGCGATGTAGCATTTCTGCTTCGTCGTCAAAAGACATTTTAGAACTTTCCGTTGAAAGACTATTTGATGACGAGGACGTCAGTACTTGAGAATAGGTACATTTTTATACCCTATACCACTATGTGGTTTGGGTATAATGACTTTGTGCTGCTGTTTGTAACAACCAAAAATATTTGACCTAGACCCATCTTTAATTATACCGATCGAATCAGAATCACTTTCTGAGTTGATTTAACAATGTCCGTCCGTCCGTCTGTGTGTCCATGTAAACCTTGTAATCAAACTGCAGGTCGCAAATATGAATATATTTTGATGAAGTTTGGTATGTAAGATTTTATCAGCCATCGGATGAACGCTGTTGAAATTGGAGAGAATCGGTCCATGTTCAGACCTAGCCCCCATACAAATTACCCCTATGAAATCGACATAAATTGCCATAAGATCCAAATTGTCATATAGATCTTACTCAAATTGGGTTTGTATGCGTTCATTACATCCAATGATGAGTAGTCCAAAAATGATCCCTTTGGCCCCATACAGAGCTGCTTCCCGATCTTCACTTAAATCTATTAAAAAACAAAAATATTGCACTGATTCTTCTCAAATTTTGTTTGTATATATTTTTGCAAAATACAAGAGACTTTACCAAACATGATCAGGATCGGTCCATTTTTGGACCTAGTTCCCATATAGATATATCATCCGAAATGAACTTTTTCATATCTGCAGCCAAAAAAATTAATAAAAATCCCACTCAAATTTGGTTTTTGCTTATTTTCTATGTCCAGTTAGTTGGGCCTAAGAGATAGAGTTTCTAAACGCATGGTATAGGGTATCGTATAGTCGGTCTAGACCGACCATAATTTTCTTACTTGTTTAAGTTATATAATGCATTCTAATATTGTATACTAAAAATTAAAATTTTTTCAGAAAAAGGATAAATATACTTACCACATATTTCTTACAAATCGCAACATAGTGGCTGTGAAATTTTATTTGACTGATTTTGATATAAAATATCGATGGTGATTTTAAATTAGGTATTAAGGTATGTGATGAAAATGGATTTCAATGTCAAATCGATTTAAAAAAGGTTAAATGTGTAATGTGTTTACTTTTTCCATTTTATATTGGCGATTTTTAGTTCCATTCTATTTCATTACAAAATTTGTCGATTTGATATCTGATGGAAAACGGTATCAGTTAAAGTTCGTTTTAAATCACTTTTTTTTATCGATTGGAAATTTTTTAGAATGAAATTAAAAATCGGCAATATCAAAACGAAAAAGTAAACACATGACACCTTTTACCTTTTTCAAATAACTTTGATGTCGAAATTCATTTTCAACACATACCTTATTAAATGTATATAAATTTGTTTTAATAAATTTAATTAATAATGAATATGTTATATAATTTTAATATAATTTTTCCTCAAGTTTTTATACCCTACATGTACAAAAAAAGAAACAAATAATTTTTTTTAATCTATAATATTAATAAGCGAGGCGATTTCTTGTTACCGATGTTTTGTTCTACCGTTTTATGCCGATTTTGACCAAACGTATATTATTTGAAAGGTATTTCTTTTCTGCTATTCACCAGATTTACAGATTTTTTAATTTTTTCCATTATATTGAATAAATTGCATTTAAAATTGCTACTAACACATACATAAAATTATACATATACTATGTGTGTATTTATTAAATTTGTTAATGTGTTTGTTAATGAGTTTGTTATCTTCATTCACAATAATAATAAACCAAAAAAGTGTTGGTTTGTGAATTGGCTAAGTCGAGAAATAACGTTGGTTAGAAATTGCACTCGAATTTTGGGCGCTGGAATCTGCTAGTAAATGAATTAAAACAGCATGAAGACAATTGTTTTATATGCAAAAATAATGTTAACGGTAATGTTACGGTAAAACTTGATATAAAGAATTTGATATAACAAATTCTGTAAGTTCTCATACTCAAACCATTTTATACCCTCTATATATTTTTATGAAATTTAGTGTATCAGCTTCTATCCCTATACAAAGTCCCTAGTCCCTATACAAATGACCCCTAAGAAATCGATGAAAGTGGCATAAGATCCAAATTATTATATAGATCTCGGCCAAATTGGATTTGTATGTGTTTATTACGTCCATTAATCAGTAGTCCAAAAATAAACGCTATACTACAGTTCTTAGTCATAGCCCCCATATAAAGCTGCTTCCCGATCTTCACTTAAATCTATCAAAAAACAAAAATATTGCACATATTTCTCTTTGGTTTTTTTATGTGTTTCCGTATTGTACATTTGTTTGTCTATTTTGTTTTAATTACACAACAATAACATTTTAAATTATAACCAGTCCACTTTACCTTCATTATTGAAGTATATCATGAAGTGTTGCCTTATGGCTGCTGCCTCACCGTTTCATCATTTTGCAATAAAAAATTATTTAATGCAATACAAGCAGATGTGATAACTTCAACTTTTTCCGCTTTTAAATTTATTGGCGCCAAGAAAACTCTAAATCGGTTAGCTAATATACCAAAAGCATGTTCTACCACATGTCTTGCTCGGGAGATTCGTGAATTAAAAACTTGCTTTTCCTGTGAGTTTGTAAGATGCATAGGAAATGCATCGTCTCCTACAACTACGTATGGAAGCTTACGATCATTACCTACCACAGTATCAAGTGGAATCTCTTTTGCCTCTCGGAGCACTGTACGTAATTGGCTTTGCAGATAGATCCCTGTATCATTATTGCGACCATTGTATCCGACATCAACAAAGATAAATTTGCAGCTGGCATCCACTAATGCCATGAGAACTATACTATTAGTTCCCTTATAATTATGGTAAAAGGCTCCGTCTTTGCGTGATGACCGAAAATTGATATGTTTCCCGTCCGAAGCTCCGAGACAATTGGGAAATTGCCGCTTGATTGCGAATTCTCTGGCTATAACCTCACATTCGGATGGGTTGTTAGGAAACTGTTAGAAAGAATTAAATGAAATAAAAGTTTACCAATGTATATTTCAATAGGAAATATATTTTTGTATACATATGTTTGTATACGTATATGCATGTGTACAATACCTTTAAGTACGTACCTTTCAGCCGTCTCCAAATAGCTTCACAAAATTTGTGGAACTATGGCAGTAATAGCCGATCTTGACACACTACTATGGTAGTCAATGCTTCGGAAAGTCTCCCCTACAGAAGTTAGGAATTATTACAAATTTGGTGGTATTGAAATCAACTTCAACTAATCCTAAGGTTTAAGCCAACTTTTCTGCCGGCCAAATCGCTGGCCTCATATGCGTATCACATCTGGAAATATCTTGTTTTACAAGGTTCAATATAAATTGAAATTGAGACTATGACATTCTCAAATAACTTATATATGACGATTCGGCACTAATTAAAAGTTATCTTGATAAAAAAGAGAAGGATCCGCGCCATGGTTTAATCCACTGCCTTTTTATACCCTATACCACTATGTGGTTTGGGTATAATAACTTTGTGCTGCTGTTTGTAACAACTAAAAATATTTGACCTAGACCCATCTTTTATTATACCGATCGAATCAGAATCACTTTCTGAATCGATTTAACTATGTCCGTCCGTCCGTCCGTCTGTGTGTCCATGTAAACCTTGTAATCAAACTGCAGGTCGCAAATATGAATATATTTTGATGAAATTTGGTATGTAAGCTTTCATCAGCCATGCGATGAACGCTATTGAAACCGGTGGGAATCGGTCCGTGTTCAGACCTAGCCCCCATACAAATGACCCCTATAAAACCGACATAAATTGCCATAAGATCCATTTTGTCGTATAGATCATAATAAAATTGGGTTTGTATGTGTTTATTACATCCATTAATGAATAGTCCAAAAACGGTTCCTATGGGACAACTCTTGGTCATAGGCCCCATATAGAGCTGCTTCCCGATCTTCACTTAAATCTATCAAAAACGAAAATATTGCACTTATTCATCTCAAATTTTATTTGTATATATTTTCGCAAAATACAAGAGACTTTACCAAACATGGTCAGGATCGGTCTACTTTGCGGCCTAGTCCCCATATAGATATAGCATCCGATATGAACTTTTTCATATCTGCAGCCAGAAAAATTAATAAAAATCCCGCTCAAATTTGGTTTATGCTTATTTTATATATCCAGTTAGTTGGGCCTGAGAGATAGGGCCTCTAAACGCATGTTATAGGGCATCGTATAGTCGGTCTAGACCGACTATAATTTCCTTACTGGTTTTTTATTAATTTTTTTTTTTGCTTCTAGATATGTCAACAAGAAAGATAATGATAAAGTAAACATTAAAAATCTAGAATTTCATTACAAAAATTTTAGTGTGTAGAAACGAATGAATGTTTAAAAGAGAATTTCAAACAGTTTCAGAAAGAAAAATTTCATGTGTAAACCGGGACTTAGAATTTTGTTAATATTGTTAAGAAGAGAGTTTCTGTTGATTAGTGGATATAATATTTTTTTAAATTTATATATATATTTGAGATCTTAATGTTGATTTTGTGCCTAAACAAATGGCTAGCTATTTTTTTATCATTTGACCAATTTATACTGTTGCCCGAAAGTATTAATTTACCATTAGGTAAATAACAAAGTTTTCTTTTTCTTGTGAAGGAGATGTCTTGTGGCTTCTTCGAATAAATTTTTATTCTCCATTTAGTGTAGTACTTTGTCAACCGGTCCAGTGAACGTTAAACTTCAGTCAGAATGTTCGGACTGACTTCATGTGTGAAATAAAGTAAGATCATCTGCATAAGCTGGACTGATTATGGGTATGTCAGCACAGAATATATTATAAAGGATTGCACCTACGACTCATCGTTGAGGAACATCTGAAAGAATTATATTTAGATTTGAGAAAGAGTTCCCAATAGAAACACAGAAAGATCTGTTTTTAAAAAATTTCTTATCATTTTAACAAGAAAGATTGGGAAGTTAAATTGAATAAGCTTATATATTAGGCTATACTGCCATATTGAGTCGAAAGCCTTTTCAACATCTAGTAAAACGAGGGCTGTGAATTTTCCCGTAGACAGGATTCTTTTAGCCTGATAATAGTTAAATGCGAACTCCTAAAGCCAAACTGTTCGTCACGTAAAATGCGGTTATTATTGAGAAATTCTAGGCTGCTTAATAGACTAATTGGTCTAAAGTTTTCTAGTATATTGTGCTTTCTACCTGGTTTATGTATAGGAATCACTTTTGCTGTTTTCCACGATTTGGAAAACTATTGCAGGGTTAAGCATGCAAGCATGCAAAGGGTTATCACGTGACGTCCGTTTTATGGCTGTAGCTGGTGCTACTAAAATTGAATTGGCAATACAAATTTCTGCTTTTGCCGATTCCTGACATGGTTTGAAACAGTATGCCTTTATACAATTTACCACTGGTAAAAGTGTTGCTTTCAATATTGAAGCTGAAAAGCTCAAAGCTATTGATACCACCACCGTTAAGGTGGCTATGAAATATGCTGTTAGTGCTGCAAACACAATCTTGAAGGTTGATAAAATTATTATGGCCAAACGTGCTGGTGGACCCAAATCTCCTTAAGCTGGTTTTAGTTATAATGAGAGTTTAATTAGATACTTCATCATCTATAAAAAATCATTCGGCATTTCCGTACTCAGACCATTTTCTAAAGTTTTTCATATTCCCTATAACATAATTTTTCTTCTCCTATCGCCTCTAACTCAAACGCATACACACATACATACGTATTAATTCATAATTTATAACTATAAATGAAATAAATGATATATAAAATTATTTTAAGGTGTAGTTATAATTACTGTAGTTATGCATTGGGCCACCCCATTAAATGGCTGTAACCACCAATAAATAAAATCTAAATTCCATTGTATGAACTAAATTTAACAGTTCATGCCATCAAATTTACTTAAGACATCAGTTGCCTTTAACTTCTTACGGTTATTTCGATAATATTATTCAGTAATAACTACAGAATAATGTGATCGTACGTGGGACTATCAAAATTCGATTGGCAACAAATTCAGTTACCACAGCGAATCCATTTTCTGTGTGTAGTTATAACACTAAATTGGTTTTGTTTATCTTTACCTTCACAAAGTTTATTTATTAATAAAACTGTGAGATCGTCAACTTCTATTGATATGTTGAAAATGATCTATGTTGTTGTTTATATTTTCAATAGTTTGCTTCGGAGAATGATTTGATTGATTTGAGATTTTTTCTCTCATTTGATTATTACCGCAGATGGCACATTGAATTTTATTCTCAGATGTACAATCTGTAGTTTTGTGTTTTTCTGCTCAATTAAATTTATAGAAATATATACATATCTTATCATGGTGTCCGGGTTTGGCTTGAAGTGACTATACACTCAATTATTCATACTCACGTGCATAAACTTTGTCGAAACAATTTTTTAAAAACAGTTGTGGGAAAAGTAGTTATAACCATTTTTATCATTTATGGTGTCCAGTATTTTCTTTTCCGTATATGAATTTTGTTTTATTTGATTAAAGTTTGTCGGGTTGTGTTTATATTTGTCCACTTAAGTTTATGGAATTCTTGATAAAACAGTTATCTATTAGTACATAGGAACACACCACGTCAACTGAAGTGCGGTACTTGTCGCTGAAGATTTCCGAAGGTTAACGCATAATGGATGATAGTATGGAATATATTAAAAAGCAATTAGGTGTTATTTGTATCAGATCGATTTTGATTGATTTTTTTTTGTGAATTTGGTTTAAATTTGGGTGACAGTTTTAAAGTTTTTTTTTATGTGATAAGTTTTTTAAGAGATCATGCTGTTATTGAGTCACACCCTCCTTAGACTTAAGTTATTTTCTTTAGCTCGGTGACTTTTACTGTTGTGATATTTTCACAGTCGTTATTTATGGCCACACCTAGTTCTTGCGTATTTGAGAGGTCGTTGGTAAAAATGGTGCTTAAATATTCCACAAATAAGTTGACCTTGCATAAATTGGTCTAAATTTATTGTTTAAGTTTCTTAGTAGCCTTCCACAGTTATTCGTCGGGTTATGTTACGTCTATAGATTTTTTTTTTCATTTATTTATCAGAAACTGGTAATTTACAATTTAGTAAGCTGTGCCCCAGCATCCATTGGACATTATTTAGGCTAGTTGGCAAACTTAATAACAATTTGGATTTTACTTTTAATTATATACAATAGGTATTAAGAATAAAGAAAAATTAATGACAAAAAAAAAAAAATATTATAAAAATTATATACATATACATATGTATGCAAAAAATATTAAATAAATATTCTTCTTGTTTCCCTTTAAAAACTGATACTCTTTCAATATTTTTTAAATATTGAGGGAGGTTATTGTATTCCAAACTCCCCATGTATTCCATCCACCCTTCGTTTTGTAGTTTTCAATCTACACCTTTTAATTCGCAGATTCATGTTATTCCTTGTATTAAATACAGTTTGATTTCTTGCAAATGTAATAGTGTGATGATCAATGATTTTTGAACATGTAGCAATAGTTGCATTTTATATTTATAATCCATTCATTGGAAGAATGGTGAAAGATACATCTTTATAAAGCAATAATGTTGAATATGTTAATGATAGATTAAATACAGTTTTTAATGCTCGATTGCGCGCTCTTTGTAATGACCTCAGTTTATTACTCTCTTTATGGCCATATAATTGGTGAGTAATTTAATTTAATTTATTATTGGTACATAATTTAAATGACTACGAATCAATGAATGGTAAATAAGAAACTTAGTTTTTGTATTGAATTTATTATTAAATTTATAATTTAAACCAATAACAGATGAAATTTTTGATTTCATGTGCTGTATGTGGAAGACGTCCAATTATATATGGCCTAAATCTTAACAATTTAGTTTTCCCAGCATTTAAGATAAGTTTATTTATTCTAACGAACTCGGATATTAATGCTGCATCACGTTCCATATGGGCCTTTAAAGCTGTTTTAATGTTGTTTTATAGGATTTTAAATCTTGTTACATTAGGATTTTCATTAATAAAAATTAAAAAATAAAAAAAAAAAAAAAATATACATTGTCATCAGCATATAAAAACAAATTTCCAAATAAACCAAGATTCATTATAGCGCTTAAATAGATAGTAAACAGTAACGGTCCCAAAACACTTCCTTGTGGTACTCCATATTCGACATGACCATAATTACTTTAAGAATTATTTATTTCAACAAATTGCTTTCGATTTGTCAAGTAATTTTTTATCAAAGCTAACGACTCGCTTTTAACACCATAAGATGCCAATTTTTTAATAAGACTTCAAAATCTACTAGATCAAAAGACTTCGAAAAATCATAAAACATACCAGCCACGCCTTTAAAACAATTATCCAGTCCTTGACAAATACTGTTTATAACATTTACTATAGCTTCCTCTGTGCCACATCCTTTTTTGCATCCATATTTACTTCTATATAAAACGTTGTTATCGTCTAAATAAGAAGAAAGCTGTTCATATAGCACTTTCTCAAAAATTTTATCAATTATGTGAAGCAGAGCAACAGGATGAAACTTTTCCAACACTGCAGCATGGGTCTCCTTTGCTATTGGTATAACTTTGGCAATTTTTAAACCAACCGGGTAATCTTAGGTACCAATCATACGATTAATAATTTTTGATTAATACGGACATATAAAATCTTTGCACTCAAAAATCATTTTTGGTGAAATTTCTCCTAACCACAGCTTAGATATAGTGTCAGCAATTTCTAAATCAGAATTATAAATGCAATCAAATGTTTGTCGACATGAATTCAATGTTCTCAGTCCATTAAATATATCACCAGGTAAATATTCAAATTGTTGTTTTAAAGTTGTTGCTATTTGAAGAAAGTAATTATTAAAAAGATCTGATTTTTCTTCAATATTTCTGACAAGTTTTCCATCAGTATTTTTATACCCTATACCACTATGTGGTTTGGGTATAATGACTTTTTGCTGCTGTTTGTAACAACCAAAAATATTTGACCCAGACCCATCTTTAATTATACCGATCGAATCAGAATCACTTTTTGAGTTGATTTAACAATGTCCGTCCGTCCGTCCGTCCGTCCGTCCGTCCGTCCGTCTGTGTGTCCATGTAAACCTTGTAATCAAACTGCAGGTCGCAAATATGAATATATTGTGATGAAATTTGGTATATCAGCATTTGTCGGCGATGGGATGAACGCTATTGAAATTGGTGAAATTCGGTCCATGTTCAGACCTAGCCCCCATACAAATTACCCCTATGAAATCGACATAAATTGCCATAAGATCCAAATTGTCATATAGATCTTACTCAAATTGGGTTTGTATGCGTTCATTACATCCATTGATGAGTAGTCCAAAAATGATCCCTTTGGTCCCATATAGAGCTGCTTCCCGATATTAACTTAAATCTATTAAAAAACAAAAATATTGCAATGATTCTTCTCAAATTTTGTTTGTATATGTTTTTGCAAAATACAAGAGACGTTACCAATCATGGTCAGGATCGGTCCATTTTTGGACCTAGGCCGCATATAGATATAGCATCCGATATGAACTTTTTCATATCTGCAGCCAAAAAATTAATAAAAATCCCACTCAAATTTGGTTTTTGCTTATTTTCAATGTCCAGTTAGTTGGGCCGAAGAGATAGGGTTTCCAAACGCATGGTATAGGGTATCATATAGTCGGTCTAGACCGACTATAATTTTCTTACTTGTTTATAATTATTTCTTTTTGAAGATTTCTACCAAGATTTTCATTTAAAAATTTCCAACATTTCTTTGGATCCAGTTTGATATTATTAAAATTGTTGTAATAAAAATTATGCATGCATTCTTTACACGCTTTCTTGATTATATTACTTACTTTTTTAAGTCTGCTCTCTACATCCTGACATCGACGTTTCGTTCTTATTTTTAAAAGATTTTTCTTGAACGATATCATAGCCTGCAAATTTTTATTTACCCATGGTGTTATTTAATTTTTGGTCATTGTTTTTCTCGTTTCTCGGCGGTAGAGTTTTTAGCTGCATTTGATATCATAGTCATAATTTGGGTTGCATCAAAAGATTACTAGCTTCAGTTTCAGATTTATCTAATTGTTTCAGTATATTCTGACACACCTACTTGAGTTTTAAGTTTACATGATATAAAATTATGATCTGAATAGGAACACTCAACGGTGTCAATAAAAATAGTTTGCATGATATTTGTGCAAACATTACCAATAGACGATGTGGATTCAGGGCGTGTTATTAAGGTATGACAATTTTCTATAATGAAAACTTGATAATCTATACTAATATTATAAAGAGGTAATATGTGTTTGTTTGTTTGTTTGTTTGTAGGAGGTAATCTCCGTAACGAGCCATCTGATCTTCCTGAAATTTTCACAGAGTCTTACTGCGGATATGGGAAGTGCTATAGGCTATAATTTTTTTTAATATTTTAAGTGGGCGTGGCACCTACCACACAAAGTAAATTTTTAAATCATATACATATATTGAGTATTATGATAGGGAGAGCTTTGCAAATTTGTGTGATGTCACCTATTGTTATTATTAGTAGCCACGCCGGAAATGGGCGGGATCGGAGAAGTGGGCGTGGTACCTCCCATACAAGTAATAATTCAATGTTGTAAATCTCGAGTACTATGATAGAGAGAACTTTTCAAATTTGTCTGATGTCATCTATTATTAATGTGAGCAGTCGGACAAAAAACGGGCAGTATCGGACCAATAGCCGTGGCACCTGCCATACAAATAAAATATAAAATGCTATATATCTTGAGTACTGTTATAGTGAGAGTTTCGGGACTTTGTGTGAACTCATAAGTTACTCATATGATTAGTTAGACAAAAAATGGGCGTGATCGGAGCAGTGGGCGTGGCATTGCCCATACAAAGTAAATATATGATATCATATAACTGGTGTACTAAAAGAGGGAAGCTTTGGCACTTCGCACGACACCATCAGATCTTAGTATGAGTAGTCAGACAAAAAATTGGCGGGTTCACACCAATGGGCGTGGAACTCCCCATGCAAAGTAACTATTTAATGTCATATATCTGGAGTACTGTAAAAGAGAGAGCCTTGTGGCTTTGCGTGAGCCCATAGGTTCTTTGTGTGATTAGTCGAACAAAAAAATGGGCGTGATCGAAGCAGTGGGTGTAGCACCGCCCATGCAAAGTAGATATCTAATATCATATAATTGGGAAAGACTCGACATTTTGCACGAGTCCATCAGATATTAATGTGAGTAGACCAATAAAAATTGGGCGGAATGGGATAAGTGGGCGTGGCACCTCCTACATAAAAAATATGATGTACTACGAAAGCAATAGTCTTTTGACAAGTACATTAGTTATCAATGTGATTTGTCGTGGAAAATATATCGTCAAATTCAGAAATCGCCAAACCCGGGTTACATCTAGTTATTTAATATAGAAAGATATAGACTTATAATTAATAACGGTTAGAGATCAGTGGATTTTCAGATAAGATACAATTTGATATACATAAAACTAATATTATATAAAAATTTAAGAACCATTTTTAAAATTTTCGTTTGCGCTATTTGTAGGCATTTTGAATGAGTTTTCTACAATTTCCCCAGCCATAGAGCATTATTGCCTGAAAAATGACTTTAACTATTAATGCCGGTTTCCACATTGAAAGTTTTCTTGTTGAAAGTCTTGAGTTTATAGGTGAGACGGGAGAGAAGAATGGCAGGGGGTACATACTTTCATATACTCTGAAATTCTCCTTTGTTTCTAGCTTGTCAAAGTGACGTTGTTCTAGCATTACACTGTGGAACAAATTCAGGTTAGCAAAAGCTAGGTCGATTCTGATAGTGAATGGTGAAAATAGAGGCTAAATTAGAAGACCCGTATCGCGGCACTTGTTTATTTTAGTTCGATTTTTTTTTTTTAAATCGACCTTCGAACTTTGCAGTCAAATGCCGATTTTCAGCATATTGTTTATATTGTTTTTTTTTTTTGGCTATAACTCGTCGACTAATTGATATTTTTTCAATCTGTAAAAGCCAAATTATTACCAGAGACCTGTGTAACTATTAAAATTTCTAAAAAAATTTATTTAGAAAATTTTTG
The DNA here is from genome assembly GCA_963682025.1 of Cordilura impudica. NCBI lineage: Eukaryota > Metazoa > Arthropoda > Insecta > Diptera > Scathophagidae > Cordilura > Cordilura impudica. The sequence goes on along the minus strand of OY821519.1, from coordinate 198,287,376 downwards.
TGGTGCTTATGAAGCAAAATGTTGGAAAAACTATTTTTTTTATGCTTTTTGAAAATATTTTCCACAAAACTAAGTCTTTTTTGCTTTCTGTTTGATCTATAATATGCTTCTCAGTTTCTTCAATAAATTTCATTTGAAAAGAAAATGGTTTTAGCCGATAATTTGCGTTAAAAATCCCAAAACCATTAAATAAATAGCGATTTAGGTAGAAGTAATTAAAAAGGGAAGTTCCAAGAATTAGAAATTAGTAAAACAACATTTTTGTTTTCAACCACCGCACAGGTAGCAATTTTTTTTTATTTCTTACAAGCGAACTAATTTCAAAAATGAAGATTCAGTTAAGACTCGAAAGTCAGCCGAAGCTGATGTCTTTTAATTTTCGCTCGGTCGTGATAAAATTCGCTATTAATTTTTTTGGAACTTATTTAATTTCGTGAGTGATTTAAGTTAACAAAAAAAAAACATTGTATAATATATATTGTATTAAAAATGTCGGAACCAAAATGTAAAATGGACCATTTTTGTAATGTTTTTGGACGTTTCATAGCAAGCGATGAAAAATGTGGCAATGCGAGTGATTTTTTTTTTGGAAGCCTATAAACAATACTTCTCGCAAGAGTTTATCACTGACGTAAACTATGCCCTTAAAAAAGTTTGCTTTAATTGCTATTCAACTCTTATGCAATGGAAAAGTGAAAAGAAGAAGGCTATGCCTTTTGGTATACCAATGATGTGGTAAAGACAACAGCCCGCATCAAGAAGAAAATTGCTATGGATGTATCAACTACCATAAAACTTTGAATAGGAGGAAAGCAAAAAATAAAACTTATGTAGCAGTGCCAAGTGTCCAATTGCCATTACAGCTCTCAGAATTCGTTCCTGTACCAACATACCAAAGTATTGATCTTCAAACAGATATCAGTACTACAACCGCCGCTGCTACATTCATGGATTTCTTCTCAGAATACGACCCTGGTGAAGGTACATCCTATGAAACATCAAAAGACAAAACCAATTGGATGGAATTGTTGCAAATTTGTGTTTGACTCAGAAAAAATCAGAACTACTGGCTTCATTTTTGAAAGGAAATAATTTACTGGCGAAAGGTACCAAAGTAAGAGCATATCGAAAATGCCAAATAGAGTTAGAAAAGTTCTTCAATGTGAATGATGCAACGATATTGAAAAGTTAATGGAGACGATAGGGTTAACCTATAAAAAAGATGATTGGCGTTTATTCATCGATAGTTCACTAATCAGCTTAAAAGTTGTGATTTTGCACAAGACAAATAGAATTCCTGCTGTTCCGATTGCGTATAGCACTGACACTATTGAAAATTTCGATAATTTGAAACACATTCTGGAAGTAGTCAAATATAACGAACACCATTGGCGCATTTGCTGCGACTAAAAATAGTTTCATTGATTACAGGCTTAACAGCATCTGGCGGTCAAAAATATCCGTGTTTTTTGTGTGATTGGGATTCACGATACGGAGAAAGTATTAAAGGAAGAAACCAGTAAAAACAGCATAAGTGGAATAGTCGCATTGGACGGAAATGGCCTAAAGACAATCGGCTACATGAAAGTCTTTTTCCTGAAATGAAAATTTTGTTGCCGTTGCTCCACATTAAACTTGGCATTGCTAAAAATTTTTTGAAATGTATCGCAAAAAGACCAGCAGTATTCAACCGCTTAAAATACATTTTCCCAAGACTAAGTTACGCCAAAATTCAGGAAGGGGTTGTTAATGGTCCCGACATACGGAAACAAATGAATCGTCAAGATTTTGACCAAGTTCTGAAGACCGAGAATTAAATGCATGGCTCGCATTGAAAGCAGTCATTATAGGACTTTTGGGTAAAGAACGCAAAGACAACTACAGGCAATCTGTTGCAAGCATGTTGGCCGCTTTCGATGAAATTGGGGTTAATATGTCGTACAAAATCATCTCTTGCATCAGCATCTTGATCAACTCGCTCAACAGTTGCCAACTGGATCTGATGAGCAAGGCGAACGTTATCACCAAACTGCGCTTCCATTTGAAATAAGGTAACTATAGAGTGTGCATATTTTGAATTCCTAGATTTTTCTAATATCTTTGTCAGAGTGCCCTATTTAAACATGTTAACGATTGAAAATTATTTTCGTTTCAGGTACAGAGGAAAGAAATCTCCAGATGCAATACTCGCAGAAATTTGTTGGTGCTATAAAAACACCTTTGAAGAAGAGGAAGACGAGGAAAAAGAGGAAGAAGGGGAAGACAAAGATGAAATTCCGGAATATTTGTTTTACGAAATTATCGACCTCTCTGATGATGATGACGATGACCAAGATATTAGAGAGAGCAGTGATGTTGATCCACAGCCGCCTGCTAAACGGCAACTGGCCAAATAATTAATTTAATTTATTAAATTTTTTTACTTAAAACTTTTCATAACTAACATTTCAAAAATATATTTTTTTCCATATTTTTATAATTTCTTTTTCAATGTTTCTTCAAAACAAACACTGAACAAAATTGGTACATAAATATGAGAAGTAAATTAATATTAAGCTGGAAAACGCAAGTTTCGTATTATGATTGTTTTCTTTTCAAATGAAATTTATTGAAGAAACTGAGAAGCATATTATAGAACAAACAGAAAGCAAAAAAGACTTAGGTTTGTGGAAAATATTTTCAAAAAGCATGAAAAAAATAATTTTTTCAACATTTTGCTTCATAAGCACTAAAAAAATTTTCTAAATCAATTTTTTAAAAAATTTTGATTGTTGCACAGGTCTCTAGCAATAATTTGGCTTTAACAGATTGAAAAAATATCAATTAGTCGACGAGTTATAGCCAAAAAACCATATAAACAATAAGCTGAGAATCGGCATTTGACTGCAAGGTTCGAAGGTCGATTTAAAAAAAAAATCGAGCTAACATAAACAAACGCCGCGATATGGGTTTTCTAATTTAGCCTCTATTTTCACCCCTCACTCTCAGAATCGACCTAACTTTTGCTAACCTGAATTTATTCCACAGTGTTATTTTATGTTTCCTTTCATTTGCGTTTCGTTTATGTTTAAGGTTAAAAAGTTAATTTGAATTAAATAAAAATTAAAAACAACCAAATCAATTAAAAAGAGATTTAAATTAAAAAAAATTAAAGAAGAAGTTAATAGTCGAAAATGGCATACAAATGAAAACGGGAAACTGTCGAACAATTAATAGTTTCTGTGGAACAATATCCATGCCTTTTCAATGTATAATTTTCAATTTAGACCGGCTGATTCTTTAGACCAGGCATAGAACAATATACTGGAGGAATTGATAGCGAGTAATGGGAGTACAAATGGAGTATATAAGAAGTAAAACGCAAGTGGAGGAATTTGCGAGTGCAGTATATGCAGGAACAGCGGCTGATGAATGGATCTAAGAAAAGTGGTGTAGAAATGACTGATATTTACGTCCCAAATGAGAAATTGTGTTTTCTTAAAACACACATCAAAGTAAGGACAAGCAACACAACATAGAGGTAAGTTTTGTGTCCAAATTTGAAAAAAAAAATAGTGTAATTTGATATTTTAATTTTTTTAGACCACAAGTACAGTAAGCCAAGAGCCCTCTAAGAAAAAACATAAGGTAATTTTTATGTGTTAAAAATAAAAATTTTTAGGCGTAAAAATACTGACATTAAGTTTTTTAGAATGCAATAAATTGCTTCCGCAATGATATAAATGACTCCAAAAACGTTTTATCTTCAAAAAAAAAGGAAAAAAAAATTGCCTGGTTAGGTGATGGAAAAAGTAAGTTCTGAAGACCAAGGTGATGCTGCTTCGCAGGTCCAGTGTCTTATGCGAACACTTACAAGTAAGCGTTCGCGATGTAGCATTTCTGATTCGTCGTCAAAAGACATTTTAGAAGTTTCCATTGAAAGACTATTTGATGACGAGGACTTCAGTACTTGAGAATAGGTAAATTTTTTAAGTTATATAACGCATTCTAATATTGTATACTAAAAGTTAGAATTTTTTCGGAAAAAGAATAAATATACTTGCCACATATTTCGTACAAATCGCAACATAGTGGCTGTGAAATTTTATTTGACTGATTTTGATATAAAATATCGATGGTGATTTTAAATTAGGTATTCAGGTATGTGATGAAAATGGATTTCAATGTCAAATCGATTTAAAAAATGTTAAAGGTGTAATGTGTTTACTTTTTCCATTTTATATTGGCGATTTTTAATTCCATTCTATTTCATTACAAAATTTTTCATTAACTGGTATCGTTTTCCATCAGATATGAAGAAAACGATATCAGTTAAAGTTCGTTTTAAAACCACTTTTTTATCGATTGGAAATTTAAGAATGAAATTAAAAATCGGCATTATAAAATCGAAAAAGTAAACACATCACTCCTTTTACCTTTTTCAAATAAATTTGATGTCGAAATTCATTTTCATCATATACCTTATTAAATGTATGTAAATTTGTTTTAATGATTTTAATGAATAATGAATATCTATACTAATATTATAAAGAGGTAATGTGTGTTTGTTTGTTTGTTTGTTTGTTTGTTTGTAGGAGGTAATCTCCGTAACTACTCATCTGATCTTCCTGAAATTTTCACAGAGTCTTACTGCGGATATGGGAAGTGCTATAGGCTATAATTTTGTAAATATTTTTAGTGGGCGTGGCACTTCCCACACAAAGTATATTTTTAATATCATATACATATATTGAGTACTATGATAGGGAGAGCTTTGCAAATTTGTGTGATGTCACCTATTGTTATTATTAGTAGCCACGCCGGAAATGGGCGGGATCGGAGAAGTGGGCGTGGTACCTCCCATACAAGGAATAATTCAATGTTGTAAATCTCGAGTACTAAGATAGAGAGAACTTTTCAAATTTGTCTGATGGCACCTATTATTAATGTGAGCAGTCGGATAAAAAACGGGCAGTATCGGACCAATAGCCGTGGCACCTGCCATACAAATAAAATATAAAATGCTATATATCTTGAGTGGGCGTGGCACCGCCCGTACAAAGTAAATATATGATATCATATAACTGGTGTACTAAAAGAGGGAAGCTTTGGCACTTTGCACGACACCATCAGATCTTAGTATGAATAGTCAGACAAAAAATTGGCGGGTTCACACCAATGGGCGTGGAACTCCCCATGCAAAGTAACTATTTAATTTTATATATCTGGAGTACTGTAAAAGAGAGAGCCTTGTGGCTTTGCGTGAGCTAATAGGTTCTTTGTGTGATTAGTCGAACAAAAAAATGGGCGTGATCGAAGCAGTGGGTGTAGCACCACCCATGCAAAGTTGATATCTAATATCATATAATTGGGAAAGACTCGACATTTTGCACGAGTCCATCAGATATTAATGTGAGTAGTCCAATAAAAATGGGGCGGGATGGGATAAGTGGGCGTGGCACCTCCTACATAAAAAATATGATGTACTACGAAAGCAACAGTCTTTTGACAAGTACATTAGTTATCAATGTGATTTGTCGTGGAAAATATATCGTCAAAATCAAAAATCGCCAAACCCAAAAACGGGAAAAATAAAAATCGCCCAAAAACAAAAATCTTCAAAATCAAAAATGGGCAAAATCAAAAATCGCTAAAAATAAAAATTGCCAAGTGATATTTTATGTTCAAAGCCAATAGTTGAGTGGTGCCAGGTCTAATTTGAAAAATCCATGTTCTTCTCATGGGCAGCTACATATACCTCCAGAGCAGGAACGCCGAAAAATTTGATAATTGTTGTACCGAATTCAAAAAACAAAAAACATTTTATATCAGCAAGTATCAGAATTAAAGAATCTATATTAATAATCTATACTTAGCATAATATAGAGGTAATGTGTTTGTTTGTTAGTAGGAGGTAATCTCCGTAACGACTTATCTGATCTTCCTGAAATTTTCACTGATTCTTACTGCGGATATCGGAAGTGCTACAGGCTGTATTTTTTTAAATATTTTTGGTGGGCGTAGCACCTCCCATACAAAGTAAATTTTTAATATCATATATTTTGGGTACTATGATAGAGAGAGCTTTGAAAATTTATCTCAGGTTATCTATTATTAACGTTAGTAGTCAGACAAAAAATGGGCGGAATTGGACAAATGCGCATGGCACCCCTATACAAACTTAATAATAAATGTGATATATCTGAATTAATGTATTAGTGAGAGCCTTGGGACATTGCGTGAGTCCTTTCATAACAATTCGGAAGGGGGGGGGAGGGGGAGGGGGAGGGGGAGGGTGTAGCGAAGCACACCGGGTTACATCTAGTTATTTATATTTTGTTTCTTAAAAAAAAAAAAAAATAAAAAAGAAAAAAATTATTTCTTTTATATTTATATTTATTTATATGTTTTTATTAAATTAACCCATTATGCTTCATATGTATTAACCATTTTTTTTATTAATTTTTTTATCTTTTTGGGTTTTATTTATTAAATTAATTTTTTTTCTGTTATGCTGTGTACTATTTATATACTGTGTATTTTTATATGTACTTATTCATCATTACTTTGTAAAAATCCATTACTTTAATTATAAGATTGTAAATGGAAAATAATGAAATGAATTACAAAATTAAAATTTCCAATTGAACCATTTATTTTTAGAAAATAATCTAACCCATAAAAACAAAGTTTTTATTAAAACCCTTTCTATCCTTATGCATACGAGGTTTGGATATCTCATTGTTTTGAATATGTGTGACTATCTTAAAATTATTCTTTGGCCACAACAAGTCTGTGGACAAAGTTTCAGATCCATTGGGTGAGGCGAAGTGGGGTTTTAATCTCTCCGTGAGTGTGCGTGACTATGTCACAGCTAGTCTATCGCCCAAGTTTTAGATCGATCGGATAAGGGAAAATGGGTTTTAAATCACTCCGAGACTGTGCGTTACTATGCGTGACTGCGCGTGACTATATCGAAGTTGATCTTTCTTTACAGCAAGTATATCGACCAAGTTTCAGATCGGTTGGATGGGCGTAAATGACATTTAGATCAGTCCGTGACTGTGCGTGACCAAGTCAAAGTTAATCTTTCTTTCACAGCAAGTGTATGCACCAAGTTTGAGATCGATCGGATGAGGGGAAATGACATTTAGATCACTCCGTGACTGTGCGTAACCACGCGTGAATATGCGTGACTACCCAAAATTAATCTGTAGTCACGACAAGACTATGGGCCAGGTTTCACATCAATTGGATAAGAGGAAATGGGGTCCATCCATGGCAGACAGACAGACAGACAGAGAGTATGAGTTAAAAGAAAGAGTTTAAAAAGGAGTTATTTTTTGCATATTTTTGTTGTATTGAGTTTTTTATTATATTTGTTAGCGTATGCAGTTCAATACATGTATTATTTTATTTGAGTTCTCTGATATGATTCTTAACTCTCTCGGAATATATTTCTCTTTGTTCATTACACCATTTTTATTTTGGCAAGAATCTTTCAGTTCTGAAATTGTTTTTTTTTGTATTTAGCTTTAGTAATAAGTAGATTGGCAAGTGATCTGACCAGGTTTTTACTTGTATTACAAAATTGTAGATAAAAAGGCATACGTCTTGGGACACAGCGCATACATCTATTACTGATTGACCTGTTCCGCCTACAAACGTAAAATTACCTTCTTCATCTCCTTTTGTTGCACCATTTGTTACTGTTAGCCCAAAATCTTCACAAAAATCCATAAATCTTCTACCCTTAGCTTCTGGTGGTTTTTATCTTTAGATTTTCTTCTACCCAGGTAAGCCGGCCATCTACATTGTAACTTTTGGTCTACTGTTTGTTCATTTCTCCAAGATGTATATTTAAATCTCCGACTGAAACTGCATTTTCATTACATTTCTCAACAAAAATGTTTTATATTACTTTAAATTCTTCATCCCAAGTTGCATCTCTTATGTACAAAGGAATTTGAATATTGGTATGTCCAGTATTAATAATTATTGTAGAAACTCCACAGCTACTATCACAAGAGCATGTTATTTCAGATTGGGTAAAATTTTTATTGAGTCCATACATAGAGCCCCCATACATAAAGCACCCATGTCTATTTACTTTATATGCTGGTTTCCAAAAAGTATTGATATTTCTAAAATGTTTCTTGAAGTTTGGTAATTTATCTTCGCAAACCCATGTTTCTAGTAAGATAACTATATCAAAATTATTTATGTAATTAAAAAAATAGTTAAATAGCACTTTGTTTGCAAGCCCTTGTGCATTATTTTAAAATAGTTTCAGGTTCTATTAGTATTACATTATCATCAGTTTTACAAATATCGTTTTTTATTAGTTTTTTGAAATAATTTTACTTTGAATATTGTTATATGTGATATCTAAACTTTTCATTACATCTCCATACATTAACTGTAAGCTTTTTTCTTGTTGCAAATCAATTCATTCTGTGTATTCCAATTAAACCAATTATTTTCAAATTTGATTTTATCGTTACGGAAACTTACTCGCTTTGATTTCTCGATGAAGCTGCATCATCACCTTTTTTTCTTGTAGTCGTTCGCTCCCTAAATCCAGCTCAATACCAGTTGTCGTTCCTTTAAGATTTCCAGTATGCTTTAGTACACATTTGCTGAACCATCCTTTCTGTTTTCATTTCAACACTAACCGTACGTTTTTGGTTGGATATATATATTTTGCGAATGCTTTCAACTCTATCGTTGTTTTAATTTTTAAGATTTTTTAATGATATCGTCTACAGCTTAGTACATTGAGTTATTTGTGCATACCCCTCGGATTATGATATTTTTTCGTTTGATCTTTTCTTCTAGGCTTATTATGGTGGTATGATCTTTGTTTTTATCTTCTTCCAACACCCTCAATCTTTCCTTTAGTAGTTGATCTTCCTTTACAACATCATTTATTTGTTTTTACTTCATCGAGATCATCTTTAGTAGCTACTTTTTTTAGTTTTTCGTCAAGCAACTTTGCCACTCCATATTTTAAGTATTCTTTTTAGTAACGATTTTAACGTCTAAACATTGAAGACCCATATCAATAAAACGTTTTTAGTACTAATGGGATCATGTTTATCGGGACCAAATAGAAGTGCTTTGCAGGGTTTTTCATCGAATTTGTCAATAAATAACTTGCAAATTGCATCATAATCAGGTTTATTTTTAAGGACTAATTTCAAACCAATTGCAAATTTCATGCAATTTGCAAAGTTCATGCAATTATTCAGTTCTACATTTCAAAATAGTGATATGAGCAATATGTATTTTAACAGTTTTTTTTTAAATATTACTTCGTTATTGTGATCATCATTGTCGTCAATAATTTACAAAGAAGCAAAATAATTGTTGTTTTGTGATGCAACAAGTGCATTATTAATTGTTTTTGTTTTTGTTTTTTTTTCATTATGTTAACGCTTAATGCGTTATCATTGTCACCAGAAAGTGAACGTTTGATGTTGTTATTATAAATTCTTTAGTGTTTAGTTTTTGTTTTTTTTAATTTTTGTTTTTTTTCGTTTTTTGTTATTCTTTTTAATGCAAACAAATTAGTTAATTAGTTAACACAACACTATGCACTTAGCACAACTGTTTAAAAGAACATGTCTCTTCACAACAAGAGCTCATGCACAACGGGACAGTTTAATCATGAGAACATCTAAACTATTATTATTTTTTTACGAATAAAAAAAAAAACATCAAAACAACTACGAAGCATATGATAATTATTAAACAAAACGTTAATATTCATTATACGCTCCGTATTTGTGCTAATGTTTTCACCCCTTAAGTTTGGCCTAAGAACGCCAAACCTTTAGGTTTTAATATACTGACCTAGTACTTGCACCTTGACATGGAATTTCTGACCTTCCAAAAAGGCTGTTACACTGTGTTACGAATATTTTTAATTTCGGGAAAGCAACTCCACACCGCTTGCTAAATTTCTGTTGCAAAATGTTGAACTTCCCTTTCTAAGTCTTTCACATTAAGTAACTGTAATGAGGTGTTAATCTTTCATTTATAGTGGCACAGGAGCCCAGCGATATACAAAAATTAAAGAGACCATATTTAATTCTTCATACCACTGTGCAACGTACATCACAATATTTAAACAATACGTTCGCATGCTATTGTATGTGTGCGTGTTTTTAGTTGCATGTGTGTCTGTCTAAAATATAATCATGTATTAATACATTTGGGACTTGTCATTTCATTTATAATTTTGTTTTGTTTCTTCTCCTTACTTGACAAAAGGCAAAAAACTTTGTGAGGACATCAGTCTCGCCTAACGTGACCAATCATTATTGCTTAAAACCAAAAAATTGATTTATGGAAAAAAATTTATAAAGATAAGTTTTGTAATAGTAATGTAGATAAAGTGCTTGGTAATGTTTTTCATTAAAATATCTGATGCAGTCGATTTACAATTTAGCTGTCCGATATATCATTGTTCTTTGTTTGTATACATCACAATACTTCTTTGTAGTTAGCGTGTTATGACACGGTGCTGATGTTTGTAACTGCTACACATACTTCATCTAGTTAGATCCATCATTTATTATACCGAGAGGCTCCAAATTATATTCAGGTGTTTTAGCAATGTCCTTCTGGCTGTTTTTGCCATTCAGTTTTTGAAATTTTTGGAAAACAAACGGTAGTAATTTGCTCTAAGTGGTTGCCAAATGCAAACTAATGTGGCTTCTTCATTAAGCATTAAGCCACAATTGCAAATGACAAGTGGCAAAACACGAGAATATTTATAGAATTACTTTAGACCAGTGATCGGCAAACACATACCGTCATATTTGGCTTTGTGTGAGTGAGTTGCATTCTTTGTCTTACTCAATACGCTTAGAGAATCTTATGGTTAAAATAAGAAAACGTATGTAATTAAAAAAAAATAGTTAACTTATTTTAAGGTTCATATTTTATAACACAATCAATATCAATATCATATGGGCAACATTTTATGCGAACAAGATCCTCAACATGTGCATCTGTTAAACGATTTGTATTTTTATTTTTAATCAATTTTAATGAAGAAAATGAACACTCACAAATATATGTTGACCCAAACATCGAATATAATTTAAGTATTTCATTCTTTGATTTCGGATAAGAAGCTTTATAAATATTTCTCCAAAACTCAGAACAAAGTAACAAATTTAACAAAAAATTTACATGAAATTTCATTTGAGTAATTCAAAGAAACACGATATAAAATGGTTACTACTTTTAACTGAAGAAGCTCGAAATAAGGACTGTAGAATGTACAGACCAATTTTCTCCAGAAAGCGTAACAGAGTCGCAACAAATACTGATGTTTTCCTTTGCCTTCTTGTATCGTCAGATCCTTACATTACTAGTATAAAATTTCAACCTCATAAACATGTCTCCAAACTAGATGATGTTGTTAAAGAAATGATTGAAGATGAATACCCGTAAATATATTTATCAGTCATCCATCATTTTCAGTTAGTATTTTATGGAAAAACATAGTCATTTAAGCTTTTAGGCTAAATTGCAAAACTTTTTCAGTTTGTTCCAAAAAAAAATTTTTTAAATAAAAAACTTTTTTGGGTTATATGGACGGTGGACCTGGCATATTTCAAGTTAAAAGACTTTGAATGAAGAATCAAAAATTCGGGTCCAAAAATTCATATGCGTTGTGGGCAATGGGTGTGGTCGATTTCCATTAAACTTTCCAGATATCTCAACTTCATAACACTGATAACTTGTGTCAAGCTGCATGACTTTTGTTGAAGAAATACAAATTTGGGTCTACAATTTTTTTTCGGATTATATGGGCGGAGGGCGAAGGGCGTCGTCTATTTGTATAAAACTTTAAATTTGTCTTAATCGAGTTGATAAAAAGCTCTGGTTCAAATATCAATGTTCTACCAGCTCTCTTATACTATTTTCCAAGAAATGGATTAAGCGATTCCACTCTACGCCGCACAGTGGCTGAAAATTGTTTTGCATTGGCCAAAATTCTGTAACTTTTGAACCGTTCAAAATATTTTAGTAATTCTTTTTCTAGTGGGTAGATATACGAAACTCCAGAATCAAAACGGACCTGTTGTGATACTGGTTGGGTGCGTTGTCTCATAGTGACATGATTTATTTTACTTGGGCATTGATCGTATTTTGATTTGTGAGAACCACTATAGAGGTTGATTCCTTGCAATCAAACGTCTTATATTGGCCAGCGCAGTTAGAACAAATGATTTTGACTTTGCTATGGCTGGAGCCGTGACCATACATTTGGCAGCTATAACATTGGGTACTCTTGTTTTTCTTTGATTGTTGAAATCCCATCTCAACTTCAAATAGTCGATTATAGAGAAAGTTTGCCGAAGTTGCTTAATAATAAATCAAAATATTTTAGTAATTATGCCTCTAGTGGATAGATATTTAGTTGAGCTTGAGTCTGTCTTAATTTCATTAAAATTGATTGAGAACTTTTTAAGAAGTTTTAGGTCAAAATTGAACTTTTAATTTTTTCTAACTTTTAGCGTGAAACATAGATTTTTATTTTTTTTATTTATTAAAAAAAGTCATATTTAGATTTTAATAACAGCTACAAGCATTTTTTGTAATAACGGAATTTTTTTAATGTTTACACTCAAAAAAACGTGTACACTCAAAAAAAAAAAGAAAAAGTAAAATCACCTGGAAATTTTGCTATACTACTGAAAAATTAAAAATTTTTGCTGTCAAATTTGCAAATTTGTTTACACTCAAAGAATGTTTCTACTAGAAAAAACGTTAGTATTCAGAAAAATTTGTCAATTTTTGATGCCAAATTTGTAAGTTTTAACAAAATAAATCTGCTGAACATTAACGCAATGATTTGGATTTCGATATGAAAATAAGAGTTTTTATTTTTTAATTTTTCATATTTATTAAAACATGTCATGCATAAGTGGGTAAAAAAACCTTTTAAAAATAAAAACTGATATATATTTTAATAGCATTTGTAACAATGGCAGGTTCTGTTTATTATTGTGTTTTTTTTACTAGTACTATGTTTTTCGTACTTATAATTATTATTCATGCAATTAAAATTATTATTCATTTGATTCAAATATTAATTGCAAATATTGCATATTTTGTTCTATGTTATTTCTGTTCTTTAATAGTTTTTTGACTTCTTCGTTTAAGTTCCGATGTTCCACTTTCCATTGATTTCGAATACTGGAGATGAACGGATCTGGCGTTGCCAATAATATATTAAATAGATATTCGTTTGTGAAATTTCGTGAAATTTTTCTAGTATTGTGCTCTCTATAAAATCTGTAATCCTTATTCCTTTCTTCCTGAGCCTCCTCTGATAGATCTCCAAGTGGCATCAAATGGTATTTAATGAATCTTCTGCATGATAAAGAATCTTCTGAACTATTGCTGACATATTTCTCCATGGGTAGTTAGTTGTATATATTTTTGCAGTTACTTGGCATTGTCTTCAAATTTTTTGGAGTCAATTTCTTCATTGCATGCATGTACTTCTATGATTATTTTAAATCTGAAAATAAGGTTTAGATCCACTCCTGTTATTTCGGATGATGTTTCTGGATTTGAAGTGAATCTTCTTGCGGTATTGCCATCATTTGTATTGCCTGACCCTTATTTTGGCAGATCTATAATCAATCCAAATTTGCAATATTCATCTTGAACATGTTTCTTTTTTGAATTTCTTAAATCCTTGTTGGTTTCGTTGCTTCCTATTGATCCCGAAGAACCGAAATGTAAATCATAACTTATTTTTCGAATGTGTTCCTTAAGCCGTATTCTTGCATGTAGTGATAATAATCCAAATTCATATGCATCAGTATTATCTAGCACTAATTGGTAGCTTACTTCAATTTGCTGCACATCTAACTGTAATTGTAATGGCTGTAGTGTTGCAATTTGGGCCTTGATATCACTAACTTTTTTGTTAGTGAGTTTCTTTTTTGAATTCAAATTTGATTGGCCAGCAGTATTTCGTTGAAGATGGTGTCTCATTTTTCAAAATATCCATTGTTTGCGTTGTACTAGTCTCAGGCTCTGAATCTTCAAATTCTTTTTCAATCGCAATGGCAAAAATGATACCATGAACATATCTGAGTCCGAAATATTTTCACGTGCTACTTCATTGTATTGTTTTTGTCCTGAGGAACCGTCACATCCCCATTTACAAAAAGGAATTAACTTTGTTTTTCCATATTTATTTAACTCAGTTCCTTTTATCCATTGTAGCAAGTGTTCGGCTGTGTGATCAAGTAGAGTTTGTAGTTGTTCCTCTGCCGAAATTGGTGCGATTGTAACAGTGTTCTTTGATGGCAAACAGCCCATTCTAGCACCGGTTATGTGATGATATGCTGGATACATATTTGAGCCTTTTTCAATCGCACTTAATATGAGTTGAATATATTGCTGTTTCGTTAATTTCAAATCCAGAAATACTGCTAATGCCTCCTCATTTGTGAACTGTTTTGCATCGCTTGGAGTTGGTATACTTTTAGGAATCCCTTTTGTTCTCACTGGACTAGCTTTAATAATTTTTTCAATGATATCCACTTTTGTTAATTGGTTCTGTGATCGTAATTGATGAAGGAAATATTCATTTATATTTATGCATCCAATTTCATCGTTAACATCTTTATGTTTCCGCCTCTTAGATCTATCGCTGCAGTTGTCCAATGATTTGCGTGGTCTTCCAGCCTTATCATGCTTTGTTGTTTCTGCAACGACCATAAGTTGGCCTTCTAACCAGTTTGCACTTTTTATATAACAATTTTGTTTACTCTAGCTAACTTCTTTGTAGCGTTTTCTTAGTGCTTTGTTGAGATTAGATAATTGCTTTTGTATTTCGATGCTACACGAATTTAAGATTAATTTTATTTGAACGTAACTTTTCGGTCTGATCTTTATAACTGAAGCTCTCCATATTTTTCTGAATATTTTTATTTGTGACTGTTATTGCTGAAATATATTAGAGCAATTGAGTTTGTATTCAAATGTCGCTTTCTTATAAGCCTTCTCATAAGCCATCATACTATGTTTCTAGGTAAAATAAAAAGGTAAGAAAATGGCATTAGTGCATTACTACCTAAAATATACAAAACCCACTACACAAATGAATTACCTGTGTGTGTTTTCTTTACTACTTGCATTTGCGCATTGTTAGGTAAAATAAAAAGATATAAAAAGGGAATGATAATAAAAAAAAACACAGGTTACTAATGAATTACATCCTCTGTATATTGACATTCTTACTAACAAATATATACTGGTAATAGAACATGACAATGACAATTATAAGCTATAAAATACCTAAAGCACATATTTAATGCTCCATTGTATACGAGTATTTATAGGGATTTTTAAATTATCGTAATTGGAATTTTTTTTAGATTAATTTCATTAAAATGAAAAAAGTATTCTACCCACGGATCGTCACGGATGCAAAAGTATACATAGTGCTAAAGACGATACTTTCACCTTTCTGAGGGTGGTATACGTTTCTTGTTCCCTTTTGTTCCCTAGAAGTTCTATTCCACTAAAATTTAAATTTGCCACAAATATATTATTTTAATATATATTTCAGAACACCCTAATGTTAAGGGTAGGGTTGTGACCACTTACAGCAACTAAAGACTGGAATACTTCCAACCTTGTAAAGAAAACGGCAGGTCATTATCGCCGATAACTTGCGAGTAATAACCATTTATTTTTGAATAAAAAAAATCACCTTATTCTGCAATTAAAAACAGTTGAGGTTGACAGCATGCCACGCCCACAATTGGCAGCAGTTTAGCCTATTTTTTTGGCTACATTAATTTGGATATATTATCTATAAAAAGGCGTTAAAATTTTAAAATCGGCAACAAAAAAATAAGACTTTTGGCCAATGAAATCAAAATTTCATCCACAGTACGGCGGCTGTGTTAACAAGGTATTTCTCTCTGGCCTCTTATAAAGAACTTTGGGATCTTAATAGTTTTTCTACTCTAATAATACTGTGAAACATTTTCGGGGTCATTGTATGGGCACAGTAAAACATTTTATGTTATTTATTTTAATGTCTGTTTGCTTAGGTACAGAAAAAGAAAACATCAGAGCGTATGATAATTATTAAACAATATAATTCATATTCGTTATATGGGCCATAAAATACAACATCGCCATTGGAATCTAGATTTTAGGTTTAAAAAATTATAAGAAATATAATTCATAATATTTATTTAAATTCACGAGAAATATTATTTACAAAAATTATGGATCTTTATGGTTGATATGAGAGGTATGCCTGCACATGATTGCAATGTCTCATAGTTTGTCTTTCTATTTTGTGGGCCTCAATACATTCAAACCATTCTTTTTACCAGTACACCTTGTCTCGAAGTATGAAATCAAAAACTAAAAAAATGAAATTAAAATTCGAAGATGTGACCAAAATGGATAAACAGCACAAGCTATGAGGACTTATGCTCCATATAGCAAGCTTCATAATGCCCAATTGACTATTGGCTAAAAGTATCACTTTGTTCTAGTTATCGATACAAAAATTGATGGTAAACAAAGTTGTTGCTCCTGACAAAGTTTAAGGCCTGATTAAACCAGAAGGCATACTTTCGCATGCTTTCAGGTTTACTGCGAGAAATAATTGATAAAATTTATCAATCAATAAAGTATTGTCATTCATTCATCGCATAAATACTGAAAGTGTGGAAGATGTAACTGTTGTAGTAAAATACGTGAGTATTGGTTACATGTAAATAATTAGTTCAATTATGTATTTGCAAAGAAACGAAGTGATCAAAAGAAAGAAAAAAAAAAACAAAAGGTTAAATCAAGTATAAATTGATATCATAATTGAATGTAGCAACCAATCAGCATACGGCTCGTGCGCAGTATTTAACGAAGAATATAAACATAACAAATGTAATATTACAGTGTTATAATGAAACAGTGTTGTAATTAAACAATGTCCCTGTTCAACAGTAGCCAATCGGGAATTTGCCTATATACGATACCATTTAGCTCAACATTAGCTAGGCTCATAATTGGATATGCTCGTATTCACAGTTTGTTACACAGTGCGACAAATTTTAACTTTTTTCAAAACATCCAAGCTATGCGGAATCGATAGTGCTGCCCAAACTGAGTAAACTCCTAGCTGCGTCTGTCTAAGTTAGAAGCACTTTTTTTTGGACCCTCAAAGTGTCTGAAATTTGATGTGACCGCCAAAAATGGTGTAATTAGTTTTGGGCAAAGAGCTCATGCAATTTTGGAGATAGCCGTAAACTGTAGCTGACAGTCTGCTGAAGAAAGAAATTTTTTTCCAAAGATTTTCAAAAAATCATGTTTTCCGGAAGTTTTTCTTAAAAACTTTTTTGAAAAAGCGTATTTTTGTACTTCATCGAGTATAGCTTTTAATAACTTAGGATTTTTTGCATACTCTCTTCGGAAAATTTTAACCCCTTCAAATACCAAGCAACTATTATGAACAAGGTTTTACAATCTGAACACTGCTACACGCTCCAAAATGGACCCAAAAGTGCAAAATAAAAAAATCAAACCAAACAAATTTTTAATCGAACAAATTTATTGCAACCAAAATTTGCATAAATAGATTTAATAAAAAAGGCAAATTGAACTACTATGTATGTGGAAAATTTATTAAAAAAATAGACTCGCGCAAACGATACAAAAAAATTCTTGCGGTCACAGTAAATATTTTAAAAAAAGCATACATAAAATGCTATAAAAAAAGCATTGTTAGAAAAAAATGGGCACCGAATTCAGTATGTTTGGTATTTTATGAAAATGTCATCGAATATGAAAATGGAAAGCAGCGGTTTCTTCGCTATGATGTCCCTGTCATTTGGACGAATCTGGGAAGGAAACACAATCCCGAGGATTTGTATGTTTGCAAAAATACAGTGTGGAATGAATGCCACAAAAGCCAAAAGCTGGCGGTTCCAATTGTTCAGTTGCCGAAAGCGCATTCAGTGGACACTTCATTCCCACTTGAACTTCAGCAAAGTGTGTCCACTGAAAGTCAAGCTGCCGGAGTCATGAGCTGCGACGGCGTTGAAACAGAGACTTTGTCTGAGTATAGTCCGGTACCATCATTCTCACAAGGGGGACCAATTCCGATATCGCAAGCCCGAGGATTTGTATGCTTGCAAAAATACAGTGTGGAATGAATGCCAGAAAAGCCAAAAGCTGGCGGTTCTAATTCTTCAGTTGCCGAAAGCGCATTCAGTGGACACTTCATTCCCACTTGAACTTCAGCAAAGTGTGTCCACTGAAAGTCAAGCTGCCGGAGTCATGAGCTGCGACGGCGTTGAAACAGAGACTTTGTCTGAGTATAGTCCGGTACCATCATTCTCACAAGGGGGACCAATTCCGATATCGCAAGCCCGGCTCGAATTTATTATAGCGAAATTACCATTGTCTCATCGCAAGTCGGAGGAACTGGCTAAACTGTTAAAGGAACAAAACCTTTTGATGCCTGACGTGAATATAACTGGTTACAGAAAATGCCAAGAAGATCTTCAAAAGTTTTTTACCATTGATGACTCCAAAAAAATGGCATTTTGTCAAGACATCAAGGAACTCATGAATTGCATGCAAATTTCTAATGCTTCGGCCAAATGGAGGTTATTTATAGACAGCTCAAAACAAAGCCAAAAAGCTGTTTTGCTGCATAAACTAAATTTAAAGCCTAGTATACCAATAGCGTACAGTTTAGACACAAAGGAAACGTATGAAACAGTCGACTACGACAACCATAAGTGGCGAATTTGTTGTGACCTCAAAGTAGTTACAATGCTAAGTGGCTTGCAAGGCGGATACACAAAATACATGTGTTTTCATTGTAACTGGGATTCGCGCTTCAAAGGCAATCAATACAAGAATCATTCTTGGAAATATAGAGCGGAGGCCAAACTGGGCGAAACGAATGTGGTACAGAAAGCGCTGGTGCCACGCAACAATATTTTAATGCCACTACTATATATCAACTTCAAATGAAAATTGAAATTTTCTTTATTTACAATAAACAATTTGATTATAAATGAATAAAAAAAATAATAATTACTGTACGTAACGTATTTTTTTTCGGTATCGTTTGTTTTTTCAGATGTTTGAAAAAACGTATCATGTATTTGAGCATGAAGCGTTTTTTTAAACAGAATTTACTGTTTGTTTTAAAATTTTCAAAAGTATTTTATTTCATTATTTTTTTCATTTTTTCAATGTTTGTTTAACCCTTTAATGCATGACTTTTCAAAATAAGATGCTTTATATCAAATTATATTGAATTTTATGGTCTTGATCCGAAAAAAATAGTTTAAAAAATTTCCGAGCTTTCATTTATCCGGAAAACGGTATTTTTCATCTGTTGCACATATGCAACGCTATGCAATATCATTACAATGAAAAACGGATTTTTCACCCAAACTAAAAATGAATATTTTCTACTTCGAATTATTGAACTTTATTGATTTCAGATTTAATAGTTCATTTAAGTCATTAATAAAAATAAACTAATACATAAAAAAAATTAAATTAAAAAACAGATAACAAATTAGGACAAATTTAAACGTAAAACATAAATAATAGCCACATATTAGTAATTTAATTATGGAAATTTTTAAAGCAATTTTTTGCTTTGTTAAAACACAAGGCGGTGTTACACTTCTCACATTTGGTAAAGGTGTATCCATTACAATTGGACAGTTTACACCGCAAGCGTTTATCCATGTATACAGGCCAGTGCGATATTTCGTCCTTCCGCACATGGTATGTGTGAATTAACGTGTTTTCTTTTTTTTCTTGTAAAGTTAGACCTGGAGAGTTACTTGGTCTGCCTCTTGTCTTCTGTAGGAAAATTCCACTCTTACAAAGGGACTCTCCCAAATTTATTCGGAAGTCACACAGGCTCATTGCTGTTTCTTCGCGGACCAATCAAACTTTTTTATATAAAATCCAACAATTGACTACCGTTATATCAACTAAATGATAGAAAATGCGGATGTACCACTTTCGCGATTTCAGTTTGATTCTGTAACGTCCAATTAAGCTATCTCCAAGATCAACGCTTCCCATATGTTTATTCTATTGCTTGATTATGTTGGGACAATCGATTTCGATTCGCTGCTTTAGTGTCTTATCATACCTTCTAATTTTTTCGATAGGTTGCGCGCTGACAAAGGTGGATAATAAATTTACGATTTTATTATCTTCCCAGCAAAGCGAGCACACATCGATAGATATTGTCAATGTTGGCAAAACATTCGAAAGACTTTCCACGAGATTCTTTCTTTATATCCTTGTACTGTGCTAATTTGCAGTTTACGAGCCTATTTCGGCGAATTGTTCCAACAGAAAAGATGCCCTTTTTGGCTTGTTCAACTACTAAGGGAAGAGTCGTATAAAAATTGTCAAAGTATACTTTGTGGCCAATATTTTCTTCAACACATCTAGTTAATCTTATGACAACATTAGCACTGGCTCCCAAGTAAGGCTCCTCGGGTAAAATTTTATCTACCATTGTACTGCCAGTATAAATCTCGAAATTGTAGGTAAATCCCGAAACACCGCTAAGCAGAAACAACTTATATCCCCATTTATGGGGTTTTGCAGGCATATACTGCTTCATATAGCTACGTGCCTTCGTAGCACAAATCTGTTCATCTACAGAAAGACATTCCTCTCGTGGGATTGATAAACTTTTACCAATAAAATGATTTATTAGGGGTGTTATTTTATGCAGTCGGTCGTGTTCAGGGTGATCTCATGGCAGCATGAACTTATTTTTATTAAAATGGAGATTTCTGGGGATTTTTTCGAACTCGTTCACAGTTATCGTGTTTCAAATTGTTTCGTTGCCAACAACTGGACTCCAATACCGTCGAATGTCTGGAACTTGTACTACTGATGACAAAATACAAATTCCTACATACTTTTTTATGTGTGTAGCAGATATTGATTGTGGACGAACTGGATTTTGTTCCGTAAAATACAAATTTGTTTCATCTACAATATTATTTATTATGTCTTCAGAAAAAAAATAATTAAAGTAGCTTAGTGGTGTTGACATTTCCAAAACAGCTTCCGGCAATGAACAGGTTCCAGCGAATTCTGTTTGTTGCGTTCCAAATTTGAAATTACTAAATCTCCATAGCACGTTCTTATATTTTTCCTTTAGGGTTCTCAACTCTATTTCTATATCTCTCATAATAGGTGCAGACTGTGGATTAGTAACAGTTAGCTCAGGTTCATCAGTTGAAACTACCATATCATCTAAAACATTTTCTTCTTCGTTGATGTAATGGGACACCTCACCACATCTGGACAAAGTAATTTCGTCCTCCGTGCGCAACATTTCATCTTCATTTTCAAGATCATCTTCACTGTCTACCCACGTGTCTATGATCTCTTCTAGCTCCTTATCCGTCAATATTTTGTTCATTCTAGAGATTATGAAGTTTTATAAATACAAATACATAGTGTTGCATATATGAACCATACTCAAAACAACAATTTGTTTGCCTAATGCATGGTGTTGCATATATGCATCACCAGTTAAATGAACAAAATTAATGATTTTACCTCATAAAGTATGAAAAATATCACCCTTATACGAAAGAATAGATTGTAAGAAACAGAAAAAAAATACTTAATTGTAAAAAAAACTCTAAGAAATTAACTTTTTCGATAAAACAAAACACAAAATCTCTTAATCAAACTCACACGTGGTTAGCTCATTTCAACTGGTCGTTACGTTGTGCGACAACACAACCCGCACATGAAAACCACTCAAATTCGTGAGAGATGATTGAAAGAGAAGAAACAAAAAAAGTTGAGAAGATACCGTTTGTTTTTTTTACATTAAAGAAAATTTAAAAGAATGATGCAAATATGCAACAGTATGCATTAAAGGGTTAATACAATTTTATTTCATTCATATGTATATGAATGTGAATTAAATTGAATTTGAATGTTGCAGCAGATGTTTATAAATAAGCATAGTCGGTAAGTTTACTTTTGTTATACGAGAGTTAAAAAAGTAGAATAATAAAAAACATTAAAACAGAAATCACAGTTGATTTTTTTTACTGACTTGTACGAGTAGTTACGAGTAATATTCTATCAGTAAATAAAAAAGTTTTTTTTGTTAAAAAATTATGAAAATGTATTAATTAGTCCGGTTTTAAAATGCATGTGTGTTTTTCTTTAATATACAGTTTCAGTTAATTTTTACGAGTGCACGGAATACAAACCAAATTTGATTGGCATTGCTATTAGTTTGAAACTTTCAGAGAGGAAAAACTTCATGTCGTTAAATTGTGACTAGGGCAAAACAGAAACCGATCATGAACTCAATTAAGGAGTTGCGAAAATACTTTGCAAAATTTTTGACGTAAGTTTATAAGATCTGGAACAAATTTATGTGGGGATGAAAGCTAAAAATGGGTCTCCAGGGCATCTTTTAAATAACTGATCAATGGAGGTATTAAACACCTCAAATTTGACCGAGATTTATATAATAATCTCGATCTAAAGTGACTTCATAGGAATATTCATATTGTGTTATGTGTGAACTTATCACCAAGAAAAAAAAAGCTTCTATATAAATTTCCATTAAAATATATTTGGGATAATTTCAATCAAAACGTAAATGAATATTTTTTTGTTTTGTTTTAAAATTTTCTTAAATTGTTCAGATAGGGTACTCAATTTACGGGAAGATTTTTAAAGAATACCACTTCGTTTTTACGCTCTGTAAAAAATCATTATAATTAGATTTTTTCATAAGTTTTGCGAAGGAATAACAGAATTTCTGTCTTGAACGTGACGAAGCAAAAATACAGAAAAAATCTTTCTAAATTTAAGGATATTTGAATTAAAACTTTTTCAAAAATTGTCATTTGAATAATTAAATAATCTAACCCATAAAAACAAAGTTTTTATTAAAACTCTTTTTTCGTTATGGATATGATTTTTGAATCTCTCCGTGACTGTGCGTGTCTTTCCGTGACTATCCTAAAATTAATCTGTAGTCACAGCAAGTCTACGGACCAAGTTTCAGACTGATTGGATGAGGGGATATGGGGTTTAAATCACTCCGTGGCTGTGCGCGACTATGCGTGACTGTGAGTGATTATGTCGAAGTTAATCTTTCTCTACAACAAGCATATCGACCAAGTTTTAGATTGATTGGATGAGGGGAAATCTGTTTTAAATCTCTCCGTGACTGTGCGTGCCCATACCTGACTGTTCGTGACTAAGTCAGAGTTAATATTTTTTCACAACAAGTAATGTAACAAGTTTCAGATCGATCGGATGAGGGGAAATGACATTTAGATCACTCCGTGACTGTTCGTGACTATGTGTCACGTCAAGTTTCAGATCAATTGGATAAGGGGGAATCGGGTTGACCCACGACAGACAGAAGACAGACAGAGAGTATGAGTCAAAAGAAAGAGTTTAAAAATACACAATTTGTTAAAAATATGCATACAATAACATACGACTTTAAGTCATTGTTATTAACTATATCTCATTCTTTGTTTATTTTTTTTTATTATATATATATATATATTGTTATATTATATTTTACTAGCAGAATCCAGCCCTCGAAATTCGAGTGCAAATTCTAGGAAATTTTATTTTTTTGATTAAATAAAGACCCTAAAAGTATGCTAATCAATTATAGCCAATTCACAAATCAACACAAAACACAAACTAATTTTTATTACAAACATATTAACAAATTTTCTAAACATACACATAGCATTGTATAATTTTATGTATGTGTTAGTAGCAACTTTAAATGCAATTTACTCAAAATAAAGGAAAAATTTAAAAATCTGTAAATCTGCAAAACGGCTAAAAAGAAAGACCTTTCAAATAATATACGTTTGGTAAAAATCGGGATAAAACGGTAGAACAAAACATCTGTCACAAGAAATCGCCTAGCCTATTAATATTATAGATACACATAGCAAATGTGTAGTTTTTTGTATGTGTTAGTAGCAACTTTAAATGCAATTTACTCAAAATAATGGACAAAACTTAAAAATCTGTAAATCTATAAAACGCGAAAAGGAAATACCTTTCAAATAATATACGTTTGGTCACAATCGGGATAACGCGCTAGAAGATCGGTCACCAGGATTCGCCTAGCCTATTAATATTATAGATATGTTTAAATAAAGAAAAAATATCTATCTATCTATCTAGTATGAACAAGCTGATTTTTTTTTTCCAATTTCTAGCTTTACCTACATTGACGTCGCTTTTATCAATTACAAGTTTCGTAATAAGAAAAAAGCTTTTTGATTTTTGCCAACCGTCCTAGGAACTGCAATGTCGTGTGAAATCTAAACAGATTACTCACAAACTGCATTGTACTTCATGTATTTACTTTTATTTTTTTATTTATAACTAGCTGTTTTTAACCGGCCTTGCCCGGGATCCAAAGGCCTTTGACTTGAGGAATGTTTCACTATGCTTACCAGGCGCTGAGTACGTAGTCCCCAATGAACCATTCCTAAAAAAAAATGAACTTTCTCCTCAAAAATTTTTATGGGATTGGGGAATTTGTTCATGGTGAAAAAATTCCACATGTTTACGTTTTTTAGGGAAACAAATTAATTTTTTACTTAACCTTCGTCTCACCCTTGTGTGGAAAAGCACACAATATGAAAATATTTTGTACACAGAAAAAATAATAATTAAGCAACGTTCATGAAATTTCTTGACTTTTGCTGCCGCATCAATTTTATACAGAAAATATATTAATTGATTCAAAAATATTTTTTTACAACGAGATATTTAAAAAGTTACGTTGCTTACCATGGTGTGTGGTTTTCCACACATATGTAATTTATATATATTTTGCACTAGGAACATAATTTTTTGCCATCAAATGTCCATTCCTATTGATGTTATGACAAACTGGGTACCTATCATACAATATAAACAGTTGATAATGTTATTCTGAAGTGATCAAATGCATATGCAAAGGAACAATGCTCTGAAAGCTATACCGAAATCGACTCAAACTTGTTACATGCATATATCGGTGCTCCTATTTTGGCTGGACTCTACAGGTCTAAGCTTCTAACTAATCTAATGTTTTAGATATAATTGTGATAATTTAGATGAAAGAATGAGACAATGTTGGATTTATTTAGAGCGATGATGTCGAAGAAGACATTTCAATACAAGAATAGTGTTATTTGTTTCGATAACATTATAAGCAGACATCAAAAAAGCTTTACGGACTAATTTGCTGCAATTCGTGAAATATTCGACAAATGGTCTGAACTATTATTACTGCAAACAATCTGAATGTGTTACAGTTGACGAACAAGTGCTATGTTTTCATAGGAGATGCAAGTTTCAACAACATATGCCTTCTAAGTCGATATGGAATTAAATTTTGTGTTTTAGCTTGCTCTAAAACTTATTACGTTTAGAAAATTCAACCATATTTGGGTAAACCAGTTGGTGGTTTAGCTGAAAAAAATTAAGGTGAACGTGTAGTTTTGAATTATGTTCGAAGAGTGGGGAGTCATAACATAACAGTGGGCAAATTTTTCTGATCTTGTGAATTTGCCCAAAAGTTGTTAGTCAAATTGTAAAATAAACAAACAAACAATGCGAAGAGTTTTCTTGCGTGAGCTTAGAATACCTCTCGTATTAGCAACAATTTATAAAATGAATCAGTAGGGGAGCCCAGTTGCTCAATAGCGCATTCCACATCTTCAATGTTTTGCCAACCTTCAGAATCTGGAGAGCGCTCATCAGTACCATTCGACATTACCCCAAAAAGATCAAAATGTGTTTCTCTGAATATCGAAGGAAAAGCTAGCTGTTACATATGTTATTACGAGAAGTCGACAACTAAGAACAATGTATATAAAATGATGTGCTGTTTCTACCAAGAAGCTATATGTAAGCATACTAATAACCCTAATGTTTATTTAAATGTATTGAAGAGAAACTAATTTGAAGTAATAGATACCAAAATATAAAAATCTATAATATAAATGGGCTAGACGATTTATTGTAATCGATGTTTTGTTCTACCATTTTATCCTGATTTTTACCAAACGTATATTATTTGAAAGGTATTTCTTTTAAGCCGCTTTGCAGATTTTCAGATTTAAAAATTTGTCCCTTTATTTTGTGTAAATTGCATTTAAAGTTGCTACTAACACATACACAAAATTATACAATACTATGTGTGTGTTTATTAAATTTGTTAATGTGTTTGTAATAAAAATGGGTTTGTTTTTTGTGTTGATTTGTGAATTGGCTATAATCGATTAGCATACATTTAGGGTCTTTATTTAATAAAAAAAAAAAAAAAAATTCATAGAATTTGCACTCGAATTTCGAGGGCTAGAATCTGCTAGCATATGTTATTGATGGTAAATCATGATTTTAAATAAAAAAATATATGTTTCTAGTGCAAAATATGTAGATATCCCGTATGTGTGGAAAACGACACACGAGGGTAAACAACGTAAGTTTTTTTGAGGGTGAGATGAAGGTTAAATTTAAAATTTTGTGATTTTTTAACTTAGAATTTTTTTTATAAGACGTGTTTCAAAAATAAGCTGCGAAACCTCTTTAAGTTTTTTTTTGAATTTTTTTGATTTTGTAAACATCAAATATAACGGAATCGTTTGCAAACTAAAGGAATGCGAACTTTTGAAAATTGAACTACTTCATTCAATAAGTGATCATCATTGAGAAGAGAATGCGACATATAAAATTGGCCAAAAGGTCTTTAAGCAACTGCTTATTGTATATGTATAGTAATTATTGCACATATGTACATGCGTAAATAAAATTTATCATAAGACTTTTCACCGAACTGTGTTTCGCGAGCGAGTGGCGTCCGCGTCCGCACTTTTGGCAGCTACATCCTGCTGCCATGCAGTTGTCGTCAACTTATTTTAATCGCCAAAATATATTTTTCAGATCATTGCGATATTTTAGCTGAGCTGTGTTCGCGGGTTTCGCAGCCACACCAGTGCTGCAGCGCACTTGTTGTCAACCTATTTTAATTGCCAAATTATATTTTTCAGATCATCCGATATTCAGCTGTGTTCCGCGAGCGCATCGCGTCGCGTTCGTGCGCCGCTTCCGCGCACCGAAGTTATTTTATTGAAGAGAATACAGTTGTTAAATACGTTTACTGCAGGACATATATTGAGAGCAGTATGAGAATTTGTTCATTTCTTTTAGAGACCTTTTTTTTTAAATTTGTGGAATTTGTTAATTTTTTGGGGAATTTGTTCATTTTTTGGGGAATTTCTTCATTGGGAACTAAGTGCTCTGCGCCTGCTTACCATTACAACTAAGCATGGATTATTTGGAGTGTATGATGTCTAAAAGTTACGAATTTTAGTTATTCTAGAGCTTTGGGATATACAACAATTCTGGTTTTTCCATCTGGTGCATATACGAAAAGTTTGTTCTGGCTCCAAACTCTGGAGCAAGCAACATGTAATTGTCTATGAGAAAAATAGGGAGATTCTAAGTTGATAACTGTTACTGTAAGAGATTGTCCTCTTATGTACGTTATGTTAGGAACAACTTTTTGTAACTTCTCTTGCAATGAAAAACCAACTTACAAAAGTCTTCTGTTAGGGATATTAGAGTCGTTTCAAGAGTTTCACATTCCCTGGAGTTAGCTTGTCTTATCCGTTGGGCCTGAAGGCGTTGTTGAGTCATTTCCGGGGTTTCACATTCCCTCGACTAAGCTTGTCTTAGCCACTGGATTTCTAGATGCACTTGAGTAGATTCGGGCATTTCCGCTTCTCTTAACAAAGCTTGTCTTGATCTTTGAGCTTCAAGACGTTATTGGGTTTGCTCAGGTGTTTCAGCATTACTCGACTCAGATTGTCTAACTCGTTGAGGCTCGATACGAATTTTGCCTGATCGGGTTCTCTACAGTTCTGTTTAGATTAAGCCTTTTTGCATTATGCAATGCACAAATGCAAATAGTTCTGTTTCCACCTTTACAACTCATAAATATAGTGAAAAAATGAAATGAAAATATTTGTAATTGGTTGCTTTCCAATGTTGCCAAAAGGCGTGATGGAAATGAATGTAATATTTTGTTTTCGATTATAGTTCAAATGGCGAGGTGCAAATATTTATAATCGGAGTAATCCTACAGCGGTAGTCAACCTGTATCTGTTCACCCATGAAATAATTCTGCACAAATTTTGGGGTATTGCAACTCATATAGTAAAAAAGACGGGAAAATTTGTAATAGGTTAATTTAAAATATTTTTTTTCATAATGGTGTAAACTCGAAAGTAGTAAATAAAGAGATTTATGCATTAAATTTTTGGGAAGTTGATTGAAAAATTAAAATATGTTAATAAACACTAAAAGCGAAAAAAAAAATTAGAAAAAATGGGCGTGGCGGATAAAAGTATATGACGAAACTGGGCACGAAAGTAGGCGTGACCGATAAGAAGGATATGGTAACCTTCCGTGTGGTACAGAGATCGTGTGTATCAAATTTCAGAGAAATCCGTTAACAAATAAAAATTTGTATAACGAACAAATATACCAAGAAGCAGAAGGTGGAGTACAGGGATCGTGTGTACCAAATTTCGCAGAAATCCTTTGAAAAATAAAAATTTCTGTAGCGAATAAATATACAAAAAAAGTAGTAAGTATATAAAGTAGGCGTAAAAGTTGGCGTAGCTAATAAGAAGCATTTTTGACCTTACCTGGACTACAGAGATCGTGTGTAGCAAATTTCAGAGAAATCCGTTGAAAAATAAAAATTTGTATAGCGAACAGATATACCAAAAATAAAAAAATGAATTGTTTATAAAAGTGGGCGTAAAAATAGGCGTGGCCGATAGGAAGCATATGGCGACCTTACGTGGGGTACAGAGATCGTGTTTATTAAATTTCAGAGAAATCCGTTGAAAAATAAAAATTTATATAGTGGTCAAACAAACAAACAAACAAACAGAAAATTAATTTTATATACATAGATTTGGCCAAGTATCCAAAATTTAATTAAAGATGTTACTTTCGAAGAGAAACTGCCAGAAAAGGAAGTAAAATCAGAAGTATAATAGAAATATATTGAAAAGTTTTGTACAGTGTTATTTGTATAAAGGATTTCATTGGTAAAAGAAACTTATTTTGCTGTTATATGTACTTTCGTTTTATGATTAAGATGAATTTTATAAATAAGGTCTATTGTATCTTAAAATATATTAGAATTACAAAACAATTTCTGGTGAAATATATAATTTTTTTGTGGTAACCTATTTCCAACAATTTCTTTTTCTGTGTGTAGTTTTGATCATAATTGCATAGAAAATTTTATTTATATAACACGGTATTGATGTGTGGTAATAGTATTAATGTACAATTTAAGTAAGTTTAACTGTACGTTATAATCAACAACGCGAATTGCTATAAAATTTTTCAATTGAAAATTTTCAAGGATATTCAAGCATGAAACTTTGAAAGAAAAATTTCAAATTGTTTTTGTTAAACAGCAGGGACTCCTTCCCACATTTGAAATACATATTGTCATTACAGAATAGAAAGAATAATTTAAATGAAAATTTTAAACATTCCTCTCTATGTATAAATAATAAGTAAGAAAATTATAGTTGGCTTAGACTGTGTACACGATAATCTATATCATGACTTTCGAGAAATGGTCTTAGATCCAAATTCGCAAAATTCATAATTGGATATAAAAAGTAAGAATAAACCAAATTTGAATGACACTGATTTTAATATGTACCCTGCAGAAATGAACAAATTAATATCGGATGCTAGTTTTATATGGGGAGAAGGCAAAAAAATAGATGGATCAGTAAAGACACTTATTTTACTTCAAAACGTATAGAAACCAGAGAAAAATCTTTGCAATAAAAAAACAAGTAAGAAAATTATAGTCGGTCTAGACCGACTATATGATACCCTATACCATGGTTTAGAGACCCTATCTTTCGGTCCAACTACTTCGATATAGAAAATAAGCATAAACCAAATTTGAGTGGGATTTTTATTAATTTTTTTGGCTGCAGATATGAAAAAGTTCATATCGGATGCTATATCTATAAAGGGACTAGGTCCAAAAATGGACCGATCCTGATCATGTTTGGTAAAGTCTCTTGTATTTTGCAAAAATATGTACAAACAAAATTTGAGAAGAATCAGTGCAATATTTTTGTTTTTTAATAGATTTAAGTGAAGATCGGGAAGCAGCTCTATATGGGGTCAAAGGGATCTTTTTCGGACTACTCATTAGTGGATGTAATGAACTCATACAAAGTAATGAGTAAGATCTATATGACAATTTGGATCTTATGACAATTTATGTCGATTTCATAGGGGTAAGTTGTATGGGGGCTAGGTCTGAACATGGACCGATTCTCACTAATTTCAATAGCGTTCATCCCATGGCCGATAAAAGCTTATATACCAAATTTCATCAAAATATATTCATATTTGCGACCTGCAGTTTGATTACAAGCTTTACATGGACACACAGACGGACGGACGGACGGACGGACGGACATTGTTAAATCAACTCAGAAAGTGATTCTGGTTCGATCGGTATAATTAAAGATAGGTCTAGGTCAAATATTTTTGGTTGTTACAAACAGCAGCACAAAGTCATTATACCCAAACCACATAGTGGTATAGGGTATAATAAATAAATAAAATAAATAAAAATGGTCCTACAGCATAAAGTTTTGCGTTTATTACACAAAATATGGCCAATATCTGTAGCTGATCTCATAGGGGTTATATTTGGGGGGGGGCTAGGTCAGAACATGAATCAATTTTAATCAATTTCAATAACGATTGTGCTGTGACCGAAAAACCTTATATAGGGTCAATTTCACCAAAATTAGTTTATATTAGCGACCTGTTTTTATTGTTATGTAGAAGCTATGGTTTAACACCCAATCATACACGAAACACGACAAAACAGGTAACAGATCTATTTGAATGGTAAAATCTCTTGTATTTTGCAAAAATATATACAGAGAAAATTTGAGAAGAATCAGTGCAATATTTTTGTTTTTTTTTAATAATAATAATAGAAATAAATAGAAATAAATCCACCCTGCATAGGTCCGCATATGCTAGAGGTTACTCATCCCTGGTACGAACCACGGGATAAGCTCTGTTGCAGCATAAGCTGTATGAACTATGTTTTTGGAATTATTTATTAATTTTATTTATCAGTATTTTTAATACTTTTAACGTTCACAATGTTTACATATTTCATAAATAGTTTAATTTTCAATTTTAGCTGTATAAAAACAAATTATTTCTTATAAATTTTACACATTCTCTTCTAAAGACATACATTCATTTCTCTCATTTTTTATATTATTTGGAATTAAGTTATATAATTTAAGTCCTTTGTAGAAAAGTGATCGCTGCATTGCCGTTGTGGCGACTCGTTGTGTTCTTAAATTTTCAGCATTTCTTAGTCTATACGGCTGTACATCTCCTACATAATTTAGTTGCTCGCTTAAATATTCTGGCGCATTACCATTTCTTATTTTTTGTATAAACATTAAAGTATTTAATTCCAATCTTTGCTTTATACTCATCCACTGAGTGCATCTAACATTATAGCTATTGGTGTATACCTGTTGCATCTTAGAATTGTCCGCATTGCCTTATTTTGCAATTTTTGTAGTCTGTCCAGTTGTGCTGCTCTACAACATGTATATATAAATGTCGAACCATATTCCAAGTGTGGTTTTATCATGGTATTATATATATTTATTGCTGTCATTGGTGATATTTTATTCCTAATTCTTTTGAAACAACCAATTTTTTTTTACCGATTTTCTTACAAATATACTCTATGTGATCGTTGAATTTTAGTTCTTTATCAATAATGAAACCAAGGTATTTTATTTGTCTCACTTTTTCTATTATTTCACCATTTATTATAAAGTTTGCATTGCTAGTCATATTTATTTCTATTATTTTTGTTTTCTGTTCATTTAGTTTCAGTTTATTCATTTTTAACCATATATTAATATTCTTTATATCCAGCGTCATATTGTTTTGGCATTGGATCTCGTTATATCCTTCCGTGTATATGAGAGTATCATCCGCATATAAAATAATTTCACATTTTTTTAATATGTTAGGCATATCATTTATATATATACTAATTAATAGTGCACCCAATATTGATCCCTGCGGAACACCAAACTCATTTTCAATTGAAATGGATTTTATACCATTAACCTTTGTAATTTGTTTCCTATTCGTTAAATATGATTTAAACCATTTTAGCTCGGTGTTCTGTACTCCGTACATATAAAGTTTCTTTAACATTATTTCCCTGTCTATGGTCTCAAATGCTCTTTTAAAGTCCAAAAAAATTGCCATTATTTTAATATGTTTTTCTAATTTCTTCCACCGATTTATCACATAATTAACTGCGGTTTCACACGAAAATTTTTTTCTGAACCCAGATTGATATTTTGATAACAATGAGTATTTCTCAATATAAATTTCTAATTGTATTTTTACCACTTTTTCTTAAATCTTTTCACACGTTTTTAATGTATTTATCGGACGATATTCTTCACATTTCTTTGTGTTTGCTATCTTCTCAATTGGTGTTATCATTGTTTCCTTCCAATTTTCCGGAAATTCTCCATATTTTAAAGAATTATTTATTATACTTAGCAAAATATTTCCCGTTATGTTCCAATTATCAATTATAATTTTTCTCGATATTTTGTTATAGTCTGGTTTATTATTTAGTTGCATTATTATGGCCCTAAGTTCTAAATTCGTTATTGCGCGAAATTTGAATTTGTGTGTTATTGGTTTCATGTTGTTAACGTATTGCACTTTCTCAATCGATTCTCTTATTGATTTAATACTACTGACAAAATAATTATTAAAATGCCTAGCTATCTGATTGTTATCATTATATTCTATATGGTTAAATATCACATTTTTTATCACAGGTTGTTTCTTTTTAAATACTAGGTTTTTTATTTCTTTCCACATTTGTTTTTGATCTTTTGCGTTATTTATTTTATTATTTATGTATTTGTTTTTCTCATTTTCAATTTTTATTTTATATACATTTCTTATCGATCTATAATTTGACCACGCTTCGTCAGTGTTCTCATACCTTGCGATTTGCTGTTTTATAATTTTTTCTCTTTTTAATACACGAAGTTCATTATTAAACCACTTATTTGCACCATTTGTATGTTGTATTGTCTTCTTGTTAGTAAATTTTTTGATCACTTCTTCAAGAGATTTATCTAACACTACTGCGTTTTCAATTACACCATTATCTATGTTATACTTTAATATTGCATATAATTGTCTGTTGAATAAATTCTTATTATATTTAAATATATCTTGAGCCTTAATATTTGTTTCCTATTGACTAATGTATTTATTTTCAATATTTATGTACAAAGATTCGTGATCTGCTATATTTTTATTGCAAATATTTTCTACCGTCACATTATGGCTATTTGTTATAACATAATCAATTATAGTATTGGAATGTTTTGTTACCCGTGTATAATTGTTTACGATTTGTTTCAATCCATTATCATTTAAACTGCTTTCAATTCTATTCTTATAAAAAACATTTTGCGACCAATCTATATTAAAGTCTCCACATATTATTATATCATAGTTGTTATCACAGATTTCATCTAATATTTCATCAAAAACTTCGCGAAATTCGGCCTCCGTACTGCTCGGTGATCTATATACTGCTGCAATTAACAAACGTGTGTTATCATATTCTGCTAAGCAAACTAATATCCAATACTTGAAATTTTCAACTTTCTCGAATATTTTTGTCATTCTCCATGATCTTTTAAAGTATATAATTACACCTCCAGTCCGTGAAGAGTTAGACAAAGACGCTATGTGGTCAAAGTCTGCTATCATTATTTCACCGTCGTCAATATCCTTGGTTAAATGTGTCTCCGATAAAATAATAAATTCGAGGTTTTCCGTTGCAGCAATACTTCCACCTGATTAAAATTATTAATTAAGCCTTGTACGTTTGTGTATAGTGCACGGATATTCTTTAATTGTTAGATTACTAAACCAATTCTCTTCTTTTTCATATTAAGTTTATTTTGATAAACTTGACACTCTTTGTTATTGGTTAGGTGATTTTCGTCTAATCCCATGTTTAGTTTAATGTTCATTCGCACACAATTAATACATTTTATGATCTGTTCTTTATCACACTCTTTAGTCTTATGATTGCCATGGCATTTTAAACATACCTCTTGGTTTCTGCATTCTCTTGCACGATGATTATATCCCTTACATTTAAGACATTGTATTATTTCCGTTCCATCAAAAACCCTACATCTTTCCCATCCTATATTTACCTTTTTCTCTTTGATCAATTTATTGTATGTTTCATTATCCGCAATTAATTTTATGCCATATAGTGTTTTATTATTTCTTTTATATTGGTATCTTTCTATAATTTCTAATTTACTATTATTTATAATTCTGTTTTGTTTCTTTAATTTTTCAATTATTTCAGATTTTTGTATTCAAAAGTCATGTCTATTATTTTCACTTTTAATTTAGTTGGACTGGGCACCTTAATTTCATATCCGTCATTTAATTCATTTTGTATTGCGCTTCTAATTTTTTCTCGTTCCTCGTCATTTTCACTTTGTATTACAACTGTTCCATTTCTTCGATTTAAGACACTTATTATTTTTAAGTTCACCGGGTCGACCTTATTATTTAACTCTTTTTTGTTTTTTCAACTCCTTGTTTTTCTTTGGGCTTAACTATTAGTGGTAATTGTTTATTTAAATCTGGCAACACAGCATTGTTTTTAACCTATGACATTTTTGTTTGTTTTTCACTTGTGTCTTTGATCACTTTTTTTATTTCATTGCACATTACTACATTTTTTTCCTCAATTGATTTGCACATTATTTTGTTGTTGTCCTTAAATTCATTTATGTAGCTATATAAATTTTTAATTTCCTCAACATTTTTCTCAAATGATTTCTGAACTTTCTCAATTTTCTTCATCCTTATTTCATAACGCGTTTCAATAGCTTCCAACAATTTTTTAATTTCGTCTTCGTTTTTTTTCAATGACGAACCAAATTCATGTTTATAGTCCACTAAATTTTGTTTATTTTTGTGCACATCTTCATGTATTTCTTTTACAACCATATCAACATTATGTATGTACTGCATACAGTCCTCACAAACAAAACGTATAAAATTATTCCCTTCAAGTATTTTTAATGAATTTTGGTCGATACCGGAACATTTATTTGAACTATGATAAATTTTATCACACACTCCTATACATCTAATCCCGGTTTCACCACGAATTGATGTTCTGCATTTTTTGCATTCAGCCATTACTGACTGGTTATGTTTTTTTTTTTTTAACTTCAACTATTTATTTATTTTATAAAACTTCACTTTTCACTAATATAAATTATTAATTTCAACAGTTTTTAATAGTCCTATCTCTTTTAAAACTGATAATTATTTTAATTTTATTATTTCTTTTAAGAGCTTTATCACAATTTTTGATAGATTTAAGTGAAGATCTATATGGGGCCTATGACTAAGAGTTGTCCAATAGGGATCATTTTTGGACTACTGATTACTGAATGTAACAAATACATACAAAGCCAAATTGACTAAGATTTATATGATAATTTGGATCTTATGACAATTTATGTTGATTTCATAGGTGTCATTTGTATGGGGGCTAGGTCTGAACATGGACCGATTCCCACCAATTCCCATAGCGTTTATCCTTTGACCGATAGAAGCTTACGTACCAAATTTCATCGAAACATATTCATATTTGCGACCTGCAGTTTGATTACAAGCTTTACATGGACACACAGACGGACGGACGTTAAATCGAATCAGCTAGTGATTCTGATTCGATCGGTATCATAAAAGATGGGTCTAGGTCAAATATTTTTGGTAGTTACAAACAGCAGTACAAAGTCATTATACCCAAACCACATAGTGGTATAGGGTATAAAAATTATTAAGAGGAAAATTTATTACTTAAACACGGGAATTAAAGACATGACAACAACATATGGTCACAGTAACTTTATAAACAAACAAGGAGAAAGTGCGAAACACATAAGAAAGGGTGTAAAGGAGACACAGATTAAAAAGTTAGATACACTGAAAGAAAAGCATTTTAAATCATTAGGATTTTCTTTCAATAACCACTGGTTTGAAAACAGAACAACAACAAACATTCCAATGGAATATAAATGGATATTATCCTCAGGGAAAAAGTTTGCTTTACCAGTAGATAGTCGCAACTTTACTCCAATTAACGTAATCAATAATGACGACAGGGAAAAGATATAATGAAGACAAAGTTAGCCAATACGATATGTTCATTTAAGAAGAAAATTCAAAATACACCAAAGGAGAAATTTATAATAACAATATTTAATAAAACAAAAATATTTCTGTCAAAAAACCGAGACATTATTATTATACAGGCAGATAAAGGAAACTAGACGGTAGCAATGTATAAAAACGAATACGAGGAGAAAATGCAGGAACTTTTGAATGATCAAAACACCTATAAAATAATGAGGATGGACCCGACTTTAGAATTACAAAAAACAAATAACACTATCGTATCAAGTTTAGAGAAAAATTTACATATAGACTTGTGGCAAAAACTACAGCTAACCTGCTCCACTGCCACAGCACCGAGAATATCCGTATCCCAAAATCCACAAGACCGATATGCCACTCAGACCTACAGTCGCATCAATCCAGGTTCCATGTTACAAGCTCTTAAAATATATTGGACAAATTCTAAAGCATATAATATCTGAAACATATAATATTAAAAATTCAACAGAATTAAAAACCAATTTAAAAAATATCGAACTTCGAAATGTAGAGATATTACTTATCTTTTGACGTGGTTTAACTCTTTAAAAATATTCCCGTACATACCGCTGTACAGAATATTATGATGAAATG
Source organism: Cordilura impudica (assembly GCA_963682025.1). Taxonomy (NCBI): domain Eukaryota; kingdom Metazoa; phylum Arthropoda; class Insecta; order Diptera; family Scathophagidae; genus Cordilura; species Cordilura impudica. The sequence goes on along the minus strand of OY821519.1, from coordinate 198,250,314 downwards.
GTCAATAATTAAGAAATTGACAAGAATCCCCAGTACAAAATTTCTTGAAATTTTAAAATTTTGTTTGACTGATAATAATTATTTTATATACAACAATCAGATTTTTAATCAAATATTTGGAATGCCAATGGGCAACCCGCTCTCACCCACCATAGCAGATATAGTTCTTGACGTTCTACTTGACGATGCGATAAAGGAATTAAAAGATAAAAATATAAAAATTAAATATATAGAAAAATTATGTCGATGACATAATAGATAGCTATAATTCATTTTGATGACAAGGATGAAATTCTTAATACACTAAACAGACATCACCCGAAACTTAAATTTACGATAGAAGTAGAGGAAAACAAGGAAATTGAATACCTTGACATGAAACTACGGAGAGATGACAACAAAACCACGTTCAATTGATATTCTAAGGCAACGGCATCTGGTAGATTGATGAATTTTAATGCGACGCAACGCAAAAACCAGATTGATAATACTGCAAGAAATTTCATCGAAAGAGTCTTAACGCTTAGTGACGAAAAGTTTCACACATTAAATGAACAGAAAATACGACAAATACTTTTAGAAAATAGTTTTCCAAATAACATTATGAAAATGTTAATCGACGATATAACAAACAACGTGACAACACTAAAAACAAGGAAGATAAACAATTTTACAGTGTACAATACATCCCTGGGTTAACTGACAATAAGAATATGAGAACAACAATAAAGGAGAATAACATAAGCTTTGCTTATAAAGCAAATCAAACACTTAGCGCAATATTTACTAACGTAAAAACAACAGTTGAAAAACAACAACACAGCAATGTTGTATATGAGATAACGTGTAAGGAAGATGACAATCAGAAATGTGATATGATTTATACAGGCACAACAAAGAGAACACTATCCACAAGGATGTTGGAACATAAAACAGACATAACGAAAGCGAAAGAGTTGACAGCATTGGCACAACATATTCTAAAAACAGGTCAGTTAGCTGACTTTGAAAAAGTAAAAATACTGGACAAGGAAAAGAATGAAAAGAAAAGGTATACAAAAGAAAGTTTACGATTCAACAGCAGATAATGAGATCACTAAATTTTAAAGAAGACACAAACAATATAAATGCAAGCTATAGAGTTGCCATTAAATAAACTGTGATATTAAATTAAGTTGTGTTTATTATTATGTTCGTGTTTTTATGTTTTTTGTTATTTATTATATGTAAATTTTTTTTTATATTTTAACTAGAGGACCCCTGCTGCTCCGCAGCATTATATCATATTATATTAATTTTTATAATATAATACCAAAATTTGCCAAGAGAAGTTAACGTACAGTAATGCCAAAATATGCCAAGATAAGTTAAAGTACAGTAAAAGTAAAGTTGATTCTCCACGCATAACTTTCCTCAAATCCAACGACTTTGCCAAGAGAATTTAACGTACAGTAATGCCAAAATATGCCAAGATAAGTTAAAGTACATTAAAAGTAAAGTTGATTCTCCACGCATAACTTTCCTCAAACCCAACGAATTTAAGTAGTTAATAGCTCAAAAGAAGGAGCTTGATCCACTGAATGTTCTATGTCAAACAGCCTACGTTAATTAGAACTATAGTTATAGAGGTTTGAGAGAAGAAAAATATTGAAAAAAATCTTGAATGCAAAGTTTATTCATAAATTCTTTTAATATATACGATACTCTCTTTATTTCAACTTTATTCAATCATTATAACTTAGTCTGTACAATTCCAAATTTCAAAGACATAATTAAAATGTTCTCATTGTAAGCTTTTAATATTTAATTCCTTAATACATTTTTTTGATCTTTTACTATTAATTCTCTTACTACGAGAAATTCTATTTCGCTTAATAAACTCTTACATTTTTGAAATTGAATATACGAATATATAAAATGAATCTCTAATTTGTTGATGTTTTGCGAATGACAAAACAGGTAATATGTAACTTGTAAAACACAGTCGTATCTTAAATTGTATGGACAGTCTATTAATAAATGGGTATGCGAGCTGTCATAGGCGTCTGATTCCACATCATTAGGGAGGGAAAAATACATTTAATTAAATAATTTTTTTTTTCATTCAATCTACTCTTGATAGTAGGCATAAAAAGAGTATTTTTATATGTTTATGTGCAAAAACTCCGGATTTAGAACCGCGATATTAAATTCCTTGTAGCTAGCTGGGAAAATTGTCATCTGCATATGCCACTTAACCTTGAATTTTCAAACAAATTTTTATTTTCCGACCAATGCATAACATATGTTCTGCCAAAACATTGTAGTTGACATGTCGTGAAAATTAAATCGTGTTTCGAGAAATATGAGGCCGATAGTGTGACGGTGATCAGATTTGCTCTTCACTGTAGCCAAAGAATTTCTGGTACAAGCAGAAATAAGAAAGAAAAAAAAATAACCTTGATCTTGAAATTATTTTCAAGTTCATGCATATACATTAGGCTGCCAGTTATTTTTCAAAGTTAGAATTTGTTTCACGCCAAGCCCCAGATTGGTTCGAATTGCTAAAAAAAATAGTCCCATGAAAATTTGAGGTCAATCGGATGAGGGGATAGGGTGCCCATGACCCTCCCAAAATTTGCAAAATACCTGATTTTTGACTTTGATTGTCAATAACTTCGTTAATATTTATTTTACAAAAAAAAATTGTTAGTAAAAGTTATAGATCAAACTCAAAGGAACAACATTTGCTCACAAATTTTTTTTGTATCTCTAATATCTACTGAACTAAAATAAAAAATAAACGAAAAACCATGGATTTATTCATATGTTTATATGGGTGATTTCATTTACTTAAGCATAGGCTTTAAATGAGAAACAAAATTAATACGTTGATATTTTAATTTAATTTGTGGCTAGTATTTTTTTTTTGGCTTTAGTTTTTGTTTTAATTTGTATAGTTAAAAAAGAGTTTCTTTATTGCAATTTGGAAAACGCAAACGGTAATCCTTAACAATTTGTAAAATATATTGTTTTTGTTCTTCGCTTCTTGATAAAATATTATTATAATCCTGCATTAATTTGACTCCCCTCTCAGAGGTATCGTTCACTACTTTTAAATATGAAAGAGTTTTTTAGCTTCGATAAACTTTTTGTTACTCGGCCACTTTGTGGGGGTTGTTTTTAAAAACTCTTCACACAAATCAAAACGCTTAAAAAATGTTTTTGTTTTTGTATTCACAAACTGCGAAATACCTTTTTTGATAACATCAGCTACGTTCAGAGTGTCTATTAAGGCCTTTTTGCTGTTTACATCAGATTCATTCTTCAAAGCTTTTACCATATTTTTTTTGGTTTCGATTGGTACATTTTCATCAAAAAATGCTAAAGCAACATTTTCTGTGCCTAAATACCACAGGTGACTGCAAAATTTTTCCAAAGCTACGGTAGCTATTTCACTTTCAACACTTCGATATTGACTGAATACTGTAAGAAGCATAAAATCGTGATATGGAGCTTTTATAGGTGATGGAGCGCAAAACCAAGCTTCAACGTACACTTTGACAATAAAAATAGAAATATCGCAAAGAGCATTTAGTTCAACCTCTGTTAAATCAAACTCGTCTCTAAATAAAAATATTTTTAAGGTGTATATTGCCTTTGACATCCATCTTGCGTGATGCATAGCGCCTGGAGCTCGAAATTTTATACCTGATCGGGTTGGTGTTTTTCCGAGAAATATTAGAGCAAGTTCGATAAATTCCCTATAGTCATTTCGCGGTTGTTTTTCCTGAAGCACGTTATTAAGAAAATCTGTAATTCGGTCTACATCACATAAACTAATAGCATTTTTAACTTTCTCATTTTCGATACCGATCCTGAAATTATCAATGTTTAATGATGGCCAAAACTTCTGAAATCGTTGAAATGTTTGAACATTAGGACCGTTTGACTTGCAAAATTTTATACCAAAAACACTTTTAAGAATGAGTTCAAAGATGTGATGCCTACAAGCAAAATACAACAGATCCCTCTCTAGTGTATTTTCAATTATGGAACAAGTTCCATTGAATCGTCCAGTATTAACTGCTGTCGTATCGAAAACCAAAGCTTTTACATAATCTTGTAGACCCCATTCAAAAAGCGATTTGCAAATAGCCAGTGCTTGTGCTCTTCCAGTACCACTCTTCAAAGCAGGTACTTCCAGCAGCTGCTCAACGTATCCGTTTGATATAAGAATTGGAAGACGGTCGACTTTTTCCTTTCCTTCTAAGGCAGGCATTAATTTCCCGTCCCAATGGAGACAAACTGCATCTAAATCTTTGGCACTAAATTTATTTTTCAATTCAGCTACTCTTTTTGAACGTAGTTTTTGTCTAGCAGCACGTATGGATTCTTTGTTCAAAATAATATTTGCAATAACATGACCCAACGATTCAGCTGTTGCGGCAATGATATGAACTGCGTTTCGATCACTTATTTTGCAAGCATCCAGGGCAGCTGCAAGTTTTTCTGTTATTACTACCACTTTTCCTCTAGTTTTCTTTTGAGGAGCAGGAGACGTAACTGCTGCAAAATGTTCATAATTATTCTCCTGATCTGCAGAGAAAGATCTTTCACTACCTGACGTAAAACATAATGGCACACTTTCTAGTAAAAATAACGCAGAAATGTCAATTGGTCTCGAAAAAAGATAAAACTGTTACTCCAATTGCTTACCCATTTGTTTTGCTTCACGCGTGCTGCGCTCCTTTCTTTGTAATTCTATTTCCTTTCGTTGTTCATTTCTACGTTCTTTTCGTGCTAATTCATAATCTATACCATACATACAGCCGGGTCTTCCTTCCTTTCGCTGATTTTCCAAAATTTCTTATCTTCTTCAATGTTTATCATTTCCAGTGCATTCTCGTGTGCTATATCAAACAAAGCATCTAATGTTTTCAAAAATTCTGCTTCTTTCTTTTTTTGATTTTCACTTTTTTGTTTGCAATGTTTTTGCAATAATCTCCACTCTGTGTATAGTTTTTCTAATTTGGTTATACAGTGCTTTGGTTCTTTAATTGGAATTCTGGCTTTTTTCCAGAACGTTATAACATCTTTTACGGTTATTTTAGAACTCTCGCGTAAACTTAGCTTTTCAACACGAATATGAAAAACAAGAACTTTAATCACTTCCCTATTAGATGGTAATTTATTGCCGCTTAAATTATTAGAATAACAACCAATCAAATAAATGTTATCGCGTAATTTAATAGACATCTTATTATTACTTTATTAATTCACTCGCATATGTCTAGTTTGAAATACTTATTGCAAATAAAATCAAAACATCACCGTCGAGTTGTGAATAAATATAATGATCAAAATGCGTCGAATTGTGAGTAAACTAACGGTAATATTAAAAAAAAACTTACGATAATATTAAAAAAACAACAATACTTGCTACAAATAAAGCGAGAAGAGTAAAGAGAATAAACAGTGTCTTGTGAGTAAACATACGGTAATATTAAAAAAAAAGAAAACAAAAAAAAAATACTTGCCACAAATAAAATTAAAATATCAACGTATAAACATATGAATAAAACCATGGTTTTTCGTTTATTTTTTTTTTAATTCAGTAGATATTAGAGATACAAAAAAAATTTGTGAGCAAAAGTTGTTCCTCTGAGTTTGATCTATAACTTTTACTAACAATTTTTTTTTGTAAAATAAACATTAACGAAGTTATTGACAATCAAAGTCAAAAATCAGGTATTTTGCAAATTTTGGGAGGGTCATGGGCACCCTATCCCCTCATCCGATTGACCTCAAATTTTCATGGGACTATTTTTTTTAGCAATTCGAACCAATCTGGGGCTTGGCGTGAAACAAATCTCTTCAAAAAAATTTTCCCATATAGTTAATTGGCAGCCTAATATACATGTAAACAACACCTTATATGGTAATATGTTGATTGAAAATTTTTTTTGGTTCTATTTTTGGCAAACTGATTTATGGCGCGAGTTTTTTCAGTCTCTGCATTGTTTTGTATTAAATCATGATTATTCATGTATGTATGGGTCAACTACAACTTGCAATCCTTCTCGTTCTCCCACTTGGTTTTCAGCTATTGTTATTAGCTTAACCCTTCGTTCACTCAGTAATCCCACTTACTCTCTCTCCTTTTAATATGAGTTTGTATTTTTTTACGAAAAGAGTGAGATTATGAACGAATGTCTGTATATCTATGCGTATTATGGATAACGAGATAAAATGTTCCATAATGATATACATAGGCTATTCAATGAGTGGTTGAGCGTATTTAATACAAAACATGTTTTTAGCTTGAGATGGAATGAATGAAGAGAGGTATAATGTTAGGAAAATAATTTTGATTAAAGGAGTTGAAATGTAGTCGTTAAAGATAAAGGTTGAGGAAAAACCTCTAAAAAAAATTAAGTTTAAAAAAAATTTAAGTTTAAAAAAAAAGTAATATTTAAGAAAGTTAAAATTTTATTTTAAGGCTTGTATGTAGTCATTGAAAGATAAAGGTTGAGGAAAAACCTCTAAAAAAACATTAAGTTTAAAAAAAAATTTAAGTTTAAAAAAAAAAATTAAAATTTAAGAAATTTAAAATTTATTTTAGGAGTCGAAATGTAGATATTGAAATGAAAGGTTGAGGAAAAACCTCCGAAAACTTAAAATTATAAAATGTAGTATTTAAGAATAAAAGAAAAAAGTAAAGACTAATGAAATGTCAAATTAAATTTAAGAAATAGTTAAGTGAAATTAAAAGTAGTGTAAAATTTAAGAAATAAAAACAAATAAAAATTAAAATAAACTTTAAGAAAAAAAACTTTAGATTTGATAGACTTGGGAATAAAGAAAAATTTGGTGTTTAGAATAATATTTCTGTTTGTGCTAAAGAAAGTTTAAAGAAATATAACATTAAAATTAAGAACATTAAATGGAGTGAAAATTTTCAATCAGAATTAAAAACAAACAAAATAAAACTGAAAGAACAAGTAAATTAAATTAAAGACATTAAAAGTTAAATAAATTTGAAGGAAGGGAGTTTGAAATAAATGTACAAAAAAGAAAAGAGAACTTAATTGCAGTAGTTTAAACTTTGTGCCAGAACATGAATTCAAAGAACGCAAAATGGCAGACAAACCAAAACGTCCTCTATCCGGATACATGATCTGGCTTAACTCTGTCCGTGAAGGATTAAAGAAGGAAAACCCCGGCATCTGGCAACAACAACAATAAGTCGGTAATTTTGATTTTTACATACAAATAATTTTCTACAGTTAAATTAAAAATAAAAAAAAATTTTTTATAAAACATAAATAATTTGCTAAGACTAAAAAAAAAAAAAAATATTGTACTAAATTTGCTAAATATAAAATGTTTTAAAATATAAAATCAAATAATATTTTTCCTACAGTAAGAAATGTTCCTAAATATAAAATTAAACTAAACATTTTACTACATCAAGAAATTTTTTTGTAATTATAAATTAAACTAAATACCAAATATTTTTTTAGATATGAAATTTGCTAAAATTAAAATTGTGCAAAAATTTAAATTGTGCTAAAATTAAAATTTTTCTACTATTAAAAAAAAAATTTTCCTAAAATTTAAAAATTTTCCTAAATTTAAAAATTTCCCTAAAAGTAAAATTTTCCTAAAATCGAATTTTGCTAAACTTAAAATTTTGGTAAAAATAAAAATTGGCTAAAAAAAATTAAAATGTTACGAAAAATAATTTAAAATTTATAACCTTAAAATGAAGATTAAATAAAATTTTTTTTATAAACCCAATGTAGAAAACCAAACCAAACCAAACTCTTTTTATTGCAGTGGGTTACCTTCAATTAAGATGGAATATCAGGTAACATGGTAGGGAGGGCAAAAACGGGCATAACAGCTAGTCCCCACCGGAAGGTAAGTATGCCATCCATCCATCCTTTAGATTCCGTTTTTGACAGTTTTTTTTGTAAATCGCACGTGAACATCTGTAGTGCGGTTTCCCTGGGCCTGAGCAAGACCCCACCCATTATGATAGCGAGAATCGTGAAACGCTGTTTCAGTTAATCAATTATAATTTGTTGGATCAAATTAATGGGTATGGCATTTTCCATACAAAGTATATATATATTACCAAATTTCTAAAGTACTATGAAAGCCAGAGTTTAGAAATTTTGTGTGAGTTCATAGCTTCTTATGGCGCATATAGAGTGAATATCTAGTTTATGTTTGGATGGTCTCCTTACGTATGGTCACTCCAATGATATGATCATCAATTTGAAATGTAAGTTATTTACTACTTAATTTTAAACGGATATATATTTTTTTATATATAAAGGTCGAATCTTTGCTTTCTTTGCCATTAAGGCCCAATCGTTGCTTAAGCCCCCCAGATAATAAAGTAGATTTTTGTTCGCGATACTTTTTAAATAAAAAAGAAAAAATTGTAATTTTCAAAAATTAAATAAAAATTGTTACTTTAATTAATATACAAATATTAAATAAAGGTAAGCATTGTCGCTAATTTTTTAATTATTTTTTTTGATTTCGATTGGTGCATTCCAGACATCCACTAAATCGAACCCCATCGTTGTTGAGACAAAATTATTCACTGTGAATTTTTCATATCTAATGCCATCTATGTGCAGTAAAGTATAATATTCTATTTCGATTGGTGCATTCCAGACATCCGCTAAATCGAACCCCACCGTTGTTGAGACAAAATTATTCACTGTGAATTTTTTGTATCTAATGCCATCTTTGTGCAGTATAGTATAATAAATATTACGAACATTTAAATACAAGTACATGTTTATTAATTTTGAACATGCCGGAAATTATATCAGCGAATTGAGCCTCACAGCAGCAAAATAATCCGGCCGAATGCTGTCTGTTGGCCATGTAACTAACGCCTACTTCATTAGATGATTGCACTAATTACATTATATAGGGAAAATCTATACAATTTATAATAATGTATGTGGACAATGCGTTATTTTTAAGTTCACTTACACAATGTTATTTGAAAACCTTTTAAGGATATTCGCATTTCTAGTTTTAGTTTTAAAACAATGAATGCTTTTACACAATTATTCCTGAGTGACATAGAATGGAGTTTGTGGTAAACAATTATATTGAAATGGACAAATTATATTTACGAAAAACTTTTGCTTAGAACTTTTGCAATGATGAGAGTATTGTTTTTCTTTAAATTAATATATTTAAAGTCTTGTTGTTTTCTTCAAATTAATATATTTAAAGTCTTGTTGTTGGAATTATTATACTTGATACACTCGAATTTATATGTTGCATTTAAAATAGAAAGTTTAATAATTTAATATAGATTTCTTGCTTAATTTGTTCTTATTTTTATATATATGTATGTAATAGCTTTAACCCGATTCGTTTCGCTGCACTCATCGAAACGAAAATAAGAAGTGGCAATAAATTTTTTAGAAAACAGTTATTTTTTATGTTTTGCTATTTTTGTTTTTTGCGATTTTTGGCTTTGGCGATTTCTGATTTTTGATTATGGCGGTTTTTTGATTTTTGATTTGGCAGTTTCTGGCTTCAGCGATTTTTGTTTTTTCAATTTTTATTTTTGGAGATTTTTGATGTAGTAGATTTTTGTTTTTTGCGATTTTTATTATTTGCGATTTACGCTTCTAACAATTTTTGTTTTTTGGCGACTCTTTATTTTAATGATTTTGGTTATTCGCGGTTTTCGGTTTTGGCGGTTTTCGTTTTTGTTTAATTGTTGTTTTGTGATATTTCATTTTGGCGATTTTTGTTTTGTGATTTTTGATTTCGGCGATTTTTGTTAATAGCGATTTTCAGTTTTGGCGATTTTTGACTTTGACGATTTTTTTTTGTGATTTTTGATTTTGGCGTTTTTTTTTCTGCGATTTGTGTTCTGGCGATTTTTAATTTTGGCATTCGTAATTAATTTACCTGTCAAAAGTTTCAAGACTGTCATTTGAGTAATATATACATTAGGGTGGCCCTTCATTATATGGAGGAAAAAAAAGTGTTCAAACGATCGGTCGCACCCCCTAGAAATATGCGAATAGCAAAAAAAAAAAACTGAGAAATACAAAGTTTTGGGCCAATCAAAAAACATTTAAAAGTGGCTCAACGCGATTGAAAATTTCAGGTTTATATGGGGAAAATATGATTTTTTTTTCAGATTTTACAAAAATTTCGTTCCATAGACTAATTTTTCCGATAAATTGTTTTATAATTCGGGATCACTATTTAATTATATTTAAAGAAATAGCACATGCCCCAGACCACTTTTGTGCCAAAAAAAGGTCATGAAATTTGATGGCATTTTGTCAGCTTTGAGAAATTGATTGAAGCCATTATTTTTTTTGTTTCTATATTTATAAGTACTCAGATATGAAGTATTGCTTTATTACCACGTTGTTAACCTATTGTGCATTGAGACCGAAAATGGAAAATTTTTTGATAAAATTTTGAAAACCCCTTTTTCAAGTTTTAAAAAATGTTCTTAATCAAAATTTAAAAAAATGGATCCGGTTAGAGACTACTTGTGTGAATTTTTAAGTAAATCCCTATCCCAGAATTTTTTTGATAAGGATTCCTTTTTGCATATTTCGAGAAAAATGGGATTTTCGTAAAAGGAAGGTTTCGGAAAAAAATAATATGACCCCATTAGCCCTTTTGGAATTTGGGTCATATATGACCACAAGCTAATAAAAGACAGTTTATTCAAAAAATTAAAATATTTTGTTAGTGCTGTTGAATTTTTAGATGCGATGGTTAATATATAATAACCAAATGTGCGGAACTTCCGTTCCCAAAATTTGGGGTAAATCCGAGAACGTTAACCCATTATTTGCCAAGGCCATCTTTGGATTTTAAGATAATTTTAAATAAAAATTACCGAAAACGAGTTTTTCTATTAAACTCGATGAAACCGCTATTTAGAATTTAAGAAAAATAATTCGGCTAATTTTTATTTATTTAAACCTTCAGTGCTCCTGGAATCAAAATAACCCATTGGTGCAATTTTCTGCTTATTGCTCGCGAATATATTTTTCTAAATATAATAAGAAGACCCGCAAATGACCCAAAGTTAATAGAAGGCAAATTATTCAAAAGAATATGAAATAGGAAATTAATTCTATTTATTTTGATTTATTTAAGCATGATTTAGTGTGCGATTCAAATTGTTTTCTGTAATCACTTACGACTTAGGTATTGCCTTTCTTGTTCGTTCTTTGTTAATATGTTATTATACTCTTCAATCAATTTAACACCTCGTTCTGCTGTATAACTTACCACTTTTATTTCTGAAACAATACCACTTCCGTTTTTATAAGTTTCAGTATCATTCAGAAAAATATAGATAGTTTTTATACATAAAATAATTTTGTAACAAAATTGGTTAAAAGTGGTTTTAATTTTTATTAGCGAGCAATAACCAGATAATTGCAACAAAGATATATCACAATGGGTTATTTTGATCCCACGAGCACTGGAGGGTTAAATAAATAGAAATTAACCAAATTGTTTTTCATAAATGCTAAATAGTGGTTTCAATGAGTTTAGTAGAAACACTCGTTTTAGGTAATTTTTATTTAAAAATATCTTAAAATCCAAAGCTGGCCTTGGCAAATAATGGGTTAACGTTCTCGGATTTATCCCAAATTTTAGGAACGAAAGTTTTACACATTTCGTTATTATATTTTAAGCGCCGCATCTAAAAATTTGGCAGCACTTACAAAATATTTTACTTTTTTAAATAAATTGTCTTTTATTACCTTCGGGTCATATGCGACCCCAACTCCAAAAGGTTAAATGGGGTTATATTATTTTCTTCCGAAATCCTAGGCTATTTAGATAAAACATAACATTGAAAAGTAGAAAAATTATGAATTTTTGATACTAAGTATTTAGAAAGAGTACATTTACAGAATAGTTTACAAAAATCCAATTTTTATCGAAATCCGCAAAAACAAAATCATTGTCAAAAAATTCTGGGATAGGGATTCACCTAAAAATTCACACAGTTAATTTTTAACATGCATTTAACAAGACGTTAAAGAAGTAGATCAATTTTTTCAAATTTTGTTTAAGAAAATTTTTCAAAACTTGAAAAAGGAGTTTTTAAAATTTTATCAAAAAAATTTCCATTTTCGGTCTCAATGCGCAATAGGTTAACAACGCGGTAATAAAACAATACTTCATATCTGAGTATTTAGAAGTATAGAGATCAAAAAATATTGTGGCTTTAATCAATTTCTCAAAGTTGAAAAAAATTTCATCAAATTTCATGACCATTTGGACCATTTGCTACTTCTTGGCGAGTTTTAATTCGATTTTGAAGTGTTGTAGCTTTTTGAAAAGATAATTTAATACTTACCCGAATTCTATAATAGAATAGAATAGAAGAAGAAAAGATTTTTTATTCATGAATAGTACATTATTCCTAAAGTTGCAATATTAACAAATGTTATAAGTATATGACATAACATTATATGTTGTCTGTCAGATTGGCATATGATATGTATAATAGAGGAGAAAAGATGAATCAAATTTGTTTTTCTTTTAGCTGAATTTATTTTAAACAATTTTTTATATATAAATATAAAAACTAACATAGTTGCTGCCATTCAAAATTTCGTCAAATTCAACTTCAGTAAGAGAAATCTTACCAAAGCGACTAAGCCTTTCAGATTACATAATGTACAAAGGCCGGGTGTATTTTGGTTAATAAAATTATGTCCATTTAAATTTAGGAGACCACCCCTGGCACGAAAAATAAGATTGACTAAGTGTGAAGTGTTATTGTCGGTTATATAGGGGGGAACATCATACTGTAGGCGATGATGGGCATCATGTAGTTGAGAATTGCTTGCGCTCTCTAAATGCCTTCTATGTTCAAAATTAGTTAATGTTCGCAAAAAGTGGTGTAGTTGAGATTTAAAATTTGGACCTCCGAAGTCGAAATCAAACTCGATTTGAAGCTCTTCACATAGGATGCACCATTTACGGAACCAAAATACGTTTTGAGCATTAGTTTTTTCAGCGAGTGAACGAGGAAGCCTTGCATTTGAATATCGGAAGATTTTTGGATGAAACCAAAGTGTAGCGAGAGAGTTTGTACAAATAAGTTTGTAAGCCTGGTTTCCAGATGTAGCATATAGTTTGGTGTATTATTTGGCAAATAAAATATTTTTTTCATATAAAACCGGAACAATGTTTCCACCTGCTCAAAACCATCAAACCCCCACACTTGTGCACCATAGAACATGATTGACTTCGCAGCTGTGTCCAAAATTGTTACTTTGTTGCATAATTTAACCAAGAAGCATTAATTGCTGTTTTTGCAGATATAAGTTTAGCATCAAGATGTTTATTGTAAGCCAAGTTAAAGGTTAAATTTACTCCTAGGTATTTGTATTCATTTACAATTTCAATTTTTTCGCTACCATAATACCAAGCTAAATTGTTTGATATGCGAGGGCCATTTCTAAAAATAAAAATCTTGGACTTAGAGAAATTGATGTTAAGGTACTATTATCTACAGTAATTATGCAACACATTTATCATTGACTGTAGTTTATTTTCAGAGTTAGCAAAAATAACTAAGTCATTAGCGTACAGAAGTACTTTCACAACTAAATCACCAAATCTTATACCATCAGGCAAAACATTGTGCAGGTCGTTCAGGTATAATGCAATTAGAACTATGCTCAGCAAACAACCCTGTTTAACACCTTTAGTAACAGGAAGCGAGTCTGATAACAAATTACCATCCCACACTTGACTAGAAGTATCATCATATATCATTTGCAAAATAGTTATAATTTTTGTAGACATGCCCATCCTAGAAAATTTATAAAACAAGGAGTTTCTTGGTATGGAATCAAAGGCACAAGAAAAGCCCACAAAAAATGCATATGCTTTATTTTTATTTTTCCAGTTTATGTGTACAATGCTGTTTAAATTGAAAATATTGTCAACCGTAAAGTAGTCTCTACGAAAGCCTGCTTGAAATTCATTGAGGACATCATTGCAAATGATCCAACTATTAATTCTATTTAGAATAATTCCAGTAAAAATTTTATAAAGCGTATCAAGAAGTGATAAGCCTCTATAATTTGATACTTCATTCACTTCACCTTTTTGATACAATGGAATGATAATAGAGCGGAGAAACGATGAGGGTACATCTTTTGTTCAAAGAGACAGTGTTGCGTAAAGAAAGTTTTGTGGAGCAAATTTATAGAACTCGTAACTAGCTCTGTCTTGGCCAGGAGCTTTGTTAAGTTTAACATTTTTTAGAACAATATTCAGTTCACGCATCTCAAAAGGTGAGTCGAGAAAGGGGTCAACGTTGTAGGGCACAGCCCAAGATATAAGACCATCACATTGCAATTGTGAAAACAGTTTCTCGAAGTGATTATAAAAAGTGCAAACATCAAGGTCATTATCTATCCGCGGCGACCAATTTTTCATGGAGTTAGCCACTTTTCACCAATCACTGACATATTTTACGTTGTTTAGCTTTACAATATTCTCGTCTTCAAATTTGCGTTTTCTTAATTTGCTTACTTCCCGATATTTTGTCCTACTTTCAAGATATAAATTTTTGTACAATGGCAAATTATACTTGCGGTAAAGATTAAGTTTTACAAACATTTTCACGTGCGGCGATTCACATTGGCAGTCGTACCATTTATTTTTTGGTTCAAAATATTTGCTACTTTTAATTTTACCTGCTGCTGAGTAGATTTTATCAAATTTTATCGAATTCTATAACAGTTTGTCAGAAAAACAAAACTATAGAACGAAATTTTCATAAAATCTGAAAAAATATTCATATTTTCCCCATATAAACACACTTGATATTTTCTGTCGCGTTGCGCCACCTATAAATGTTTTTTGATTGGCCCAAAACTTTGTATTTCTCAGTTTTTTTTTGCTATTCGCATATTTCCAGTGGGTGCGACCAGAGTTTAAACACTTTTTTCCCCCATATAATAAAGGGCCTCCCTAATGTACATGTACATAGTTTCAGAACTCTTGCTGTCGTAGTACTCCAGATATTATGTGTTCAAATTAGATGTAAAAAATTAACTTTATATGGGCGGTGCCACGCCCAAAAAATATAGCCCATCTTTCCTTCCGGACAGTTACCTACTGTAAAATTTCAAAACGATCGGTCTAGTGGTGTAGTCTCCTATAAACCATAAACAAACATACAAAGCTGCAATTTTATATATAGAAGATATATACATATACATATACATATATATTTAGCAATATATAACATTGTAATTGCATGCCGACTCTTTAAGCGTACGTGTTCCTGAATTTCAAATAATAAACAACATTTATTATCAAACAGGTGCTTGTGTTTTACAAAAATAATATGCGCAATTGTTACACTTTGTAAAATATACAATTAATTCTGTTTGCCAAATCACGTTTCACTAATACTACTTTTAGTACATCATATGTGACTTAATGTGATTCTTATGCTCTAATTAGAAAATGTTCTTAGAAAGGATTTTAACAATTTATCTATTTACGTATTATATGCCTAATCTGGGATTGTTGGTAATAATAAATGGTACGACTGTCTTACAAAGTACATAAATCTTAGACTGTGTAGGAATGGTGTTTGTGTATGTTCACTCATTCAGAAATTCTAATTATTATAAATGAATCTCGAAATAAATTTTAGGGGTCAGCTTTTTACAGTTGGCTCAAAAAGTAAATGCTCAGCAATAGTTTTAAAATGTTTAGAGATTTTTTTTTTATAACAATATATACACATAGAAAACAGATTCACCAAATTTATTGCCAACCGAATTTCGATGATCCTTGTAACCAAAGTTCGAGTCAATTACGACTAAAATTCTCTTGTCTTAACAGTAAATATTTTATCACAATAGAAAATGGATAGATGATATTAAAATTCTCTGGATACAGTCGAAAATGCAGTTTATAGCAATTCCATTGGTGTATTCTTTACATCTGCATTACAAATATATTAAAATAAATCTTTATTGCTTTCATTATTCTCTTTGGTTATTATTTTATTTATATGCGTTAACAAATAAATAAACGGTTATTCGATTTCTCTTTTAAAAAGCAATAACAAAAACAGAAAAGAAAGAAAATTATATGCGGTCTAGGCTTGGTATAAAGTGCCCTATACCATTCGATACAACTTTGTTATTAAATTCTGACATACATAGATGAAAAAAATCATTTCTGTTATTATTTCTGTTGTAGTAGTAAGCACCTAGCCCATAGTGTCATAGTTTTAACTTATAGTTGGTAACTCATTTATAATATTAATAGGCTAGGCGATTTCTTGTGACTGATGTTTTGTTCTACCGTTTTGTCCAGATTTTGACCAAACGTATAATATTTGAAAGGTATTTCTTTTCAGCCCTTTTGCAGATTTACAGATTTTTAAATTTTTTCCTTAATTTTGAGTAAATTGCATTTAAATTTGCTACTAACTCATACATAAAATTATACAATGCTATGTGTGGAATCTGCTAGAATATTATTATTCTATATCATCTGTTATCATTACTTGTACTAAGTTTCGTTAACTTAACTTAACTTAACTTAACTTAATAAATACACATCTGAATATTGGCATTCTGATTTTCTTACAACAATTTCTATATGCGGACTGGGTCAAAAAATGTATCGATCATGACCATATTTAGAACGGTCACATTTCTCAAAAATATGTATAAACCAAATTTTAAAAACTCACTTCATTATGTTTGATTTTTGATAGATTTAAATGAAGATGGGTACTATGTCCAAATTGGCCTTATAGGTTTTTTAGCTTACTTATTAGTGGGTACAGTACAAACACAAACACCAAATTTTATCTTTATATATAAATTATAGCGATATATGTTGTACGACAATTTTAGTCAGTCTGTTAGAAGTTTTTTGCATGGGCCTAGGTCTGAACATGCACCGAGTTTCACCATTTAAATGGCGTTCTTCCTATGGTCGATTAAAGCTTATGTACTAAATTTCATCTAAATATATACCTATTTTCGACTTGTAGTTTAATTGCAAGGTTTACATGGACACACAGACAGACGGATGGAAGGACATCGCTTAATCGACTCAGAAAGTGATTATAATGGTATTTTCTCTTCTAAAAAAATGTTATCTTGTTACGGGCAAATGTTTGTACAATATACATTTTACGATATCGTCAATCAGCATAGTAACCAGCTGATTTTTATAAAAAAACAAATTGGCACAAAAAGAATGGAAAAATAAAAATAATGATACTGGCAAAAGGTCTAGCTTCGCAGTCGTTAGCAAAAAAATCTACGTGCCTAATAAAAAAAATTTTTTATTTATACTAACCATGTCAAAATTATTGCAATTATTTAACCCCAAATTAGTTATAGAAACTACAACTCTTACTGTGAATGTTACGATGATCCAAGAGCCAGATGTCGTACGCTCTTGTTAAATCTGCCCATCCTACCTTTGGTTTTCATAATCCAAAAAAAACAAAGTTGACTGAAAACCCCTTTTATATAAAAGAATGGTCGAGGGTTAGGTCAAAGAAATTCGTTTAGTTACTCATATTACCGATAACATTTATTGAGTATATAATTCTATACTTTCGTGGAAAAAAGCAAAAAGAATATTCGTAATTTATATGTTCAGTAGATGTAACCCGGTGTGCTTCGCTACACCCTCCCCCTTCCCCCCCATGAATCGTTATGAGAGGGCTCACGCAAAGTCCCAAGGCTCTCACTAATACAGTAATTCAGATATATCATATTTAATATTAAGTTTGTGTAGGGGTGCCACGTGCATTCGTGCAATCACGCCCATTTTTTTGTCTGAAATTTGCAAAGCTTTCTCTATCATAGTACTTAATATATATGATATTTAAAATTTACTTTGTATGGGAGGTGCCACTCCCGCTTAATATATTTAAAAAAAATTACAGCGTGTAGCACTCCCATATCCGCAGTAAGACTCTGTGAAAATTTGACGAAGGTCAGATGAGTAGTTACGGAGATTATCTCCTACAAACAAACAAACAAACAAACACATATTACCTCTTTATTATGTTAGTATAGATGATTAGCATAGATTTTTTTAATTGAATACTGCTGATATACAATGTTTTTTGTTTTTTTATTCGGAGCAAGGTATATGGAACAAGGTATATGTAGCTACCCATGAGAAGAAGATGGATTATCAAAATTAGATCTGGCAACACTTAACTGTTGGCCTTGAACTTAGAATATCATTTGGCAATTTTTCTTTTTAGCGATTTTCGATTTTGCCCATTTTTGATTTGAAGATTTTTTTGGGCGATTTTTATTTTTCGCAATTTTCGGTTTTGGCGAATTTTCAATTTTGGCGATATATTTTCCACGACAAATCACATTGATAACTAATGTACTTAACAAAAGACTGTTGCTTTCGTAGTACTTCATATTACGCCCACTAATCCCATCCCGCCCAATTTTTATTGGACTACTCACATTAATATCTGATGGACTCGTGCAAAATGTCGGGTCTTTCCCTTTTATAGAACACCAGTTATATGATATTAGATTTCTACTTTGCATGGGCGGGGCTACGCCCACTGCTACGATCACGCCCATTTTTTTGTTCGACTAATCATACAAAGAACCTATGGGCTCATGCAAAGCCACAAAGCCCTCTCGTTTACAGTAAGTACTCCAGATATATGACATTAAGTGCCACGCCCATTGGTGTGAACCCGCCAATTTTTTGTCCGACTACTCGTACTACGATCTGATGCTGTCGTGCAAAGTGTCAAAGCTTCCCTTTTTTAGTACACCAGTTATATGATATCATATATTTACTATGTAAGTGCGGTGCCACGCCTACTGCTGCGATCGCGCCCATTTTTTGTCTCACTAATCACATTAGTAACTTATGGGCTCACACAAAGTCCCAAGACTCTCACTATAACAGTACTCCAGATATATGGCATTTTATATTTAATTTGTATGGCAGGTGCCACGCCTATTGGTCCGATACTGCCCATTTTTTGGCAGACTACTCACATTAATAATAGGTGACATCAGACAAATTTGAAAAGCTCTCCCTATCACAGTACTCGAGATATATAATATTGAATTATTACTTGTATGGGAGGTACCACGCGCACTTGTCCGATCCCGCCCATTTCCGGCGTAGCTACTACTATTAAAAATAGGTGACCTCACACAAATTTGCAAAGCTCTCCCTATCATAATACTCCCTATCATAATACTTTAGGTGCCACGCCCACTAAAAATATTTAAAAAATCATAGCCTATAGCACTTCCCATATCCGCAGTAAGACTCTATGAAAATTTCAGGAATATCAGATGGGTAGTTACGGAGATTACCTCCTACAAACAAACAAACAAACAAACAAATAAACACACATTACCTCTTTATAATATTAGTATAGATTATGAGGACACAATACAACAGAGAAAACAACTATTATAAATTTTCGCTGAATATGCGGAGAGATTACTTGGTTTGTTACAAAAAAGTTTACACGTTTTACGCTCAAAAAAAAAAAAAAAAAAAAATTAAAATAATGGGGACACTTATATTCTTTTTTTTTTGTGGGAATACAAAAATCAATTTACCTTATTAGAAAAAAAATTATTTGGCTACTTAAAACAATGAAATCTATATTCAAGATGTAGGAAAATTAAATTTATGGTTACTCACCTATTTCTTCCTCCAGCTGGCCAGTCCTTCGGATGTTGGGTGTGGGAAATTAAATTTGTTTCCCGTTATTAACTCTAATCTTAAAAGGAACCCTCATTATCGCAAATAACCAAAAAATATTTAGAGATATTATAATTATAAAAAATATATAAATGCCAGACCCTATTTTGACTCTTAATAGGAGATATGTAATCCCCGACGCTATGAGGAGGATATATGGGTATTGTAGACTACTGATAATGTTGTTTTTGATAGTTCTCCCATCTAAGTTTGGACCGCCAATAGGCTGTGGTTAAAATGGTCGCAAAGCCTAAAATAAATGGGATTCGTTTCGGCGTCAGAAACGATTCAGCTGGAAAAATTTTGACCGTGTCAGGAATATTGGAGACACTGAACCCACTGATCCTCAGGGCTCCCTGACCACGGTTTATGTGTTCACGTTATATGCTTTTTAAAAAAATTAATAGAAGTCACTACCGGCACATTTATTTTTTTTTTTTTTAAAACTAGTTACCCTTTATATGACTTTGTTGAACTCGGTTCACTTAAAGGTGATTTAGCGGAACTGTACCGAAAAATAATAAATTTATAATTTCTCCTCTTCTTTTCACAATTAATGTTGGACGGCTACGAACACTTTGATTTCTAAACTAACACAAAAAATGTTTCTTTTACGATTTAAACCAATCCCCGAACAATGAGTAGAACAACTTTTTTTTTCTCTCCTATTTTTATATATACACACAGAAAAAATATTTGCCAACCGAATTGTTCTAAATTGGAACAACTGCATTTTCGATTGCATCAACAGAAATTTAATATCATCTACAAATTTTCTATTATGATAAAATATTTACTGTTAACCCAATAGAATTGTAATCATCTTGAACCCGAAAATCGGTTATTAGCATTATCGCAATTCGGTAGGTAATAAATTCGGTGGCTACAATGAATCTGTTTTCTGTGTGTATATACATATTGTACACATAATTGTTCTTTGTTTTTTCCTTTTAAAGCTTTCAAAATAGCTCAGCAGAAATAAGCGGACAAAAACAACTTACTGAACCAACTTAATAATTGCTCCATGGCCGAGTAAAAATCCAATAAAGTTGTTTTAGTGCGGTCAATACTTATACATATCTTCTCATTTATTAGTGAAGGCACCAAAAACTAATATGGGGTATACAGGATAAAACCATTATTATTGCCAAATATTTGTAGCATGCGACTAGATTATTCTGGCTTCTAAGTTATTCTGGCATGGAAAACAATTTTGGTTATACACATCCGCTACACCATCCTACCTTGGTGTAGAAAACTAATTTTTTATTTCAAAAATCTCTAAAGCTGTTAAAGTGTGGTTACCCATTTTTCTTGACTTTTTCTTTACCAAGTATATGAATCGAAATGGATTACTTTTAAGTTTCAGATCATACATGGATCGCTGTTTTTCGACAACTTCAATTTGGTATGCTTGGTGTAGTTTTCTACTCGACATAGGAAAGTTGTATGTACGCCAAGTGTAAAAAGAAAGCAAGAAATCAAAAGTAGTAAGTATTTTGGTTGGCTAAGGAGTTTTGATGCTAAAGTTGATGCCGGTGCTGATTTTGTTGATATTGAGCCTATGTCTGTCTCAAATGACAAAAGGCTTTGGAGCGCAACAGCTATGCAAACAGCAGGACGCAATCGAACCTCTAATGTGTTGAGACTATGGCCAGGTATTATTAATACTACTTCATCAACTTCATAACAGTGACGAATTGTGTCAAGTTTCAAGAATTTTTGTAAAGAAATAAATATTCCGGGCGAAAAGATTTTTTTGGGTTATATTGGCGGGGGTGATGAATTGATGAAAATTTTTTCTTAATTGTATTGATAAAAGTCTCAAGCCAAATCTCAATGTTCTACGAGCTCTCCTTATACTTTTTGCCAAGAAATACATGAAGCGATCTAATTATGCGCTCTGATGGTGTCGAACCAATAAAACCATTTAGTCCTGAGATTATGTCCTCATGGGCACTCGAAGGTGTTCTCTCTTTGCCACCCAATTTTCGAGAATCCGATTATGCACCCAATGTAGGAGATGGTTGACCAAAACCGCTAACACAAAACGAAATGGATTACATTGCAGCTTCAATCGATATTGCTTAATTTATATTTTTTTGCCTTTTGCTACATTCTTCATACCTTTTTCGAATTCTTGATGTAAATGCTGCTGGAAAATTAATATTTTTTTACTTTGATGGAAACACAGTTAAAAAAAAAATAATCATGTGAGTCCGATCACAGGGGAGATGTGTAAGCATCTAGTAATTAAAGATTTATTTATATCACTTTTTTATATCAAACAGAAAGCGTCATCTATATATCACTTATAGCAATCAACTGCAGGGCCTCTGCTGCTAATATAAAAATATTTATTATTTCAACCGATTAATTTTTAATTTTTCTTTTTTTATT
The DNA here is from genome assembly GCA_963682025.1 of Cordilura impudica. Lineage (NCBI taxonomy): Eukaryota > Metazoa > Arthropoda > Insecta > Diptera > Scathophagidae > Cordilura > Cordilura impudica. The sequence continues at coordinate 198,228,120 of OY821519.1, read as the reverse complement.
TTTAATTTTTAATTTTTTATACTTCATTTTCTATCTTTAATTTTTTCATTTATCATTTATCATTTTTTTTTATTAATTTTTTATTTTTCATTCTTCATTTTTTATTTTTCCTTTTTAATTTTTAATTTAAAATTTTTTATTTCTCACTTTCCTTTTATTTTTCATTTTATTTTCATTTTTCATTTTTTCATTTTGTCATTTTTGTTTTCGTTTTTTATTTTTCGGTTTTTAATTTTTTATTTTTTAATATTTCATTTTTCCTTTTTTATTTTTCATTTTTCGTTATCGTTTTTATTTTTAATTATTAATTTTTTCTTTCATTTCATTTTTCATTTTCAAACAACCAACCAGTTCTTCAAATTGAAGTTTTAATATTTACAATTTGTACGTCATTACGAATATATTTCACAAAATTTAGGGAATAACGAACTATTCCTACGACAATTTTGTAAAATTAGACACCAAGTGCCATCTATGTATAACTTATAGCAAACAACTCTGGCTCTGGTTATACTTGTGGTTATACTTGTGTTGAATTATGTTAATGAAGTAGGTTTATATTGTGAAATTTTTAACGATTTACAGCAAAGGGTTGTTGAATTAGCTGAAACAATTTTATATCATAATTTTTTCACCAATACAATCATATATCATAATGAGAGAATTGGTTTTGCTGTACAGAAATGGGAAAATGCATGCTAAATTATGGGAAAATGTCTGTTAAGTCTATAGTAAATGCATCCTAAATGGTAAAAATGCATGTCATGTGCATGTTTTTGTTTTTTCGAAAGATTTTTTTTATTTCCAGCTTTGAAAATCATTTTTCTTAATTCAGCATGCAATTTTCTTACATTTAGTATGCAATTTCCCTACATTTAGCATGCAAATCTTTCTCATTTTTAACAGAAAAATTCCCATTTTTAGCATGCATTTTCCCATAAATTTGCCCAAATTTAACAAACATTTTGCCATTTTTGACATGCATTTTTACCATTTGGCATGTATTTCCAATAGGCTTAATAGTTATTTTCCCATAATTTAGCATGCATTTTCCCACTTTTACCAAGCGCTTCCCTTAGTACCATATCGTAATTTTTTAACCAATACACTTATAACTCACATTATGTCACCATTTTGTCTTACGGCTCACATGTTACGCTGTTTTTCTGATTGTATTGTAAAATATAAATTTACCCCCTGCGCGTATAGATGTTTACACATCAATAGATTTTTGTGAATGACAATTTTTCGAAATTTTAGTAATTTTGGGCCACTGCATGAAATTTTGCGAGTTAATTTGTTTTAAGTTTTCTTTTTTTAGTCTAGAGCTAAAATTGTGCCGAAAGCAGGAAAATAAAATTCCAATTGGTTACCGAGATATAGCCGTGAGAAAAATTGTATATTCTTCATAAAATCCGAACAGCAGTTAAGCCCCATTTGGGTTTTGCTAGTTACGATAAGTATTTCGTAAAACCGTACATGAGAAGGAGTTTGCACTTGATGATATCAACTGTGTAATTAAACATCATTTCACATAATTTCATACATTCAGTGCGTATGATTTATATTTTATTAAATAGTAATACATATACGCGATGCCAATTTGTTTCAAGCAAAAAGCGCAAAACAGTACCTCAAAAAACGCTAAAAGATGCTAAATTCGAATGAAACGAAAAGCGCAAAAGGCGCAATTATTTCATGTTACTTTTTAGAAAAATTTAAAATACATGATAATTTTTTATATATTTTCAAATAAAAGGTTAACTAACTATTCCGCACGTTAAGGCCATACATAGTACGAGTATTGTTATTAAATCAAATATTGACTTTTTACATATTCAAAGTGAATTAGTTTTATTTGAAACATTTGATTAAATCTTATAAATAGCAGAACATTATTTTGGCACTTTTAGTTCATATATAACATGTAATAAAGGACTAACGTAGTTTTGTATTAACGTATTTTATAAAAGTTATTGCATTGTACTCTTTCGGTTTATCGTTGTAGTGTACCTATCATAGTGGAATGCACCGTACCCTAATAACTTGGAAAATTAATAATAAATTGTAATTTAAATCTAACAATAATTAAGTGTGTCACTAACGGACAATAACATATAAATACGAAATATGATTACTAGGAATGTAGCAATAAGCAATTTAGCAATAAGCAATTAGCAATAAGAAGTAGTCATACAAAATATTGTAACAAATTGTTTTGTATAAATACTACACAAAATTGTAAATAAAATTTAGAATTAATTTAGATAAGCGAAGATAAACTTCTCCACTTTATTTCTCAATTCTGACCGAGCACCTCACAGTGCTTGGATGAATCACAACTGCTGCGACCAGACGTAGCATTATAATCAATCTGGTAAATCCTTCGATCAACTCAGAGAAAATAATAATAATAAATATTAGCATTTATTAGTATCACATCGTAAAGTATAATAATGTCCATCCTGCCATAATCATAATATCCTTCATGCTTTATAGAACTTTCAACTTCTTAATATGGACAAACGTATTTCACAATAAATAATCTCATAATATGACGATCCTATCACATCGTACTTCGTTTCGTAACTTATAATAGCGTTTAAGTATGGAAATGTAAATATACGATAATTCAATAATCATTGACTGAATTTTTGGGGTTATGTACTTCAACCCAAAACTAATTAGAATATTTTGAAATTAGCTTTTATCTCATTAATATGAGATTTTGTGAACACAATTAACTTTAGTTTGATAATTTTTTTGTTCGATTCTTCAAAAAAGTCCTTAAAAAAAGCACACTCCATTTAAGTTCGTTACATATATAAATATAGTTGAAATGTATAGAATTTTTTTCTATTATTATTTTTTTGGCCAAGTTTAATAGTTTTCTAGTAGTTTATTTGCTTGAGCTCATTTTGACCTAAAGTTTTATTTATTTATTTGTATATTGGTCTATGGAATTAATCCTTACACACTATTTACAAAGAAGAACGTTTTAAAATTAATTTTAGTACATAGCTATTAATAAATTTAGAAAACATATTATTTTATTTTAAATAGATTAGTATTTAATGTGAAATCAATTAATCTATAAAGTTCATTAAATTGAATACACATTTTCCTGAGAGGGTCTGCATTTGCATAATTAGCTCTATAGAACTGTACCGATAAAGGTGAGAAGTAACGAGTTGTTCGTTGAGACATGTTGATATATTGTTAATCAGGAAACCAGAACAAACATCACCATTAATTATATTAAGAAGAATTGAAATATTTAGCATGGTTCTCCGGCTTTTTAAAAATGGTAGCATAATAAGGGCAAGTCTGCTGGCATAGGATAGTAGATTACTTGGATTGAAGTTTAAACTCCGAAGACAAAACAAAAGGAATTGTTTTTGCACAGGTTGCTGACTATCGGTATGAATTTGGTAGATTTTGTTCCAAATTACAGAATCATATTCCAGGATAGGTCTCACAAGTGACGTGTATAAAGTTTTGGTGACATAGGGATCATTAAACTCTTTAGCCCAGCGTTTTATGAAACCAAGTAGACCTCGGGCCTTGTTGACAGTAATTGTTATATGAGGAATAAAGCTCAGTTTATGATCCAATAAAACATCAAGATCTATAAAGTTATCTACTTTATCGAGACAATAAACACCCAGCACAAAGTTAACAGATATCGGCCTCTTTCTGACGAAACGCATATATTTACAATTTTTGAGGTTCAGCTACACTAGCCCTACGGTCCATAACTAGCTGGATGAACGGGAGTCCATAACCAGGGTACCCGGGTACCTAGTGTAGTTTTTTCGTTTATATTCAAATAAAATTATATATATCTGCACATATTATTAGAAACGCTTATTTTTTACATCTTAACTGTACAAATTTCATGGTTGTAAGATAATACTGGTTTCTACAGGCACTTCGCACCTAACAGGCACACAAAAGTAAACAGAAACTGGTTTTATAAGGCTTGGTTTTTTGCTTGTTTTTGGTACCTTTTTGTGAATTGTTTGTTTTTTAGGTAGCAAATGCTCAGCTACGCTAGAAAAAGAATAGATTTCAATTATTTCGTCATTATAAGTTGAACAGTTGAACACTGAAGTTGAATAAAAATGAACCGCAAAATAGAATATTTATCTGAAAGACAATATCTGCGTTTGAATGAAGAAGCCAGAAACAGACATATTTAGTCTTTACTTGATAATATGATTGAGGACGACGACGCTTTAGTGCCAGTTGAGGAAGAAGAAGAGGTATTTACTGGAGAAGTGCAGGACTCAGAGAGTGAAGACTGGGACAACGACAATGAAAACAACGAAATTCCAGCCGCTATTGACACGCCAATGCAAATTGAGCAAGATGTATTTGAAGATGAAAGTGACAATGAAACTGATACGGTTGAGGAAAATCACCAACATCAAGCACAACAGAAAGTATGATTGCACGTGATGGTACTCAATGGCAACCAGCACTACCTCTTTGTCAATAAATAAGGAGTCACAACATCATTAGAACTCGCAGTGGTCCTTTATGAATGACGGAAAGTATGACTGGTATGCAATGCTTCAAGAAATATTTTACAATAGAAATGGTCGATATAATCGTTCGTCATACCAACAAAAAATCCAATTCAACTTATGATGCCTACAATGCAGCAAACCCAACAAAGCGTCAATTGAAGTGGAGGGATACGACAGTGGCAGAAATATACGAATTCATTGGAATGCTGATAATGGCAGGTGCAAATCATTCCAATGATGAAAATGCAAGGACTTATGGACGCAATTGTCTCATCCTCTATTCCGCGTATCAATGGGGTTAAACCGCTTCTGGGATCTTATTCGTTTTATACGTTTTGATGACGCGAGAACAAGAAACGAGAGGCAGCGCACAGACAAAACTGCTACAATACGAGATATCTGGATAATGCTGAATGCCAATCTCGCAAAATATCATGTGCCTACAGAAAATTTAACAATCGACGAACAATTGTATCCGTACCGCGGCAGAACGAAATTTACCCAGTATATTCCACCGAAGCCTGCGAAATACGGTATCAATATGCGATGGATATGCGATGCTAAAAATTCATATCCTCTTCGTGGCCAAATATATACTGGCAAACAAGACAGTGGTCACGAAATTGGTGTAGGCGAAAGAGTAGTCAGAGATTTGGTTGGGCCACACAATTTTTTTACGACGCTGCCACTGGCAAAGCAGCTGATATCAGTCCAAATTTGTTGAAACACTGCGGCGAAACAAAGCCTATATACCAACAGAAATGAAAGACGATAAGAGGTGGACCATTGGGACAAGCAAATTTGGTTTCCACGAGAAGGTGACTATGGTTACATACAAACAGAGGAAAACAAATTCCGTAATAATGTTGTCGACTATGCATGATGATGCAACTGTAGAAGAAAACGGCAAACCAGAAACCGTAAATTTTTATAACAAATCGAAAGGTGGCGTGGATGTTATGGACCAGACGCTTCGGGAGTGTACCACACAGAGACACACAAAAAGGTGGCCTTTGTCGTTTTTCTGCAATATGCTCGATGTTAGTGCTTTCGCGGCATACACTATATTTTATGAGAATAACACAACTGTTCCATATCAAACAACACGGAGGAACCGCTTTTTGCGTAAACTTGCTGAAGATTTGTGTGTGTCAATTACAGAAGAAAGTGTACCCAATCGCCAAGTAACGCACCACTTTTCCACCAAAACAGCAATTGAGAGCTTTTTGGGAAGACCAGTGGAGACGGTAACCTATACCGAGCAACTATCTACTTCTACGTCCACTTCTACTGATGGCAGGAAGCCAATAACAGGAAGGTGTTATTTGTGCGCTTCTTTGCCAGATAAAAGGAGAAGAAAGACAAGAAAAGTCTGCAGCGTTTGCAAGAAACCAGTTTGCGATCAACTTACTAAAACAATATCAAAATGTTTTCCATGTTTCAACAATGACTCAACATAAAACATCAAATATTAGAAATAAGTTCAAATGAATAAAATATAAATAATTCAACTAAGAAACAATTACATTTCATATTTTACACATCAATAAACATCATGAAACAAAATAAAAATAAAACAAACGTTTTTTCATGCATGGTAAGGTAATTTGCACTAAGGTACCCGGGTACCCTGGTCATGGAACCCTGTATGCAAAAACATTAAACTCATTTTTTGGTTAATATATTTAACCAAATTTGATAAACTTTTTTCTAGTCTCTAAGTTTAGCTGAAATGTCTGATGATCCGGAGTTTCGTGTTGATATCTTCAATATTATAGGAACAGCAGCACTTTAAAGTTCAAATTGTTACCCGGGTACCCGGTTATGGATCGTAGGGTTAAATTTAAATTACACCAAGAATAAAATGATTTCAAATCACTTTGGAGAAAAACATGATCGGAGTGTTGATTATAACAGAAGAAAATTTTGACAGCATCCGCATACATCAAGATGTTTGAAAAACGAATGACGAATAACATTCGGAAGATCGTTTATAATGTAAATAAAAGATTTTTATTACATACTTCATAATAAGGTTTCGTCAATATTTATTGTTGACTTCATAAGACAAAATTTCAATTAAAAAGAAAAATATTATTTTATTACAATAATACACGAAAAAGCAGATTATGACTTACAGTAAAAATTTATCTTTTAACATTAAAATGCACTACATTTAACATCTAATAAAAACAATAAAACATAAATTGTATATAATTTAAAGACACCACAACTTATAAATTATATCACAGCTGATTTAGTGTATTGCAACTATATAACTCATCTACATATTTTGGTATGTATTTAAATGAATATTGTTATTCCGTAGTTCCGCTAACGCGTCGTCCAGTAGACTATCGAGAGTTATGTCAGCAATAGTGGGCGACAGGGGGTTTTTATATACAAAATAATTGTTGTCTGTAAGACAGAACTGAAGGATTTTTAAAAATTTTTAACTTGGAATTTTTGTGAATTTCTTAATTGTGTTTCATTTCCCCATTGTATTTCTTATCGCATTATGTACCGGAATGTTTGTGAATAACGATACAACATCAGAGGACATTAGAATCACTGTGTCAGTAAGTTTAACGGTTTTTTAATTTTCTTTTAGTTGTGTAGAGTTTTTGATATAAAATTTTGTTTAACACGAAATTTGTCTAATATACGCTAGAATCACTGGAAAAGGAAAACAGAAAGCACCAAGCTCTTACTCTTACATCCAGTTGATATAACAACAGATTCCATAATTGAGCCAAATTAGCTTTTTTAGAAAACTTGTTTTTTATTTAATTATATTCGAGGCAGACTGCCCGCATTCGATGGGTCAGCTTTAGTTGTCTAGTGCATATAATTAATAAATTATTAAATATTTTACAATGTGTTTCCAGTATGCTTTGGCATAACGTATTATTAAGTGTATAAAACATTCGTGTTTAACTAAAAGAAAATATTATGATGTTTTCAAAGAATTCATTAGCAATATTCATTATAATGTCATTATATAACTGCTGTATGTTTTTCATTACTAATTAGAAACGTGCACATACTTATATCTAACACTTCGTTTTCACTCATTACTTAGAACACCTTCAATATTCTTGAAAACACATTATCACAGCTTATTATTTCATTACCAACCAACAATTAGTGTTTACAATCATCACTTAGGGAAAGAAGGACGGACAATGTTATCCATATTGAAGCGGAAAGATGTTATTTAGCACTTTATTAAACGTGTTGGTCTAATTAAATTACACACTAATGCAGAAGGGAAGAGAAATTCAAATGAACATATAAACATACACACAATGATATTAACCATTTGGCACAGGAGAAATAATGAAAGGTAAATTAATTAACCCTTTAAGTGTAAACAAACTAACTAATATAATTGGATCCAACGACATAAAAAACAAGTAAGAGTATTAAATTCAGCTGAGGCAAATCTTTTATACACTCCACCAAGTTTGTAAATGCTAAGAGATGGGCTAGGGCTAAATTTCACAATACCATGGCAGGATTTTTTAAAATTAATAAGATAATTACAAAAATTTTAGGTATTTTCGTGCTTTATTAATTAAAATCAATTATTAAATGCAATCAATATGTTTAACTGCGATGCATACTTATTTATTTGTTTATTTATTTCGATTTTCCCTGCTACAACATTTAAAATCTTATTATTATCGCACAGAATCATTACATTGTAAGTAATTAAAATTTGAAAACAATATAATGATATTACAATTGAAAAATTTAAAAAAAAAAATAAAAAATTAAAATAAACTTTATATAGATAGTACAATAATACAGGAAAAAGTTAGCAAAAATCAAAACCAATAATTAATAATGAATATGAATTTACATAAATCAAATAAATATGTTAAAATACATGTATATGTATTTGTAAATTTATTTATAATATTGAAAAATAGCTTTTTTGAATTGTAAAGCGTTGCGTTGCGAATTGCAAAGAATTGTTCCGAAAAAGAGGTTCTGTATCTGATTTGTATCATGTTGTTAGAGCGGCTAGAGCGAGTAGGGATTAATCTGTTATTTAGGTACTCTGGCTCATGCGTTAAAATAATTTTTTGCATGAGTATCAATGTTCTTATTTTTAGAAGATCATCTATGTTGACTACATTAAGGATTTTGGAGTATGCTGAAATATTATTACATTTTCTTAGTTTGGAGACGTATCTTAATATTGCATTGTAAGTTCCGAAAAGTTTTTTCTACATGTAGAATACAGGCTTGCAAATATTTCACTACCATGCAGTAAAGTGGGGAGGAGATATGTTTTCGCAAGTAGTATTCGTATGTTCAGTGGGGATCAGTGTTGGGTTGTCCATAGTATACGTAACATAGAGAAAGTTTTCCCAGATGCGGTATTTATATGATCAGATCAGGTGAGAGTATTACCAAAGATGATACCCAAATTTTTGGTAAAATATGCATTTTGAATTGGTTCAATATTTATAGTTATAACTGGTTCAATACTGAGGTTAACTGATTTACGTTTAATAATTAGGTATTCAGATTTAGATGGATTTAGACAAATGCCATTAGATGTTGCCCAAGTGTGGACTTTAGCCAGATCAGCATTCCACTTATCTACACAACTCGAAATTTGATTTATTTTACAGTGTATATATGTCTGTACATCGTCCGCATACAGGTGAATCTTACAATATGATTGTTGCTTAATTAGGTCGTTAACATATATTGTAAAAAGAAGCAGACCTAAAATTGAACCTTGAGGTACGACCCTTTTTACAGGTAGATCACGAGAATTTGTGTTGTTAGCAAATGCGGATTGAAAACGGTCTGTTAGATATGAATAAATAAGGTTGGTAGACGAGGACGAAAAATTAAACATTGTTGACAGTTTCAATATTGTGGTCTACCGTGTCAAATGCTTTAGAATGATCCAGCAGAACAAGTAAACATATATCACCATCATCAATACATCCACGTATATCTTCCGCCACATCAATTAGTGCAGTGACACAACTGTTTCGAAAGCCTGATTGTCTATTAAAAGTAGACCATTATCATTTATATGTCTGTTAATCTGTTGATAAATTAATTTCTCGAACACCTTAGACAAATATGGTAAAATTGCAACAGGACGGAAATCATTATTTGATTTGGATATAGGAATGATTTTCGCATATTTCCAATTATTGGGAAAAATACACTTTGTTATTATTGTGTTGAAAATATGTGTAATGAAAGGTAGCAGTAACGGCAGTATGGCTTTAAAAAATTTTGGTTGCAGGCGATCAAATCCAACAGCATTCGATTTCACGGAAAAACACCTCGAGATTACGTCCAGTTGCCTTACACAATCGAAGTGTAACAAAGCATCATCTGAAATTTCATTGCGGTTTTCATTATAGAAATTACGATTAACTGGAATATCAGGAATATTTATAAAATCCAAATTGAGGGTTTCCACATCTATGACAGAAGAATTACTTTGATATTTACCAACACCAATTTCGCGAATAGTTTTCCAAGTTTTTGACGATCCAACAGCCAAATTAAAGCGGTTGTAATAATATGCAGCTTTAGCGCATCTTATATTTTTGTTAACTTCAGATCTCATTTTACAATACTCCTCGTGTAAATCCGATGTTTTAAAACGTTTCCAGAATTTGTATGCAGAATTTCTATGAGATCTTAACATTTTTATATCAGTACTAAACCATGTTTTGTTATACCCTATACCACTATGTGGTTTGAGTATAATGTCTTTGTGCTGCTGTTTGTAACTACCAAAAATATTTGACCTAGACCCATCTTTTATTATAGCGATCGAATCAGAATCAATATCTGATTCGATTTAACGATGTCCGTCCGTCCGTGTCCGTCCGTCTGTGTGTCCATGTAAACCTTGTAATCAAACTGCAGGTCGCAAATATGATTATATTTTGATGAAATTTGGTACATAAGCTTCTATCGGTCATAGGCTGAACGCTCATGAAATTGGTGGGAATCGGTCCATGTTCAGACATAGCCCCAATACAAATGGCCCCTATGAGATCGACATAAATTGCCATAAGATCCAAATTGTCATATAGATCTCAGTAAAATTGGGTTTATATGCGTTTATTATATCCATTAATGAGGAGTTCAAAAATGATCCCTATGGGACAACTCTTAGTCATAGGCCCCATAAAGAGCTTCTTCCCGATCTTCACTTAAATTTATTAAAAAACAAAAATATTGCACTGATTCTTCTCAAATTTTTTTTGTATATATTTTTGCAAAATATATTTCTGAGCCTAGTGCCCACATAGATATAGCATCCGATATGAACTTTTTCATATCTGCAGCCAAAAAAATTAATAAAAATCCCACACAAATTTGGTTTATGCTTATTTTCTATACCCAGTTTGTTGGGTATAAGAGATAGGGTCTCTAAGCGCATGGTATAGGGTATCGTATAGTCAGTCTAGACCGACTATAATTTTCTCACTTGTTTTTAAAGTTGTTGTTAATTGTTTTTACAGGTACCGACATGTCAGATTGTTTTCGATAAAGATTAATTGGTCTTAAACATAATATATAAAATCCCAATTGATGTTAGAGAACTCAGTAAATGTGTTTTAAATCATGGTAAGTTATGACATTATTAATCTCTTCAAGTTTAAAATCGAAGTTGAGAAATATTAAATCATGTTAAGAAAAAGAAACTGCCGATAACTGATCATAAAGTAATACTTTGTGTTTACAACTGACGAAGAAAATATCAAGTAATGAGTTAATTGTTGTTGTATAGTGAGTTGGTACTGTACTATTAGACGGTGAAAGCCCAAAAGCCTTCATGATATTGATTAAATCAACTTCGCATAGCAAATTCGAATTAAAGTCACCACATAGTATTACATATTCGTAAGATGTAGTAAGTAATTCAAGATTTCCTTCCAGAATATCAAAATTTCTGGTACGATTAGGTCTATACATACACCCAACAAGTATTTTCTTACCACAACCAAAAACTTCAATGAACAAATATTCAACCTTTTCTCCAGGCAAAAATGTACAACAAGGATTGCTTATTATTCCTTCTCTTACATAAATTGCAACTCCACCACCACGAGGATCTGTTCGTCTAATTTGAGAGTTCTGATTCTGATCATCTTTTACTTGACGGTCTAAATGGTATGATTTGAAATCCTTTAAACAGATAACTTTATCAGACACAGATTTTCCAAACCAGGTTTCCGACACAACCACAATATTAATTCCAGAATTTTCAAAAATATAACAAAATTCATTAATCTTATATCTCAGACTTTGACCATGACAAATATGACAAATATTAATGCCGGATCTTTGTTGGCTTAAAACCCTAATCATGTCGACGTATTAGCATTTAAATAAGCAACGCAAGCATAATACTAAAATATAATTTTTTTCAAAATTGAACAAGTATAGAAATTTTTTAAATTCATTAATATAATTAAATAGTACATGCAAATATATTTTTTATAAACACATTTTTGCTTGCTTGAACTTTTTTGGATGTGCAAAAAACTAGTCAAGAAGTAAACCGAAATGAGTATTTATGCCGATACAGCTATACACACATGTTCTGTTGCGTATAAACATTTTTCATTATGTCGAGTTTTATATATGAAATCTTATCTAAGTATCTCTACATTTTTAAACGTCATTCCTCACTTATGAAAGTGACGCTCTAAATTCAAAGTCAAACTGCTGCAGATTATGGAAAATATTTTAGGCTAAATAGTGCACCCCACTGGAGCTATTGTGAACAGGAGTATATTTTAAACAATCAGACAGATAGACAGACACACAGATAGACAGACGGACATTGACTTTTTTTTTTGTAGAGATCAGCAATATATACAATGCAGGGGGTCTGCGGAATTTATTTTGATGAGATACAAACAAATTGATAAACTAATATATACCCTGCGCAGTGGTATTTAGGGTACAGTAAAGCTACAATAATTACATGGCAACGTTACAAAACTATAAAAAAACATCCATTATAAAGACCATACACGAGGGCGGTTTGATGAAAATCTGAATATTAATATCTTATGAAATGAAGTAAAAATAATTACATAGGGTTAGTCTACGAAATATGGATCCCTTATTTTATTTTGAAATGATTTCACCCAAAGTAATAATGAAAACTTATTGAATTTAGGTCTTTGGCCTTTCAAACCTCTAATTTATTGTGAAGTGCAACTGGTTTGTGTCTATAATATATTGCTTTGTGTCAATTTTGAATATCGTAATATCGTACTTTTCATTTCCATGCTGTCAAACCTGATTTATGCCAAATGGACTGTTCAAATGAAAAATTTACATTTACTGGGACCGAACATAAGGATTCTTACTGGATATGAATTGAACTTTTTCATTAAAATTGCACTTACGCACTTAAAGCATGTGATGCTGATGCCCACGCAGCAGAATGATTGTTATTGTATTTTATAACTTTTTTAAAATTCTCGTAACGAGTCTAAGCAGATTTATAATGATCTTGTTGATTTACAAGCCAAATTTGCTAAGTATGGTGAATTATTTACTTAATTCCATATATTAAATATATTTGGTACTGGTACGCTATACCCATCGTCTCCTAAAAGGAAAAAGTCATCGGCATTAACTAGAGGAATGCACAACCACATTTGATTATTTGCCTTCACTATTGTATATGCTTAAGCGTACACGCAAATACTGTCTTCTTTATTTCATAACGGAATGAATGAGTGCTAACGCCAATAACAGGGAGTGAGAACATATACAATGAATAGTGATCGAGAGAAGTGTCGTGAAATTTGTGTACTCAACAAAAAAAAGAAAAAAGAAACGAATGTTTGTGTTATCTTATTAATGTGTGAAAGCTAATATGACTTATATTTCATTCATTTTTAAGAGTCCGGTCGTGTTGCAAAAATATTAGGGTATAAAAATGGATAATTTATCTTAAGAACTTATACTAGCTTTTATTATTTATCGGCAGTTGATCGCGTGAGCTCAATGTGAAAAGATCATAAAAGTGTTAAGTAAAAATATAGTGAAATTATAAGTAACCAAAAAAACTAGTTATACCCTATACGACTATGTAGTTTGGGTATAATGACTCTGTGCTGCTGTTAGTAACTACCAAAAATATTTGACATAGACCCACCTTATATTATACCGATCGACTAAGAATATATTTTAATGGAAAATAAGAATATAATTTAATGGAATTTGGTACATATGCTTTTATCGGCATTGGGATGAACGCTATTGAAATTGGTGAAATTCGGTCCATGTTCAGAACATTTCCCCATACAAATAACTCCTCTCGCGGTAAAAATGAGTTTGTATGTGTTTATTACATCCATTTATCATATGTCCAAAAATAAACCCCATATGGCAATTCTTTGTCAAAGCCCCCATATAAATCTGCTTACCGATTTGCACTTTAATCTATCAAAAAACAAAAATTGTTTTTTTCAAATTTGGTTTGTACATATTTTTTCAAAATATAAGTAACTACCAAATATAAGTGACTTTTCTCAAATTTGGTTTGTATATATTTTTTCAAAATATAAGTGACTTTACCAAATATAAGTGACTTTTCGACCTAGGCCCGATATAAGTATAGTATCCCATATGAAGTTTTTCATATCTGCAGCCAAAAAAATTATTAACAATGGCACTCAAATTTGGTTTATGCTTATTTTTTATATTCACTTAGTTGGACCGAAGAGATAGGGTCTCTAAGCAATGGTATAGGGTATCGTATAATCGGTCTAAACCGAATATAATTTGCTCACTTGTTTTTATTTTATCAAATTTTTAAGGGGAATACTCGGTTTAAAATCTTAAGGAATATTTTTTTATACTCAAAACGTAATAAGGATCACTAAAGAGAACGTGCAAAGTTATGTCATAGCGGTATATAAATTCGATAGAACTTTTTTCTCTAAAGTCAATTAATTTTCAGACAATTTCAATTGATATTCAGAAATAGTCAAATGTATTAAATGCATTAAGTATGCAACTTAAAAAATTATTGAAAGTCATTGAAAAAATGCATTTTAAACTGGGTGGTCCCCTTAAAAATTAAAACTAGCTCTTCATATTTCCAATTTTGTCAAAAATAATGTATATTTAAGAAGATGTTATCTAACAATTCTACGGGCACTGATTCGACCAATACGGATACAAGCGAAATGCTAAGTAATGCAGACATAAAATCTAAAATCGTTTATGGTGTGTTCAAAATAAGCGATAAGAGAGGCAGAAGCAAAGTGTGGAATACATTTGGAAAAATAGAGAAAGCATGTGCTGAAGAATTATCCAATTTCGTTGGTTGTCGGAGCTGCAGTAATGTTTACAAATACAACAACAAATCTACTTCCAATTTAGGTAAGCACAAAAGCTATTCGATTAATAATGATAAAAATAAACCCAAAATTGAAGTAGATAGCAATACAAAAAAAATTTTAACACAAATTATTACGGAATGGACTGTAGAAAATTGCAGACCATTCAAATTAGTTGCAGATTCGGGCTTCAAAAAGGTAGCAGAAAAACTAATAGCAATTGGTGCATAGTTCGGGTCAAATATTGATTTAGACCACCTTCTACCACATCCAACAACAATTTCCAGAAACGTAAACCAAGTTTACAAAAGTAGCTACTGTAAAAAAAATAATGGATTTGGGCTTAAATCAGACCTTTGGACAGATAATTACATAAAAAACATTCTTATCATTAACAATAAAAAAATACACTATATAAAAGAGGTTAATATAGTCAGCAGGCTTCTAGGCATGAAGAGCATGGAAGGTGAAAGATGTAAAAGTACGTATTGGTTGCGTCGCTGTAAATATATATGTATATAAATATGTCGCTGTACTAGGGTTGTCAGTCGAACAAAAATTATTCGGTTAATCGAACAAACAAAATTTTCAAAATCAAGTAATTTTTTAAAACCTAAAACAAAAAATCTTTGGAAAGAAATTTTTTATTAATGCGATATCAAATTATTAATTATATATTTTTTTTATAAATACCATATCGAAACTTATCTTATTCTTATTTAAAAATATACACATTTCAGTGGCCTTATTCATAATAAACTAGCAGATTCCTGCCCTCGAAATTCGAGTGCAAATTCTAGGAAATTTTACTTTTTCATTAAATAAAGACTCTAAAAAGACTCATTAAATAAAAAAACATTTTTATTACAAACAAATTAAAATTATTACAAACATAGCAAGTTTAAATGCAATTTACTCAAAATAGAGGAAAAAAATTAAAAATCTATAAATCTGCAAAACGACTAAAAAGACATACCTTTCAAATAATATACGTTTGGTTAAAATCGGGATAAAATGGTAGAACAAAACATCGGTCACAAAGAATCGCCTGGCCTATTAATTATAGATATTAAAATTAGGTAAACAAACAATGGATTTTTATTTGTTATTCGTTCGATTAAATTAAAAATTTTCAAAAATTATTCGTCTGTTCGAATGACAAATTTCTCTCCAGTCTTATCCCTTACTAGATGTAACCCGGTGTGCTTCGCTACACCCTATCCTGCCCCCCCCCCCCCCACGAATCGTTATGAGAGGGCTCACGCAAAGTCCCAAGGCTCTCACTATTACAGTAATTCTGATATATCACATTTGATATTAAATTTGTTGGGGGTGCCACGTGAATTTGTCCAATCCCGCCCATTTTTTTGTCTGACTACTCACGTTAATAATAGATGACCTGAGACAAATTTGCAAAGCTCTCTCTATCATAGTACTTAATATATATGATGTTAAAATTTACTTTGTATGGGAGGTGTCACGCCCACTAAAAATAATAAAAAAAAATACAGTCTGTAGCACTTTTCATATCTGTACAACAATTATCAGATTTTTCGGCGTTCCTACCCTGGAGCAAGGTACACGTAGCTGCCCATGAGAAGAACATGGATTTTCCAAATTAGGTCTGGCAACACATAACTATTGGCGTTGAACTTAAAATATCATTTGCCAATCTTAGTTTTTAGCGATTTTTGATCTTGCCCTTTTTTGATTTTGAAGATTTTTGTTTATGGGCGATTTTTATTTTCGCGAATTTGGGTTTGGCGATTTTTGGCTTTGGCGATATATTTTCCACCACAAATCACACTGATAACTAATGTACTTGTCATAAGACTGTCGCTTTCGTAGTACTTCATATTTTTTACATAGGAGGCGCCACGCCCACTAATCCCATCCCGCCCAATTTTTATTGGACTACTCATATAATATCTGATCGACTCATGCAAAATGTCGAGTCGACGAGTCTTTCCCTTTTATAGTAAACCAGTTATAAGATATTAGATATCTACATTGCATGGGCGGTGCTACGCCCACTATGGGCTCATGCAAAGCCACAAAGCCTTCTATTTTACAGTACTCCAAATAAATGACATTAAATAGTTTCTTTGCATTTGCAGTGCCACGCCAATTTTTTGTCCGACTACTAAGATCTAGTGGCGTCGTGCAGAGTATCAAAGCTTCCCTTTTTTAGTACACCAGTTATATGATATCATATTTACTTTGTACGGGCGGTGCAACGACTACTCATATTAAGATCTGATGGTGTCGTGCAAAGTGTCAGAGATTCCATTTTTTAGTACACCAGTTATATGATATCATATATTTACTTTGTACGGGCAGTGCCACGCCCACTGCTCCGATCATGCCCATTTTTTGTCTAACTAATCACATGAATAACTTATGGGCTCACACAAAGTCCCAAGACTCTCACTATAACAGTACTCCAGATGTGTGACAATTTATATTTAATTTGTATGGCAGGTGCCACGCCTATTGGTCCGATACTGCCCATTTTTTGTCCGACTAGTCACATTAATTATAGGTGACACCAGACAAATTTGAAAAGCTCTCTCTGTCACGGTATTCGAGATATATAATATTGTATTATTTCATGTATGGGAGGTACCACGCCCTCTTGTCCGATCCCGGCCCATTTCCGGCGTAACTACTAATATTAACAATAGATCAGCTCACACAAATTTGTAAAGCTCTCCCTATCATAATACTCAATATATGTATATGATTTTAAAAATTTACTTTGTGTGGGAGGTTCCACGCCCACTAAAAATATTTAAAAAATTATAGCCTATAGCACTTCCCATATCCGCAGTAAGAATCTGCGAAAATTTCGGGATTAACAGATGGATAGTTACGGAGATTACCTCCTACAAACAAACAAACAAACAAACAAACAAACACACATTACCTCTTTATAATATTAGTATAGATTAAATTTAAATTGAATTAATTTTAATTAAATTAATTAATTAAATTAATTTTATGTTGTTGGCAACTGGTTTAACTTCGAAGTCATATGAAATTTAGTAAAGTGTATTTCACCTGAAAAGAGCCGAATTCAACACATATCAATAATTTTTCTTTAAATTTCAGATGGAAACATAAGTCTAAAAGTAAGCAAAATATTAAACGAATTCGACTTGGATGCCATTATTGTAACTGATAGAGGTTCCAATATGATTGCCGCATTTCGGAATAAAAGTCATATGTTTTGTATTAACCATTAATCTATGGATATAACTGATATAACAAATTTGTCCCATTTGTGCACAAAACTTGTCAAATATTTTAAAGTTTCGGGTTTTAATTCTAAACTAAACACAACATTAAAAAGTTTTTCACCTAGTCGGTGGAATACTATTTATTATGAATTTGTATCGATTAAGGAAAATTTTCCAGAGATTGTCCATACTTTACAAGAAAAAAAAACCAGTTGCAAACAATTAGCAATATAAATGTAAACCCATTATCGGAACTGATCAAACTTTTAGAAGAATTTGAAAAATCATCAAAACAGTTGGAAGGAGAAAATTATCAAACAATTCACCTCGTTTATATATACTAGAGGACCCCTGCTGCTCCGCAGCATTATATTATATTATATTAATTTTTATAATATAATACCAAAATTTGCCAAGAGAAGTTAACGTACAGTTATGCCAAGATATGCCAAGAGAAGTTAACGTACAGTAAAAGTAAAGTTGATTGTCCACGAATAACTTTCCTCAAACCCAACGAATTTGCCAAGAGAAGTTAACGTACAGTAATGCCAATATATGCCAAGATAAGTTAACGTACAGTAAAAGTAAAGTTGATTCTACACGCATAACTTTCCTCAAACCCAACGAATTTAAGCAGTTAATAGCTCAAAAGAAGGAGCTTGATCCACTGAGTGTTCTGAGACCTATGCCAAGAGCCTACGTTAATTAGAACTCTAGTTATAGAGGTTTGAGAGAAGAAAAATATTGAAAAAAATCTTGAATGCAAAGTTTATTCATAAATTCTTTTAATATATAAGATAAATTTAAAAAAATATGAGGTGCTGATATCACTGACATAGAAGTAATTAAACAGTTTAAAGAAAAATTGTGTAATAATTTAGATTCCGTAATATTTAAAAACTTAACAATATATCAGAAAATAACATTAATTCTGTTTTCGCCTCTTAATGCAATGATTAAATTTAGTGATGACGCAAAACAATAAGTTAAACAAGAATGTCATCGCCTTATGAGAATCTACCAAGAACGACAAGAAGAAAACCAGTCAGACCCACTCCAGGTTGTAACACCAATTTCCAATGAAATTTGTGCATTGTTCTCTGATTTTATGCCAGTAACAGAATTTTTCGCTACGGTTGGTAATATTACTGCGGAAATAAGTAAATATGAAGAAACTAAGGAACAATTGCACGAGGAATTCAATATTTTGCAGTGGTGGGATTTGCACAAAATAGAATTTCCTCTCCTTTTTAAAGTAAGTTGCAAAATATTAGCAATATCAGCCAGCAGTGCAGCATTGGAGAGGACTTTTTCTGCTGGAAGAAATTTAATATCTGAGAAAAGATCCAGTATTGCAATAACTGATTGTAGCATAAATCAAATAATGTTTGTACAATCGAATTTACGAGAAAATGAATTTAATGAAACATTAACTGAACAAAATAATTGAAAAATGTACATACATATGTAGTTAATAATATTCGATTTTACAATAATCTGTGTTCATTTTAAATGAAATAAAATTTTAATATTATTTTAAATTATCAATATAATTTAGTAAATGGATTTTATTATTATTATTAATAATTTTTTTTTTTTAATTTTAACTGTATTAACTTATTAACTGGATCATTATTTTTTAATATTTTGCAATAGGAAACAATGTGTAAAGTATATGGCATCCAAAATTCTAAACTTCAAGACTGAGTATATTGTAATGTACCATCGCTATCACGCTATCCCTATCATACCATCACTAGTATTACGAAGCTGTTAGAGAAAAGTAAGTGTTATAATATGTAAACAGCTGTAGTTTAGAACATAATATAACATATGATTGGGATTAAGCTTAGTATTAAAAATGTAAATAATAAAATAGCTTTAAGTACCGTTAGTTTTATTTATAAGTAGGCGTACGTTTGAAAATAAAATCAATCATAAAACCTGACTCCTAGCCGAGCAATTGGTTTGTCCTTTTTATTTTTATTTAAAAAACTTTTTATTTTTATTTAAAAAACTTTTTATTTTTATTTAAAAAACTTTTTATTTTTATTTAAAAAACTTTTGCACTATTTAAGTGCTTCGCCTTGGCATTTTTTAGTGCCAGCATAAATAAAAGAGCCAGTGGCGTTTAAAGACGCCGGACAACACAAACGTACATTTATTTTTATTTTTTTGACAGTTTTATTTAATAAAACTCTATAATATGTCAAAACATTATACACCATATACTCTTCGACTATATCATAATAATTTTGGAAAATCCTCGGTTAAGAATTTTTAAAAATTGAGAAATGCAACGACATGAAGTACCTCCTACATTAATAACTTTGGAACATCCTCGGTTATGAATTTTTAAAAATGAATGAAAGAGAAGTGATATTTGCATTCGAACATAAACTAGGATAACACACACATTCGTTTTTTTGAGTACACAAATTTCACGACATTTCGCTCCCTCACTATTCATTTTTCCATGTTCTGATTTTCTGTTTTTGTCTTTAGCAATCATTCATTCGGGTATAAAAGGAGAAATGCAACGACATGAGGTAACTCCTACATTATAGAATGTATTCAAACATTGTTTGAATGTGCTTGTGCAGGCCTCTAGTATTAACAACCATTTTACATCAAATTTCCCTCTCTACGATTTCTGAACCTCTAAACTTGATTGATGTGATTGCTGTTTCTCCTCTCAATTGCAACTCCTGCAGTTCAATCTGTCACTGCAACTCTGGTAATAAATTTTCCTAGATAAAACATTTTTCCTTGCTGCCTTCTTTTAACTTCACTGCCTCAATTGACCCAAAGCCTGCTCGTTGGATAATTTTGCAAACAATGTTTCTAACAGTTTGACTTCGGGACCTAAAAATTAAATTTTAATTGTAAGGTGAACAGTTGGCCACTTATATAAACAGAATTGCCATGTGTCTGTTTCTAAAATACTTCAATACTCATTTCAGAATGCACAACACTAAGGCAGACACACACAGGCATACACAGAATGATATTAACTCATTTGAGCAGGGGAAATAATAATAAGCTAATAACTCTTTTTTTTAATTTTAATGAAAGATGATAATATTTTGGAATATTTTTATAAATTAATTATTTAATTGAGAATTAAGTAAATAAATCTTAAATAACTTTTTCTTGTGACCGCATTCGTGATATTCATCAAGTTGTTTGGCATTTCATTATATATTGTGAGTAAGATAATGACTAGTGTTTAATCTCTACACCGGAGACTACGGTCAAACTCGAGTAGATACGATTTTGCACCAGTAGTTAACGAGCTACTCAAGCCCAACACATGGCTCGAGTAGTAAAAATTATCACTTTTCATGTTTGAAAGCATGCAAAAAGGTAAATATAAGTATTTAGTATAACAAATGTATACTTTTTGGAATCGTACAAGTACCAGGAATACCATCTTTAAATTTCACTCGAAGCGGACATTCCTACTGGCGTGGGCAAACTACAACTCGAAAAAGCTCAACGCCTTTCCATACAAATGTATGAAAAATATTTGACTTCACTAAAAAAAATTCCAAAATACATGGTATGATTTTATATATTTTAAAGTTAGTTATATGGATAGAAAAATTAAAACATTCTGGTAAAAACTATAGAGTGGGCTAACTACTACTCGAAAAAGATCATCCACTTTCTACTCAAATGTATGAAAATATGGTATTGATGTCTATTTACAAAAAATTTTTCAATAACACTTAGAAAAGGCTCTTAGTATATTAATCTGAATATATATATATGTACATATATGGAGAATATGTTTTCAAAATTTCAAAGCATTTCGACAAAAATGTTGGCGTGTGGGAACAACTGCTCGAAAAATATCGGAAATTTTGCAAAAAGTGTGAAAAAAAACAAAAAAAGATTTTTTTTTAATTTTTTCACTGTCTGAAATTGACTACATTCATAGATTACTGATAAAATTGTGGCGTCGGTATAGCGCTACTCGACTGATATTTGCCACTTTCTATACAAATGTGTGAAAATGTGCTCTTATTTGGAGTTTGATAATATTTTCCAGAAATTGACGTAACAAAAAATTATATTCGTTAGAGCTGTGTTAGAGCTCAAAGCATTCCGCCAAAAATTTGTTCCTTGAATATTATTTGTAAATGGATGTCAAACTTGGTTGGAGTGCATTTTTTCGTATATTCGAATGGAAACTGTCTTCTTTTTCAAGAAGTAATTCGGCAACAGCACAATTATTGCCGAAAGTCTTTAAAATTTTTGGAACATAATTTCCTCTTATTTTCAATTTTATAATGTACAAATTTGTACCATGTGTGCCTCAAATATTTTTGTAAATCGATTTCAAACTTGCATGAAGTGCATTTTTCATTTATTTATATGGAAACTGACTGATACTTTTGCCAATAGCACAATAATATCTGAATGGCTTTAAAATTTAAATGAATTATCTAAGGGTATAGTCAGTTGCAATAGTTGAAAAGAAATATAAAATTTTTTTTCTTTTTTATTTTCGTTATTTTCATTACTGATCTTTTTCGAGCAGTAGTGCGCCCACTCCACACCTTTCATTCGACTGCTCCAAGATTTTAGGAAAGTAATGTGTTGATATGAGGGACTACAATATGTATTAATTTTTACCTTATATTTATGGAAAATATCTTTTAAAATGATGTCAAACTTCCATGGAGCGAATGTTTTCATACATTTGTATGGAAAGTGGTGGAGCTTTTTCGAGTTGAAGTTCGTCCACCCAACAACTATTGTCGGAAACGTTTGAAATTTAAAAGAAATACTCTCATTATATTTTCAATTATAAAAAAAAAATAACTCTTGGTTAAGTCATTACAAAAAACTTTCTATAAATTTATCCCAAACAAGAAATAAGAGCAAATTCTCACACTTTTGTATAGGAAGAGTCTGAACTTTTTCGAGTAGTAGTTCGTTCGAGCCACAATTTTGGCCAGATAATTTTGAGATTTGGTGTACGTAATGTACTCATATTTACAACTTTAAAAATTTATAAATTTTTACCATCTGTGCCTTAAATCTTTTTTGTAAATCGATGTCAAACTTGCATGAAATTAATTTTTTCATATATTTGTATGGAAAGTGGTCCAGCTTTTTCGAGTGGTGGTAGTTTACCAACAACGCAATTATTGTCGGAATACTTTGAAATTTTAAGAAGATTATCTCGATATATTTACAACTACAAATAGAAAAAAAATATATATTATTACGGAATTTAACTTTATTTGCAAGTTCGTTAATTTATTTTATTACAAAACATTAAAAATTTACTTAAATTATAATCAGTTGTACGGTGTGTACATTTTAATTCCCGAGAGGTAAGTGTCAAAAAATTTTATTCTTCTTCTTATTTCCATCAGTTTTGGCGCTCATTTTATTATTTATTCTTTGGTTTTGTGCCTTATCCATTCTCTTTATTATTCTATAAGATGAAGTGTTGTATTTTCATTTGGGGTTAATGTAAACGCAACCGGATTACAGCAGTTACCGGAACCGTTTCATTAAAAATCGTTACAATATATTTTTTTTTTTTTTGGAAATTTTTTATTTTTTTTAGTTTCTGTTTTTTGTCGAGTAGTAGTTCCTCCAAGCTTCAAGTTTTGGCGGAATACTTTGAAACTTAAAGGAAGTGTTCTCTTTATATACACAGGTCTAACGAATAAAATTTTTGTTACATCATTGTGGAAAATTTTCTGGATCAAACTTCAAATAAGAACACATTTTCACACATTTGTATAGAAAGTGGCCAATATCGGTCGAGAAGTGCTATACCGGCGTTACAATTTTGGTCGGAATGCTTTAAATTTTTTTACAAGTAATCTGTGAATATAGTCAATTATAGACAATTTTTTGCAAAATTTCCGTTATTTTTCGAGTAGTTGTTTCCACACACCAACATTTTTGTCGAAATACTTTGAAATTTTGCAAACATATTCTCTACATATATCTATAATATTAATAGGCTAGGCTATTTCTTGTGACCGATGGTTTGTTCTATCGTTTTATCCCGATTTTTGCCAAACGTATATTATTTGAAAGGTATGTCTTTTGAGCCGTTTTGCAGATTTACAGATTTTTGATTTTTCCTTTATTTTGAGTAAATTGCATTTAAAGTTGCTACTAACACATACATAAAATTATACAATGTTATGTGTGTGTTTATTAAATTTGTTAATTTGTTTGTAATAAAAGTGAGTTTGTTTTTTTGTGTTGATTTGTGAATTGGCTATAATTGATTAGCACCTTTAGGGTATTTATTTAATGAAAAAATAAAATTTTCACTCAAATTTCGAGGGCTGGAATCTGCTAGTTCAGATTAAAATACTAAGAGCCTTTTCCAAGTGTTCTTGAAAAATTTTTTGTAAATAGGTATCAAACATATACGAAGATCATATTTTAATACATTTGAGTGGGAAGTGGATGATCTTTTTCGAGTAGTAGATGGCCCACTCCATATCTTTTATCAGATGGGTAATCTACCAGTATATCTAACTTCAATATATATAAAATCATACCATGTATTTTGGGATTTTTGATGTGTAAACATCTATACGCGCAGGGGAATAAATTTATATTTCACAATACAATCACAAAAACAGCGTAACACAAATCGGTGAGAGCTGAAACACAAATCGGTGTGTGACTTATGATTATATTGGTGAAAAAATTATGATAAAAAATTGTTTTTTTATGCCACTTTTTTAAAAGCGTCATCTATGTATCACTTATATACGTTTATATTGGGATATTTTTAACGTTTTACAGCAAAGGATTGTTGAATTAGCTGAAACAGTTTTTGCTATATGTGATACATAGGTGACGCTTTCTGTTTGATTTTAAAAAATTACATAAAAAAAATCATTAATTACTGGATGTTTACACATCTCCCCTGTGATCGGACTCACATGATTTTTTTTAAAAAATGAAGTCAAATATCTGTGAAGTGAATATTTTCATGCATTTGTATGGAGAGGCGTCGAGCTTTTTCGAGTTGTAGTTTGCCCACGCCAGTAGGGCAGTCTGATGCAAGTGAAATTTAAAGATGATATTCCTGGTACTTGTGCGATTCCAAAAAGTATAGACTTGTTATACTAAATACTTATACTTATCTCTTTACATGCTTTCAAACATGAAAAATGTTAATTTTTACTACTACTCGAGCAGCTCGAGTAGCTCGAAGCTCGAGTAATGAGAAGCCCTACTCTATGCCTTTAGTTTTGTATTTTGACCTTAAATCTACCATCTAAACAAGTTTGGGTGTTCGATTTTGTGATGGCAGTAGATTTCTCTGTAGAAGTTTGCGGTCATTAGATTCTGTTAGAACTGTAAGAACTTTATATGATTTTGACGTTAATTATTTTCATTACACGTCGCAAATTTTTTTATTTTTGTTATTTATGTTGTGCTTGCTTCTTCTCGAGAGATTTGAATTTGTTGAGTTGGTTCTGCTGGTTTCGATTAATATGTTGTAGTTTTGCGAGTTGTAGATAATTAATTTTAGATTATTTTAATTGCTGATGATGTAGACAAAAAAATATATTTTCCCTTTCTACGTGGCAGATTGTTGTTGTTTGTTATATTGTTGTTGACTTGAATTGTGTTGTTGTTGATATGGCTAAGAAGAAATTTGTTGGTGGCATTGCTGTTATCGTTATTGGTATTACTAATTGATGTTATGTTGCTAATTTTCTTTTAGTTGATTTTTTTTGTAGACTGTTGTTATTCTTGTTGTTGTCACTGTTAAGAATGTTGTTATAATTGATTTTTTTTTTTGGTAATTGATAGTAATATTAATGTTATTGGTAGTTTTGTTGCTATGGCTTTTGTCTATCAAATTGTCGATTGTTGAGATGTTTTTAAAGATTACAAATGATGTGTTGTTGCTAATGTTGTTATTATAGTTGTTTTGTATATTGTTACTAATATGACCTATCGCGTTTCGCTGCGACTTACCGAGCCCACCACGTTTGTAACGTGCACTTAAAATATTTTAGTCATTTATTTTATATTTTCTTATATTTTTTTTTTCATTCGTTGCAAAAATTATCAAATTCTTCGGCAATTCTACTGTGGATCAAGGTATATATAGCTGCACATGAGCAAATCATGGATTTTCCAAATAAAATCCGGCAATATAGAATATTATAATTGTTGTTATTTGGCCAATTCATCAATATTGAGTGTATTATTTTACTAAGCTAATATGGCCTAAAGTTTTATGTAATTAAAATAAATTTTAATTCAATTTTGCTCAACGTTTCGTCGATTATATGTCGACTTCCTCTGGAGCTCGTCTATTTATTAATAAAAATATGAAAACAATTTAGTACAATAATTTATCACCAAAACCTTTAAAAACTTACAATGTTGTTACTACGTTATTACATTAAAATATAAAAATTTTTTTTTACATTTAATAAATAACAAAAACATAAAAACACTGACATAGGGAGAAAACATGTCAAACCATCATACGATTCGGCTGTACCCTCTCCGTTTTGAATGAAATTTTCCACAAATGTTGTATATTACTAGACTTGACGTCATGAATATTAGAAAAAACTCAAAAATGTCACTAAAGTGTGTTTACAAAAATGTCTATAACTTTTAAACTGTAAAAGCTAATATATCTTTGTTTACAGTTTTTTAAAGGTAAGAATATGCTCTTTAAAATGATATGCATATGCATTTTTTTCATGGAAATTTCCACCGAAATTTTTTCGGATCTAAAATTCAGAAGGCCAAATCGGGAAAAACTATATTTTTTAAAATTCTTAAAAAAATATATGTTAATATCTAAACCCTTGTTAACATATATTCACAATTTCAGATTGGCGCCATGATTAGTTTTTGAGTTATGAGCTAAAACGTGGCCCTATATACGATTTGCGCTTGTAAAAGATGGGATAAAAAAATGTAATAGCACTCAAATGACGTATATTAATAAGCTTAACATAAAAATATTTGCTTAATTTTTTTGGAGCTCATCTTCAATCCATACCAGTGATTTAATTAAAAGGTTTTTCAATTTTTTTTTTAAATAGGATTCAAAAGTTTATTAAGGAACAAATACTTTTGGTCCACTGGCAGAGTTTTTAATTTTGAGCAAGTACAATTTCGTTATAAAATTTTATTTCAGTTTGAATATAAAAAACTCAAAAAATTTACAATATATATTGTAAATTTGTTGATATATTATAAACATTTATTTTTTATTTTTGCTCAAAAGCACACGTTTGATTGTTATTAAATTACAGTTATTTTGATTTTACATCGAAGAATGTAATGATCAGTTTCCCAGCAAAACCCAAAACTACGGAACTTGTAAAGTAATGTATCTATACATTACAATATAGGTGCCTTTTACAAGCGATAAGTCTCAATGTAATGTATCTTGTGTAAAAATCAATGGACACATTACCTTGAGTCTAATCTCGTGTAAAAATCACCTATGTTGTAATGTATAAGGTAATTTATAGACACAATTGTTTGTGTCCATTTTTGCTGGGTTTGCTATATTTTTTTCTACAAGTTAATATCAATGCGTTTTTTTATTCAATTTGAAAATGCAAGTGAGTAAAATAACGGTAATTTTTATTTTGCATAGATAAAATAAAAAATCTAAGAATTAATTGATGCTTTATGTGGGCAGTTGTATTTTAGCACGTGTCCAAGACGGAATAGTTCAAATAAAAAAGTTAATATTATACAAATACTCGTAAATAAATAGTGATACAAAAATTTAATTGTAATTAATATGCCGTTTGACAAAATGTATTGTTGTAACCCTTTTAAAATATTGGGACACAAATATAAGTTAGTAGGTCTAAGAGAAGTCCAAAAATGGATGATTGGCGTTAACAGAAACATATCATCATCAAGCAGAATATGCCATTTTTGCAGAATAAAACTTTTTCGACTTAAAAAAGAAAAAGCATTAGAAGAGCTGGTTTCTGAAGATGAAAATGAAGTTGAGGAATTGGAGCAAAATGAATCATTAAGTGCAGATAAGCCATTTGACACACCAGCAATTGCAGTTTCCCAATTAAACGTTGTGTTACCATATTTAGAACAATCTCCAATATCAACCAAAAAAATGATGTATAAGAAGTACAGAAGCGAAAAGTTTAAGACTGTAAGTTGTTCAATAAAAAACAAGCTTTTTCCAGGATTGACACCATCAACATCTCACCAATGTCCCGATTCGGAAATAATTGAGCAATTAAAAGTAAAATTTGCAACTCTTACAAAAAACAGTGATAGAATGGAATTACTCACGATTTTGCCGAAATGCTGGTCTATTCTTAAAATGATGGAGGAATTCCAAATACCAAATTACATGGCTCGCAAAGTTAAACAACTTGTGGATGAAAAAGGCATTTTAAGTACCCCGAATCCAAAACTGGGAAAAGCCCTTTCATCCGAAATTATGGAAAAAGTAAAATCGTTTTATGAATGCGATGACATTAGTCGATGTATGCCAGGTGGGAAGGATTTTGTTTCTGTTGTTGAAAATGGAGTTAAAGTACATAAAACAAAGAGACTATTGTTGGGAAATTTAAGAGAAATGTATGCCTTGTTTAAAGAAAGATTTGAGGAACAAAAAATAGGTCTATCGAAATTTTGTGAGCTTCGCCCTAAAAATGTTGTGCTGGTCAACTCAAGCGGTAGTCATAATATATGCGTTTGTACAAAACACCAGAATGTTAAATTAATGTTGCACTCCATTAATTTAAAAAAAAAATAACAAATATAATGGAAGATTTTAAGATAGAATCATACAAAGACTGTTTTAAAAAAATTGTTTGCTCTACAGAGTCTCCGCAGTGCTATCTTGGTAACTGCAATTTATGTCCCGGAACTCATAATTTTAAAGAGACTCTTCGTCAGTTACTCGATGAAAACGATATTGACGAAATAACATACAAGCAATGGATTAGTACTGACAGGGATAGTTTGGAAACAATGATTAAACCTACCGATGATTTTTTAGATTTATTTATCGAAAAACTAAAAAAATTTACTGCCACATTCCTTAATTTCCAAAGAGCAGAACGCATTTCTAAACTTTAGAAAAAATTCATTAAAAGAAAACGAATATGTCATTGTTTGCGACTTTTCGGAAAACGTTTCCTTTGTTGTCCAAGATTGTGTCCAAGGATTTCACTGGAACAATTCCCAAGCTACATTATATCCGATTGTCATACACTATAAAATTGATGGAATATTGAAAAATACTAATTTTATAATTATTTCAAGCTGTCTTGTTCATAATACTGTAGCTGTTCATTTATTTCACAAACACATGATTTTTTTTATATTAAACAAGTTTCAAAGAGTTCCGGAAAAAATAATATATTTTTCCGATGGATGCGCTGGTCAATTTAAAAATAAAAAAAACTTTGTTAACTTGTGTTATCATAACGCAGATTTGGGTGTGATGCAGAGTGGCATTTTTTTGCTACGAGCCACGGAAAAGGTCCTAGTGACGGCCTTGGTGGAACTGTGAAAAGAGAAGCACGTAGAGCCAGTTTACAACGTCCACTTGAAATCCAAATTACAACGCCAAAACTCTTATTTGATTGTTGCGAAGCAAATTTAAAAAATTGTAATTTTAAATATCTTTCTGAAGACGATTATCAAAAAGAAGATCTATTTCTCAAAGATCGCTTTAATGGTTTACGTACCATTCCAGGTACACAAAAATACCACAGCTTTAATCCCGAAGGAACCAACAAATTAAAAGTAAAGATATTTTCAAACGATACTGATTTTTTAGTTGAAAACATTTATACCTAGATGTTGTATAAATTATTATTTTATATTAAATCTCAAACCTTTCAGGTTTTTAAAACTTTTTTAATGTGATAAATTTAAAAAAATATATTTAATAAATTTGTATTACAAATATGAAATACAAACTAAATTTTTAAGTTTTTGAATGTTTTTGTTGATATCTAAACAATAAAATTATATAATAAATGAATTAATTAAAATGAAATCTAGACAAATATGAATTTTATTTTATTATATAAGAAACATATCTAGGGGGAGTTACAGCATAATTTCGCAAGTTTACCATGTATGGCGCACCCTTTTGTGTTTATTATACATATGTATCTTTTACAAGCGCAAATCGTATATAGGGCCACGTTTTAGCTCATAACTCAAAAACTAATCATGGCTCCAATCTGAAATTTTGAATATATGTTAACAAGGGTTTAGACATTAACATATATTTTTTTAAGAATTTTAATATATATAGTTTTTCCCGATTTGGCCTTCTGAATTTTAGATCCGAAAAAATTTCGGTGGAAATTTCCATGAAAAAAATGCATATGCATACCATTTTAAAGAGCATATTCTTACATTTAAAAAACTGTATGTGACGGCCACGTTCACTTTTATTTATTATTAAATAAAACCCATTTGATTTTTTTTGGTTTCTAAAATACACAACATTTTTTTTTTAAGCAAAGCTTTTCTAACCTCCTTTTTTTATCAATCACAATGAAAGAAATGTCGAGAATTACCAGATTGATGTTAATCAGCTGGTCCACGAACTGTTGACATTCCTGACATTGAACCAAAGGCGGTCAATCAGGTCATGTAAAGTACATAGCATAAATGTACATAAGATGCATGTACATAACCGACATAATTATGCGCACATGCAAATACGATGGCATTATGAAAAAAAGATCGAAGCTAACAACAGCGCATGTGTCAGACAAAAAGAAAATAATAAAACATTAAGTTTATAAAGTTAAATTAAAGTTAAAATTTAAATTCGGTAATTACAGAAATATATGTAATTGTGTGAAAGAAAAAAGCAACATAATTTTAAAGGAAATTCTTAAGAAAAAAAATAACTAAGCGTATTAAAGGTATGTAAATTATAACCGGCATTTTCATATATACGAATGCTTATTGCTGGTGTATTTCTTTCTTGGTTGTAAATTAAAGTAACTAGGACAATAAGATAAAGGAGCACCCGGTTGTCGAAAGACCGAATGTGGCTAAATCTCCAAAAAGCCAGAGAAGCTAGGACGACAACCGGTGAAATTACGATAGTGCCCCTGGAAAACAATATTCCAAATTCGACCAACTTTACAGAGTGGTAAGTGCTAAGACAGCAACCTACCGCACATCACGTAGATTAACTGGCAAGGAAAAGGTGACCAGGTTATAACGGGTGATTTTTTAAGAGCTTGATAACTTTTTTTTAAAAAAAAACGCATAAAATTTGCAAAATCTCATCGGTTCTTTATTTGAAACGTTAGATTGGTCCATGACATTTACTTTTTGAAGATAATTTCATTTAAATGTTGACCGCGGCTGCGTCTTAGGTGGTCCATTCGGAAAGTCCAATTTTGGGCAACTTTTTCGAGCATTTCGGCCGGAATAGCCCGAATTTCTTCGGAAATGTTGTCTTCCAAAGCTGGAATAGTTGCTGGCTTATTTCTGTAGACTTTAGACTTGACGTAGCCCCACAAAAAATAGTCTAAAGGCGTCAAATCGCATGATCTTGGTGGCCAACTTACCGGTCCATTTCTTGAGATGAATTGTTCTCCGAAGTTTTCCCTCAAAATGGCCATAGAATCGCGAGCTGTGTGGCATGTAGCGCCATCTTGTTGAAACCACATGTCAACCAAGTTCAGTTCTTCCATTTTTGGCAACAAAAAGTTTGTTAGCATCGAACGATAGCGATCGCCATTCACCGTAACGTTGCGTCCAACAGCATCTTTGAAAAAATACGGTCCAATGATTCCACCAGCGTACAAACCACACCAAACAGTGCATTTTTCGGGATGCATGGGCAGTTCTTGAACGGCTTCTGGTTGCTCCTCACTCCAAATATGGCAATTTTGCTTATTTACGAAGCCATTCAACCAGAAATGAGCCTCATCGCTGAACAAAATTTGTCGATAAAAAAGCGGATTTTCTGCCAACTTTTCTAGGGCCCATTCACTGAAAATTAGACGTTGTGGCAGATCGTTCGGCTTCAGTTCTTGCACGAGCTGTATTTTATACCGTTTTACACCAAGATCTTTGCGTAAAATCTTCCATGTGGTCGAATAACACAAACCCAATTGCTGCGAACGGCGACGAATCGACATTTCACGGTCTTCAGTAACACTCTCAGAAACAGACGCAATATTCTCTTCTGTACGCACTGTACGCATTCGTGTGGTTGGTTTAATGTCCAATAAAGTAAACTGAGTGCGAAACTTGGTCACAATCGCATTAATTGTTTGCTCACTTGGTCGATTATGTAGACCATAAATCGGACGTAAAGCGCGAAACACATTTCGAACCGAACACTGATTTTGGTAATAAAATTCAATGATTTGCAAGCGTTGCTCGTTAGTAAGTCTATTCATGATGAAATGTCAAAGCATACTGAGCATCTTTCTCTTTGACACCATGTCTGAAATCCCACGTGATCTGTCAAATACTAATGCATGAAAATCCTAACCTCAAAAAAATCACCCGTTAATTCCAAAAAAAGTATGTAAAAACAAAAAAAAAAAAAACCGTTAAAACTAAAGAAAAAAAAATTAAAATTAGAAAAACATGTATATATATTTATACATCTAGAAAAAAAAAAAAAACCGTTATTGTTAATGCAGGCATATTGACCTTCAGTCGACATTAACCAAAAAAAAAAAAAACTATTAGACATACAGCAACCTAAGGGCTTAAGACCTAACTGAAATAATAGAACAGTTTTATTATAACTTATAGTTTCAAAAAAAAAAAAAAAAAAAAAAAAAAAAAAAAAAGAATTACATATCCTATTACTATTAACCTAAATATATAAGTATCTTTTGTTTATGCCCATGTGAATTTGAACTAACAACTGTTCATTCAAGCTCATATGAGCTGTAACACAAATTTAAATTAAATTTCTATCGAATTTATTTAATTCAAAATTAGTGATAGTCAATGAATTTTTTTTTTAAATGTATGTTTAAATAAGTTATCACAAGATTAAGAATATATAGATATATATATAAATATTTTTTTTTGCCTAACACTACTTAACACAGACTTAAATTTTCTTTGAATTTATTTCAAAATTATTCAAAATTAGTACTAATTAATAAACTCACTCTTTTTTTTTATTTTGATATGTTATCAGGAAAATGTAAATGTATATACTTTAACACAAAATAAAAGATAACTATCAAATAAAATAAGTTAAACGGCCGTATGAAAGTGATGAATTAACAAATAAATAAATAATAACTTAATAAACTACATAAATAACTAAATAACATATCTAAAATATTTAAAAATGTAATAAAATAAAGATGCCTAAAGTGCTTAAAACTTATAAAATGGTAATGTAGTTGAAATGTTCAAAATAATATACGTTCTCTAAACACTGATAAAATAAAAAAAAAAAAAAAAAAGAGTAATCATAAAAAAATGCTAAAATTTATAATTTAAAAAAAAAAAAAAAAAAAAAAAAAAAAAGGAAATATGTATATACCAAAGAAATTTAAGAATTAAAATTAAACTAGAATACCTGTAATTAAAAAAAAAAAAAAAAAAAAAAAAAAAAAAAGAAAAAAAAAACATTTACTTTCGTTGTAATTTCGTTGGTATTTCCGTTCTGGAAGAATTAAATACAGATATAAAATAAATGTTGTATATATATATATATAAGATTATATTTATTTCGTTTGTGTTGTTAAATAAATTAATTTCTTTGTTGAAATGAAATGAAAATTTAAAATGTGATAAATTTCTAACGAAGGTTGATATGTAGCAATACGAATAGTTGGTGATCATCTGTGTTAAGGGACAGTATGAATAATAAAACAGGCGACCATACTGTCATGGATGACTGAAAAATGTCATAAGGGGCGGGCAGCCTAAACAGGAAAAACACCATCTATGTCCTATACAAAAATATCAAAGTCAACTGTCGAATGAAGTTGTCGATTGTCCGTCCG
Organism: Cordilura impudica; assembly: GCA_963682025.1. Lineage (NCBI taxonomy): Eukaryota > Metazoa > Arthropoda > Insecta > Diptera > Scathophagidae > Cordilura > Cordilura impudica. The sequence continues at coordinate 198,193,987 of OY821519.1, read as the reverse complement.
TCCACTAATGTTTACTCTTTACCCAGTGAATTGTCCAGTGTTTTATGTTTAGTTATTGGCACGAGTAAATCAATGTTGACAGACCAGCGGAAGAATATCCCACCCAATTTCCGGCGAGCTACAGTTGAGCTACCACCTACGTGCCATCTCCGCTAATAAGAGGTAATCACAGGTTTGTCACATGTAAACAAAAATATTTTAGCTTTTACAGTTTAAAAGTTATAGACATTTTTATAAACACACTTTAGTGACATTTTTGAGTTTTTTCTAATATTCATGACGTCATAACTCGGAAACCGAAAGTCGTTGGGGTCCATGTGTTTGGGTTTTTTCAAGTCTAGTAATATACAACATTTGTGGAAAATTTCGTTCAAATCGGAGAGGGTGATTCCGAAAAAGGCACTTTTTCATGATGGTTTGACATGGAATCAACCCATAATAATAAACGCAACTTAATTTAATATCAATTCTATAGCTTGCATTTATATTGTTTGTGTCTTGATTAAAATTTAGTGTTCTCATTATCTGCTGTTGAATCGTAAACTTTCTTTTGTATACCTTTTCTTTTCATTCTTTTCCTTGTCCAGTATTTTTACTTTTTCAAAGTCAGCTAACTGACCTGTTTTTAGAATATGTTGTGCCAATGCTGTCAACTCTTTCGCTTTCGTTATGTCTGTTTTATGTTCTAACATCCTTGTGGCTAGTGTTCTCTTTGTTGTGCCTATATAAATCATATCACATTTCTGATAGTCATCTCCCTTGCACGTTATCTCATACACAACATTGCTTTGTTGTTGTTTCTCAACTGGTGTTTTTACGTTAGTAAATATTGCGCTAAGTGTTTGATTTGCTTTATAAGCAAAGCTTATGTTATTCTCCTTCATTGTTGTTCTCACATTCTTATTGTCAGTTAACCCAGGGATGTATTGTACACTGTAAAATTGTTTATCCTCCTTGTTTTTAGTGTTGTCACGTTGTTTGTTATATTTTAAACGCTGGGTTATATCGTCGATTAACATTTTAATAATGTTATTTGGAAAACTATTTTCTAAAAGTATCTGTCGTATTTTCTGTTTATTTAATGTGTGAAACTTTTCGTCACTAAGCGTTAAGACTCTTTCGATGAAATTTCTTGCAGTATTAACAGTCTGGTTTTTGGGTTGCGTCGCATTAAAATTCATCAATCTACCAGATGCCGTTGCCTTAGAATACCAATTGAACGTGATTTTGTTGCCATCTCTCCGTAGTTTCATGTCAAGGTATGTAATTTCCTTGTTTTCCTCTACTTCTATCGTAAATTTAAGTTTCGGGTGATGTCTGTTTAGTGCATTGAGAATTTCATCCTTGTCATCAAAATGTATTATAGCTATTATGTCATCGATATATTTTGCTATATATATAATTTTTATATTTTTATCTTTTAATTCCTTTATCGCATCGTCAAGTAGAACGTCAAGAACTATATCTGCTATGGTGGGTGAGAGCGGGTTGCCCATTGGCATTCCCAATATTTAATTAAAAACCTGATTGTTCTATGTAAAATAATTATTATCAGTCAAACAAAATTTTAAAATTTCAAGAAATTTTGTACTGGGGATTTTGTCAATTCCTTAATTATTGACCATTTTATCATAATATTCCGTATAGCAGTATGTACGGGGATATTTGTAAATAGGGAAACCGCGTCAAAACATACTAAAATCTCTCCATTTCGAAGTTCGATATTTTTTAAATTGGTTTTTAATTCTGTTGAATTTTTAATATTATATGTTTCAGATATTATATGCTTTAGAATTTGTCGAATATGTTTTGAAAGATTGTAACAAGGAACCTGGATTGATGCGACTATAGGTCTGAGTGGCATATCGGTCTTGTGGATTTTGGGTAATCCGTATATTCTCGGTGCTGTGGCAGCGGAGCAGGAAAGCTGTCGTTTTTGCCATAAGTCTATATGTCCATTTTTCTATAGATTTGATACAATAGTGTTATTTGTTTTTTGTAATTTTAAAGTCGGATCTGTCCTCATTGTTTTATAGGTATTTTTATCATTAAAAATTTCCTGCATTTTCTCCTCGTATTCGTTTTTATACATTGCTACCGTCTTGTTTCCTTTATCTGCCTATATAATAACAAAGTCTCGGTTTTTTGACAGAAATATTTTTGTTTTATTAAATATTGTTATTATAAATTTCTCCTTTGGTGTATTTTGAATTTTCTTCTTAAATGAACATATCATATTGGATAACTTAGTCCTCATTATATCTTTTTCCCTATCATCATTATCATTCATTGCCTGTATGCATTGTTCCACATCAGTGATTACGTTAATTGGAGAAAAGTTGCGACTATATACTGGTAAAGCAAACTTTTTTCCTAAGGATAATATCCATTTATATTCCATTGGAATGTTTATTGTTGTTCTATTTTCAAACCAGTGGTTATTGAAAGAAAATCCTAATGATTTAAAATGCTTTTCTTTCAGTGTATCTAACTTTTTAATCTGTGTCTCCTTTACACCCTTTCTTATGTGTTTCGCTCTTTCTCCTTGTTTGTTTATAAAGTTACTGTGAACATTTGTTGTTGTCATGTCTTTAATTGCCGTGTTTAAGTGATAAATTTTCCTCTTAATAATTTTTATACCCTATACCACTATGTGATTTGGGTATATTGACTTTGTGCTGCTGTTTGTAACAACCAAAAATATTTGACCTGTACCCATCTTTAATTATACCGATCGAATCAGAATCACTATCTGATTCGAATTAACGATGTCCGTCCGTCCGTCCGCCCGTCCGTCCGTCCGTCTGTGTGTCCATGTAAAGCTTGTAATCAAACTGCAGGTCGCAAATATAAATATATTTTGACGAAATTTGGTATTTGATCTTTTGTCGGCCATGGAATGAACGCTGTTGATATTGGTAAGAATCGGTCCATGTTCAGACCTAGCCCCCATACAAATGACCCCCATGAAATCAACATATATTGCCATAAGATCCAAATTATCATGCAAATTTTAGTCAAATTGGGTTTGTGTGTATATATTATATCCATTAATCAGTAGTCAAAAAATGATCCCTATTGGACAACTCTTAGTCATGGGCCCCATATAGAGCTGCTTCCCGATCTTCACTTAAATCTATCAAAAAACAAAAATATTGCACTGATTCTTCTCAAATTTTGTTTCTATATATTTTTGCAAAATACAAGAAACTTTACCAAACATGGTCGGGATCGGTCCATTTTTGGGCCTAGTCCCCATATAGATGTAGCATCCGATATGAACTTTTTCATATCTGCAGCCGAAAAAAATAATAAAAATCCCACTCAAATTTGGTTTATGCTTATTTTCTGTATCCAGTTAGTTGGGCCTGAGAGATAGGGTCTCTAAACGCATGGTATAGGGTATCTTATAGTCGGTCTAGACAGATTATAATTTTCTTACTTGTTATATTTTTGTTTGTTTGAGATATCTCCAAATTAAGAATTTTCTTGTGAAAGTTATGTTCTATTTTTCTTATATTGTTTGGCATTCAAATAGATATGTTACCTGTTTTGTCGTGTTTCGTGTATGATTGGGTGTTAAACCATAGCTTCTACATGACAATAAAAACATCAGCCTCTCTTGTTGTTGTGCTAATTTTTTTACTTCGTTACAGTATTCCTTTAATGTCTTACATGTTTCGCTGTTGTATTTAAGTTCAATGTGTTTAAAGTAGCCCTTCATGTTTCTATATTTTGTTGGTGATGTTGCAGTTATTATTGTTAATATTTTTACAAATTAAATAAATAATTTTCGGCTAGCTATCCGATGTAATTTATAATTGTTCTTATTTGGCCAATTCATCAATATTGAGTGTATTATTTTATTAAGCTAATATGGCCTAAAGTTTTATGTAATTAAAGTAAATTTTAATATTATTTGTAAATTTTTTATTTTAGCGAATTTTTATTTTGGCTACTTTAGATTTTGACGATTTCTAAGTTGCTTATTTTTTATTTTGAAGTTTTTTGTTTTGAGTTTTTTTTTTGTATTTTCGCGATTTTTGAATTTGGCGATTCCGCCCATATTTTCCACGGCTACCCACATTGGTAATTATTGTACTTGTCAAAAGTTTCATGGCTGTCATTTTCATAGTACTTCATATTTTCTTCTTATGCCCACTAATTCTATCCCGCAAAATTTTTATCTGACTACCCATATTAAAATTTTACATTATAAATTTACGTCGCTTTCAATTCATGTAAGACTAAGATATTTACAATAGACAACGTTAACGGATCTTGTAATATTTCGCATATTAAATGGTGGTGAAGCCTTTATATAACAACGTTAAAAATGCACTAAGATATAGAAGTATGTTAGTTAGTGAATTTAATTTTAGAATCTAAATTAAGAAAAAAAAAAAAAATGCTGTATATTCTTTACTGTAAATAATAATTTATTGTAATAAGTTTTATTGTGAACCATTATTGAAAACATGAACAAGTAAAGAAAATCAATCTATATATCTATCCATTTATTTATTTATATTAAGCTGTAATATATATAAATCATCAATACTGTAATCTTAATGTTTGTAATTTAGATATATACTCGTATTTCTCAAATATTTCCTTCATATTAAAAATACCCGTTTCATAATCTAAGCGTCACAAGCAATATGACATATTAAAAAAGTTTCCCAGAAGAATTATAAAAAATGAAAAATCACGAATAAAGGATATAAAAATATTATACAACTGACGAATACCTAAATGTGTCACGTGTTAATTGTAAAAAGGATGCACTTAAATGAAATTAATCATGTCACATAAAAAATACAGAATAGAAAAGAAAAGATCATCAAGTTTCTTATAACTTTTTATTTAAACAACATTCCAATACACAAAGGAATGAGTGATTTATACTTAAGATGTACGAGTCCTTATGCATGTAAACGAGTAAAGCAAAATCACAGGCTGATAAAAACGTATCTGCGACAACATAATGTTATCGCAGTTAAAACAGATGTAATGGGATTCTTACGTTTCACTCGTAAAACGAATTAACATGACACAAAGAAAATACGCAGCAAAATCATTGATATGTAGGTAACTTAAATCATAAAAGAAGCTTAAGAATGAAAAATATTTGAAGAGGAAAAAAGATTTATATTTGACACTTAATTCTGTGGATTTAAACGGAGATGTGAGAAGTAAAATCACATCGTAATACTCTGTATCATAGAGTGATGAATATGGTATGAATACAAATGTAAAGAAAAACAAGTAAGAAAATTATAGTCGGTCTAGACCGACTATACGATACCCTATACCATGGTTTAGAGACCCTATCTCTTCGGTCCAACTAATTGGATATAGAAAATAAGCATAAACCAGATTTGAGTGCCATTGTTATTAATTTTTTTGAAAAACTTCTTATCGGGTGCTATATTTATATGGGGACTAGGTCGAAAAATGGACCGATCCTTACCATATTTGGTAAAGTCACTTATATTTTGAAAATATATAAGCATATCAAATTTGAGGAAAATCAGTGCAATATTTTTGTTTTTTGATAGATTTATGTGAAGATCGGGAAGCAGCTCTATATGGGGCCTAAGAATTGTCCTATAGGGATTTTTTTTGGACTACTGATTAATGGATACAATAATCACATACAAACCCACTTTGACTAAGATCTATGTGATAGTTTGGATCTTATGGCAATATATGTTGATTTCATAGGGGTCATTTGTATGGGGCTAGGTCTTAACATGGAACGATTCTCACCAATTTCAACAGCGTTCATCCCATAGCGTTCATCCCGGTAGAAGATTAAATACCAAATTTCATCAAAATACATTCATATTTGCGACCTGCAGTTTGATTACAAGCTTTACATGGACACACAGACGGACGGACATCGTTAAATCGAATCAGATAGTGATTCTGATTCGATCGGTATAATAAAAGATGGGTCTAGGTCAAATATTTTTGGTAGTTACAAACAGCAGCACAAAGTCATTATACCCAAACCACATAGTGGTATAGGGTATAAAAATCGGCATTAACATATATTTGTTAAAAAGATTAAAAAGCGGTATAGCTTTTATAATATTGTGGTACAGAGGATAACAATACCTTGAAGTGAAACTGATGAAAAGGACAACCAGTTCGCTTATCTTTGTAGGAAAACACCATCATGGGCAAAGTCATAGAAACAGAATAAAAACCAGGGAAATTCTAGCTTTTAGAAGAACGAAATAATAATATTTACTTATACTACATCGTACATGGTAGCAGAAGCAGAGACTTGTGAGTAGTTTGAGAAGGATGCTGAGCCTTTGCAGCACGATTCTGGCAATTGTCCAGATTTCCGAGAGTTCGACGCCTATTCATAAAAATCTAAACTTCCTTGCAACTATGGGAGCTAAAGTGCAAAATAGGAAAAAACTACCTTATAGAAACCGAATTCATGACCCTCTTATCAACTTAACCTTACTTAATACGCTGTGTATGATCTCAGTATCGATAAATTCTAAGAGGGTGAATGAAAACCGCCCGATAAACATGTTTTAAAGTGGCGCCACCTACCGTGACTACACTTAAATATAAACAAGTAGTTAGCGGTAAAAAATACGAATCTACAATTCCCTAAAAAAGGTTTATACATTTTGAGAAACCTATTTTCTTCAAGAACTTGTAAGAAATTAAAAAAACTTTCCCATAAAAACTAAGTTCTTATTATACTCCATTTGTTTGTAAATTAAGTTAACCATCATATCGCACTCGTTAAACAATACTGTATTAACTCAAAATTATTTTATTTTATCTTTTTGGCAAAAAACAATACATAACACTTATGTCCACCTATGGTTAACAATTTCCATAGTTCTGACTACTCTATTTTAATAAAAATACATGTTGTGACCTTTTTCCTGCTGCAATGGGTTATTACTGTGAATCAAGAAAACAAAATTATTTTGAGTTATTTGAAGTGATTGGCCTTAAAAAATAATTGCTTTTTTCGTATAGAGAGTAGTATTTTGAGTTAAGTTGTTATTCTAATAATAAAAGTTTATTTAAGTCAGGTTGTATTTTGAGTTGCAACTGTTTAATTGATTCAGGCTAAGTAAATGTTTTGTTTTAATTCGAAATATGATTGTTTTCATGAAATAATGTTTAACTTTTTCTTTGAGTTGGTCCTGTTTTCGTGAAATAATTCTGTTTTTTGTTGAGTTATTACTGCTTTAACGAAATAATTTTAATGACACTTTGCAATATTGTCGCTTTATTATTTTTCATTTGAGCAATATAGCATTGCATTTTTAATCAGCTAGAAATTTTATTATTAAGTTTATTAAACATAATAGTAATACTTGTTATTAGGCAATGCAATAAATATAGGTAGTGAAAGTTGTCATTCTTCTGGCAGCAGCTCTCCAGATCCGTTCAGTGAATGATAGCAGTTCTTCGGAGTTTAATTTACATGAGAAAGTGCAAAGAAAAAGGAAATGCGAAAAAAGTGAACATCATAATAAACGACAAAAATGGCAAAAAAAATTGCGAAGCTCAGGGTATTCGTATTCATCGATTTATAATTCTTCAAAGACAATAAAAGAGAGGCGGTTGCGAGAAGCTTGCGGAGAAAAGTGTCGCCTTCAATGTAGTAAAAAAATAACACAAACATCGCGCTATGAAATATTTCAAAAATACTGGGATATGATTAGCTTGCACAGACAAAGAGTAAGTTCTAAACCCATTTTTCAATTCTAATACCAAACTTACTTGTTTGTAATTATTTCAGGTTATCTTGTGTTTATTTGGGAAAGCTGCCACTGTCGGAAAATAAAAGAGAGGATATTATGGACCTAGTCAAGAAAAACATAATCCCTAAAAAGTATTACGATTCATACTACAAAAATTTAATAGGGAATTAATATAATAAAATATATATTTTAAACTTATTAGCATTCATTTAGCTTTAAAAAACTTTGTTAACTTTAGTCTTTTTTAATTTCTTGTTTATCATTTTATTAAAAAATGTATTAAATACAGCAATAAATTTCATGTAAAAAACATAACTCAAAATATTTACATCATGTAAACAAAAATAATTCAAGAAAATGATAGTAACTAAAAAAATCGCTTTTCTATCTGCAGACAATAAACAAATAAAAAGGTTATATGGTGCAATACAATAATTGATGGGTTTTCTAAATATTGCATAACTTTTGTTAATGAAGACTTCCTTAAGAATTAAGAAAACAGTTTTTTGTCTCTCCTGAAAACTTTGAAGCTTTTAAGTTAATACAGTATTGTTGAACGAGTGCGATATAATTAAATAATTGATTGACTGAAAAAATATCTGTATCAAAAAACTTAAATTCGTTAAAATTTAGAAAAATTTAAAATTATACTTTTATTAATTTTTTTTAAATGAAAATTTTCTAGATCATTTCAGCTCGATTGGATGAAAGGAAAATAGTTAAAAATCAATCAAAAGTTTTTTGCTGCTACGGCCATTGGTCCGATCCCGTCCAGTTTTTGTCGAACTAACATTAATAACTCATGATTCACACAAAGCCCGAAGGCTTTCTGTATTATAGTACTCCAGCTATATTATATCAAATATTTATACTGTATGGAGCCGCCACGCCCACTGATCTCATCCAGCCTATTTTTTGTTAGGTCATTTTTATCATCGCCAAGGGTCTGCCTGCAAAACTTCAGTTCGATTGGATCACGGGATAGGGCTAAAAATTGATCCAAAATTTTTTCGGCAGACAAAATGACACTACGAGTTAAAATAAAGGTAGCAAAAGTAAAACAAGTAAGGATGTTAAATTCGGCTATGCCGCATCTTTCACACTCTTCATCTGGGTCTTACGCTTCCATTAATATCTTGACATATTGCACTGTAATGTAAATTGGGGACTTAGCTCTAAACCGGAACCAAACTGTGTACACTTAATGGCGATCAGATCGTTAACATTGTACTCCCTTTCAGGTATTCGATTTTTATTAAAATAACGTTTATTTTCCTGCTGTATCTTTAGGATATTTTCATGTCCTTCTCCTCGTAGTAGTACATCACTTTATTGTTGAGTTCGTTCACTACTGTTTTCTGTAATATTGCTCGGCTATCTGGATTATATTTTATTTTCATTTCCAGACTAGTAAGTATCTTAAACGGTGTATTTCCAGTACTTCTAGTAGGAGCGTTATTTATAACTTGTTGCACTTTATCAACATAACGATACCAATTCTGTGGTTTCTCGATACACAATTTTGTCAGCATTGGGACGATAATTCAGTGAATCCTTTCCACCTTTCTGTTGCACGAGGTACACCAGTTGCAATTAACAAATGTTGGATACCTACCTCTTCGCAATACTCCTTGAATCCATTTGAGGTAAAGGCGGTGGCTCCATCCGTAATCACCCGTACCGGATTGCCATATTGTACCGATTGTTTATGCATACGATCAATAACATTATTAGTGCCAGTGATTTTCGTCGGATAACGTCAGACGAATTTAGAAATCGCATCCACAACAACTAAGATATGGTTATATTGCTTTTTTGTTACTTCCATGGGACCAACGTTGTCCACGTGATAAGACATCAAGGGTTTGTCTGCCTTATCAATTGATTCTGCCGTAGCACACTCAATGCGACTTTTCACGATACCTTCTGCTTTTTTATTTAATTTTGGAATGTATAATGTCTTTTCAACTAAATCTTGGGTTTTTCGAGTAACAAAATGTGTCCCTGGTAGTGCACTATTTCTATATAATCGCGTTCCATACTAGATGGTATTACAATAAGCTCCTTGGTTGAATCTTTATAGACGATTCCGTATTTCAGATAATAATCTTTATAGTCTTCATTTTCAAGTATCTTACTTATGGCCCTAATCCAGTCATCCTTTAATTGGGCATCCCTTATTCTATGACGCAGAGAATCTTCCATCATTAAGCATGAAACTATACTGACTGCATCTACATGTCGCATTTTAGAACGGGATCTGTGCTCAGTAACATAGTCAAATTCTTGCAGAAATAGTGCTCATCTATATATTCTTAATGGTACGTTTTGTTTTCGCATAGTCATTGCAAATGCATTGCAATCAGTTAGAATTTTGATCTTCATGTTTAGCAAATATATTCGCCATTTCTTCAAAGCCTCTTTAATGGCTAATATTTGTAATTCGTTGGAATGATATTTTTATTCCGCTGGCGTAGTTCTGCGGATCATATATTGTATTGGGTTAATTAGGTGGTCTTTGGAGTGCTTTTGTAGAAGAACTGCACCATAGCCGTGCATGCTTGCATCAGTGTGTATCTCCGTCTTAACCTTATGGTTGTATAGTCTCAACACAGATGAACGAACCAATAACACCTTCAGCTGTTGGAACGCTACTATTTCCTCATCCTTCATCTTAAATTTCACATCCTTTCGCAATAAGTCAGAAAGTGGTTTAGCAACAACAGCGTAAATTGGTATAAATCTGCGGAAGTGGGATGTTAAGCCCAAAAACCTTTGCACTGCTTTTCTATCCCTAGGTACTGGAAACTTTTCAACATCAGTTGTCTTCTCTTCAGAAGGTAAAATCGTAGAATTTTCCAGTATGCAACCCTATTCTGTCAATTTAACCTGCAAACCCTCTACAGTTAGTGTCAGAATATCAATAAGTTCCATTTCGCTTTGCAAGCTTCAATAAAATACAAATTGAGTAAAATATTTAAATATAAAATAAGATAAAATTCCGTCCTGTATTTTAACAAAATGTGCTGATGTTTTAGCTGTACTATTAACACTCATATTTAATATCTCAATTAAATACGGTTATTTTCCCATTATGTGGAAGGAATCATTCATTATTCCACTATTCAAATCTGGTAACAAGGCTGATATTACTAATTATCGTGGAATTGCAAAATTAAGTATTATACCTAAAATTTTTGAAAAAATTAGAATGGATTACACAAGGGAACAAAATTGAACTTTTTTTGTGTTGATTTGAAATTTATAGCAAATTTTTACTAATTTGAGGTCGCTGATTTCAAATCTGCACTTGGTTTTTTTCTATCAGCTCGACTTTTCGAGATATACCGTTATGTTCAAAATTAAGGCACTTCCGCTACATATATTGGAATAACTTGAAAACGGTTCACCATATTAAATTAAAAAAAAAATCCGAAACTCGCAAACAATATTCTCTTAAAGCCGTGCTTACTTTGTTTTTAAATTTTCCAAGTAGTTTTAGAGATATCGTTCAAGTTTTGAAAAAAAAATTAAAATTTTAAAAAAAAAAACATTTTTTTTGTTCTTTAAAAATTCCTAAAAAATAAAAATGGGACAAAGATCACAGTTTTGGTCTACAAACAGTTAGTTAAATATATTTCGAATAAAATGAGCTTTATTTCATTGCAATCGGTGCACAACTTTTGATTTTGTTCACGATTTACTGAATTGATATAAATCGCGATTTCCATACAAAAATAAAATTTTCTAATGTGTAAGTGTTTGTATGTAATAAGTTAGTTTTTTATGATTCTAAGAATTAAAAAAATTAAGTAATAAAAAAAGATTATTTCATTTTTATGGTCAGCTATACTTTTTAATTTAGCACAAAAAGAGAATTTTAAAGAAAAATAAAAAATTTTAATACACAAATATTACAATGTAATTACAACTCATCGAAAAATTTTCTTTTATAAGATTTTCTTAAATAACCTTGTTTAGAGGGATTTGTTTTAATGCTCCAGCAATAGTCCGCCATCATATGCTTATCCCAGTGACCCTGGTACCGCTCCTCTATAGTGCGGATATCTTGATGGAAACGTTCACCTTGTTCTTCACTGAAGTCTCCAAGATTTTCAGGGAAACAATCCAAATGACTGTGTAGGTAGTGCACCTTAATGCTCATATTACAACCAAGCTGCTTGAAATGTGACAACATGTTATCCACGTGGTCCGAATAGTGCTCACCCTTTTTGTTTCCCAGGAAATTGCGCACTATCCAAACAAATTCATTCCAAGCATTTCTTTCAATATCTGTCATGGAATTACTAAAATTTTCATCATTGATTAATTTTTTGATTTGAGGGCCATCAAAAATTCCAGCTTTCAGTTTCTCCGAACTCAAATTGTTGAACTTTTTACTGATATATCTAAAACAATCACCGTCCTTGTTGAGAGCTTTGACAAATTGTTTCATAAGTCCTAGCTTGATATGGAGAGGTGGCAGTATTATGCGATCCCTGGGCACAAGTGGTTGATTAACTATATTGTGGTTTCCTGGAACCATAGCTTCCCTCGAAGGCCAGTCTTTCTTACTCCAGTGTTCAGATCTGCTATCCCATAAACAAATGAAACACGGATATTTTGTGTAGCCACCTTGTTGGCCTAGAAGAAAATTCACCATTTTTAGATCCACACAAATTATTTATAACTGAGGCAATTGTAGAATATTCTTCTTTAGCTTTAGTGGAATGTGCAATGGGCAACGAACCCAATTTATTACCGTTATGCAGAAGTACACATTTTAGGCTGCGTTTAGAAGAATCTATAAATAGTCGCCAGTCATTTGGATCATACTCCTCTAATCCCATCGCTGTTACTAAACCAGGAACATCTGAACAATAAACAAATTCATCGTCTTCGGAAAAGAATGGAAGTAAGTTTTTTTCTCTGTTACGGTAGTATGAAATTGTTGTTCCTTGGGTTAACAGATTTTTTTGCTTTAATCGAGAAGCAAGAATTTCAGATGCATTTTTAGAAAGTCCAAGGTCTCTCACTAAATCACTAAGCTCCTCCTGATTAAATTGCTCGCGTTCAGAAGAAATATCTAAATGCAAGTCATCTGATCCAAATTCAGAAATTGGTGAAGGAACATTTTGTCGTAAGTCGTGGAAATTGTGTGTAGATGTAGATGGTTGTGGTTCTGAATCCTCACTAGAGTACAGGACTGGTTGGGTAATAGACAACACGTTAGGATAAATCCATTTAGACCGGTTTGTTTTATTAATGCCTGTTATGTTGACAGCGCAAAAATAACAATCATCATAATGATTCGAAGGTTCCCGCCAGATCATTGGTGTTTTATACTTGAAGTGGGTCCGTTGCTTGTTTGCCCATAACGTTAAATACTCTACACAGTTTTTACATACAGTATTAGGAATCCAGTACTTGTCACGGGTTTCCATGGTAAATCCGAAGTAGTCAAAATAAATTTTTTTAATAAAATCTGACACACTTTTTCTATTTTTTATAAACGTGTATTCGCCACATATGTTACAAAAATAGTTGGTATTGATTTTACAGGTGTTTCTTGACGTAGCCATTGCACAATTTTGAAGTATATATCAAAGTAACACAATTTTCAATAAATAACACACGGGAACAAAATTGAACTTTTTTGTGTTGACTGATTAAATGTTCAATGTAAAATGATTTATATTTTTTGTCGTTATACTTTTCGCTTTCGTAAACACTTGTTGAATGAGAAAAATTGGTTGAATGAACCCATATAAATACTTAGTAGTTTTTTACTGAAGTACCAAAAAAAATTATATCCACAATTTTATTGACAGTCACTTATGAATGAACACATGTGTTCAGGGGAATTCCTTTAAAAAATCATCCGTTACCAACGGTAAACCACACATCAATAAAAACAAGTGGACTTTTCTTTTTTCTCTTTAATTGACTGTGAACTGACTAGGTGTCATAAAGGGACAATAAAATTTATAGGCGTTATGAGTTTGCTACCGCAACCATAAAAATGAAATAATCTTTTTTTATTACTTAATTTTTTTAATTCTTAGAATCATAAAAAACTAACTTATTACATACAAACACTTACACATTAGAAAATGTTATTTTTGTATGGAAATCGCGATTTATATCAATTCAGTAAATCGTGAATAAAATCAAAAGTTGTGCACCGATTGCAATGAAATAAAGCTCATTTTATTCGAAATATATTTAGCTAACTGTTTGTAGACCAAAACTGCGCTTTTTGTCCCATTTTTATTTTTTAGGAATTTTTAAAGAACAAAAAAAATGTTTTTTTTTAAAAAATTTTAATTTTTTTTTCAAAACTTGAACGATATATCTAAAACTACTTGGAAAATTTAAAAACAAAGTAAGCACGGCTTTAAGAGAATATTGTTTGCGAGTTTCGGATTTTTTTTTTAATTTAATATGGTGAACCGTTTTCAAGTTATTCCAATATATGTAGCGGAAGTGCCTTAATTTTGAACATAACGGTATATCTCGAAAAGTCGAGCTGATAGAAAAAAACCAAGGGCAGATTTGGATTCAGCGTCCCAAATAACCTTAAAAACAATATTCAATTCTTAATCAACAGAACCATTGTTCCCTTGTGTTATCTATGCCATCAAGTAAATACGTTAATTTCTCCCTTCCAACATGGTTTCCAAAAAAGATGTTCAACCTCTACAAATCTATTACAATTTACTACAATTGTCAACCGTGGTTTTCTTGAACGCAAACAAACAGATGCAATTTATACCGACTTCAGCAAGGCTTTTGCTAAAGTCAATCATAAACTTCTTCTTAAGAAATTACATATGATGGGATTTTCAAATCTTTGCGCAAAGTGGATATATTCTTATTTAACCAATAGAACACAAAAAGTATGTTTTAAAAATGTTACTTCAAAGCCGATAGATGTAATGTCGGGAGTACCACAAGGCAGCCATCTTGGACCGCTTCTTTTTTCTTTGTTTATAAACGATCTTCGAATGTTATTCGTTTTTCAAACATCTTGATGTATGCGGATGATGTCAAAATTTTCTTCTGTTATAATCAACACTCCGATCATGTTTTTCTCCAAAATGATTTGAATTCTTTTAATTCTTGGTGTAATTTAAATTTAATGGAGCTAAACCTTAAAAAGTGTAAACATATGCGTTTCGTCAGAAAGATGCCGATATCTGTCAACTATGTGCTGGGTGATTATTGTCTCGATAAAGTAGATAATTTTTTAGATCTTGGTGTTTTATTGGATCATAAACTGACCTTTGTTCCTCATATAACAATTACTGTCAACAAAGCCAGAGGTGTACTTGGTTCCATAAAACGTTGGGCTAAAGAGTTTAATGATCCCTATGTCACCAAAACTTTATATACGTCACTTGTGAGACTTATCCTGGAATATGCTTCTACAATTTGGGACCCAATCTACCAAATTCATGTCGATAGTCTGGAATCTGTGCAGAAACAATTCCTTTTGTTTTATCTTCGGAGTTTAAACTTCAATCCAAGTAATCTTCCATCCTATATCAGCAGACTTGCCCTTATTAAGCTACCAACTTTAAAAAGCCGGAGAACTATGCTAAATATTTCATTTCTTCTTAATATAATTAATGGTGATGTTTGTTCCGGTTCTTTGATTAACAATATATCATTCAACATTCCTCAACGACCAACACGTTACTTCTCACCTTTATCTGTACAGTTCTATATAGCTAATTATGCAAATGCAGACCCTCTCAGGAGAATGTGTATTCAATTTAATGAACTTTGTAGATTTATCGATTTCTCATTAAATACTAATCTAATTAAAGTAAAGTAACTAAAGTAAAATTAAAAAGTAAAATAATATGCTTTCTAAATTCATGAATATCTATGTACTAAAATTAATTTTAAAATGTTTTTCTTTGTAAATGGTCTGTAAGGATTAATTCCATAGACCAATATACGAATAAATAAATAAATAAATAAATAATATGTTAAAGGAAATAATTTAATATGTTGTAATAATAATAATAATTTTAAATGATGTTAAAATTAATATTCATGTATATGATAGAAATCGATCGATTTCAAAAGTGAAAACGATTTTAAAATCGACAACGGTGTGATGAATATCGATCGATTTCATTTTCTAATTTTGTTTCATTCCTTATCATTTCTTTTGAAAATACAAAAACGTATTGACAAGTTGTAGTGAAATAACAATCAAACATTTATGAAATTTATAAGCAAATATTTACAAAATCATTAAATGTTGAATATTTTGGCAGCATCCTATATGTTATTAGAAGAGGATAATAAAAAATGAAAATATAAAGAGGAAAAATTTACGTGACAACTCCACAGAACAAAATGGTTTTTGAAATCGACACTTTAAAATGAAAAATATAAACGCATAACAACTTTAATTGAATTTAATTAGTTTTAGTGTCTAAATCGATTTCCATCACAGACCTGATTACAAATCTTTCATTAAAAATAATTCTCAAGCAAATTTCATTTAATTATTTCATTTAATATTCCCCCTCGGAAAAATTTGAGATCATCCCATTACTTACTTCAAAATTATACTCAGAAAGTTAAAGCTCATAAAATTAAATTTCAAATTCACAAATTTTCTTTAGATACAAACATTATACTCAATATGTTCTTAAAAAAAATCAATACATACACTACAAATGTTTTTGTTTCAATACACCCTAATAAAACAAAAACATGAAATAACATCTAAAGCATCTAACTTTTCTATTCTAAACATGAAATACAGTCTTTCAATATAAACTTCTATACTGAAACATCCTGAAACATTTTCAACTTTTCAAAACATCTATTTAATCTTCGTGCAGCAAACACGCAACTTAATAATTTAATAAGGATAACTTGAAGCAAAACACCAACAAAATAAAATACTTATCGCTCTATCCGTTCATCTGTGAGTGAAGCTTCTCTAAAATACATTGTGTTATACCGCTCTACTGACCTCTTGCATATCGCATACACACAGACGTCTTCTTTTTGACAGCTTAATTTCTTTAAGTTTTCACTCAATTTTGGTTTCTATTGCCCATGCATTCTCATCTATTTTTCTGAAATCTTTTCTTGGCTACTTCTATTCCAAATATCTTCGCTATTTGTTATCCAGATTTCTCTTGGCTACTTCTTTTCCAAATTCCTTTGGCTTTGTCTTCTTCAAATCTTGGGTAGGTTTTTTTTTTTTTTAATTCTCTTTCTTTAAACGCACAATAAATTTATTTTGAGTTGAAAAAAAATTTTACTTTTTTTTTCGTTTGACATAATATTGAAATAATTAGTTTTATTTTTATTATTTTTTGTTTATTTTTTTGGGTGAGCCCCCAACTTGTAGAATGATTATTTTCAGACTGATGTGTATTTTACATTTCCTTGGCAGTTGAATACTAAATTAAATATGAAATACAATAACAAGTACATTAATTCTAAGTACTGACTGACTAATATAGAAATGTAAATAATATGCCTGTCCAACTATGTCAGCGTCCGTCTGTTTCATTTTAACTTCGTCAGTCTGCTATTCTGCACTCGTCTCCCTTTAAGCCTAACCGATCTTCTCAGCCCTTCTTTGTATGATTCCACATGAGTAATAAATTATTACAACAAAAACAAAAATTGTTAACATTATTTAGAGATGTCTCTATATTTTATATTATATCTTGGCACAATGGTGCCCGATGTATCCCATTTTCAATATTAACAATCTCGAGATTATGGCAAAAATATTGTCCTTAGCTGGCCTTAGTTAAATATTTTAATTTGTAATGAGCGTGATTTAAACAGACAGACGGACAGACGTAAAAATGCGATATTACAATTTTTCTAAAAAATTTGATATTTTTAGTGAAAATTTTTTTTTTTGCGTTTTTCTTCCTTTGTGATTTGTGTCTTATATTGCATTTTTGTGTTTTTATCATTTTGCGTTTTAGCTACTTTTCGAATTTGCGTTTTTGTGATCTTGTTTTACTCTGTTCGTACTTTCGTATTCTCAGACTTTCGGTTGAGCGTTTTTTTGTGATTTTGCGTTTTTGCAGTTTTTCGATTGTACGATTTTGCATTTTTGCCATTTTTTTTTTAATTTTTAATTTTACCCATTCCATGCTTTTATAATTTTGCGTTGATACTATATTCCGATTTTATGTTATTGTGATATTGCGTTTCTGTGCTTTTACTTTTTTTGGCTTAATTTTTTTTTTGTGAATTAGCAGTTTTTCTGTCTTGCGGTTTTGCGTTTTTATACCCTATACCACTATGTGGTTTGGGTATAATGACTTTGTGCTGCTGTTTGTAACAACCAAAAATATTTGACCTAGACCCATCTTTAATTATACCGATCGAATCAGAATCACTTTCTGAGTTGATTTAACAATGTCCGTCCGTCCGTCCGTCCGTCTGTGTGTCCATGTAAAGCTTGTAATCAAACTGCAGGTCGCAAATATGAATATATTTTGATGAAATTTGGTATATGAGCTTTTGTCGACCATGGGATGAACGCTATTGAAATTGGTGAGAATCGGTTCATGTTCAGACCTAGCCCCCATACAAATTACCCATATGAAATCGACATAAATTGCCATAAGATCCAAATTGTCATATAGATCTTACTCAAATTGGGTTTGTATGCGTTCATTACATCCACTAATGAGTAGTCCAAAAATGATCCCTTTGACCCCATATGGAGCTGCTTCCCGATCTTCACTTAAATCTATTTCAAAACAAAAATATTGCACTGATTCTTCTCAAATTTTGTTTCTACATATTTTTGCAAAATACAAGAGACTTTACCAAACATGATCAGGATCGGTCCATTTTTGGACCTAGTCCCTTTATAGATATAGCATCCGATATGAACTTTTTCATATCTGCAGCCAAAAAAATTAATAAAAATCCCACTCAAATTTGGTTTTTGCTTATTTTCAATGTCCAGTTAGTTGGGCCTAAGAGATAGGGTTTCTAAACGCATGGTATAGGGAATCGTATAGTCGGTCTAGACCGACTATAATTTTCTTACTTGTTGTTATTTATATATGGGAAAGCTTAGGATTTTTCCTTTAAGAGATTTTTGGTCGCTTAGTGGGATGGGAGTGGGATATCTATCAAAATAAATGTTTTGTAACTCAAGACAACGGTTTTTCAATTTTTCACAAATGCAATATTTTGATTTTTTTCCTATTTGTGTGTAAAACCTTACAAATAAAACTTATACTGAGAAACTAGACAAATTAACCTTTCCGAAGGTATGTAACATACCTTCATAACATAACAGAAGAGAATGGTTATCTGTAACCTGAAAGAGTTATTTGCAACATATCATTCTGAACACGAGGATGTTAGAATTGGCTTCACGAAATTAACCCAAATGAGACCAAAACATTGCGTTTTGGCAGAAAGCAGCGGAACTCACACAGTATGCGTTTGCATTTACCATGAAAATGTTAAACTGATGTTGAAGGAAATCAACTTAAAGTATTTAACAGATGATTCGGCAGAAGATTTACACGATTACCGCGATTGCCTTAAATTGACTATGTGTCCTAATGCAACAACTTCTTGCCACTTAGGTGAATGTACCAATTGCTCGAAAACCACATTCATCAAAGAAAATTTAATCAACTCTTTAGATCGAGAACATATAGAGGAGGCCAAATTGATTCTTGGATTCAGACTGACAGATGCACATTGAAAACAATCATTTTAAATGTGGATGATTTTGTGGAAGAAATGTGTACAGGATTGCTAAACTTGAGAAACCATGACTTTTTATTCAAAGAGCAATGGTCATTCTTCAAGGATTTGAAGATACATTTGAAGTCTGGTGAATTCGTTATTTCATATGATTTCGCAGAAAACTATAAATATGTTCTTCAGGATACCATACAAGCATTCCACTTCAATAACGACCAAGCAACTATATTCACAGTAGTTATTTACTACATGAAAGATGAAAAACTGGAACACAAAAGTATGGCAATCATATGCGACGATTTAAAACACGATACCGTTGCAGTTTATGAGTACCAGAAGAGAATACTAAAATTTCTAAAATCTAAATTTACAGTAAAGAAGGTATACTACGTTTCGGACGGAGCTCGTTAACATTTTAAAAACAAAAGTAGCTTGGCAAATCTTATGGCCCATGAAAAAGATTTTGGAATGCCAGCTGAGTGGCATTTTCATCCTACTGCTCATGGTAAAGGAGCATGTGATGGTATTGGAGCAAACCTTAAAAGAAATGCAGCGAAATATAGCCTCCAGTGCTCTCATCAAGATCGCATCTTAGATGCGACTGCTTTATTCCATTGGGCAAAGAGTTATTGTAAAGAAACTAAAATAGTTTTTAGTAGGAAAGAGGATCATCAGGAAACATTGAAAACACTGAAGAACAGATGCTGCGGTAACAATCGATGGCACCGCCCAATACCATGCTTTTATACCGCTTGTCGATGGAAGACTCAAGTTGAAAAAGTTTTCTGCCTCTATTCAATGCGATTTCTTTCCAAAGACAACAAATAAACCAGCAGCGAAATCAACAGCTGAATCTAGTAACGCCAAGAAAAGATTGACAAAAAAACGCAGTAAATAAAGGCGGCAAAAAAGCTGGATGAAAGACTGGGTATTTAAAAATTTACAAGACTGAAATACTTCATCAGCTACAATAAATTAAGTATAAAAATAGTAATGATATAAATGGATCTAAAGCAATTAAGATTAAATTTTAATAAATTATTTATCTTTTTATTTTTAATATTATTACTATTATACATTAATAATTATTAATTAATTAAAAATAAATAAAAAATAATAATTTTTCAAAAAGCTATTTTTTTCCTGAGGTTAGTTAGGTATGTTATATACCTTCGGAAAGTTTAGTTTCTCTAGTTTCTCAGTATGTTTTATTTGTAAGGTTTTACACACAAATAGGAAAAAAAATCAAAATAGTGCATTTGTAAAAAAGTCTTGAGTTACAAAAAATTTATTTTGATAGATATCCCACTCCCATCCCACTAAGCGACCAAAAAGTTCTTAAAGGAAAAATCCTAAGTTTTCTTATGAAAAAAAAAAAAAAATGCCCTTTTTGAAAAAAAGGCAAAAAATGCTTTAATTTGGCAAAAAAAAAGTCTACAATTTTTTTTTTTTTTTTTTAATATTTTTTTCCGAAATATTGAAGAAAAAGCTATCTAAACTCTTTAGGAGAAAATTTTCTAAGAACAATAGGTAATAAGTTACATGGATGAGAAAAACACCTGTTTGGCCAAAATGTCAAATTTTGATTCCCTCTAACTCAGAGAGATATGGACCGATCTTGTTGAAAAATTGTGTCTAAACTACTATCCAATAGGAGTAACCTTGGTGCAAATTTCATCCCGATCGGAAGACATCGGTTTCAAAAGTTGGTGCACTTGACATGAAATCCCCCATATAAATTTTGCATTTTTGTTATTTGGCTTCTTTTAGGGCTTTTTTATTTGCGGTTTTGCTAATTTTCGGTGTTGGATTTTTGAGATCTTGCACTTCTACTTTGGCGTTATCGCTAATTTGTAATTTTGCATTTTTAGTTTTAATAATTTTATTTTTTGCACTTTTCGATTTTGCAATTTTGCGTTTTCGTGATTTTTGTATTTTGCGTTATTGCTATTTGTCAGTTTTTACCATTTTGCATTTTTTGCAATTTTCCTATTTTGCGTTTTTACGATGTCGCATTTTTAAGTTTATGTATTTTTACTTATTTGTGCTTTTGTGTTTTTTGTAATTCTGCGTTTTTGCAGTTGCGCTATCGAATCAGCGAGTCAGTGATGAGCGTAACTATATATTAAGATTTTCGCAACCTAAGTAGCATATGATGTGATTATTACGTAATTCGGTCAATTGGTTTGGCTGTGACGCTAGTTCACGTACCAAAGATTTGATAAGATATGTTATAAATTTAATCGATATTATAATTTTGCGATCTATTTGAGTTAATATGGGAAATGAATATTATGTGGATACTCTGTTCAAGAATACTCCATATACGAAACATATACCGATGTAACTTTTTCAGTCTTAAACCGAATTTGACCAAAGATACCTCATTTGAAATGTATTTGGCTTTAGCTATCCACCAGATTTACAAATTTGAACCATCTGGAACATTTTTTCTTAAATAAAATTCATTTGAAGTTGCTACTACCACATATATAAAATTATACAATGTTGTGTGTGTGTTTGTTAAACTTGTTAATAATATTTGCATATCATACGCCCTGTGTTGAATTTTGAATTGCCTAAAATTAGCATACCTTTAGGTGGCATACGAGGTGGTTCAAACACCTTTAGGCTCTTATTTCTGTGTGTTCAACAAATATTTATAATGAAATAAACTTAATGCATTAAATAGATTAAAGAAACACTGACATAAATTAATTGAATGAAAAAATAAAACTTTCTTGAATTTGCAGTCGAATTTCGAGGGCTGGGCTCTGTAAGTATTTGATGTATTTAGAAAGGTTTCGTTGAATATCGCGGAGGCAGCTTTAAATGGAGACTATGGCCCGCAAAGTTTATATTTGCACTAAGGATTTATAATTTTAATTAAGACAAATAAACTAAATTTAGCAAAGATTTAGTTATCTTAGTGTATCTTAGCAAATTTAGGGTCGATTTTAGAGTATTTTAAGTAGAATTAATAAGGTACATTTGTTTGGGTGAACTTCCACAGATCAGCAAATTCCGTTACATTTGCTCAAGCAATTTATTAGGACACACTGACGTACGAACGGAAGGACATGGCTGCACCGATGCTTCAATCCGCTTAGTAGAAGGTGAGTGATATAATCCAGAATTTTTGGTAATTAAATTTAAAAGTACAATTTAATTATAGCCTGTCCACAGATTGGTATGAGATATAAAAATTAACTTTTTGTTGAAATAAACATATTTTATTAAATACTATTACGATCTTTTCACCAGTGGAAGAAGTAAAGTAAGAATAAGTCTTTTTTAACATCTTTTTTTTATAAGATAATTCTGATTTTATTATTTCCGTTTCTATTTTAACAGTCAAAGGCGTTGCTGCAAAAACGTATACTTTTACTTTAGACATTTATATGTATGTAAGTATTTGTACACATAATAAAAAGAAACCTGTGATAGCAAAAAAAGACATACTCGTATACTCGTACAAATAAAATTCATGATTTCATATGTTCATGGCTCTACCACAATTGAAGAAGAACAGCAAATAGAAATGATTTTGATGTCCCCTTTAAGTCTTATTAAAGTGTCGTCTTAATAAAATAAGTCACAAACAAAATAATATAATTTTACTTAACTAAAAGCATATATAGTCATGTAGTTATCCCTAATAACAATCACATAAACTATTTTTTCGTCATGGTTATTTTGTTAGAGAAATATTGTGGATATACATATCTGTGTTTGAGCTAATATATGTGAACGATTGAATAAGTGGCTAATGAATAATGTTTTTTTCATTATTTTATTTTGTTTTGCTTTTCCGGACATGGTGTTAATTTGTATTGATGTGTTTAACATTTAAATGCTAATAGATACAAAAATGGGAAAAATAATGTGTGTTCCTTACATCTATTAATTAATAGTCCAAAAGTAAATCTTGTAGGACAATGCTTAGACAGAGCCCTCATATAAAGCTGCTTTTCGATCTCCACTTTAATCTATCAAAAAACAAAAAAATTGCACAGATTTTCTCAAATGTGGTTTGTATATCTTTTTGCAAAAAATTTTTGATCGTATCAAATATGGTCAGGATCGGTCCATTTTTCGATATAGTACCCATACAGCATCCGATATGTACTGTTTCATATTCGAAGGCAAACTAATTAACTGCAACTAGCAGAGCCCCAGCCCTCGAAATTGGAGTGCAAATTCTAGGAAATATAATTTTTTCCTTCAATTTATTTCTTTCAATGTTTTTTGTTCATTAAATACAGTTTAGTTTAGTATTTAGTTCATTAAATTTATTTCATTATAAATATTGGTTGAACATACAAAAATGAGAGCCTAAAGTTATTTGAACCAACTTGTATGCCACCGAAAACTATGTGATTTTTAGGCAATTCTCAATTAAACACAGGGCGTGTTATATGTATATATTATAATGAAATTCGATTACGTTATTGTCGATATAGGTTTTTTCCAAAATTATTTCTCAATTCATATACAATTTTGCAAACAAATTAACAAATTTAATAAACACACACACAACTTTGTATTATTTTATGTATGCATTAGTAGCAATTTTAAATGAATTAAAAAAAAAAAAATTCCCGAAGATGCAAATCTGTAAATCTGGTAGACAGCTAAAAAGAAATACCTTTCAAATGAGAAATGTTCGCTCAAAATCGGTTTAAAACTGTCAAAGTTACATCGATTACAAGAAATCGCCTTGCCTATTAATAACAACTAGCAGATTCCAGCGCTCGAAATTCAAATGCAATTTCTAGTTATCTCTATTTTTCAACTTAGCCAATTCACAAACCAACACTTTTTTGGTTTATTATTATTGTGAACGGAAATAACAAGCTCATTAGCAAAACATTAACCAATTTAATAAACACATACATAGCATATGCATAATTTTATATATGTGCTAATGGCAATTTTAAATGCAATTTACTCAAAATAAGGGAACAAATTTAAAAATCTGTAAATCTTAAAAACAGCTACAGAGAAATACTTTTCAAATAATATATGTTTGGTCAAAATAGGGATAAAACGGTAGAACAAGACATCGGTCACAAGAAATCGCCTAGCCTATTAATATTAGGGAAGATAATAACAATGAATCTCAAATTTGGTTTATGCTTATTTTCTGTATCCAATTAGTTGGACCTAAGATATAGGCCTTTTAAACGCATGGTATATGAAATATGTGTCAGTTATTATTCTTAATGGCAACTCACTTCATTTGTTATTAGCTTGATTAAAATGAGTGACGAAATAAAAGTACGAACGAATTGAATACTTTCAACAAAAGCCATCTGGTCCAACATAAAAGTTGGTCAAAGAATTAAAGTTCTGTCGCTAAACTGTTTTGAATATTATTAAAAAGTATCAAGAGAATTTAACCATTGATAGGAAACCATCTTCGGGAGGCAGGTCTACATGATGGCCTAAGAAAATAGAAAGCATAGGTATTGAAAAGAGCTATCAAAAGAGCTGTTTATCCCAGTTCTTGAAAAATTAAAGCCAATTCAGGTTTGAAGACATACAAAATCCAAAAAGTTCCAGACTGAAACGCTGCAGAGAATTTACAGGCCTAAAACAGAGCACGGAAATTAAAATCAGGTTTCATAAAATAATAATCCTACTGCATAATGGATGACGAAACGCATGAAATGGTAGACTTTTCGCAGCTTCCAAGTCAAAGTTTTTATGTGGCTATGGAAATGTCAAAGATAAGTTAAGATTCCAAAAGCAGACAAAATTTATAAACGAAAAGTTCCTAGTAGTTGCGGCAAAAGCAGCAAATCGTTTATGGAACGGGCTTTCTAAATACAGAATTTAGTTTTAAAAAGTGTTTCCAAAGAAGACTACTTCCATTTATAAGCCAACACAATGCGTCCATTATGATGTCCCAAAACAGGTTCCCATTCATTTTTTGAAAGCTTATAGGCTAAAGTATTTTCGTGATTTTTTTTCAGATTTTTCGGAAGAGGTTTAGAGGTCGCTAAAGTCGAATTTTATCCAAAAATCGGGATTCCCGGACATTTTTTGAGTTTTACTTATTACTGGGCCCATAACCACGATTTAATTTGTTACAGAGTGAATATTTTAAAAGAAGAATATTCAAGCTTTACTCTTCTGTGTAGAAATCGTAAGTTTCGCTAATTTTTTTGCTCATTTGGGTCCACTTGATGACATTTTTTTCGTAAATTTTGCATAAATTTTGAAAGTAATGCCTTTTAATTTTTAAAATTTCTGTCAAAGTTAACTAATGACGCAGTTTAAAATGTAGATAAAGGCTGAGTCATTAAAAAAAAAAATATTAAATTTGCTCTTACCGTTCCAAAGTTATATCCTTTTTACGCTTTGTACCCATTTTGTGAAATTAAAAATATTCTAAGGCGTTTTTGCCAGTTATGCATTCGATTTGGGGCAATTCCATAAAAATGTCAACTTTTATGAAAAATTTTGTTTTTTCATTTATATGAAGTAAGTTTAAAAATATATTAAAATATGTTCCAAGTTACATTATGTAAATTCTTACAAGTATCCCAGATAATAAAATAATTATAAAATTTATTTGTTTACTCAATTGTCTTTTAATACATGTTTAAAAGTCATTCTGTCACAGTCATTCCATCACGTCAAATAATAGTTAGTAACTTCAACACTATTACAAGAAAGTTGCTCTAAACTATAATTTTATATTGCTTATATATCATATGTAAAATATGAGTTAGTTTAAAAACTGATTAGCTTCTTATGGTAGCAAAAATGTCATTCCGTCACACAATGAGAAATTAGTCAAAAATAAAAGAATAAAATAGTGAAAAAATTGTTCATGAGCATTTTTTTAAATCTCTTAATCATTAACAATAATTTTCAAACTGAAGAATGAATTTCCAATTGAAAATAGCTTTGTGGAAAAGCCTTAACTTCAATTTTACAACTCAAAATGTCATTCCGTCACATATGGAATTGCCCTTTGTTTTAATTTTATTTTTTCTTTTCAAATATTAAATCTGGGTAGTTCTGTTGCAATGAGAGTAAATATGGTTGATTTTGAAATTTTTTGCAACTCCCCCAAACTCGAGGCAGCTTACTTCTCATACCCAAAATATATTAAAAAATTATTTTTTTTTTGCTTTGCAATTATTTATTAGAGCTTTTGCGATGTAGTTATAAATTCTGAAAGTCTGTTTCAGAAGTTGTTACATTTATATAAGAATGAGCCATGGCCACGCCGCACAGTACGTTGAGCCCATACAAAAGTGAGGAAAAAATACAAGGAGTCGTTCGATTGTTATGAAATTTTGTACGATTATAAACTTTTGGTCGCTGATTTCAAAAATTAAATCTGATTTGACGTAACTCAATTATTTGAGCAAAAAATAAGGTTCAAAAATAAAAAATTCAAATTTTCCCGTTTTAAGTTTAATATTAATGTTATTAAAACCACAAAAAAAAGAAACAAAAATTGTTTTTGTAAGACTGAAGCTTTTACTTTTTAATATTTAGTCGCAGTTCACACACGACGATTTTAGTTGCCCAATTCTTGAGTTTATAGATGTTTGCGGTGAGGGGAATAAAAAGGGAAAAATAATTGCCGGTTCTCGGCTATTTCAAGCAATTCTCTCATTCGCTTTTTTTTTGGTTGAACATTTGACATTTTTTTCATTCGGTGTTTCGCCTCTTGGTGTGAATAATTCGTAATTATTGTTTACTTTATTAAAATGGCGTTTAAATGGAATCGGGACTTAATTGAAATTTAATTACTTTAATAACTTTAACATTTCATTTATTATGTTAAATACAAAGAATATTTGGATCGGGACTAGAGCACATGTGTCAAATTATAAGAAAATAAAAGCAAAACAAAACAGTAAAATTGCCGAAGAAATTGTCGTGTGTGGACATAAAAGCAAGTTCAAAAGAGAATTTCCAAAAACTTGCGCAATAAAAATTGCCTTGTGTGACCCCCGACTTAAAGAGGCAATAAACGCTTATAATTAAAATTAGCAAGTATTGTATAACATAAAATAAAAGTTGTTAAATAATTGTGACATTTTAGATAAGAAAAACATCTTGGAAAATATCAAGTGTAGACCATATCGATATCTCGAAGAATCGGAAAAAGTCGGATGAGGTAAAATAACATTCTGAAAGATAACAAATCATACAAAAATAAAATGTAAAAATTAAACTGGACATATTTGGACATTTTTTTTTCTTGACTGGCAAAAACAAAACATTTTTCATAATATTTTCATAATTTTTTGATAATTTTAACATATTTTTTTTTAAATATTTCCATTTTTTTCCATACATTGAAATAAATCTATTTTTCCTCGTTATGTTTTTAAACATTTAAAAATTAATTAATTTAAATTTTTGGGTTAATGCGCAAAATCGAAAAGTCCACAAAAATAAAAACGCTTAAAAAGCTTTAACTTTAAAAGGCTGTAGCTTATTCAAAACTTCTTATATTGCAATGGAAATTTGGATTCTTCTTAATTAAAGTATTTCCTATCCAATTTGTTAGCTTTTGTAACCTAAAAATTTTTGATTTATTCCTACTGATCAACGTACTGTGCGCCGCGTTCTGCGACATCATTTACCACGTGTAATTGCTGAACTTTATTCTTTGCTTCACTAAAGTATTTGTTGTTATGCCATTTTTCCGGATCTGTTTGTAAAAAATTAACAGATATGTTGCAGGCTTCATATATTAAATCTTGAATTTGTTTATTTTTAAGCATGTTTTTGGATAATACTGCTTTTACTAATTCTTTGCCGTTACTTGGTACGTGTAGATTTCAGACCATTAAACGCAACGTTTTGGTGTCGATACGTTCAACGCTAAGGCAGCCAACTTCGGGGATAGGTACCACTGGTGCCCCAGAAAAGTTTTCAACGGGCGCGTGCGATTGATTCGTTGAAGCTTTTATAGTTATCCAATTGCTTCAATAAACTTAATTCATTGAGAGGAGCGTATCTAGGGCACTGGTATATGTACCAATTTTTGATGTATATTCTCAAAAAAATGCAGTAAATTTAAGCAAGGCGTCAATTTTTAAAGTGTTTATGACGAAAAATGCATATTTTTAATAAGTATATAATTTTCATCATCCGACGTGTCCGATTAATGGCTCCAGGAGGTTTTATTGTCCGATGGGGCTCAGATCTATCACCCAAAAATATAAGGCTCAGTTGAAACAGTTCTTTGTAATCTTCTCTTGGTTGCATTTCCTCAAGCTGCGCTTTTATAAAAATTTTTACATCTTCGCGTATACACATTTTCAACA
The DNA here is from genome assembly GCA_963682025.1 of Cordilura impudica. NCBI lineage: Eukaryota > Metazoa > Arthropoda > Insecta > Diptera > Scathophagidae > Cordilura > Cordilura impudica. The sequence goes on along the minus strand of OY821519.1, from coordinate 198,165,195 downwards.
ATTTTGTGGCTGATGCAGTCGGAAAAATTGCCCTTGTCAATGGACTCCCAACTTTGCTGAAAAGTGGCGAAGACTTTGATTTGTGGTGATGTTGTCTGTTCTTCAATATCAAGTGCCTTAAACGCTTTTGGCAAAGTTAAACACATGCCCCAATTCGACATCCTGCATTGGAACTTGTTGTGTCGGCACACATACATTTAATACTCTCAGTTAAGTTCCAGGTTTTTAGCATTTGAAACACTGCCTCGGCTTGATGTTCTCCCCCTCCGGGTGAAGTGGTACTACTCCCAGAAGCTTGGTATCGAAATTTCCGGTTGCACTAATTAAAAGCCGATAATTTTTTTTCTTTTTTTTGAATCGGGCATTATCTTTCCATCCCAATGCACTGTAATGAAATTGGACGCCTCAAACGATTTCTTAATAGACTCTGCGGCAGTCCTTCGCTGTTTCTGACGTTCCCTCCAAATTGAACTCTATGAGCATGCAGGTCTGCTGTGTCCAGGGTCTGAGCAGGAATTCACTACAAGTGCGGCTTTGCTGCAACTAATTTCAGTTCTGTCCAGACCTGCGGAAAACTGTTGCTTATTTGAGGAAGTACAAAATTCTTTTTGGAGTAGTTTTATTGCTGGCTCATTTTCTGAATCATTATCATTATCATCTTCATCATCATCGCTATTAACGCTGCAGCTATCTATGTTTGCAACAGATTCCAGTTTTGTCTTCCGGACCTGCTTTGAAGTTGGAGGTTTTGCGGAAGGTTGAACTATTGTGCTGAATATGCATCTTAAGTTGTGCATGAAGTTTTTTTGTTTTTCAATTTGTCGTTTACTTTTCGAAAATTTATTCTTATGTAACGATAACCGCTTTGAGTGCAATTTTATTACATCGCGTGCAATGTGTTGAACCTTTTGATTCGTTTCCCACAAATCCTTAAAATTGTTTGCAATTTTTCTGGCGCTTTTTGATATCGTGTATTTTTCGACCAAATTTAATTTGAAAAATCGTTGCATTATTTGCATTTTCGTTGGCTGTTCAGCAGGATCAAAGGCGTCAATCATTTTGCCCACAAGTCTTGTTTTCAACAAAGCCATATCTATTTTTTAACGCTATTTTCACTATTTTAAAAATTACACACTTTATAACTTTTCACTATCACTTGAAAAATAACAATGACAAACAAATGTTAAAAAACAAATTTATATACCCATAGAGCCTTATATTCAACAATATCATCTCTATATGGGTGGTATAAGTATTGACGAATCGGATACGCTTGATGTTAGTTGCAATGTCATTGATGTTAGTTGCAATGTCAGTTTTGGTTTTCCAAAACGATGCAAAAACTATTTCGCTCCTTCTGATCTCCTTAAAATCTTTACCATTTACATCTGACCGAAAATGGAATACAACTCCCATATATTTTTGAGCTACTGGACCGTGTACAAAGGACGGTGTTGATGCTCATTAATGACAGTAGGGCATTTAGCTCTAACATCATCGGAATGTGGATTGTGTTATACTGTTCTATAAGTACTAATATAGGAAATGGTCTTCTGAGATTTGCGAACTCATTCCAAATGCCCGGGTTTCAATTCATTCTACCCGCTTTTCTAGTAGATCACATCCGCTTCCTTTATTATTCGAACTAGCCGTATGTGGAATAAACTCCAACACAAGTCTTTACTGACAGTTTTAATCTAATAAAATTTAATTCAAATATCCACAAACACTACTCCCTATTTCCTTCTTCCCATAGCCATCACGCAATGTACTGCATTTGTTGGGTGAAAATACTTGATTTCAAGAGTGGATTGTGCAATTTGTAAGGTTTTTCCCATACTCAAGAGGTTTTTTTGTTCTTGACTTTACTGATAATATTATGTCTTCCTGGTAAATAGGCCATAATTTGGTATAATATTTTTAACATATTCATTTATTTTAGTACTTAATACTATATGAGGTAGTAAGCCGTTACTCATTTAATTCATTCCCTAATCCCTACATTGATTCCTTCCTTGTTTAGTTGTTCCATGTAACCGTATTAGTTAGTAGGAAAACCTAAACTATATTAACTATTTTCTAGCAATTCTTAAAGAAATAACGTTAATACATTATAAAGAATATATATCGCATACCTAATCTAACAATTGTAACGCAAAAAAAAGAACTGGGTAAAACAGAGCTGGAAAAAATAAGGAATAAATATAGAAATATGAATAGAAGAAAAAAAAAACTCAATTGAACTTGAGGCTCTCATTATTGGAATTTCACTGAAATTTGGATCACTGCTATATATAAGCCCACAACTGCTTAGAAGTTAAATGCATAACTCAGATATCCACCTGGACACGTATGTTTGCATTTCCAAATGTACGTACAAAAAACAATTGTATGTGACTGAAATGTATAAACTAGAAAATATCCTAAAAAATAAATGTTATTTTTTACAACATCGCAAACCGCACGTTTTGTAGTATTAGTTGGTATTCTTGGTTACTTAAACAGTACGACATTTTCAAAAAGTACTATTCCAATTGTGCTATTGAGAATTGACAGACAGATGGACGAACGCATGAATGTTTACCGTTAAATCGACTCAGAAAATGATTCTGAGCCGGTCGGTATAATAATTTTGGTTATTAACAACATCAGTACTAACTCAATGTACCCTGATCACAGAGCGGAATAAGGCATAAAAAAAGTTTTATTGTTTTGTTTTTTTAATTTAGAAAAATATCTTTTATCGGAATGATATACCTAATTAATATAATGCTTTAAAAAAAAATATCGAGGGATTGATAACAAAAAGGCGTATCTTTTATATTTCGACAGGCCCTTCGATTGTTTGTTATTAAATTGTTTTATGACCAGTTATCTTGAGTTTATGTTACTTCTTTTGGGCAAAGATGGTCAGCTTATAAGTTTTAAATAAAATAAATTAAAACAAAATTTATTTCATCTCCACTCTACGTTTCGTTGACAGTTTTTCAACAACAACAGCAATAAATGAAATAAAGAGAATAGAAATCAATTTACATACAAAAATTCTAAATGTTGAAATTATCACAAAATTAATACACAATGCGATCAGACACATAGAAAGAAAATCAACAAGACACTGAACGAACTGAAACTTTCAAGATTTAAGACAGATCAGTGGAATAGATTTAATAATATCAAGAATAAAGTACAGCACATACGTAATTCCAAACTAAAAAAATTAAGAATAAAAAAGTTTAAAAATTTTAATTTCCGATTTAATGATGACTGATTTGTGAACTACACTGAGATAGATTTTGAAATAGAGAGCAAATGGCTTTTGTCTTTAGGAAACAAGTTTGCACTGCCAGTAAGTAACAAAAACTTCTTACCAATTCCATTAATAGAGGGCATGGAACAATGGGTCCAGACAATTAAAAATGAAACGGACAAAGAAATATTGAGATCTCAAATCGCGAACCGGATATCAAACTACAAACGAAAAATGACGAATAACAAAATGGAAAAATACATTTTAAGCATATATGAGGATACAAAATGCTTTATTAAAGAGAACGAGGATAAAATATTGATAACATCGGCTGATAAAGGAAATAACAGTGCAGTTATTTACAAAGATGAATACAAAACAAAAAGGTATAAATTGTTAGATGACTACGTACAAAGAACAAATAATAACATAATTATGGATCTATTTAAAAGCCATATCACAAAGTTTCAGAAAATAAAAATGACAACCCATGGAGCAGCAGCTCCAGAATTATATGGTCTTCCTAAAATTCATAAAGAGAATATACCCCTTAGACCAATCTCATTATCTTTTAAAGTTCCTTGCTATGAATTAGCAAAATACGTTGGCTCGATACTAAAGCATTTGATATCTCCGACATACAATATAAAAATTCTCTGGAATTAAGAGATAGAATAAAAGACCTTATCCTGGATAAAGACGACATTATTGTATTATTTGACGTAGTATCACTATTTACCAACATATCGACACATCTAGCCAAAAAAAAATATTCTTCATAAGTGGGAAACACTAAAAGACGTAACCACAATATAAAAATAACAATTTTTAAAAATACTACAGTTTTGCTTAGTCTATAACAACAATTTTACTTACGGCAAAAAGTTTTACCATCAAACATATGGTATGCCAATGGGTAACGCTTTATCCCCTACTATTGCAGATATAATACTAGACAATCTCTTGGACGAAGTAATATCTGAATTAAAAACAAAAAATGTAAAAATTAAGTTCATATCTTAATACGTTGATGATCTTTTCGCTGTAATCAATAAGAAGGACGAAGCAACGATAATGAATACATTGAACTCATATCATAATAAACTCAAATTTTCAATAGAACGAGAACACAATAAGGAAATTCCTTACTTGGATATAAAAATAATTAAGGACAATAAAAAGCTAATTACTAATTGGTACACGAAGACGACAGCATCAGGACGAATGATAAATTACCACTCTACACAACCATGGAAAATAAAACTTAATACAGCTAACAATTTAATCCAAAAAGTAATACAAATTAGCGATCAACGATATAAAGGTAACAATATCAATAAAATAAAGGAAATTTTATTAAAAAATAATTATCCAATATACATTATTAACAATTTTTTCAACAATATATTCAACAAAAAGCAGCAAGATAAAAAACAAAAAACAATTGTGACGGTGATCTGTTTTGCGCTTTACTGTAACAAAAGAATTTCTGTTACAAGCAAAATAAGAAAGCAGAAAAAAAAAATATAACCTTGATCTTGAAATTATTTTCAAGTTCACCTTATATGGTAACATATTAATGGAAAATTTTTTTTTGTTATATTTTTGCAAACTGATTAATGGAGCGATTTGTTTGTCTCTTCGTTGTTTATATGAATTCATGATTGTTCATGTATGTATGGGTTAACTACAGCTTGCAATCCTTCTCGTTCTCCCACCTGGTTTTCAGCTATTGGTATTAGCTTGCCCCTTCATTCACTAAATAATCTCACTTACTCTCTCTCCTTTTAATATGAGTTGGTATTTTTTTCTTACGAAAAGAGTGAGATTATGAACGAGTGTATGTATATCTATGTGTATTAGGGATAAAGAGATAAAAAGTTACATAATGACATACATAGGCTATTCTATGAGTAGGTGAGCGTAGGTAATAAAAAAAAACAGGTTTATTTTTTTTGGTTGTGCTGGTCAGAAAAAAAAGAAAGAATATAATTGGTGTTATGGAGATGACGCCAGAATTTTAAAATGAATTCAAGTTTGGAAGTGAAAGAAAGTAGAAAAAGGTGACAGTCCGTAGAAGACTTTAAAAGTTTTGGTTGGTGTTTTTTTTTAAGAACTCCAGTGAATTGAAAAGTAAAAACGTGTTAATTTTGAAAAGAAGAGAAGCCAATACGTGTAAAATTCAAATACATGAAAGAAAGATTGTTATAAGTAAAACTAGAAAAGAAAAGTGAAAGATTATACATATATTAAAATAAAAGCCCTATAAAACTGAAGTGAAATTTAATTAATGGTAGACTTAAACAAATGCGTTAGATTGGGAAAATTAAAAAAAAAATTAGAAAGACCCAATAAAAAACAAACAGTTTAACTATTAACATTTTAAAATTTTGTTTTAAACCTGTAATAAACAAGAAAGACATTTATAATCATTACTTTGAACATTTATACAAAAGTTTGTAAAGAAATTTATATATAAAACAATTTGTAAAACTTATTGGCAAAAAGCTCCAATTAAATGAAAGTGTTATTTTGCCTACTGGTAACTGCGACAACTGTACTTCAGCCAAGAAACCACGCTAGCTACGACGATTACTCAGCAGGACTGCAACCAACACAACCACGGCAACAGGCGATAGCGCTACATCGGCCCAACAACTCCATCAATAAGGTGGTAAATGCTTATTTATTTTTTTATCTAAAATACACATATTTTTTCCTAATAAAAATTTTGTAATATATAAATATTTTCTGAGTTTAAAATTTTTATTAAATTTAAAAATTTTGCTATATGTATATAAAATTGTACTAATTATAAAATGGTGCTAATTATAAAAATTTGCTAAATATAAAATTAATTAAATATAAAATTTTACTAAAAAAATAAAATTTTCTATATAGGTAGAAAGTTTTGCTAAAATTAAAATTTTCTAAATACAAAATTCGAAATTTAAAATTTTCTAAATATAAATTTTTTTTTCTAATTATCAAATTACCCTAAATTTAAAATTGTTCTAAATGTAAAAAATGTTCTAAATATAAAATGTTTTCTAAATCTAAAATTTTGTTAAATATAATTTAAAATTTTGAACATCTTAAAAATGAAGGTGAAATAAAATAAATTTTGTTATATAACCCAATGTAGAAAACCAAACCAAACCAAAATCTTATCATTGCAGTGGGTTACCTCCAAGTAAGATGGAGTCGAGGTAACATGGTTGGGAGGGCAAAAGGGGCACAACACCTCGTCCCCAATCCCAAGGTAAGTATGGCCATCCGTCCCATTTAGCGTCCGATTTTTTGACAGTTGTTTTTTTGTAAATCGCACGTGAAATACTGTAGTGCGGTTTCCCTGGGCCTGAGCAAGACCCCACCCATACGGCGAGCTAGGCCCCTACGCCAGCACGTGCGACCAGCAAAGGCTCAGGGAAACGGAAGCGGATCTTCCATCAACGCCGCACCATTACACAATAGAAACTAATTTTTACAGTGTACCATACAAACCACTATGTGGTTTGGGTATAAAGACTTTGTGCTGCTGTTTGTAACAACCAAAAATATTTGACCTACACCCATCTTTAATTATACCGATCGAATCAGAATCACTATCTGATTCGAGTTAACGATGTCCGTCCGTCCGTCCGTCCGTCTGTGTGTCCATGTAAAGCTTGTAATCAAACTGCAGGTCGTAAATATGAATATATTTTAAAAAAATTTGGTGAAAAATTTTTGTTGGCCATGGGATAAATGCTATTGAAATTGGTGAGAATCGGTCCATGTTCAGACCTAGCCCCCATACAAATGACGCCTATGAAATCAACATTTATTTTCATAAGATCCAAATTATCATACAAATCTTAGTCAAATTGGGTTTGTGCGTATATATTACATCCATTAATCAGTAGTCTAAAAATGATCCCTATTGTACAACTCTTAGTCATAGGCCCCATATAGAGCTGCTTCCCGATCTACACTTAAATCTATCAAAAAGCAAAAATATTGCACTGATTCTTCTTAAATTTTGTTTGTATATATTTTTGCAAAATACAAGAGACTTTACCAGACATGGTCAGGATCGGTCCATTTTTGGGCATAGTCCCCATATAGATATTGCATCCGATATGAACTTTTTCATATCTGCAGCCGAAAAAATTAATAAAAATCCCACTCATATTTGGTTTATGCTTATTTTCTACATCCAGTTAGTTGGGCCTGAGAGATAGTGTCTCTAAACGCATGGTATAGGGTATCGTATAGTCGGTCTAGACCGACTATAATTTTCTTACTGGTTTTATATTTATTTTGATTATTTATTTTTATTAATTTATTTAGTTTTATTAAATTTTTGTCGTGATGTCCAGTTTTTATCTTTAAATTTATTAAATAATAATAACCTGACAATATAAGTTTGGATTAATCGTAAGTTAAACTATTGTGACTAATATAACATTATGTTAATATGTTGTTTTATTTTAATTTTTTGTCGCCAGAAATTAATAATAAAAAAATTTTTATACACTCCTGATGAAGTTGAAAAACTATCAACGAAACGTAGAGTGGAGATGAAATAAATTTTGTTTTAATTTATTTTATTTAAAACTTATAAGGTGACAGTTAACCCAAAGAAGGTTAACCCAAAAGAACTAACATAAAAAGGCGTATCGTCCATACATTCTTATGGGAGAGACCTTTGACTATATTTCATAAGGTAACTTATTTTTACAAAAATATAGACAAACGAAATTTGGGAAAAATCCGTGCCGTATATTTGTTTTTTAATAGATTTAAGTGAAAATCGAGAATCACTTTCATATGGCGACTATGACTAAAAACTGTTCTATAGGGTTTATTTTTGAACTTCTGATAAACAGATGTAATAAACTTACACAAACCCAATTTGACCGAGATCTATATGATAATCTGGATATTATGGCAACTTCTGTCTATCTCATAGGGGCCATTTGTAGGTCTGAACGTGAACCGATTTCAATACCGTTCGTCCTATAGCCGATAGAAGCTTATACACTAAATTTCATGTTTGCGATCTGTAGTTTGATTACAAAGTTTACATGGACACACAGACGGACGGACGGTTGGTATAATAAAAGATAGGCTTAGATCAACTATTTTTGGTAGTTAGAAAAATCAGCACAAAGTCATGATACCCTGACCACATAGTGGTACAGGTTACAATAATTTCTCTATGGCCATTTTTGTTATAGTCCCATAATAAAGCTACTGCCCGATATTCACTAAAGTCTATCTACTGACATTCAAATAATATGTATTTTATTTATATTCGGAATCAAAATATCTTACGGATATATATTAGAGCTCACGAGGAATGGTTATGATTGGACCATTTGTAGACCTAGTTACTAATTACTTGCTACGGCATCACGTTGAAGCATCATGGTTGGAGCTCAGATATAGGGTATCGTGTAGTCGCCGTTCTCTGACTATAATTTTTATACTTGTTTTCTGTGTGTATGTATCTTGCCTTAGCAAAAAATATGACATTGATTAGATATATGTGCTAAAGTACTGATGCTTGTGCTGATGTTTGCAACAACCAACAATATGCGATGTCCTACATCATTTTCAACTTTAATATTAGATTACATTCTGAGTCAATCATTTGTCTGCTCATTATTCGAATATCTATGATTCTGTTCATGCAAAGCCATCAATCGAACTTCAGTTCGCATATTAAATAAAATTTTGATAATATTTTATACCCCATTGAATTAAATAGAAACTGCTTATTTTTTGTTTAGCTTAATAGTAATTAAAATGTTGTGAAATCTAGTAGTATCCATAGGAATCATCCTGCGGTCATATATATTTTTTTAAGTATTCTAATACGTATGACTGACCTCGCCAAATTGAGTTTTTTGAAATTTAAATTAAATTTTTTTTTTTTTAATTCTGCGAATAGTAATTTAAGTATTTTTTGCATTTGGAAGTTTCGTTCTTATGGTTGAAGGAAAAAGTTTACCATGAAAGGACATCTGTTGATGGACCACGTTTTTAGCTTACAAGAAAATTCATCCAACTGTGACATGATAATAACAATGAAAGTGATATAAAACAAAATATTAAGACATATATGGTTTCATTTTATATATTTTTTTAAACTCTACCATTTCCATTGATTGATATATAGAAATTATCAATTGTATTAAAAAGAAAATTAGTTTCCAATTACTATTTACAATTATCAAAGATATTTCAGAAAAAATTTAGTTGATTTTCAGAAAATATCCTAATATTTGAACATATCAATTAAATTTCCGAAAAGATTGTAATTCTATATAAAAGCATTTTTTAAGTGTAACACTATATTTCTTTAATAAAATTCCTTTTTTTAAACAAAACAACAGAAAAATTAAAAAAAAATTATTCCTGCTTCCAATAACTTTGCTTTCAATTATAAACATACTGACGGAATTGTTAATGCCAAATTCAATCGCTTCAAGTCTTCAGTCGTCGATTGTGAGGACTCGGCTCCAATAGTAATAGAGTTGCTTAAAACATCCAAACCTCCCGACCTCGAACGTCTTAATTAAAAATCAACCACCTAATGCAGTTCGACTACTAATAATAATTTGCAATATTTGCTTATAAATCAAATATTACTTAAAATATTGCAAAAAATCCAAAGTTATTGCAATCAAGCCTAACAAAACCTCAGCCCATCAATTTATTGAAAATCTTTCAAAATCGAATCTGCGATTCCATTGCAAATATGTCGGTTATAGCCAATAAACCATTTCGTTTCAAAAAAGTAAGAGTGTTAAATTCCTGTGCTTTAAACTCAATACTACAACCAATATTAGATACGGCCACGACTTTAAACCTGTTGCCAATACTGAAACTTTAAATGCGAATACAAATTAAATTTTAAGTTTATTGCTTTTATTGTTGGCCAGTTTCAATTATAATTTCTTGTTATAAAAAATAATGATCCTTTTCTAGTGCAACGTAATTTCTAAGAACATGTACCTATTTAAAGATTTTTTTTCCTATGAGGAGTTATTTTCTAATTAAAGGCAATTTTTTGAAAAAGGTACTTTTTAAAGAAACGCAATTTAGAAAAGTCTCTTTTTTTAAAAAATGGTACTTTTTTTAGAAAAAGTGTACGTTCTTTAGAACAAGGGTATTTTTTTAAAAAGGGTACCTTTTGAAATAAGGGATCGTGTTTAGAAATGGTCGCTTAAAAAAAAGTGTACTTATTTAAAAAAGGGTAGTTTTTAAAAAGCGGGTACTTTTAAAAAAGGGTAACTTAAAATAATAACACTTTTTTTTGGAATATTTTACTTTTTCAATAAGCGTACTTTTTAAAAAAAGGGAACTTTTTAAAGAAAGGGTACTTTAAGAAAAAAAAAGGTAAATTTAAAAAAGGGTATTATTTCAAAAAATTTTAATTAAAAAAAAAAATTATATTAAGAAAAGTTAATTTTTTAAGAAAGGCAATTTGTTTCAAGGTACTTTTTTTAAGAAAAAGTAATTTTTTCATTGAAAGTACATTTTAAGAGATGTGCTTCTTAAGAAAGATTATTTTCTAAAAAAGTAACGTTTTGAAGAAATTTAATTTTTATATTAAATTCGTGGTTAAAAAAGTAACTTTTTTAAAATAGTACTTATTCAAAGAATGGTACTTTTTTTAAAAAATGGGTGATTTCTTTAAAAAATTAGTACTTTAAAAAAATATAATTTTTTTCATTAAAGAGTACTTAAAAAAATACTTTTCAAAAAAGGTTTTATAAAAAAAATGGTAATTTAAATAAGGGACATTTTTAAAATTACACTTTTGGAGAGAGGCGGGGTTCAGTTTATTTCCTTTCTATATAAAACTAATAAATGTGAAGTTTGGGAACAATCAGATAAAGAAAAATCGCGCCGGAAATCGATTGAAAACTTCAAGCGTGTTTATATGGGGGAAATATGACTTTTTTCAGATTTTACAAAAATTTCCTTCCATAGTTAAAAATTGTTATATGAATCGATAACGGATAATAAAACTTCAAAATCGAAAAAAACTCGCCAATAAATAGCACATGCTACTACTTTTGTGCCAAAAGAATCTAGGTCATGAAATTGGATGGCATTTTTTTCAACTTTGAGAAATTGACTAAAGCCAAAATTGTTTTTATACCCTATACCACTATGTGGTTTGGGTATAATGACTTTGTGCTGCTGTTTGTAACAACCAAAAATATTTGACCTAGACCCATCTTTAATTATACCGATCGAATCAGAATCACTTTCTGAGTTGATTTAACAATGTCCGTCCGTCCGTCCGTCCGTCCGTCCGTCCGTCCGTCCGTCCGTCCGTCTGTGTGTCCATGTAAAGCTTGTAATCAAACTGCAGGTCGCAAATATGAATATATTTTGATGAAATTTAGTATATAAGCTTTCAGCGGCCATGGGATGAACGCTATTGAAATTGGTGAGAATCGGTCCATGTTCAGACCTAGCCCCCATACAAATTACCCATATGAAATCGACATAAATTGCCATAAGATCCAAATTGTCATATAGATCTTACTCAAATTGGGTTTGTATGCGTTAATTACATCCACTAATGAGTAGTCCAAAAATGATCCCTTTGACCCCATATAGCGCTGCTTCCCGATCTTCACTTAAATCTATTAAAAAACAAAAATATTGCACTGATTCTTCTCAAATTTTGTTTGTACATATTTTTGCAAAATACAAGAGACTTTACCAAACATGATCAGGATCGGTCCATTTTTGGACCTAGCCCCTTTATAGATATAGCATCCGATATGAACTTTTTCATATCTGCAGCCAAAAAAATTAATAAAAATCCCACTCAAATTTGGTTTTTGCTTATTTTCAATGTCCTGTTAGTTGGGCCTAAGAGATAGGGTTTCTAAACGCATGGTATAGGGTATCGTATAGTCGGTCTAGACCGACTATAATTTTCTTACTTGTTGGTATTGCTGTTATTACCACGTTCTTAACCTATTGCGCATTGAAACCAAAAATGGGATATTTTTTTTATAAAATTTTGAAAACTTCTTTTTCAAGTTTTAAAAAATTTTCTCTAACAAAATTTAAAAAAATGGACCTCGCACTTTAAGGTTTTGTTAAATACACATTACAGATGATTAGTGTGAACTTTTATGTAAATCCCTGTGCCATATTTTTTTTCACAAGGATTTTATTTTTGCGGATTTCGAGAAATATTTAATCTTTCTACATTCTTTATATTCACAATAATCAGTTCTCTACTTTTAAATACTATATTTTATCTTAATAGCCTAAGATTTCGGAAAAAATAATATAACCCATTAATTCTTTTGGAATTGGGGTCACGTATGACCCCAATCTAATAAAAGACAATTTATTTTAAAAAAGTCATATATTTTGCAACTACTGTTGAATTTTTAAAAGCATTACCTAAGGTATTATAACCAAATATGTGTGTTGTCCATTCCTAAAATTTGGAATAAATCGAACAACGTTAAACCATTCCTTACCGAGGCCAAACTTTAAATTGTTTCATATTAAAAAAAAAGTTAATACCTAAATATTAATGCATTGTTATAATAAAGTAGACGAAACACTTATTATTGGTTGTGAAATAAAATTCTGTTATATATTGCGGAAGCTTACCGTTATGTGCTCCTAGAAAATCCATTCACTCAGAAAATTTGATAAATATTGATTTAAGCGATTTTGGGTCCCATAAAACTAAAAATTTCTTCAGCTATTTTAGTATTTCTGCAGAATTTTTATTATTTCCTCCATCCATATAGGAATCTAATGAAGATTTTAAAAAGAGTTTAAAAAGAGTAGTAAACGATACTGCCGAAAGAGGCGTTAATTTCATAAAATATTTTAATAGTGTTAACAAATAATGAAGAAGAAAAGCAGTTTTTACTCCAGATAGTAGAATCATACAAAAAAACAACATCCTTGCTGTACAAAGTCGAGTTTAATTTAACAATGTTGAGCTATACATACCCGTTCAACAATGTTCTTTTTGTATTTTGAAACATATAGATAGTTTTTAAAAATAATATAATTTTATAATGAAATTGGTTATAAGTTGTTTCAATTTATATTTGCGAGCAATAAGCAGCAATTGTACCAAAGATATGTCACAATGGATAATTTTGATCCCAGGAGCACTAAAGGGTTAAATAAAAAAAATTAACCGAATTATATTTTTTAAATTCTAAATAGTGGTTTTATCGAGTTTAATAGAAAAACTCGTTTTCGGTAATCTTTATTTAAAAATATCTTTAAAACCAAAGCTGGCCTTAGAAAGTAATTACATAGCGTTCCCGGATTTATCCAAAATTTTAGAAGCGGAAGCTATACACATTTGGTTATAATATTTTAAGGAACGCTTTTAAAAATTTAACAGTACCTATTTGCAAAATATTTGAATTTTGTGAATAAATTGTCTTTTAGTAGCTTAGGGTCATATGTGACACCAATTCCGAAAGGGTTAATGGGGTCACATAATTTTTTTCCGAAACTTTAGGCTATTAAGATAAAACATAGTATTCAAAAGTAGAGAACTGATTAATTTTTGACATAAAAAATTTTGAAAGATTACATATACTGAATATTTCACAAAAATCCCATTTTTCTCGAAATCTGCAAAAATAAAATTCTTGTCAAAAAAAAAAAAAAAAAAATGTGGTACAGGGATTTACATAAAAGTTCACACTATTCATCTGTAACATGTATTTAACAAAATTTTAAAGTGCCAGATCCATTTTTTTAAATTTTGTTAAAGAAAATTTTTTAAAACTTGAAAAAGGAGTTTTCAAAATTTTATAAAAAAAAATGTCCCATTTTTGGCATCAATGCGAACAATGCCGAACAGCTATATTTTTTCATTGTAACAAGTTAATCTTTCTTGTAGTTATCTTTCCCTGTGTACATTCTTGTCTTTTTTTTTAATTACACTCAAAGCCGGTTTATATCTTATTTATGTACTTGTTTCTTACTACACTCAAAGCCGGTTTTTATCTTTGCGCCAATTGTGTAACTAATATACATATGTAATTGTCATTTAACGACAACTAGAAATTTATGTAAAATCTTCTCAGCAAATATGTTTGACCTTCACTTTCACTTTGATCTTAGCTCGAAACACATCATTATTATTATCAGAAAATTCTTAAAATTCTTAAACTTAAAACTATAAAACCTTTGTATAAATTGATTATGTTTAAATAAAATTTATTTTAAATAAAATTAAAATAAACCCTCATACTCATCATTGGTGCCGAAACCAGGGAACTTTAGATATGTTGCCTTGATCTTTGCTGTGTCTATTGGATTTTGATTTGGAACATCTACTATATTGGAGCTATTGATTTGCTTTGTGAGACTGTTGCTTAACTAAATACTGACTGATTGGGTCAAATATATTGGAATTTTGCTGTCTATTGAAGATTGATTTGTATACTATTGTGCCTGGATATTTATTTGGTTTGGTAAAATCTTACGTTGCTGTTGCCGACATCTGTGATTTAATTAAAAGTATAAACCGTATGTATTAAATGAAATTATTTTTATTTTAAAATGGCGGACACTTCGGTTATTATTGAAGAACAAAAGGAGTTGTTCCAACACTTAAAACGGACAGCTCAGAGCTATGAAGTGAAAGCAGGGAAAACTCGAGGTTATGCTCAAATGGTTTTTGAAGAAATCGAGTCGGTTACTCTAAAATTTAAAGATAAGCACGAACAATTGCAAAATATTGTACGCGATAATACGATTAATATTAACGATATCCCTTATTTTACCGAAGAAATCTTTTACCAATTTCAAGATTTATCATTGTCGATTAGAGGACAAGTGTTTGACTTTCTTAATGAAGCCTTTACTACACAATCACCCGTTTTTCATTCCACTTTCACTGCCCCCTCCCACAGTCGAAATGAAACGCTGCATGCCGAGGCCCGTCTACCGAAAATTGATATACCAACATTTTCTGGTGATTATCTTTCATGGATATCATATAGGGATATGTTCATCTCGCTTGTTCATAATAATCAAGCCTTAAGTGATATTCAAAAATATTATTTTTTAAAAGGTTCATGCTCAAAAACTCCATTGGATATGGTTAACGAATATCCGGCTTCTGAGGCCAGTTACATTTTAGCATGGAACGCCCTTAACAATAGGTATCACAATAAAAGAAAAATTGTTGATACACTTTTTGAAAAACTTTTTTTGATACCTCAGTCGAATGGTTCTGCTGAAAGCATTCAAGTTATATTAGATACCACACGTAATTGTTTTGCTTTACTTAATACATTAGAAAGTTCAACCGTTGGATGGGATGCTATACTTATTTATATAACAGTCAATAAACTTGACAAACAAACTCGAAAGGAGTGGGAACAATCTCTTAAAGGTTCTACTGAAATTCCTTCGGTAAGTGAAATGTACAGTTTTCTGGAAACCACCTTTCGAACTTTAGAAACAATTAATGAACCCCAGAAACACAATTTTGCATCGTCTAGTTCAAGAATGCTTGTTTCAAATACTTTCCAAAATAAAACAAAAAATAACTTTCGTCGAAATGTGCATCTTACTACTACTAATAACAACGATGCTAACTGTCCTTGCTGCAATAAACGACATAGTTTGGTCAAGTGTTTCAAATTTACGGCAATGTCATTTGATGGGAAACGCGATTTTATGCGAACTAAGAAAATATGTCGTAATTGTTTAAACGTGGGTCATTTAAGTTATTCGTGTCGTACTTCATCTCGTTGTCAAACCTGTCAACAAGATCATCATACTACACTTCACAATATGTATACAACCAGCAATAGTGCTATTAACAATTCTCAACAACGAGCCGTTTCAAATTCGTCAACTTCTCACTCTCAACCTCAACCGTCAACATCCACACAGTGTAACGAAAGTGTTTCAGTTAATATTGTTTGTAACTGCGGTACACTCAATAGCGGAAATATACCACAAGTTCTATTAGCCACGATTCAAGTTGTTCTAAAAACTCCACATGGTATTTTTAATCTTCGGGCCATTCTTGATCAATGTGCTCAAGCTACTCTAATTACACAAAAGGCTGCTGAAACCTTAAAACTTTCAATGAGCAAAACATATGCTCAAATAAGTGGTCTTGGTGGAAATCAATCTTATATCTCAAGAAAATATGTTAACTTCACCCTCTTTTCTAATTCTGATGCTGATTTCAAGATGAATTGTATAGCCTTTGTTTTGCCAAAAATTACTTCCTATCAACCGTTAGCTGTTGATGAAAGAACATTACCTAATCTGGAAAATTTTGTATTGGCCGATCCTCATTTCTCGAAAGTTGGTGAAATAGACCTGTTACTTGGTGGTGACGTATATGGAAATATTGTTTTGCCTAAACAACAAAAATTCGATGGAAGCGTTTTCTTGCAACTTACACACTTTGGGTGGATAGTCTCTGGTCCAACTACTACTATTTCATATCAAAATAAAATAAATGTTAATGTGTGTTCATTAGATCAACAATTGCGAGCCTTCTGGGAGCAAGAAGAATTACTACAAAACCGAGCTATGACTGAAGAAGAAGAATTGTGTGAAAAACATTTTAGAAATACAACAACTCGAGATTCAACTGGTAGATATACAGTTTCATTACCATTTAAATCTATACTTAGAGGCAAACCCATGCCAGTCTTTAACCATACTGATTATAGTGCTCTTTCTCGTTTAAAAAGTGTTGAAGCTAAATGTTCTGCTAAGCCCATGTTTGGAAAACTATATAAAGACTTTATGGCAGAATACGAAAATCTGGGACATATGAAAATTTTTGGCAGTTATCCTTGTGATTTAGAACCACATGGATTCTTTTTACCCCACCATGGCGTTCTAAAGGAGAGTAGCTCTACTACTAAATTGAGAGTTGTGTTTGATGGTAGTTGCAAACGGGCCCTCCAATCATCTTTAAACGAAGAACTAGCTTCTGGTCCAGCACTACAAAATGACCTCCCCACCATTATTACAAGGTGGAGGCGTTTTAAAATAGGGTTTAGGGCAGATCTAGAAAAAATGTTTAGACAAATTTTAGTTGCTGAAGAACAACGGAAGTACCAACAAATTTTATGGAGAAAGTCAAATCAGATCTTTATATACAAATTATCTACCGTCACATATGGCACATGTCCAGCCCCTTTTCTCTCTATACGTGTTTTAAAACAATTATCTACTGATGAAAATGAAAATTATCCTTTAGCCAGTAAGGTGCTCAACACTGACACTTACGTAGATGATGTCATCTCAGGTGCAGATAATCTAGAAGAAGCTCTAGAACTTTATACACAGCTGTGTCAATTATTAAAATCAGGCAAGTTTAATCTGAGAAAATGGACCACAAATTCAAATGAACTTTTATCCCATATTCCAATTGAGTGTAGAGAACACTCTAATATTTTTGAGCTTATTGGCGAAAATACCGTAAAAGCTCTTGGTTTGAGATGGAATACTACTGATGACTGTTTTTCTTTTAAAATCAACTTTGGAGAAAATGATACTAATGTAACCAAAAGAAGTTTGTTGTCAGATGCTGCAAAACTTTACGATCCTCTCGGATGGCTATCACCTACTACAATTCTAGCAAAAATAGAATTCCAAAACTTATGGTTATTAGGTCTTGATTGGAATGATAGTCTCCCTGATAAACTGAAATATAAATGGTTAGAATATCGAATAAATCTTAAACAGCTCCAGGAAATAAAAATACCAAGATGGATTGGGTTTAATAAGAATGTAAAGGTTGAAATTCACGGATTTTGTGATTCGTCTAAACTTGCTTATGCTGCGGTAGTTTATGCGAAAACTATCTCCAAAAGTGGACTTGTACAAATAAGTTTGCTTCAATCAAAGACTAAAGTTGGACCCTTAAAGCGTCTTACAATACCTCGAATGGAGCTGTGTGGTGCAAATTTATTAGTTAATTTGGTTGAAAGAATTACATCTTCACTTGATCATGAAATTTCTCAAGTTTTATTTTGGACTGATAGCACAACTGTACTGTCTTGGATTCGTGGACAATCATCGAGGTGGCCTGTGTTTGTGGGAAATAGGGTGGCTGAAATCCAACGCAAATCAACAAATGCTCAATGGCGATATATTTCAACACGTGATAATCCTGCTGACTGTGCCTCACGAGGTATTTCTTCGAATGAATTGGTGAAACATGATCTATGGTGGAATGGTCCTAAGTGGCTTAGCGATATACCTTCGAAATGGCCAAAACAACCAAATCTTACTTTTGATGATATCGATGAAGTTCCTGTAGTAAATACGCTTTCGGCTGAGGTGAAAGTTAAAGATTACCCTGATTTATTAACAGCATTCTCATCCTTGAGCAAACTTATCCGTGTAACCGCATACGTAATCCGTTTTAAAAATAATTTTATTTATGCATTTTATCATAATAAATCACTAGAAAAAGGTCTCAGTAAGATGATAGGATTCTTAACTACCAAAGAGCTGAATTACGCTCGCTTTTCGCTTATTAAATGTTCACAAGCTGTCGATTTTTCTGATGAAATCATTGAGCTTCAAAAGAAAGGTCAAATATTATCAAATAGTGCTCTTGCTAGACTGATACCATTTTTAGATTCTTCAAAAATATTAAGAGTTGGTGGCAGAATTCAAAATTCTGAATTAACTTTTGGAGCTAAACACCCTATTATACTTAGAAAACAAAATCCATTATCGTATCTCATTTTTCTAGATGCACATTTTAAAACTCTTCATGGTGGCTTAACTCAAATGCAGTCGTACATCAACCGAGAATATTGGGTTTTAAATGGGAGAAATATTGCCAAGCTGGTTTTAAGAAAATGTACAACGTGCTTTAAATATAATGCTCATGCTGCGCAGCAACTGATGGGAAATCTACCTAGTGTTCGTCTAAAGCCGGCGCGCCCCTTCAAGCATAGTGGTGTTGATTATGCTGGGCCAATAACAATAAAGCAGTCTACGTCTCGAAACTCAGTTACAACAAAAGGGTACATATGTTTGTTTGTGTGCATGGTAACAAAAGCGTTGCATCTGGAGGCAGTCACAAGTTTGTCAACTGAGGCCTTTATGGCTGCGTTTCGGCGTTTTGTTGCTCGACGTGGTATTTGCACGGATCTTTATTCAGACTGTGGCACAAATTTTATAGGTGCAAATAAGGAGCTTCAAATCCTTTACAATCGAAACAAGTCGTCAATCCCCGAAGGTATGCTTGAATCGCTTGCTTCACATGGGACAACATGGCATTTTATTCCACCAGCTTCACCAAACTTCGGTGGCCTCTGGGAGGCGGGAGTCAAATCCACGAAATACCATTTAAAACGAATCATGTTGAATCGAATCTTAACATTTGAAGAACTGACAACTCTTTTGACTCAAATTGAGAGTTGTCTCAATTCCAGGCCGCTTTGCCCACTCAGTTCTGAGCCATCGGATTGCAACGCTCTCACTCCTGCTCATTTTTTAATTGGAGAACCAACGATATGTGTCCCTGAAGAAGATTTGCTCGAAGTCAATATCGACCGCCTTAGTAGATGGAAAGTGGTTGAAAAGCTGAAGCAACATTTTTGGCGTCGTTGGACAGAGGAATGGTTGTGCCGTCTTCAAGCTAGACCAAAATGGTTAAAACGTGAGAAAAATGCTGGAATTGGAGACTTGGTCGTAGTTATTGATGAGCGATGTGGTTCGGGCGATTGGCCTCTCGCACGTATTCAGAATGTTCATCCTGGCAAAGATGGTTGCGTAAGAGTGGTAACCCTATCTTCAAATGGCAGAACTTTTAAGCGTCCAATTTCAAAAATTGCCTTCCTACCAACAAATGATTGTTTTGATGCAATGGAAACTGATTCACCCTCGAATCCTGATAATGATTAAACAATTTAAGTACTGTCGTCCTTAGTGGGGGAGAATGTTGCCGAACAACTATATTTTTTCATTGTAACAAGTTAATCTTTCTTGTAGTTATCTTTCCCTGTGTACATTCTTGTCTTTTTTTTTAATTACACTCAAAGCCGGTTTATATCTTATTTATGTACTTGTTTCTTACTACACTCAAAGCCGGTTTTTATCTTTGCGCCAATTGTGTAACTAATATACATATGTAATTGTCATTTAACGACAACTAGAAATTTATGTAAAATCTTCTCAGCAAATATGTTTGACCTTCACTTTCACTTTGATCTTAGCTCGAAACACATCATTATTATTATCAGAAAATTCTTAAAATTCTTAAACTTAAAACTATAAAACCTTTGTATAAATTGATTATGTTTAAATAAAATTTATTTTAAATAAAATTAAAATAAACCCTCATACTCATCAGGTTAACAACGTGGTAATAAAACAATACTTCATATCTAAGCGCTTATAAGTATTTAGACCAAAAAAAATTTGGCTTTAATCAATTTCTCAAAATTGAAAAAAATGCCCTCAAATTTCATGACCTAGTTTTTTTTGGCACAAAAGTGGTCTGGGGCATTTGCTATTTCTTGGCAAGTTTTTATTCGGTTTTGAAGTTTTCTAGGTTTTGAAAAGATAATTTATTACTTATATAGACTCATATAACAAATTGTCGGAAAACTTAAACTATAGAACGAAATTTTCGTAAAATCTAAACAAAGGCATATTTTCCCCATATAAACACACTTGAAAGTTTCAATCAATTACCGGCGCGACTTTTCTTTATCCGATTGTCCCCAAACTTCACATTTATTAGTTTTATATAGAAAGAAAACAAACTGGGCCTCGCCTCTCCCCAAAATCGCATTTTCATTTTTAAGGACCACTCTAATGCTCCTAAAAAAATATGTTTGATTCAAAGTTGTTTTATGTTTTAGTTTTTTATAATCGTAAAAGCTTAAATAGTAAAACTCTTTGCTTAAATTCTTATAAGGTCGGTTTCAGCAAAGTTATAACTCTTTTACTTTATTACTAAACAAAATATTTACTGATTATGGGTGCTGATGAGGGTTTGTGACACATTATTTTTTAATAATCTATCCCATAAAAACAAAGTTTTTATTAAAACTATTATTTTGCTTATGGATATGAGTTTTGAATCTCTCCGTGACTATGCCACAGTCACGCATAGTCACGGAGAGATTCAAAACTCATATCCATAAGCATAAAATTAATCTTTGGCCACAACACATCTATGGACAAAGTTTCAGATCGATAGGATGAGGGGAAATGGGGTTTAAATCACTTTGTGACTTTGCGTGACTATGCGTGACTGCGCGTGACTACGCAGAGCAAGTGTATGGACCAAGTTTCAAATCGATCGGATGAGGGGAAATGAGGTTTAGATCACTCCGTGACTGTCTGTAACTGTGCGTGACTGTGCGTGACTACCCCAAAATTAATCTGTTGTCACAGCAAGACTATGGGCCAAGTTTCAGATCAATAGGATAAGGGGGAATGGGGTTGACCCACGACAGACAGACAGAGAGTATGAGTTAAAAGAAAGAGTTTAAAAATAGAAAATAATATACTAAATTTTAAAATATTTTTTCTCAATTCATATTCAAATATCATACACATTTTTCTCTTTTTATAACTATGATGTTAATAAGTTTATAAATGTATATACAATGTACATACATATATACGAATAAATCATTGAAATGCATGTTCAGTTTTTTTTTTTTTTTTCATTTGAAAAACTTTATGTTCAGAAAAATATTTCACATATTGTTAAACTTTTCTTATTTACTTAAATTCAACCCTGCTCCAACTTTCAAATCTACACTAAAGTCAGACAGTAACAAATTAAACCAGGTTGTCTACGTAGTGAAAAAAAAATGTTCTTCGAAGTTAAACAATTAAAAATGTAACTGAAGAATTAGGTTAAAGTCATACACATCTGAAGGTTTCAAGAATTTTTTACAAAAATTGTATAACATCAGTAGTACTGAATCATAAATGCGTATAAAATGACAGAAGACAAGAAAGTGCAAAAATTAGTTTTTCTTTTTTTACACAACTAAAAACCTTGGTTTCGCTATAAAATTTATTTTAAAGACACATATAATTTTTTTCGTACACAAACAGTGACTCAGGTAATTTAACGGGTAAAGTGAAGTAAGAAGTGGCTTTCAACTTATGCATAAGTACATATTGACTCCGTTATCGATTGTGATGCCTGTGATGTCATTAAATAATACATGAACTAGTTCCGTTTTATTTCGATTAACTGTCATATCCCACCAATTTTAGTTGTAGGATTCTAAAAACATCATTAGTGTGTATAACAGAAGACAATTAAGCATATTTGATTTTCAATGTCAGGATTAAATGTTACGATTTTTGCATACAATTCAATTCTTAGTCGATCGAAAATATATAACCAAAAACATAAGTTATTAATAAACGACTAAAAAACTATAGTCGGTCTAGACCCTATACCATGACTTTAGAGACATTTTTTTATGTCCAACTAATTGGATATAGAAAATAATCATAAACTCAAACTGTGTGTCACTGTTATAAATTTGTTTCTTGCCGACATGAAACGTATCATATCGGATGCTATTTTTATATGGGAACTAGGTCAAAAAATAGATCGATTTGCATACAAACCAACTTTGAGAAAAATGCGTGCAATACTTTTGTTTTTGGTAGATTTTAGTGAAGGCCGGGAATGTATTTTATATGTGGACTACAAGTAAAAATGGTCTTATAGGGTATATATTTGGGGTACTAGTTAATGGTTGTAATAATTTTTAACTTAGAGCAATTTAAGTCGTTCTCATAGGGTCATTTGTATAAAGATTAGACCTGTTTTTTTTATTGCTGAGAGACCTATATTTGTGACCTGTAGTTTGATTCCAGGACGGAATGACATTGGTTGATCTTGGCCAGATATTTTGGTAGTTACAATCATCAGCATAAACTCATTATTTGGTGAGGAAATAATAACAACATACTTAGCCTTATTTTTTATAGAAATATGTATTTAGTTTGATGCATTATGAATTTTTTAAAATATCTTTTATCATCTACTGTTTTATTAACGTAACTATATGTTCTCTATTTAAGTGACTTTTTAGTTCCTGGAAAATTCACTCAACTTTCCTTCCCACATTTTTACAAATAAAAAAAAACCAAATATAAATGTCAAGGAATTTTAATACAATATCAGTCAGTTAAGCTACTACCTCTAGTAGACGTTTTGAATGGAATATATGAGAGTTCTTGCTGACGAATGGCATTATATTAAATTTGCAATCGCTTGTAGTTGCTTCTATTCGAGGAAATCACTAAATTAAACCGTGTGAAATTCACTTCCGTTTTTCTCCCCCTCAAATACAGTCTGTATACAAGTGTCTTCCCAAATGTGGTGGGTAGTTATAATGATTTTGTATTTGTAGCTTATTTAGCTATGGTAACGAAAATTAAGGATTTCAAGTTGTTTTCGTTTTTGGTTTAATAATAACAACTATAAACAATAGCTAAATCTTTTAAGATCTTCTTTATTGTTGCAACTCCTTTGTTGCCTTAACTTTGTAATGGTTGCTATGTCAAACAAGAATCAAAGTAAAACTTAAAACTGACACAACTAGATTAAAGATGGTGTGTTTTACTTTGTGGAGCCTTAAGGTGGCATCATTTCAATTACAGATTTTTTTTTTTATAAACCACTGACTTCTACTTTGTGGTTCTGTCAATTCTTTAATATACTTTAATGCGAAAAGAATAACTGAATTTATTTTACTCTATTAAATGTGAGTCGAAGTAATTATTATGTTACTAAACGAAAACACTGTGCAACAGAGATTTTATAATTTTCCAATGACCTATTATATAAAACCTATTTATATAAAATGACCTATTTATATAAAAAAAATAAATGAAAAGAAGCTGGGAGGTCTCCCGATGAATTTTTCCTCATGGCAATGTATCCTCACGGGATATATCCCCATTTAAAAATACATATATATGGAGAATTACATAAAAGACGGGAGATATCCCCTTGCTATAAAATATCATTATTTTAGGGAAAGAAAATATAAAGAAATTGTTATGTTTTTAAGTAGAAGATTTTTATTTAAAAGAAGAAAAGCATTGTTTTAAAGGAAAACTATCTATTTTTGGGGAAAGCAAATTAAAGAAATGATTACTTTATAAAGAAGACGATTTTTGTTAAACAAAAACAAAAAGATAACCTTGTATAAGAAAAATGTACGTACAGTAATAGCCTACGTTCTTGTTGTTTCATTTATATTAATAAGGAATATTTTTTCGCTTTAAAATTTTTATTTTAAATATTTCTATTTGTTAAATTTGTAGTCTGTAATTGATATTTTAAAGCATATTTAAGACTTTTCTAGGAAAGATAGAAGAAATTCCAACCCGAGACCGCGGGGAACGACGTTAAAATCAGCTATAGGCTGAGGAGGATTTTTATCTCTATGAAAGGTGGACAGGTAAAAGAAGAGATAAATTCAATGTTTTGAGCAAACGGTTATTAATCTGAACAGCACTGAGAACCAATTCAATGATAATTTTTTTATTAGGTGACCTATCTAATGGTTTCTATCCGTGCCAACATCAAGCAATGTATTATCAGTGGTAGTTTGAAGCCACTGCATTGATTCGATTAGCAAATTGGAAGATATTCAGAAATCTGCCAACTTGGTCATAAATTGTAGTACTGGTCTCAAATCAACCAAGACTTGTATCCCAGTTTTGGGCCCAGCGCAGCAAAATCACCGTTCATATTTCCAAGAACAATAAGAAGAATGAAACGGTTAAGTTGAGCAATAACTGATTAAGCAACAATTCCATTTCGGCTGGTTCAAAGTCTCAGAGACTGATAAGAGAACACAGCATAAATCGATCCAAGCTTACATTAAATATTAAAATAAACGGCAATAAATTGGTGACGTTTCACGTTAAATTATATTGACGTCATTTTTCACGTGAAAAGATGTTGCCATCACCGCACACTGTGACATTTAATCAATCTGGCATCTCGAAATTAAAAAAAAAAATGTTTTCGTAAGTCGCTCATATTTTTTTTACGTGAGAAGAGACCCCAATTGTTACGAAAACAAACACAAAAGAGAATAAAAAAATGTTATTGGCGTGATAACAGCTATCAAACACGTGCAATTGCATAGCATGCAAAAATTGATTTGCAAGCTTGCATTGATCACAAAAGTTTGAGTGATCAGGTCGAAGTTGTGAGTGGTTTTTTTTGTGCCTAAAATATAAATATAAATTACTTAAACTTAAAATTTTTGCTTTGTACAATATTTATTTTGCACTCAAGTATTTTGAAAAAATTGTTTTATAACCAGCTAAAAGGTACACAGAGAAAATATATTCGCCAATCGAATTGTTCTAAAGCGGGACAACTGTATTTTCGACTGTAGAAACAGAAATTTAATAGCATCTCCCAATTATCTATTACGATAAAATATTTACTGTAAAGACAACAGAACTGTAATCGTAGTGAACTCGAAATTCGGTTATTAGCACTATATCAATTCGGTTGGCAACAAATTCGGTAGCCACAATGAATCTGTTTTCTGTGTGTAAGACAAATTTTAAAGCTTTCAAATCTTTGATAGACTAGAACTTCCAAGTCCCACGGAGTTTCGTGATGAGAATGCCAGCAGAATCTTTGTTAATGTGCCCAAAACAAATTTCAAAAATAAAATCCTGCCCATTTTTTGCCTTTTTTTAGTATGAGTGAAATATCGCGAGAGGAGCTATTTTGGATTTGGTTCAGCAAGGTGAAAAGCGAAAAAACAGAAGCGGTCGAAAAGCACGTTATATCAATTTTTGGACCAGATGTTGACGATACCAAAATCAAAGATCGTATAAAAAAGCTTTGCTTCCAATTTCAATCGCGACGGAGCAAATCTCACCGTGATAAAGCAAGATTTATGCATGACAATGCTATTTGGCTAAGTTCAAAAATTTCTGCTGTTGATTTTGCTCTTGATCATGCACCATCAACTTCAAAACAAATACCGCAACGCGGAAGGCGAGAAAAAGAGTTTGCTGAAAGTGCTTCGAGTACACAAAAACGGAAATGCAAAGAGTTAATATCAAATGTAGCTTCGGAACAATTAACTATGGCTACCGCAATGCATCTGAGATCCTGTGGAAAAAGAGACTCAGCAAACATTGTCAAAGAGTTGTCGGCTGCATCCCCTTCGAGAGGTACAGCTATAAAAAGAGCAAGGTTAAGCATTAATAGATGCACAATATGAGGTTTTTAAGTCGTTCCCTGCCATTCAGGATGAATTAAACATAATAATAAAATGGGGATGCGATGGAGCTGAACAGAACCGTTACAAGCAAAAATTTTTGGATGACAACATGTCAGACGAAAGCATGTTTTCTCTTTCGATGGTGCCTCTTCAACTTAACTCTGGAGCTGAAGGAAGGAAACATATTTTTTGGCAAAATCCAGCTGCGTCTTCGACAAGATATTGTAGACCGATCAAATTTATTTTCACGAAAGAGACGCATGAGGTCATCAAAGCGGAAGTGGAGCATATTCGGCAGCAAATTTCTGTTTTGAAACCAACTAGCTTTGAGCTTCACGGTTATAGTTTCATGGTTAAAGCCAATTTAATTCTATGTATGATTGACGACAAAGTGTGCACCGCTCTTTCAAATTACACGTCATCGCAAGCGTGCTATATATGTGGTTCAACTCCAAAAACTATGAACGACATGAATGCCTTATCACAGCGCGAAATCGATGAAAATATGCTTGCTGTTGGTATTTCACCTCTACATGCCTACATAAGGTTTATGGAGTGCTTGTTGCACATTTCTTACAGATTGGAAATAGAAAAATGGTACGTATCAGGCGATGAAAATAAGGAGAGCATTGCAAGAAGGAAGAAAAAAATACAAGACAGGTTTAGGAACGAAATGGGTCTTCTTGTGGATATGCCGAAACAGAAAACAGGAAACACAAATGATGGCAATACGGCCAGAAGATTTTTCAAAGAAGCAGAAAAGACATCGGATATTACAGGCATAAATGTCGATCTGATCAAGCGGTTTGGAGTAATACTTATTTGCATAAACATCGGCTATTTTATCAATATAGATGCGTTCCAAAATTTTACGTCAGAAACAAGAGAGCTTTATTTGAGTTTATATCCTTGGTACTATATGCCAGTAACTCTCCACAAAATATTGTTTCATGGAGGAGCTATCATTTCTTCATGCATTCTTCCCACAGGAAACTTTTCTGAAGAAGCGCAAGAAGCACGCAACAAATAGTCGAGACAGTATCGCGAACTGTTCACAAGAAAAACGTCCCGAGTTGACACCAACATAGATTTATTGCATAGGTTGCTTATCACGTCAGACCCTTTGATTGCAAGTTTACGTTTGCCCCCAAAAATCTAGCGTTCTACTTTACCTTCTGAGGTCATTGCACTTTTGTCTGACACCCAACTAAATGATGAATTTGATGATTTAGCATAAAAAACTTTGCTTGCAGCTCTCTGGAATTTTTATTTTTGTATAAATTTCTTTTTTTTTTTTATTTCTACTTTTCGCTTTTTGTATAATTTGTATATAATTTCTTTATTTTGGTTTTTGAATGATATCTTATTTTGAATATTTTCCATTCTTTTAAGAACTTTCGTTGAATTTGTTAGTTTTTCCTCTTTATTATGTTTTAGATATCAATAAATTTAACATTGAAACAACATTAACTTTTTATTTTTCTCATTTGCAAAGAATCATCGAAAACTAAAGTTCGAAACTTGAAGCATTTTATAGAAATGGTTGTATGTGGGTACTTATATCAATATATCGACAAGTTTTAGTTAGAAGAGAAAAAAAGAAGAAATTTTGAATATAAATGTGTAAAAAAAAATTGTCCCCAACTAGTGTTTTTGAGGATAGTTCGGAACTATTCCCCTTTGACACTAGTTGGAACTAGTTATCTTTCACCATATTGAAGCTTATAATCTCCTTAACGACCGTGCCAAATTTTAAGTTGATATCTCCAAAACTTCATATATAAATTAATTTTGAGGTGCTAGATTGATTAAATCTCACACTGTGCACCGTTTTGGTTCCCTTCAAGGAATTTGTCAAAAAATCTTCAAAATATTGACGGATTTTTATCATGGTACTGGACCTTCATCATATGTTGCAAGGTAATGCCAAGGCTTGTTCGGTATGAGAACTCATTCCCTAACACAAAACTCTCATCACGATGTTCAGCAATCCTGGAAATATAGGAATATGAGTTCGGTTGTCATCATGATCTTCGTCAGTAGTGAAGAAGCAGTGTGCTGATTAAGTGAATTTGAAAATCGATTCCGTGGATGGGGGAGGAATGTTGTGAAACGGAGTTTCAAATTGGGGTAGAATATTGAATACTACTAATATACTTAGGGTAGCGAATATTATTGTGTCATTAGAGCATTTCCTGTGATAAATATTAAAATATCTAGTGCAGTAAATGTAACTAAATAAACTAGCACCCTCGAAATTCGAGTGGAAATTCTATGAAATTTTATCTTTTTCATTAATAAATAATTTTATAAAAGCCTAAAGGTATGCTAATCAATTTTAGCCATCACAATTCTTCACAAATTTAATAAACCCACACACTGCATTGTATAGTTTTTTAATTGAAGTTTAAATTGTATTTTATGTATGTGTTACTGCCAACTTTAAATTAATTTTACTCCAAAAAACTGTACGAGATGGTACATGTGGTAAATATCTGCAAACAAATACTTTTAGAATGGTATATTTCTTGTCAAAATCGATTGGAAATTGAAGGTGTAAAATATGTCACAAGAAATCGCCTAATATTGCCTATTAATATTTGATGTATCGACATGATTAAAATATTGATTGTTATTGTAATTAGAATATTTAGCTGTTAGTTTTGTTAAGCGTTATTAATAATAGCACTAGCCAACAAGGTTTTGGACCGAAGCAACCAAATATCCTTCCTAAAGTAATTTGTGGGCTGATTTCGAATCTGCTTTCGAGATACAATAAAAAGTTTTTATTCATTTTTTACATAAAAAATCATTAGTTTATTTAAATATCAATGAATTTTCAAAAGTGAATGACGTTATTTGAACGTCGCACACTGGACCATATTTTGAGAAGGCGGCCAAAAATCTTTTTTTTTTTGTTACCGAAAATGGGCTTTCTCAGAATTTTGCTAAAATTAAAAATTTCTTTATAATTTTTATTTTTGAATGACTGTAACTTTTCTAATTTAAAAGATTTTGAAGTGAAATACATTTTGTATAATTTTGCTCTACTTAATAGAGCATAACTCCTGCCAGTCAAAAGCAGTTAGAAAAAATATTGCACTCTTCTATAGTCCGAACCCTCCCCTATACCCCTATACCCCATTATACAACCGTCAGTTTCCGCCCGTGTGCACCAGAACAATTTTTCTGACCCAAGGTTAGATATTTTCTGCAAAATTTATGAATACAAAAGTTGTCAACTATGTGGTTAGGATATATTAAGTTTGACGTGATGTTTGTAACTGCCAGAAATATTGGACCTTTATCCATCTTTTATTATACGGATTGACCCAAAAACACTTTCTGAGTCGATTAAACGATGTCCGTCCGTCCGTCTAAGTGTTATGAATACAAAAGTTGGTCGTATCGGTGCACCGCGGTGTATTTTTTGCGTGTCGGTAGAGTTGTCAGGAGTTGTTATATACTTATAAAAAAGGGTTGAGATATAATGCGCTTAACTGTTACAGCTACATTTACATAGGTATCTTTCAAAAACATTAATAGTCTGAATTAGAGTTATATAGTTTAAATACCTGACAAAATGGGAAACAATTTAAATAACAGGTAAATGGTAAAAAAAAACTATTGGGACATAGCCCTTTAAGATATGAGCAAGTATGCTTCACCTTTTAAAAGGTGTTAGGGTGTGGGTTTTTTATGCTTCTAAAAGTGGTAATAAAAGATAAAAATTTTTATTTTACATAATTGCAAGAAAGAGTATTTATAATAATGTTTCCACAATTATTATTCATTACAATTTGTGCAATGACTAAGTACTGTTACAGAGATCTGGCAGATATTTGTTTTCAACGAAATGCTGTAGACGATGTAATTTTGCACATAGTGAGCAACGACTTCTTTAAGAATTGTAACCTAGAACACATTGAAATGCACAAGGAAAAATTACTAATTTTGCATCGAATTTGAAAAGACGGTACATTGAATGCTCTCATAGCAAGGCAAAGATGTACAAACGTTACCAAGACTGGTTAATAAAGGAACTTATTTTTGAGAGTGCATCCACAACTGCCAACGAAAGTGGAGAAAAGGGTCTACCATCAAAACCAAATGACGGATGTAGTGAAAGATCTCGAAGGCGCAAGCTGGAGAATATCAATGAAGAAATTTCTCAAAGAATTATTAAGGATTCATTTTTGCACCAAATTCAACCAACCCAAATAAAACAAGTAAGACCGACTAGACCGACTATACGATACCCTATACCATGCGTTTAGAGACCCTATCTCTCAGGCCCAACTAACTGGATATAGAAAATAAGCATAAACCAAATTTGAGTGGGATTTTTATTAATTTTTTCGGCTGCAGTTATGAAAAAGTTCATATCGGATGCTATATCTATATGGGGACTAGGCCCAAAAAGGACCGATACTCACCATGTTTGGTAAAGTCTCTTGTATTTTGCAAAAATTTATACAAACAAAAATTGAGAAGAATCAGTGCAATATTTTTGTTTTTTGATAGATTTAAGAGAAGACCGGGAACAGCTCTATATGGGGCCTATAACTAAGAGTTGCCCAATAGGGATCATTTTTGGACTACTGATTAATAGATGTAATATATACATACAAACCCAATTTGACTAACATTTGTATGATAATTTGGATCTTATGGTAATATATGTTGATTTCATAGGGGTCATTTGTATGGGGGCTATTTTTGAACATGGACGGATTCTCACCAATTTCAATAGCATTAATCCCATGGCCGATGAAAGATTAAATACCAAATTTCATCAAAATATATTCATATTTGCGACCTGCAGTTTGATTAAAAGCTTTACATGGACACACAGACGGACAGACGGACGGACGGACATCGTTAATTCGAATCACATAGTGATTCTGATTCGATCGGTATAATTAAAGATGGGTGTAGGTCAAATATTTTTGGTTGTTACAAACAGCAGCACAAAGTCATTATACCCAAACCACATAGTGGTATAGGGTATAAAAAATAAAATTGAAATAATTGAAAAAATAGTAGAAGCGAGCCCAAGGCGCACAAAGAGGATTTTGAAAAGCATTCCTACACCAAATGAAATAAGAAATTTATGCCGGAAGAAGCGTTCGCCCTATTCTTGGATTTGAAATTGACCAAAAATCAATATAAGGAATTGCGGAAGCGAACCAATGAAAAGAATTGCGGGATTTTTCCAGAGCATCGAGATTTACTTTCTGCCAAAAAAAGAATGCTTACCTTCACAATCTGCTATTAGTGTCACTTCAACATCAGCAGAAATAAAATTGCAAGATCTCATTGAACATACTGCAGAACGATTGCTAAATACGCTTGATACTGATCATTTAGAAAAAATTGGTAATAGCAGCATTACTTTAATTTCTAAATGGGGATGTGATGGATCGTTTGGTCAGAAACAATACAATTTAATGCCGAAAATTCATCAGATGGTAATTTATTTATGGTAGCTTTCGTTCCATTGAGCTTAACAAAAAGGTATAGCGTCTTAGAGCCGTCAACTAATAGAGCAACAGAAATTGATATATGCAAAAATGAAATTCCTTCTTCAACAAAGTATTGCAGACCAATAAAATTTGCATTCAAAAAGGAAACCAAAGATGTCATAACTGAAGAAGTTCAAAAAATAAAAGATCAAATTAAGGAACTTCATCCAGTAATAATTCAAAACAATATGCTACCAATAGGAGATCTATCTGAAGAAGCGCAAGAAAAAAGGAATAAAGACTACAGATTCTTTCGCGAGCACAACACAAGGAAAATGTCCGGATGTTTTACTAATGAAGACCTTATCACTATTATGTTGTGCACTTCAGATCCATATATGTCCCACATTCGTCAAAAATGGAAAACTACCTCTATTGAGTTAGACGAAGAAGCTAAACAACTTCTAGAAGATGAAAATCAAGGCTATTTAGAAGAAATTTTTACTAAAATTGGTTGATTTAAAGTACTTTTTCATTGCACTAACAATAAGTTACACTTTTTTTTTATATAGTTAAAAAATTTTCTTGATTTAAAGATTTAAATATTTGATAATTTACAATAAAAATTGTTATATTTCATAAATTTACCATAAAAATTGATATAAGAATATTTAAAAAGACAATAAAAAAAATTTAACAAAAGCAAAAACACGAGTTTTTCATTGAAACTTCTCTATCTTGAACCAATATAAGGTAACTTTTACGTTCGCTGCTTAATAAATTATATTTTAACTCGGGATCTTTCCAAAAAAAAACAACCTTTGGCCCTATGACTAAAAAGTTTACGGGGGCCAAAGTTTGGCATTTTATGAAAAAATTAACTTAAAAATTTTTAAAAAAGTACTAGTTGTACAATTAACTGAAAAAATAAGACATGATATTAAAAAATACCTTTTTTATATCTTTTAACACTTCACTTTTGTACTAAAATTCAACTACAAATGAAAATGTATTTTAAACCCTCCATAACTTTTTTTATTTTCGGTCGAGAATTACGTTTTATAGCAAAACTTAAAGGATAAAGTCACACCTACCAAACAAAAGAAACCGGATGTCAAAGTTCCAATCCAATCAAAAGTTATAGATTTTTGACCGCCTTCTCGTCAAATGGTCCACTGTGCGTCGTTTGTATTTTGTTGGTTCGGTTTCACGTATTAGAGTCCAACCATAGTCTCCCAGCATGCTTTTGTCCCAAAATCCTTGATAATTTCTTTAATTTTTCATTAAATCTTGGTGAGCACGCTCCCCTTGTTCGTCGCTCACCGCATCTAGGTTTTGTGAAAAAAATCAAAATGCGAATGAAGAAAATGCATTTTGAGTGACATTGGTGCACGTAATTCGTGATAATTTCTCAATAATTCAGCAACAATTTGATTGTAGTTTTGACTCGTATTGCTTCCAAGAAAACTGTCCATGATGCTCTTGGAAGATTTCCAGGCTGCACATTCTTTCTCCAATAAACATTGTTGAAAATTGTCATCATTCAATAGCTTCCTGATATGAGGACCAACAAATATACCTTCTGTGATTTTAGCATATGAAGTTTTAGGAAAAACTGCTAACAAATATTTAAATGCTGCACCATCTTTGTCCAGAGCCTTGACAAAGTTCTTAAAAAGGTCCAATTTTATGTGTAGCGGCGGAAGAAGAACGTCATTTGGATCAATTAATGGTTTATTTGAAATGTTTTGTTTTCCCGGTGAATACTCAGATCTTGTTGGCCACTTTGTTCTGACTTAATGATGACATGTAGTGCGACTACCCCATAGATAAAGGAAACAACAATATTTTGTGAAACTTCCTTGCTTAGCAGTCAACAAACCAATAACCTGAAACAGATCAATTTACAGTTATTTGCGATAGCCTATACCATATAAATCACACACCTAAAGGTCACCACAGGTCTTCCATTTATGATCGTTGTATTTGAGCAATGTCAAAATTTCA
This sequence comes from Cordilura impudica, assembly GCA_963682025.1. Lineage (NCBI taxonomy): Eukaryota > Metazoa > Arthropoda > Insecta > Diptera > Scathophagidae > Cordilura > Cordilura impudica. The sequence goes on along the minus strand of OY821519.1, from coordinate 198,131,209 downwards.
GTCATTGATTCATAATGGCATGAACAATTGGTATGAATGGTTTTTCATTCCCATTATGCAAAATAAGAGCCTTTATACTTAGAGCCATTAATAAATAATCTCCATTCAGTTTTGTCATATGGCTGGTTCATTAAAAAAAAAAAAAAAACTATCAACATCAGTACAGTATCCCTTTCAGACCTAGCTGCATCGATTGTGAGATGTAGTTTAAGGTGCTTAAAATATAAAGAAATAAATTTTTTCTGATTTTTTTTACTGGTAATCAGTGCTTGTGAGTTCCCTTACGTGCTCTTAAGACAAAAGAGATTAAAAAAAAGGAAGAAAGTAGACTTTGCTTAAAAGAATTTTTATATTGATGGTTTAACAATGACTACAACCATTTAACTACTCAGATCTGAAAGGAGTATAGAATGAGTGTTTCTTTTCTAAATATCCAGCCAACTCCAAGCTTCTGTCTCTATAGATTGTTACTTTTGTCCCAACTGCAAGATGTTTCTGCGTCTTGCTTTGTTAAATTAAAATGCCGAATTAGATCATTCAGCTCAGCTTGAGTCACTAAATGGCGGTCATCAACAGCCTCATTCAAACTACCACTGGGAATGACTGGTAATGGATCATTTGGAGGAAGTTGAGCTGGTTTGGAAGCCGATGGGATTCGCGTAAGTAATATCTTTTCGATTTGTTATATTGAAAAATCGGTTTGGTGGTTACTTGACTCTCTCCAAAGTATTGGAATTGGAAAATCGAAATAGATCTAAAATAAATCTAACTAAATATTCACTACACAGTAACACACGATCTCCCTGACATGCTTAAACGATACTAATATGAAGATTTAGAATGAATGTGGGCTTTTGTCAAATTAATAATTGTGAAATTGTAGTGTTAGTATTGACAGTTTTACAGTATTGCCAGCATGCGATAAAAAATGAACAAGACGTGATGGCCCAATTTTTTTTACCAGATTCGAATTCAGCGCACCCAGATTAGTTAGAAAACATGCATCGTTTCTGCAGTAAATTTTTTTTAAATTTGTAGACCAGCGTAGTTATTAAGACGTAATGTGCGCTATGTAAGTAATCCTCTTACGGCCGTAATTTAGGTAACCTGGTTTGACCATGGTAATGTGTGAATGTTGCCATATGCTACTCCTGTTTGTTTTCATTGTTTGTGTACTTAGTTCGTTTTTATAAACCCTTTAAATTAAAGTAGTCTAATTTAAGACTAAAGTCACCATACACATTAGGTGCCTTTTATTAAGAAAAACGTACCGTGGTGCAAACACCAAAGACGTAAATTTCTAACATTATGTTGTTTTGATTTGAAGTTGTAAAATTTCATAGTCTTTCTTTTTCATGATATTTGTCTGGCTTGGGTATTATTTTAGCGAGTGCATCGTTTTGCCACTGTTTTGGGTTTAACTCATAAACAGCATTTTCGACTTCTCACATCTCTGTATGGCAGGTGTCAACTCTACAGAACTTGTAATGCTTGTTTTCAATACTTTTTGTGAGTCTTTTGGTATCATCTGTTACCTAACATCCATTTATTTTCGCAAAGGAACATTATAGCACGCTAAAAAATAATAAGTTCTTCAAGTTGGATCTAAGTTTTCAAGATATCTCTTCACTGATGCAGCACTTTGGTATTCGAATAATTTTCACAAATTCTATGGAGGTCTGTGGAGTTGCAACTCTCTTCGAACTCTCTATAAGATATTCCTTCTGTTATGAATTGGGATAATTATTGTGTAGCACTTTTAAAAAATAAATTCGATTTGTTTTTATTTTTCATATTTTTTTTTATTTATGGATAATAAAACATGGAAACCTTGAAAAAGAAACATAAAAAATATAAAATAGTTAACAAATCTCAACTTTGATAACCAATAAGTAAACATCTAGAAGGAGCAGCACCTTGCTAAAACACTAAATTCATAGGTTGGACAAGTACCTATCATATGCCTTTCGATTTATTTGATTATCTCAATTGGTTCCAAGGTTATGATGTCTTCAATGAAAAAACTCAAATGGCGCCACTGTGCTCCATGTCACCCATTTGCATACTGTTTTTGAGTGGAAAAGGTAAATGTGGTAATGGCTCAAATTTACATTTCTTATCTACAGACCTGGGTAGATTGAAGTGCCGAACTAAAAACAAAATTGCTGAAAAACAAAAAAGTCTTCGAGAAACCGGTGGTTGTCTTTGTCGATTCATCTATTTAACGGAATTGGAGCTAGTGATAAGCTGGCCTTTGTGTTTGTTCACGCTGCAGCATCCAGTAGTAATTTTTTCGGTGTTGAGGGCCGTAACATTGCGCCCCAATCATTAGGCTCGACCGCCGAAAAAAAAATTTTTTCCTATAATCAACCCAAAACAAGATGTACATATCTTGTTCCATTCAATGTATGTACATACATCTATTTTGTATTGGATGAATCATGCGATATTTCTGACATAAGTCAACAAATATTAGCTGTCAGAATGGTTGAAAATAATTTTTATATAAGTGAGGAAATTTTTGCACTGATTCCGCTCCATCGGAATACGAGAGGTATTGACATTTTTGATGCGGTAAACGGTAAATCGAGTCAGCAAGATTAACAGCCATATGAAAAGATAGTGCTCACGCTATGCTTGGCAAAAGGGACGGCTATATTGGGCAGTTGATTAAAAATGGTATAAGGCTCCTCCGTTCCACAGAGTGATTCACCAAGAGTTATTGTGTTCTAATTGGCCGAATTGCGTCCACAAAATGAGTGTTGTGGTAAATATAGTGAACAAAATTAGAGGTGGACACAATTCGTTAACTCATCCTTAGTTTAAAAAATATCTTAAATGATGAGTGCAACATTTGAAATTTAGATTTTTTTAAATATTTAAGTCATTTTGATGATTTGAAAACAAATTTTGAAAAAAGATTTAAAGATTTTGAGAGCATTAGGCAAATGATAGCCATTTTTTTACTCCAATGACATGCAGCATATACAATTAAAAGCCTAAGCTACAAATGGAGCTATGTGATCTGCGATGCGACCCTGAACTTCAGATTTCTAGTTTATATCGCATTAATTTTTGAAAATCTTTAAAACCTAATAAATACCCTTTACTTCACAAGGAAATTTTAAATTTGTATTCCATGTTTGGTAGTACATATATATGTGAAAGTGCATTTTCAAATTTAAAAATAATAAAAAAACAAGCATAGAATTAGAATGAGCAACGAAAATTTGGAAGCTCGTTGAAATTATCTACAACTGATATTGACATAAATTTGGATAATTTATTGGAAGGATCATGGAAGACTTAAAGGAAATTTCGATTGGTAAGTACTGGTTTGAAATAAAATTTTCGCGCACTAACCTATTTTTTTCATTTCAGATAATTTTTTACAAAAATGCAGTTAATTTTTTTGCCGTATACGAAATAAGTATATGAAATATTTTTTTTCTTTTTTCTTTGTATGTATTGGTTTTTACAAAAAAAAGATTGAATAAAAATTAGTTTTTCTTTCAATGTATTGGTGTTTGAACCGTACGTAAGAAAATTATAGTCGATCTATACCGACTATACGATACCCTATACCATGGTTTAGAGACCCTATCTCTTCGGTCCAACTAATTGGATATAGAAAACAAGTATAAACCAATTTTGAGTGCCATTGTTATTACTTTTTTTGGCTGCAGATATGAAAAAGTTCATAACGGGTGCCATATTTATAAGGGGACTAGGTCGAAAAATGCACCGATCCTGACCATATTTCGTAAAGTCACTTATACTTTGAATTTGAGAAAAATGTGTGCAATATTTTTGTTTTTTTTTGATCGATTTAAGATGAAGAGAAGAAACCACCAACTCTCTACCAATGTCAACATCATATTCGAACTGGTGTTACTATCAACAATTTCAATAGCGTTCGTCCTAAGGTCGGTAGAAGCTTACATGCCAAATTTCATTTAAATATGTTCACATTTGCGACCTGTAGTTTGATACAAGGTTTACATGGACATACAGACGTACGGACGTACACACGGACATCGCTAAATCGACTCAGAAAGTGATTCTGAGTCGATCCATATAATAAGAGATGGGTCTAGATCGTTGGGTTGTTACAAACGTCATCACAAAGTCGTCATACCCTGACCACATAGTGGTATAGGGTATAAAAGGAAAAGGAAAGATTTTAACAAATGAATGCGACGTTTAAAAAGAAGAAAATTTTATTACAGTGATCGTGCATTAAACATCCCTTAAATTGTTTAAACAAAAAAAAAGGTTATTACCTTTATAAATTTTAAATTAGATTTTAATACAAATACGAGTATAAATAACACAAGGGAACAATGGTTCTGTTGATTAAGAACTGAATATTGTTTTTAAGGTTATTTGGGATGGTGAATCCAAATCTGCCCTTGGTTTTTTTCTATCAGCTCGACTTTTCGAGATATACCGTTATGTTCAAAATTAAGGCACTTCCGCTACATATATTGGAATAACTTGAAAACGGTTCACCATATTAAATTAAAAAAAAAATCCGAAACTCACAAACAATATTCTCTTAAAGCCGTGCTTACTTTGTTTTTAAATTTTCCAAGTAGTTTTAGAGATATCGTTCAAGTTTTGAAAAAAAAATTAAAATTTTTTTTAAAAAACATTTTTTTTGTTCTTTAAAAATTCCTAAAAAATAAAAATGGGACAAAAATCACAGTTTTGGTCTACAAACAGTTAGATAAATATATTTCGAATAAAATGAGCTTTATTTCATTGCAATCGGTGCACAACTTTTGATTTTGTTCACGATTTACTGAATTGCTATAAATCGCGATTTCCATACAAAAATAACATTTTCTAATGTGTAAGTGTTTGTATGCAATAAGTTAGTTTTTTATGATTCTAAGAATTAAAAAAATTAAGTAATAAAAAAAGATTATTTCATTTTTATGGTTGCGGTAGCAAACTCATAGCGCCTATAAATTTTATTGTCCCTTTATGACACCTAGTCAGTTCACAGTCAATTAAAGAGAAAAAAGAAAAGTCCACTTGTTTTTATTGATGTGTGGTTTACCGTTGGTAACGGATGATTTTTTAAAGGAATTCCCCTGAACACATGTGTTCATTCATAAGTGACTGTCAATAAAATTGTGGATATAATTTTTTTTGGTACTTCAGTAAAAAACTACTAAGTATTTATATGGGTTCATTCAACCAATTTTTCTCATTCAACAAGTGTTTACGAAAGCGAAAAGTATAACGACAAAAAATATAAATCATTTTACATTGAACATTTAATCAGTCAACACAAAAAAGTTCAATTTTGTTCCCGTGTGTTATTTATTGAAAATTGTGTTACTTTGATATATATATACTTCAAAATTGTGCAATGGCTACGTCAAGAAACACCTGTAAAATCAATCCCAACTATTTTTGTAACATATGTGGCGAATACACGTTTATAAAAAATAGAAAAAGTGTGTCAGATTTTATTAAAAAAATTTATTTTGACTACTTCGGATTTACCATGGAAACCCGTGACAAGTACTGGATTCCTAATACTGTATGTAAAAACTGTGTAGAGTATTTAAGGTTATGGGCAAACAAGCAACGGACCCACTTCAGGTATAAAACACCAATGATCTGGCGGGAACCTTCGAATCATTATGATGATTGTTATTTTTGCGCTGTCAACATAACAGGCATTAATAAAACAAACCGGTCTAAATGGATTTATCCTAACGTGTTGTTTATTACCCAACCAGTCCTGTACTCTAGTGAGGATTCAGAACCACAACCATCTACATCTAGACACAATTTCCACGACTTACGACAAAATGTTCTTTCACCAATTTCTGAATTTGCATTTAGATATTTCTTCTGAACGCGAGCAATTTAATCAGGAGGAGCTTAGTGATTTAGTGAGAGACCTTGGACTTTCTAAAAAAGCATCTGAAATTCTTGCTTCTCGATTAAAGCAAAAAAATCTGTTAACCCAAGGAACAACAATTTCATACTACCGTAACAGAGAAAAAAACTTACTTCCATTCTTTTCCGAAGACGATGAATTTGTTTATTGTTCAGATGTTCCTGGTTTAGTAACAGCGATGGGATTAGAGGAGTATGATCCAAATGACTGGCGACTATTTATAGATTCTTCTAAACGCAGCCTAAAATGTGTACTTCTGCATAACGGTAATAAATTGGGTTCGTTGCCCATTGCACATTCAACTAAAGCTAAAGAAGAATATTCTAAAATTGCCTCAGTTATAAATAAAATAAAGTACAACGAACACCGCTGGCTAATTTGTGTGGATCTAAAAATGGTGAATTTTCTTCTAGGCCAACAAGGTGGCTACACAAAATATCCGTGTTTCATTTGTTTATGGGATAGCAGAGCCAGATCTGAACACTGGAGTAAGAAAGACTGGACTTCGAGGGAAGCTATGGTTCCAGGAAACCACAATATAGTTAATCAACCACTTGTGCCCAGGGATCGCATAATACTGCCACCTCTCCATATCAAGCTAGGACTTATGAAACAATTTGTCAAAGCTCTCAACAAGGACGGTGATTGTTTTAGATATATCAGTAAAAAGTTCAACAATTTGAGTTCGGAGAAACTGAAAGCTGGCATTTTTGATGGCCCTCAAATCAAAAAATTAATCAATGATGAAAATTTTAGTAATTCCATGACAGATATTGAAAGAAATGCTTGGAATGAATTTGTTTGGATAGTGCGCAATTTCCTGGGAAACAAAAAGGGTGAGCACTATTCGGACCATGTGGATAACATGTTGTCACATTTCAAGCAGCTTGGTTGTAATATGAGCATTAAGGTGCACTACCTACACAGTCATTTGGATTGTTTCCCTGAAAATCTTGGAGACTTCAGTGAAGAACAAGGCGAACGTTTCCATCAAGATATCCGCACTATAGAGGAGCGGTACCAGGGTCACTGGGATAAGCATATGATGGCGGACTATTGCTGGAGCATTAAAACAAATCCCTCTAAACAAGGTTATTTAAGAAAATCTTATAAAAGAAAATTTTTCGATGAGTTGTAATTACATTGTAATATTTGTGTATTAAAATTTTTTATTTTTCTTTAAAATTCTCTTTTTGTGTTAAATTAAAAAGTATAGCTGACCATAAAAATGAAATAATCTTTTTTTATTACTTAATTTTTTTAATTCTTAGAATCATAAAAAACTAACTTATTACATACAAACAGTTACACATTAGAAAATGTTATTTTTGTATGGAAATCGCGATTTATATCAATTCAGTAAATCGTGAACAAAATCAAAAGTTGTGCACCGATTGCAATGAAATAAAGCCCATTTTATTCGAAATATATTTATCTAACTGCTTGTGGACCAAAACTGTGATTTTTGTCCCATTTTTAGGAATTTTTAAATAACAAAAAAAATGTTTTTTTTTTAAAAAATTTTAATTTTTTTTTCAAAACTTGAACGATATCTCTAAAACTACTTGGAAAATTTAAAAACAAAGTAAGCACGGCTTTAAGAGAATATTGTTTGCGAGTTTCGGATTTTTTTTTTAATTTAATATGGTGAACCGTTTTCAAGTTATTCCAATATATGTAGCGGAAGTGCCTTAATTTTGAACATAACGGTATATCTCGAAAAGTCGAGCTGATAGAAAAAAACCAAGTGCAGATTTGAAATCAGCGACCTCAAATTAGTAAAAATTTGCTATAAATTTCAAATCAACACAAAAAAAGTTCAATTTTGTTCCCTTCTGTAATCGAACCAATAAAAACGAAGTTTTTATTGAAACTCTTTCTTTGCTTATGCATATGAGTTTTGAATCTCTCCGTGACTGTGTGTTACATTGAGTGACTATTTTAAAATTAATCTTTGGCCACAACAAGTCTATGGACAATGTTTAAGATCGATCGGATGAAGGGAAGTGAGGTTTTTATATCTCCGTGACTTTGCGTGATAACTGTGCGTGGACATCCGTTTTAAATCCTCCGAGACTATGCGTGACCATGCGTGACTGTGCGTGACGAAGTCAAAATTATTTTTTTTTCATAGCAAGTGTATGGACCAAGTTTCAGATCGGTCGGATGAGGGGAAATGATGTTTAGATCACTCCGTGACTGTGCGTGACTATGCGTGACTGTGCGTGACTACCCCAAAATTAATCTGTAGTCACTAAAAGACTATTGGCCAAGTTTCAGATCAATTAGATAAGAGGGATGGGGTTGACCCACGGCAGACAGACAGACAGAGAGTACGAGTTATAAGAAAGAGTTTAAAATGTAACTGAATAATAACTATAATCAAAGTTACGAAAAAATCATAATTATGCAAGAACAATATTAATTATCATTTAAACAGCAAACATCAGCCTTAACACGACAGCATTAAGGTTCTTGGAGGCATTCATCGAACTTCGCTTGTTTGGGTGCGTTAAAAAAAATAAGATACAAATTTAACATTTGATATTGTCTCTTGTATTGCATAATTGTATAACTGCGTTATGGTAATTGAGAATTATATCTAATTTACATCATGATTACGTTTTTTTATTACAAATTCTAAAGCATATCTCTTTTATGTCTTCTCTGATCATGCAAAGCTTTCTTTTAGTGTTTTCTTGTTTGTACAAAGTGCAATAACCTTTTTTCTATAAACCGAAATCGTATCCGTTTCGCAATGCACCATCATATCTAATATGAAAGTTTCTTTAATATTTTTATTGCTATTTTTTTATGTAGAAAGTTATGCAAAAAATTTAAAAAGAAAAAATTTCGCGTTAGTAGTACAAATGTAAGAGAGGGTAACGATGAAACGAGCTATATGTATATCTAGGAGCTAAACGATATGCAATTCGATTGTTACTTTTATATAAATTTTATTACATTTTTTATGACTGTAATGGGGTTTATTTAATGAAGTAGTTATTGTAGTCATCTGGTCCATTCCATACGTTTTAAAAATAAAACTAGTAAGGAAATTATAGTCGGTATAGACCGACCATACGATACCCTATGTCATGGTTTAGAAACCCTATCTCTTCGGTCCAACTAACTGGGTATTGAAAATAAGCAAAAACCAAATTTGAGTGGCATTGTTATTAACCTTTTTGGCTGCAGATATGAAAAAGTTCATGTAGGGTGCTATATTTATATATGGACTGGGTCAAAAAATGGACCGATCCTGACCATATTTGGTAAAGTCACTAATATTTTGAAAAAATATACACAAACCTAATTTGAGAAAAATCTGTGCAATATTTTTGTTTTTTTGATAGATTTAAGTGAAGATCGGGAAGCAGCTCTATATAGAGCCTATGACTAAGAATTGTCCAATAGGGATTATTTTTGGATACAATAAATGGATACAATAAATACGTGTTACACCCAATGTTACTAAGATCTATATTTATTTATTTATATATTTTTATTAAATTAACCCATTATGCTTCATATGTATTAATCATTTTTTTATTATTAATTTTTTATCTTTTTGGGTTTTATTTATTAAATTAATTTTTTTTTCTGTTATACTGTGTACTATTTATATACTGTGTGTTTTTAAATGTACTTATTCATCATTACTTTGTAAAAATCCATTACTTTAATTATAAGATTGTAAATCTTGTTGTAATGGAAAAAATAATGAAATAAATTAAAATTAAAATTAAATATGATAATTTGGATCTTTTGGCAATTTATGACGATTTCATGGGGGTCTTTTGTATGGGACTAGGTCTGAACATGGACCGATTTTCATCCTGTACCCGAGATAAGCTCACCTACTAAATTTCATCAAAAATTATTCATATATGCGACCTGTAGTTTGATTACAAGCTTTACATGGACACACAGACGGACGGACGGACGGACGGACATTGTTAAATCAACTCAGAAAGTGATTCTGATTCGATCGGTATAATTAAAGATGGGTGTAGGTCAAATATTTTTGGTTGTTACAAACAGCAGCACAAAGTCATTATACCCAAACCACATAGTGGTATAGGGTATAAAAATTGGTACTACTCTGTTTGGTTTTGGTTTATGGGTATAAGAAGCATACAAACATATATGTATATAAAAATGTAGAGCGCATGTATGTAATCGTATCACAGCTAAACCACTGCAGCTATCCAGTATAGTGTTCTTCTTAATAATAATATAGTGAAATCGGAGCAGTGGGTGTGATATATCCCATAAAAAGTAATTTGTCAGTATTCATTTTCAAGATCTTATACCTTTATTAATATAAAAAGAATAATTAAATATCACATATATTTACTCATATGACAGAGAGAGCTTAGAAAATTTGTGTGACGTCATTTATTATTAATTACTGTAGCCATTCTGAAACCGAATAGAATGGGACAAATGGGCGTAGACCTTCCATAGAAAGAAATTATTAAATACCATATATTTTGGGTATTATAATAGGAAAGGCTTTGCAAATTTGTGGGAGGTCATCTATTATTACTCTGAGTAAATGAGCGGGATCGAATTAGCAGGCATGGCACCTCCTATACAAGTGCGTTTTTTATAACTTACTAGCAGATTCCAGTCCTCGAAATTGCGGCGCAAATTCTAGGAAATTTAATTTTTTTATTAAATAAAGACCCTAAAAGTATGCTAACCAATTATGGCCAATTCACAAATCAACATAAAAAACAAACTCATTTTTTTTATTACAAACACATTAAGAAATTTAATAAACACACACATAGCATTGTATTATTTTATGTATGTGTTAGTAGAAACTTTAATTGCAATTTACTCAAAATAAAGGAAAAAATTTTAAAATCTGTAAACCTGCAAATCGGCTAAAAAGAAATACCTTTCGAATGATATACGTTTGGTCAAAATCGGGATAAAATAGTAGAACAAAACATCAGTCACAAGAAATCGCCTAGCTTATTAATATTATAGTAACTTGAGTAATATAGAATATATGTGAATAGCTGTGCTGATCAGTAGGCGTGGCACCGCACATCTATATATATGTAATAATAAAAATGAAAATTTGTTTGTGGGTTTGACATAAATAAGATTACAAGACCGATGCTCTTGAAATTTTCACAGTGTGTAAGTTCGTATCGGGAAAGTAAAATGGGCTATATATATTTTAAATATATGAAGTTGACGTGGCACCTCCTATATATAAAAAAATTTTAGCATTATATATCTGGAGCTCTATGACAGCAAGAGTTCTGAAACATTGTAGGAGTACATAGGTTAGTAATGTGAGAGGTCGAGCTAAAAATGGGCGGAATCAAACCAATGGGCATGGCACCTCCCAGACATGGTAAATGCATATCATCATATATCTACAGTACTTTGGTGGCCATAATCTTGAAACTTTCTGCACGAAAATTGCTTGTTAATGTAAGTAATCGCGCCAAAAATGGGCAAGATTTGGTTGGTGGGCGTGGCAACTCATATACAAAAAAAATTATCTGGAGAACTGTGAACCCGACAGTCTTGAAACTATGTGTGAGTTCACGAGTGATGAGTGTGAGAAGTTATGTGAAAAATAGGCGGGATCAAGCCAGTAGGCATGTCAATTCCTATGTATGGTAAATACATATCATCATAACTAACAACAAAAATATTCACTAGAAAAAAGTTTTATGACAAAACAACGTGTTCCGGGTCAGCTAGTACAATTATGGAATATCTTATATTTCATGAATTATGACAGGTAGATAATATGGATCAAGTCATCCGTTATTAATGAAGTAGCCGTGTCGAAAATAGGCGAGATATGACAAATGGGCATGGTAGTTAAGTAAAAAGTAATAAATAAATAAAACCTTTGGTGCGTATATCCTAGCGTGTATGACCATCACGACTGAACACCTTAGCCAATTATATTCACAACATATGTTCGTGATGTACTCCGAATTGTTTTCGTTTGTATTGAGCCTCTCTAGGTGGTGCTGGCATCGATTTTATCGCATTTTCCAGAAATTGTATGGCGTGCATCACTGGTAAATTGAGTTACAGATAAAAGATGATCAAATAAACTAGTTTTTAGATTAGCAGGTACGCATCTAGAATAGAAATATAATCAACCATCGAATCACATAACAATAATATTGTTACAATATTGACTTATGGCCACCACAGTTAGGCACACATCTAATTTGAACACGAGCATAATACCAACATTGCGTATTTCGACCTAAATCTCACGTATATACATCTGGAAAATATATTTTTAGACATGAGAACATAACCCTTTCATAAAATCTTAATCCAAACGGTACCTATTAGTCTATGACATGGCGTTGAACAACTCAAAATTGTTTTGATCCGTTTAGGAACTGACCCACCCCAGCAGTTTTCGTGGAAGCTGGAAGCTTATACGATAGTCTGCAGTGAAGCGAAAGTATAACCAATAATCTTCGGCTGAAAAATGCAAATATTAAGGCGAAATGAATGAAAGTGTGTCGAGGTATTTAGAAATTCAACTCAAGATACGAGGGCTGGCTTAATGAGGATACCTTCCTGGATACATTGGCCAAAGATGAACCCACCACATCAGTGCGACTAAAAACTGCAGAAGATAATAATACAGATTTTGTAGTGAAATTCTACACTCCTTTAGATAGAAATCGTACTCTGAAAGCTTTTTCAGAATATAGGAGGGCTACCAAAAGCTCTATTTGTATACATGCTCTTGGTTTTAATAGTAACAAAATATTTAGAATATATGAAAGTTTAAGCATTGAAAATAGAAAGCTGTTGCAACTAGCTGTGAAAAAGAGAAAGGAAGGTAAATTCTGGAGCGTGTTTTCTGCTAGAGGAAAGGTGTATGTTCGAACAGAAAAAGGAGCAGAAGCTGTTCATATTTTAAATGATTGTTTTATTTTAAGTATTGCATTCATTATTTTTATTTATTTTTTTCTAAATTATTATTTATTTACTTTAATTTTTTTATATTTATTAATATTTATTACTTATTTCTCACTTTATTTCAATGCATAAACCAATTGTAAGGCTAGTAAGTTTTTTCTTCTCTATCTTATATATTAAAAGAATTTATGAATAAACTTTGCATTCAAGATTTTTTTCAATATTTTTCTTCTCTCAAACCTCTATAACTAGAGTTCTAATTAACGTAGGCTGTTGACATAGGTCTAAGAACACTCAGTGGATCAAGCTTCTTTTGAGCTATTAACTGCTTAAATTCGTTGGGTTTGAGGAAAGTTATGCGTGGAGAATCAACTTTACTTTTACTGTACGTTAACTTATCTTAACTTCTCTTGGCAAATTTTGGTATTATATTATAAAAATTAATATAATATAATATAATACTTCTTTTTACTTAAAACAATGTTAGTTAAAACTGTTTAACGAAAATCAATCTGCAATGTTAAATATTTTGTGTCGGCAGCGATGTGGCTTTAACATTGTTAATTTTAATGCCAGAAGTTTAAATGGGTTGAAACTTGATCACTTTAGGAATGTATTTGAAAACTCTCAAGTAGATGTAATTGTGTAACTCAAACATGGTTTAAAGATGACGTTTCAGATATGCAGTATAAGATAAATGGTTATACACTTTTTTATACTTGTAGAAAGGAAAAGAGAGGTGGTGGTGTTGCAATATATTGTTAAACTAATCTGAAAGCTAAAATTATTAGCGTGTCACAAGATGCAAATATTGAATTTATCAACGTAGAAATTTATGATAGTGCATATAAAGTTCTTGTTTCATGTGTATACAATCCAAATAAGTTTTTTTGCCTTGACCCATTTTTTTAAAGATTTTAACAGCCATGCCATAGACCAGTGGTGGCCATCGAGATAATTGAGTTAGTAATAGTGTTGATGAGCATGTGTTAGTTGTACTACACTGATCGAAATCACTGCCGATATTTAATGGGTTTGTGTAGATTTTGTATGAATGCGTTTATGAATGACTAAAAGGGAAAATAGTTGAGTTCACGAAGAATATGGTAAAATTAGAAATATATTTTGTTGTTTTAAAATTTTAAATCTTACATTCTGGAAATGTAAAAAAAAAATTTGAAGAACATTCTCTTTTATCCATAATTTTGAAGTGTCTTAAATCAAATAAGTAATAATACGTAATTCAATTCTTTAAAAAACAAAAAAAAAAAAGAACAAAAATAGCAAAACTTAAAAAAATAAATTTCAAAGGTTAATAAGTGGTATGTTACCAAAAACTAAAAAACATACCTGCCTGCAGTAACTGCATATTTTCTAAAATTAAAAAAAAAAACTGCATAGAAGACAGCTATAATGTTGTCAAATGGAGGCGACGTATATAAAATGTTTAATTTATAGCAGATTCAACTGATTTGCGTAATTTAGTTTATCAAGTCTTCGAAATTTCCTTAACATTTTTGTTTTTTTTTTAAACAATTATTCTCTGTGTACCTATAAAAAATATATATATGAATTTCAAAAGGCAATGCGACATAGACCTGCTTTGTTCAAAAGCTTTCATAAGACTGAATGAAATTGTTGTTTACTTTTACTCTTTGGTGATTATTTTTGTTATCGTTCGGCTGTATACATATAAGAAGCCAAGTACCAGCGTGTTTGGTACGGCCTTCACTGCCATAGACTATAACTTCTTTTTTACCTGTGGTGATTTCCATGTTAATTTGATAGGTAATGATAAACAAAGCAAAGACTTGTATGACCTGGTAAACTCAGTTGGATTATCTATTGCAAATCAGCAAATGCCCACACGATTTTCTCCCAATGATACTCCTAGTTTGCTTCACCTGTTTATACTTTCAGATCCTGAATTGTTATTGTTGTTTGATCAGATATCATTTGTATCTGAACATGATCTTTTATTTTGCTCATTAGATATCAGCTTGAACAGAAATGAAACCTCGCGACTCATAACATATAGAGATTTCAATTCAATTGACTACCAATCCTTGTATTATGAGACTTTCTGCTTTTAGTTGGACTGATTGCTGGTATATGCCTTCAGTTGATAGTAAGCTAGATACTTTGTTATCAAGATTGCTGAATATCTACAATAGACATGTTCCCATGTGTAGTTTTTATATAAAACATTGTACATGTCCCTGGTATACTGCAACAGTCAAGCACTCCATTCATGAGCGAAACAGATTGTATAATGTATGGAAACGTAATCCCACTCCACTGAAAAGAGTTGCTTTTACTAGGCAGAGAAATCAGACTAATCTAATAATAAGGCAGACAAAGAAATCGTACTATACTCAGAAACTAAATTTATCCTTATCTATAAAGCGGCTATGAATATTCGTTCTAATGCCATTGGAAAAAATGGCGTATCTATAAAATTTTTAAAAATAGTGTTGCCATATGTCATAGGTTCACTTACACATATATTTAATCACATCATTACAACTTCAATATTTGCTTAAATATGGAAGGTTGGTCGAATTCTTCATGTGGCAAAAATACCATCATAAATGTGTCCTACTGATTACAGACCGATAACAATACTTCCAGTTCTCGCTAAAATTTTTGAATCGCTAATATCCAAACAAATAACTAATTATTTGAGCTCATATTCACTCTTATCTCCTCTACAATCTAGCTTTCGTGCTGCTCGCAGCTGTAAAACAGCTGCATTAAAAGTACTTGATGATATCAGACCGGAATATGACTTGGGTAATCTTTCTTTTATGTGCTTATTGGATTTCTCTAAAGCTTTTGATAGTTTCAATCAGACTATTCTTTGTCAAAAGCTTAAAGTATTTTTTGGATTTACAGATTCTGCATTGATTCTTATGAAAAATTACGTGACTAGATGGTCTCAAAAAGTTATAATTGGAGACAGATAGTCGAGGCTGCGGGAGTTAACCTCTGGTGTCCCCCAAGGTGCGGTACTAGGTCCTATTTTATTCATTATATTTGTTAATGATATTTTTAGTGTTGTAAATCATGCTCAAATTCATGCCTATGCAGATGATATACAGCTATACAGATCAAATCGCGTTGGCCTGATAGAATATATCGAGTGTTTACTAACGCAACCTCGTAACTCGATTTTTTACGATTTTGGGTTTTAAGCGGAAAAGTAATTAGTAACTACCGCCGCATAATTATGCAAAGTTATAAAGAAAAATATTAATTATTTTTTTTTTTAATCAAAAAAATGGAAACTCGTATCTCAACTTGTACAAAATTGTCATGCGCAACCTCGTATCTTAAAGTAAATACATAGGTAGATTTGGCATCACTGATGGTCTGATGATCACACATATTATGCTAGCTAGTCTTAAGTTCATCTCGATTTAAGTCCATCTCGATCATCGAAAATTAATTTAAGTGAACATTGAGAAATTGTCTAAAAAAAAAAAAAAAATGACACGTAAGAATCATGGGGACAGCAGTGATTGGGAACGAAACAAAGCAAAGAAATCTCGTGAGGCAGGCTCATTTCAGCTTAAATCGGAAAAACGGAGATAATTGTTTACTTATTCTGAGAAATGAACGAAAAATAAAACCAAGATGTACGTCAACAAAATGTATAGCTAGTCAAATCAAAAAGTGCTATGGGATTCAAGAAATGACAAGAAAACTAATTTTTAATTCATTCTTGAATGATTTAAACTGGGATAAAAATCAATCTTACGTTATTTCTCTTATTACCAAAGAAATATTTCAATAGTGACAATGGTTTCCTAAAAAAAACAAATCAAAGAACACAATAAAATACTCAAAAAAAAAAAAAAAAAACAGTCACATGTAGAAGATTTCTTAAATAATTTGCACAAAATGGATTCACACTACTGTCATAAAGATATTACAAAGTTGTATTTAGATAATTTATATACAAAATCTGTTCAAGAAGTTTACCGTGATTTCTTAAAATATATAGAAGAGCGTAGAATTCCAGTTAATGAAAGAGCGCCTTGTGAGTTTGTAAAAATCATTGAAGAATCACGACAGAAAAAACCGAACAAAGTTAAGCATCTGGATTATAGTTTTTTCAAAAATTATTCTGATTTGAAATATTTTAAATCAATTCGGCCTGGAAGGATTAAAATACTGAGGACTAAAATAGTAAGAGGATTAAAATACTGAAAAGATAAATTAATGTTTAAAATGGGAAATTCTTCCTCAGCGTTAAAACAGTAAATATCCTGTTGACACCGAAGTTAAGGAGTTACATATATTTTGAAGAAATTCCATTGACTAATCAAAAATACAAAGACTTGCAGTCTTTAAAATCATTGATACTAAAGGATTACCATACTTTTTATGATAATTTAAAATACATCCGTGAAAAATAAACACATTTTCTTCTACAACACTAAATATTATCTCTTAACAGTGTTTATATAAAACATTTTAATTTTTTTTTAATTTTTTAAGTTATTAGTTGTGATTAAAAGTATTATGGAAACTACGTAATCTTGATATAGTATTAATAAGACAAATTGTTTATCTCACAAACAAAGTTATGAACAGTACTGTTTTGTTATAATTAAAAAAAAATGTCAGTAATAATAATATTTTTATTTGATTAAAAATAATTAATGAATTTAGTAATATGTTTTTAAATAAATAATTCGAAAAGCTAATTTATGTGCTCTTATTTCAGAATAACGCAATCGCGTATGTTACGCTTTATAGCAATTTTTCTGTGCAGAAAACTCGTATCTCAAAAACGTGCGAAAAAATAAAGGTGGAATATTTACTTTGTAGTTTTCCAAAAAAAAAATTTTTAAAAAATGGCAAAAGCTTATTATAAAACGTTTTTTGTCTCTCCTGAAAAGTAGTAGTTTTTGAGATACGAGGTTGCGTTAGTAAACCCTCGATATGCATTGTAGGTTAAATGAAGATCTAAATGCTATTGGTTTTTGGGCTGAAGATAATAACTTAACACTTAATCCCTATCAGTAGACACAAACTTAGCACACTCCATTATCCAACTTTATATATAAATGGAACTGCTCTTAAATTTGTTGATAAGGTAAAGTAATTAGGCTTTCAAATAAATTCTAGTTTGTTATCAGGCATCACATAAATAATGTTGTGCGCAATGTTTTTCTTACGCTTAGAAACTTGCGTATATCTTCAGATTTTACACCAACTAAAGTTTAAAAAAAACTAGTCATTCAGTTAATACTTCCTTTAATAACATACTCGGCTGAAGTTTATAGTAAGATTGACTCTCACTCACTTCACAGGTTACAAGTATCATTTAATAATGCAACTCGATATGTTTATGGCTTAAGTCGGTTTAGTAGTATATCCTCTTGGAGAAAAATGACTCTTGGCTGTGATTTGGCGGATTATTTATGTATGCGAAACTTGATATTCTTACACACAATTTTGTATCAGAAAACACCCTCTTATCTTTTAGAAAAAATTATATATGGCAGGTCAAACCGGAATATAACTCTGACAATACCCAGGTATACATACATGAACAGTGGCAGATTTTTCTTCATTAATGCCATTAAGTTATGGAATAGCCTCCCCTTAGCTATAAAACTTTTACAATAAAAAACAGTTTTAAAAAAGCTTTACAAGATCTTATATCCCAGAATAATTAGCTTTCTTAGTCTTCTATTTCTACCATCTTATCCCCCTTTCCAGCTCTACCCTATCTACTTTCTAGCCATTTTTTTTAAGCTATTAAATAAAGAAATTGTTTTCTTATTTTTTATTGGCTATTATGTATTTAATGTTTTTATATGTTTGTTTATATGTATCTACTCATTAATTTGTAACTTTAATTATGACTTGTTATGTGACACAGAAATTGAACTAAATATAAAAGAATTATATTCTTACTAGATGTAACCGGTGTGCTTCGCTACACCCTCCCCCTCCCTCCTTCCGAATCGTTATGAAAGGGCTCACGCAAAGTCCAAAGGCTCTCAGTAATACAGTAATTCAAATATATCACATTTAGTATTAAGTTTATGTGGGGGTACCATGTGTATTTGTCTAATCCCGCCCAATTTTTTGCCTGACTACTCACGTTAATAATAAATGACCTGAGACAAATTTGCAAAGCTTTCCCTATCATAATACTTAATATATATGATATTAAAAATTTACTTTGTATGGGAGGTGCCACGACCACTAAAAATGTTTAAAAAAATTAAAGCCTGTAGCACTCCCATATCCGCAGTAAGACTATGCAAAAATTTCAGGAAGATCAGATGAGTAGTTACGGAGATTACCTCCTACAAACAAACAAACAAACAAATATTACCTCTTTGTTATGTTAGTATAGATTATTAGTATAGATTTTTTTATTTCAATGCTTGCTGATGCAGATATACAATGTTTTTTGTTTTTTCATTCGGTACAGCAATTATCAGATTTTTCGGCGTTGCTACCCTAGAGCAATGTACATATAGCTGCCCATGAGAAGAAGATGGATCATCCATATTAGATCTGGCAACACTTAACTATTAGCCATGAACTTAGAATATCATTTGGCATTTTTTCTTTTTAGCGATTTTTAATTTTGTCCATTTTTGATTTTGAAGATTTTTGTTTTTGGGCGATTGGCGATATATTTTCCACGATAAATCACATTGATAACTAATGAACTTGAGACTGTCGCTTTCGTAGTGCTTCATATTTTTTACATAGGAGGTGCCACGCCCACTAACCCCATCCCGCCCAATTTTTATTGCACTACTCGCATTAATATCTGATGGACTCATGCAAAATGTCGAGTCTTTCCCTTTTATAGTACACCAGTTATATGATATTAGATATCTACTTTGCATGGGCGGTGCTACGCCCACTTCTCCGATCACGCCCATTTTTTTGTTCGACTAATCACACAAAGAACCTATGGGCTCACGCAAAGCCACAAAGCTCTCTCTTTTACAGTACTCCAGATATATGACATTAAATAGTGACTTTGCATTGAGAGTGCCACGCCCATTGGTGTGAACCCGCCAATTTTTTGTCCGACTACTCATACTAACATCTGATGGTGTCGTGCAAAGTGTCAAAGCTTCCCTTTTTTAGTACACCAGTTATATGATATCATATATTTACTTTGTATGGGTGGTCCCACGCCCACTGCTTCGATCATGCCCATTTTTGTCTAACTAATAAAATAAATAA
Source organism: Cordilura impudica (assembly GCA_963682025.1). Lineage (NCBI taxonomy): Eukaryota > Metazoa > Arthropoda > Insecta > Diptera > Scathophagidae > Cordilura > Cordilura impudica. The sequence continues at coordinate 198,111,129 of OY821519.1, read as the reverse complement.
CTTATGGGCTAACACAAAGTCCCAAGACTGACTATTACAGTACTCCAGATATATGGAATTTTAAATTTACTTTGTATGGAAGGTGCCACGCCTATTGATCCGATACTGCCCATTTTGCATCCGACTACTCACATTAATAATAGGTGACATCAGAAAAATTTGAAAAGTTCTCCCTATCACATTACTCGAGATATATAATATTGAACTATTACTTGTATGGGAGCTTCCACGCCCACTTATCCGATCACGCCCATTTCCGGCGCAGCTACTAATATTAACAATAGGTGACCTCATGCAAATTTGCAAAGCTCTCCCTGTCATAGTACTCAATATATATATATGATATTAAAAATTTACTTTGTGTGGGAGGTGCCACGCCCACTAAAAATATTTAAAAAATTATAGCCTATAGCACTTCTCATATCCGCAGTAAGACTCTGTGAAAATTTCAGGAATATCAGGTAGGTAGTTACGGAGATTACCTCCTACAAACAAACAAACAAACAAACACACATTACCTCTTTATAATATTAGTATAGATATATAGTCTAGATTGTTCTAACTAACACTGAAATTAATTAATTAATTAATAATAACAAAAATAATATAGCTGGACTTGCAAGAGGAAGGCCACAAAAATGTATGGAACAGTGTTAAAATTTTACAAGAAAGACGAAACTTGCCGGTACCATCGATTGGACCAATTGCCATTTAGCGGAAGCGCAGTCTATTAAATATACAAAGAACAATGACAAAGTTAGGTCGTAGATTACAAAATCGGATGCAATTCCACTTTGGCTTAAAAGGATTAAGTGCCCTCAAAGGCACATCTTTACAAGTATGGTTCCGAAGAAACTTTAGCCTTGTTTATGGGCTTAGAACTATCCAAACGCAGTCAAAAAAATGCTGGACAAATGCATATGGAGGTTACGGAAGTTTCTGTGAAAGTCAATGTGCATGATCTTATGGACCATATAGTAACACGACTATTGGAGAGTCGTTCTGAAAATGAGTTTGAAAATTTTCCTGTAAAGTTGACATTAATCAGTAAATGGGGCTCCGATACATTATCCGGACAAAGCCTTTATAAGCAAAGGATATCTTCCAATGACGCTACAATATCAGACGGATATATGTTTAAGGCATCTGTTGTTCGTATGTGGCTTAAATATGATGTTTCCGTACACTGGAAAAATCCATGGCCATCATTAGTGCATTGTTGCCGCTAAAGCATTTTCATATTTTGCTGTTCATTTTCCTCAAATTATTGTAAAACTGGCCCATAGTTCCATAATATTTTTCTTTAAATACTAAGGCTCCATTAATGATTGTTCCAGCATTTTTCTACAAATCTGTTTCCCTCAAAAAAGTTAAAATGTAAACTTTACGACAAACTTTCAAAACCAAAACCAAACAATATATTTAATGTAGAATTTTGAAAAGTATGTTTCCTTACAAAACGAGGAATACCATATTTTCCAGCCATTGTTTTATAACGAGCACAATGAATTGAAGTGTCAATTGTCTACAAAGAAAGAACAAATAACAGCAAACCGCAACAACGATTTAGAACTATGACTGGAAAAGAAAGCAATTTGTCTTGGTTGGACAAATGTTGTGAATTCAAATAGAAATTGTGTAGCATATTGAATGGAATTGTTGTGATTAGTCTGGCAGATGTTAGACAATGGTTCTTAAAATTTATTTGTATGTATAGCATTTAGTACAATATAAAAATTTAAGAATGAAAATAATATTCTAAGCGATTTTATGCATACAGTGGCTCAAAGTCTTAATGGAACAAAGAAACAATGACTTCATATTTGACTTCAGTTAAAAATACATAATAGAAACTTAAAGGCCTAGTTAGCTACACCTAATTGTAACCGTACCGCATGGTTACAATATGATTTTGATACAAACAAAACAAGTAAACAAGCAGAAAAAGAAGCCAACGAAAGAAAAAGTAAAATTAAAAAACAACATCAATTTTGATGTTGAGGATATATTTATAAGTTTTTATAATTTGTGAAAAAGTTATAAAAATGTAAAAGATGAAAAGTAACGCCGTATAAGAGGATGGGGTGTTCGTCCCGTAAATCTTGACTGGGACAGAAGTGGGGATATCATAGAAAAGTTTTTGCTGAAATGAAGAAACTAGATGAACAACAATTTTGTAAGCATACCCGAATGCTACGCGAAGTTTTTAATTTGTTGCTATGTTTGATAAAAGATAAAATTACCAAACCAAAACATAGAATTAGACCTGAGGAAAGACTGGAAATTACATTAATGTAAGTAACATATTTACTAAAATAAATTTATAAATTTTATTTTAGTCATTTGGGTAGGGGTGCTCCTTACAATCAATTACTTGTATCAATTACTAATATCGTGATAGAAAATTGAAATAATATGGCAAGATTTATCCCCAATATAAGTTAGCGAGCCATTATTATTATTATTATTTATTTATTTAGTCTATGGAATCATCCTTACAGACTACTTAATAATTTATAATTTATATATATAATTAAACATTTAACAAAATTAATATATAACATTTATTTAATTCAGTTAATTTAATGCATTTAAGTGTAATATAATATCTCTTCTCACAATATCCAAACTTTAATTAAAATCAATAAACTGATACAGCATATTAAACTCATCACAAATTCTACGAAGTGGATTCAAATTAACATAGTTTGTACAATAATCGAAAAGAAATATTTATATTTATTTTGTTGATAAGAAATTCAGATTTAAGACTACCATTTAACAGTTTTAAAGAGGAAAGTAACATTTAGCATATTTCTGCGACTTTTCAATGTAGGAAGCTTAATTAGAGCCAGACGATTTTCATAAGATGGCAACCTCATATTAGGATCCCAGCCCAAACCACGAAGACGAATTAACAAAAATTGTTTTAGAACTGATTCAATTTTGTTCGAATGTATATATTGCGGATCCCAGACTATAGATCCATGTTCGAGTATTGGTCTTACCAAGGTAGCAAACAATTGTTTTGTCGTATAAGGATCCGAAAACTCTTTATCCCACCGTTTAATGAATCCAAGTACACCAGTAGTTTTATTTATTGTTAGCGAAATATGACTTCTAAAGTCAAATTTTTTATCCAGAAGTACGCCAAGGTCATTGGATGAATCCACTAAATCAAGCACAGCATTATTCATGATATACCGACCATTAATTGGAATTGATCTTGTAAAAATCATATATTTGCATTTACACCAAGTAGTTAAACGATTAATATCATTCTGTAAAAGTGATAGTTGATCAAGATTGTTGAGGGTAAAAATGAACTTTACATCGTCTGCATACATTAATGTAGTTGAGTGTTTAACTACGGAAGGAAGATCATTTATAAATAGCGTAAATTAAAGAGGTCCCAAGCGACTACCTAGAGGTACACCAGATAATACGTTTATGTTGTTGGAATACGAGTTACGAAACTTAATACATTGTGTTCTGTCTTTAAAATATGATTCAAGCCACTTTATCAGCAATATGCCAAAGCCCATACGGTCAAGCTTAAACAACAATAGATCATGATTTGCTTTATCGAATGCCTTGCTAAGATCATTATAAATAACATCTGTTTGTTTCATATTAATAAAACCATCATTTACCAAAGTTGTAAGCTCTAAAAGATTTGTTATTGTAGAGCATGATTTGCAGAATCCATGTTGCGTTGGAGATATGATAGAGGACACATGATGTGACAATGTGTCATATACAAGTTTTTCAAATAGTTTTGGAATAGCACTTAGTTTAGCAATACCTCTATAATTCGAAATACCAGCTTTAGATCCAGACTTAAAGAAGGGAATAATAAATGATTCTTTCCAAATGGGAGGAAAGTAACCCAATTTAAGGGATATGTTAAACATACAAGTCAAAGGAAAATGCAATAAATGTGCGCAGCGCTTTAAAATGCAACTAGGAACACCGTCAGGACCAGCAGCATACGACAATTTTAATTTTGTCAGGGCATTCAGAACTGTATGTTGATTGATGGATGGTATATTAATAATTGAAGATTCCGATAATATGTATGGATATAGATTATTGTTATTAAGTACTGTCGAAGAATAAGTTGATGCAAAAAAGTCTGCAAAAATATTACTTATGGAGTTATCATCTGGAGATTCTAAATCACCGTACTTCATAACCGAAGGAAAGTCCGCAGTACGTCTTTTAGAATTAATAAATTTATAAAATGATTTTGGATTATTTTTCAGATTTTTCAGATTACTTTAATAAAATAGTTATTATAGGCCAATTGATTAGCAATAATAAATTCCGATCTTGATAACGAGTATTTCATATAATCTATCAATGTTCCATATTTTCTGTAATTTTTGTACATTTTGTTTTTCTTATTTTTAAGTTGAGATAGTTGTTTTGTATTCCAAGGAGGACCATTCGATTTAGGAGGTAACATTTTAGGTACAGATGCCGATAAACATTCAAAGAGGTGATGATAAAATGTTTGCAAACACAAGTCCAAGCTATCCAGTCAATTTGGAATAGATGGTGTTGTAAATCTTGGTAATTAGTTTTATTAAAGCAAAAAATTTTATCGCTGTGAGTTAACTTTTTTTTATGAAGAGGATAGGAACAAAAGCAAGATATCTCAAGTGTTGGATGGTATATATCTTCCGGATTAGAAATAGGGCTATGCCGCAATATTGAAGAGACATTAGGTTCATTAACGAAAATAAGGTCCAACAGTCTACCAAATGCATTTGTGACGGAGTTGACTTGGAAAAGACAATTTTCCAATAAACCATGAATAAATGCAGCTGAAGAATCGGAATAATGAGATGGAACTAAACAATTGGTATTAGGATCAGTTTTCCAGGATGTAGACGGAATGTTAAAATCTCCAATTAATATTAATAAATCAGAGGGTTTTATATAATTTTGGATTAAATCAACAGCTTTCAGATGATCATCATAAACAGAAAGCGGAGAGTTAGGTGGAATGTATGAGCAAATAATGTGTATGGTCCTGTTATTAATTTTCTCTCAATATGTAAAAAATCGTTTAAGATAATTTCTTCAGACGAAAATACGTTTAGTATAGCAACCAATACGCCGCCACCAGACTTTTTTTATTACATTATTACACTGATTATTATTTTTATCAGATTCAATTCTTTCACAACTTTCTCTATTATTTCTGAAAATTTGATATTTAGGGCAAAAAATCTCAGAGTTATTAACTTTTTTATAAATATAATAATATGATTATTGAAGCCAAAGCTATTACAATAAATTAACGAAAGTTTTGAATTCATACCTCTAACGTTCTGATACAAGATGTATATTAGTTTTTTGAATTTTGATCAGCGGATTTGGGAAGCCGAGCATTATCTTCTTCTCTATATATAAATTCACGTACTAATGCGTTTTTAGGCCAAAAACTGGCATCTACGATTTGTTCAAATAGGTATTCAGGAACAATTATTTTAAATGATGCTCTATTTCTGGAATTCATTTTGTAAACACTAATATCCTCAGGAATACAGTTTTTAATTTTAGAGATCACATAAAATTTCATCTCATCAGCTTTTGTATCATGTACGAAACGTGTAGCAAATACAGTTTTCTTCGGAGGAATTGTTCGCAACCCTCTAGGAGTGGGTATTGATTCAATACCAGTTGTATGCACTATATTTGAAGTACCAGACGTTGAAGCAGATGGGATTGGTGATGTAGCATCAAAATTAATCAATCGACCAGCGTTTTCAGGATTATAAAGTAAATTATTAGCCGTAACAGTTCTAGGCATTGAAGAAATATTTGGAGCAATAATGTTCAGATCATGCTGAGTACAATGGTTATTAGCATTTGATGCAATCGGAAATGCTGCAGTTTCATTTAATATTGGAGTAGGTTTATTAATTAAAACTTGAACGTTGTTTGAATGAGAAACGGCAGGATCAATACCTGTAATATTTTGAAAAGGATTTGGTAAATATAAAGCAAATGCAGTAGCAGTAGTACCATTCTGATGTGCGCCGTTAGGACCAGGATTCTGACTAAAACTTTCTTTATTTAAGAACCTTGGAGACTTACGACGAGTTGGGGATGGTGACAGCAATCCCTCTAAGGACTTGAAATCAGCAAAAAGCTTTCCATAAGCATTAATTTGACCAGATAAATTATTAAGGTTTTGTTGAATTTGCAAAAAAATCAGCACCAATTTTTTGACATCCATTACAGCGCCAGTGCAAGTTTTTATGTTTAGATATTGACTCAGCAACCAAACCAGACAGGCCACTACATTTAAAGTGACATAAACAATGACAAAGCCAACAGGTAAACATTCTTTCTTCATAATCAACCAAAGAGCAGCCTTTTTTCAAACATGCCTTTATTAAGGTCTACAGGTCAAAAACAGCACAACTTTAAATAAGGTAACAGAATTGTTAACTACGGTCACGAAAAACGTTTAATCACAATAGAGTTTAAGATAAAACCCCCCAAAAAACGGTAACGATTACAGTAAAGCTACGATCTGGCTACACACAACCAACCAGTATTTTGGGTAAAAGAAACAGCTGTAGACAATATTTCTTGTTGATAGTTTTCGTGTAAATATTGAATGTTTTTTTATGTTTTTTTTTTTTTTTTAATTTCTGTTCGGATTCACTTTTAGTTTTGTAAATAATAGCTATTGTGATCAAAACTTTCAATTTTATATTAGATAAAATTTAAATAGTGACACACTGATGTCAGAAATTATAAAAATATTTTATTTGGTACAAATTTTATATAAAACTATGTTTTAAAACTGTAGATTTTAATAAATATGAGGAGATTTAAAAACAACGCTGACTCCTTCAACGCAGCAAATTGATGGAGGTATCTAATTTGTAGTTGCAATTGGAATATTATAAATAATTTCACTAATTCACGATTTAATTAATTCACAGGAATATTTCGTTTAATATCACTCGGTGAATCCGTAATATCAGGTATTTTGCCTATACCAGCTAGCAAACCACTCTCTTCCACTTCTTCCGATCTCTACCAGCAATTCTTTATTGGCGATGCGGCTTTCCCTTTAAATCTAACCTCAAGCGACCATATCCATGGTCAAATATGGATGAGAAATAACTAAACAGTTTTCAATTGCAGACTATCCCGTGCACGCCGAGTAGAGACACTTTTTTTGCGATATTGTCAGCACGTTTGAGGATACTGCTCACCATATATACTGCTCATAATATATTTATTATTTAAAAAAAAGGATATTTAAAAACAGTGAGTGATGAAACGATGGACACTTTTAACAAAATATATAACTTAACTTGGACGTTAAATACGAAAAAAATTGATAATAAAATTAAAAACTCTTTTATTAATTTAAAAATTTGTATATTTTATGTATTTAACAAAGACAAAATATTAACATATCTTAAGAAAAAATGACAAAACTTTAAAGTATTAATTTTAATGTTGTTGCAAAACAATGGAAAACTTTATTATACAATAACACTGCTGAAAAAATTATGATCAAGGTCTTGGGGGTGGATGATTCTTATATGGAACGATTGTATTAGGTTATTAAAGTAAAACCTTCAAAGCGTTTGCTCCTGTGTGGGTATATTCGCCAACAGTATTCTAATTCCAGTTCAAATGTTCTTTAGCAAGATTAATGCTAGCCAGACGAATTTCTCTGATATCCGTGATTTCATCACAGTACGATAACATCCAAGATCAGCCCCAATTGCTCGTCAGGAAACAGTTCGAGCAAACAGTTTTACTTTCAGATTGTTAGTGACCTTTTTGGGTAGCATTTTTGCACATTTTTAAACTCTATTGCTATTAAATTATCCTGTCTTTAACGTGCTTTATGGGGCCTGCGCCAAAAATTAAAATATGGATTTATTCATAGAAAATTCCTTACAAATATTCTTTTGGTTATGACGAGCACTTAAATCGTCTATTATTGGTTTTCGTTTTTAACTCTTCAAAAACTTTATTCTTGCCATAATTTTGTAATTATTGAAGGAAAACGTCAGAATATATAAATATTTAAATAACGGTTAGGATGTTTACATTTTCTTTCAAGCCTTCTTTTATTTTTATTGTTTTAATCAACTCTGGTGAAGAAGTTTAAAAGTTTCCACTGTTTTGGCATCACGGAACTAATATTTTTATATTTATAACATAAGTAATATTAAAGGTTTATACAATTAAACATGTATCTAATATAACTAAAATTATGCAAATTTGATGTCCTATAAATAAGTTAATTTCAAAAGTTCATATGGTTCCTAGAAATAAAAAAAACTGTCTTTCATATATATCTACGGCTTCATGTTGAAAGGATCTAACTCAAACTTGCGTTTCTTAACACAAGAAGGAAAAGTTCATTAAATTTATAACAACCATTCCCGACTACTTAGTGGTATAGGGTATAATGATTTTGAACTGTTATTTACCAAAAAATATTTGAGCTAGGACCCTATTTTATTATACCGATCGACTCAGAAGCCTTTCTGATGCCTGAATATTACCAGTTTTCGACCAAATCCCCATATAAATATAGCATCTGATATGAACTTTTTAAAATCTGCAGGCAAAAAAATTAAAAAAAATTCCACTCAGATTTGGTTTATGTTTTCCAACTAATTGGGTAGTTGGACCTAAGACCAATTCTCTAAAGCATGGTGCAGGCTATCGGTCTATAACAATTATATTCGTAATTGTTTTTTCAGAAAATGTACTTTCAAATGAAAACTGCCAGCTGAAAAGTACCTGTTTTCCAATTTTATTGGCCCTAAAGGCTCGAATTGAAACAAATTTTATTATTGTCCGATGTTTGTTTCTCTGGTGCAATCAACATAATAAATTTTATATTCCTAATTTTTACGGACCACTTTTACCCCCTTGAAATCCGAATTTCCAAAAGTTTTCCTCTCATCTGATGTTTATTCCTCTGGTGGAATCCATTACTGTATTCCATAATCCTAAATTCGTTTGTTTAGAAGATACCAAATTTACAATTTTTCCCCTTTTTGGCCGTTTTGCCTCTCCTAGACGTCAGAATTGGCAAAAATTCATCCTTGACTGGTGCTCATGTATTCGGTGGAGTGTGTATATCAAAACTCAAATACATAGATTGATATGTTAAGAAGATACAATACCCTTTTTGGCCGTTTTTAATCTCTTAACATCCGAATTTCCAAAAGTTTTCCTCTTATCGGATGTTTCTTTCTCTAGTGGAATCCACAAAATATATTTTATATTATTTTGCTTAGAAGATTCCAAATTAAGAATTTTTGGCCGTTTTTCCTCCCCTAGGCGTTAGGGTTAGCAATAAATTATACTTATGTAGATTAATACGTTAAGAAGGTGCAAAAAGGTACCATTTTTTTTTACCATTTTTGGCCGTTTTTACATGCGAATTTCCAAAAGTTTTCCTGTCATCTGATGTTTCTATCACTAGTGGAATGCACAAAATATATTTGATATACGTTTATTTAGAAGAAACCAAATGTACAATTTTCACCTTTTTAGCCTTTGGAAATACCAATAAATTCATACTTGACTGATGCCCACGTATTCGGTGGAGCCTGTATATCAAAATTCATATATAGAGATTAATATGTTAAGAAGATATAGAGAGGTACCACTTTTACCCTTTTTGGCCGCTTTTTTCCCTTAAATGGCCGAATTTAGAAAAAATTTATCCTGGGCCAATATTTGTTTCCCAATTGGATTTTATACACCAAATTTCATATTACTAGATTAATTTCTTATCATTTTCCCCTTTTTTTAACCGCTTCCGTTACCGTTCTTAGTGGATTTTTATGCCGAGAGGGGAACCTACAGTCCAAATTTAAAGTTTCTGTGTGGAAGGGCTTGGGCTGGGCGATGATGATCGTCCACGTAATTATTTTATATATAAAGATGATCACAAGCGTTGGTATTGCCTAGCAAACTGTGTTTAGGGAGGGTGATGATGGCATGGTCCAAGAAAGAGAGTAGAGAAGCCAAATAAGATCTGATGGTAGTCACCTTTTGCATTCGTGTACTACACATATTCGCAACTCAGGCAGCAATGGAGAAATAAATTAGCCAATTATTTTTTTAATTAAGGACCTCTCCAGTATAAAAATTAATTAATAAAAAAGTCATATATATTCATAAAAAACATTAATTAATTTAAAGAAACCAAATAACTCATGGCTCTAATTGCAAAAAATTATATAAAAAAGAAATTAAAAATTTTAATTCAGTTAGAATATGCCGGCTAAAAAAGGATCAATATTTAGAATTTTTGTATTAGAATTTTTATTTGTTACAAGAATGTTCTTACATATGAATAAAATAAATTAACATAAAAACAAGTAAGAAAATTATTCATATTCGGTCTAGACCAAATATACGATACCCTATACCATGCATTTAGAGACGCTGTCTCTTAAGTTCAACTAATTAGATATAGAAAATAAGCATAAACCAAATTTGAGTGACATTGTTATTAATTTTTTTGTATATGGATATTTACAAAAAATTATATTATATGTATATACTATATATCCTCTACCATGCGGTTCAAGAGAGAATCTTGGATGCAACTTTGCTGAGGCAATAGTGAAATAGTGCAATAGTGCTATTGTTATCAATTTATGGCATGCAGATATGTAAAAGTTCATATCTAATGTTCTTTTCATATGGCGATTATGTGGAAAAATGGACCGATCATGACCATATTCATTAAAGTCACTTACCTTCGAAAAAACATATATAAACCATATTTTTAAAAAATCAATCCACTATATATCTTTTTTGATAGATGCAAGTTAAGTGAAGAAAGAAATTAACAAAAATTTAACAAATTAACATAAAACATAAAAATTAAAATATAAATAAAACATATTATCTACTAATTCAATAAAAGTATGTAACGAAGAAAAAAATGTAGTATGTAAAAAGGTGCATAATATAAATTAACATAAAACAAAACGTATTAATAATTCAATAAAAGTAACAAGGAGAAAATATCTATGTATATAAAAAAACGTTGGTGCAGTTGAGCTGTCGAGCTAAGAATCGCAACATAGGTTTTTTTTTGGTTTTAACCCTTTTGTTTTTTTTTTTGGTTTTAACCCTCTAGCTGACGTTGGGGTCAATCTATAAACAAAATTCTTATTTTCCGTGCGATTAGACTGCAATTCAGAATGTATGTATGTTTCGTCATAAGAAATTTTCGTATGTATAAATGGACCCGATAGGTGGCGCTGGGCTAAAGTTATTTCGAATATTCTTATTTACGATGCGATTTTACTGAAACCAAGAATATACATATATATATGTTAGATGATGCCAAAAATTTTTTAGTTGGACCCGGTAGATGGCGCTGGCGTTCAAAATATAATGAGTTGTCAAATTTATTTAAATCTTATAAGTTACAAAATTCACAAAAGTTTATATATATAAACATTCTTACCAAAAAGTAAGGAAAAATTGCATTGGCTATTGATTCGTTCGGAATAGCCGCAACATTATTGCATGGTGGTCGTACAGCTCATTCAGCACTCAAATCACCGTTAAACGTACAAACAAATGAGAATGCCCTATGTAATATCAAAAACCATTCCGGTATGGCAAAAGTTCTGCAAAAGTGCAGTATTATTGTTTGGGATGAATGGACCATGGCTCACAAATATTCATTAGAAACATCACATAGAACTTTAAAAGATTTGAAAGGCAACGAAAGACTTTTTGGTGGAGCTCTCATTTTATTATCTGGAGGTTTTTGTTAAACATCGCCAGTCATACCTAAATCATCCTATGCTGACGAAATAAATACCTGCTGAAAATCATAAATATTATGGAGTAACGTTCAAATTAACAACAAATATGCGAGTACGATTCAAAATGATCCAACGGCTTACCAATTTTCAAAACAACTACTTGATCTTGGTAATGGTAAAATCAATATTATCCCAACCAGTCAAACTATAAAAATATCCACAAGATTTTTGTCAATTTATATCGTCACGCGATGAAATAATGGAAAATGTATTCCCCGACATTCAAATTCAATATCATAACCATGATTGGTTAAGTGAAAGAGCAATTTTGGCCGCAAAAATGTCGATGTCGATAATAGTAATGATGTTATTCAGGACATGATTGATTCCGAAACGTTTTATTTCAAATCTATGGATAGTGCTGTTGAAGAAAATGAAGCAATCAATTCTCCAACAGAATTTTTGAATTCACTTGATGTGCCCGGTCTACCGCCACATTTATTAAAATTAAAAGTTGGTTCTCCAATAATTTTGCTACGTAACCTCAACGCTCCGAGACTATGTAACGGAACCACGTTAATTGTTAAGAGAACAATGCCCAATGTTATTGAGGCCACAATTCTCAAAGGAAAGTTTTAAGGAGAACATGTTTTGCTGCCAAGAATTCCTATGATTCCTACCAACACACCGATAATATTCAAAAGATTGCAATTGCCGATCAGATTGGGCTTTGCCATGACCATTAATAAATCTCAAGGACAATCATTGCACATATGTGGTTTGGACCTCAAAAACAGTTGTTTTTCCCACGAGCAACTATATGTGGCATGTTCCCGTGTCGGAAAGCCAGCAATTTTTTTCATTTACTGCCAGAATAATGAAGTTAAAGATATTGTTCATTCGTTTTAGAATTACAATAATAGAAATATACTGGTCATTCTTATATGTTATAATAAATATTTATTTTCATTTTCACAAGTAGAACATGGTTTTTCTTTAACAATTTTCAATTTATATCAACAAATGCAAAAACGTTTTTTATATAGGTATATACAGATTCTAACTAAAATAAAAAAATCATTGAGGGCAAAACAACGTTTGCCGGGTCCAGCTATTAGTGTATAAAAATGTTCATAAAATACATTAACATAAAACATAAAAGTTAACTTAAAAACAAAACACATTAGTAGTAACTATTCTGGCAGGAATTTGATTTTCCATAAAACTCATTGTTGCTATTGTGGCGATCATCATCTTACCAAATCCGTTGATTGGGTCAGCTTGTTTCTCCTTCTCTTTTTCTTCCTCTGTTTCGCAAAGGCGTTTAAAGGCACCTACTGCTCCCGAAAACGAGTCACATGATATATCATTTCTTTTTCTTTCAGTAAGCACTGACAATGGTGATGAAAGGCATAGTGACTGGGAGCTTAATGAGTAAGTTTCAGAAACACCCTCAATACAGTCCGATTGTGGAGGGATATCCACTGAAGGATTCGAATATTCTTCCGTTATATTTACCGAAGATCGCATGCTGCAAATGCATAAAATTAGAAAAAATATGAAAACTTTTAAAACATAACTACGCGAGGAGCTATAAACTCCATTATATTGATCAGCGACCATGAAGGTTTAGAATTGGCGCCACTTCCAGATGGTAGCTTTTCTAGCCGTTTGTCTGCGTATCTGTCCCGTGGACATGCCCATCTCTTCATACATAAGTCTTCTAAATAAAGTGAATTAAAATTTATTAAAAAGTATCATACGTGCACCAAATCTACTTAATTTAACTGTTGAATTCATTTCCTCGGAAATTAGTTTATAGGCAGCATTTTTCCTTTCGGTAAATTTGTAATTGGGGCTGAGTTTATTATATATGTAGTCAGTTGTCTCTACCAGTCATATCAATTTTTCATCGTTCATTTTTATGTTTTTTTAAATTATTTTAAATTTATGACTAACTAGGGCCTTATGTTCTTGTTTTCGTGCTCTTACTGATTGCCAAACTATAAATGTCATGTAAATATGTAGTAAAATATTGTTTTTTACAGGTTGGGACGTTCCGGTTACGTAATAGTTTAGCTGCTCTAAATGCTTTTAATGTAACAGAAAAAAATAGCTGACATGTTTAGTTATGGTTATGTGTGGCTAACTAGGCCTTAGCAAGAAAAAAAACTTTTGTTATGATAGTATTAGTTTATGACCTAAAAAGCGACCTAAAACTTATAAAACTTAGAAATCTATCCAAATTTACAAAATATAAGTTCAAAGATATTTCAATTCAAATTCTGTCCAAAAGTGCTGTCGAATGTGATATTTGTCATATATTTAATATGGGGAAGAATTTAAATATTATAATTTTATGTCAGTTTAATGCGGCCATTTAGAAATGTCACCATTAATTCGCGAAACGTCTCTCAAATTGATAGAATTATTAAAAAAAACAAGTAAAAAAATTATAGTGGGTGTAGACCGACTATGCGATACCCTATATCGTGCGTTTAAAGACCATATAAATTTGGTACAACTGTTTAGATATAGAAAATAAACACAAACCAAGTTTGAGTGGCAAGTTTGTTTGCCTTCGGATACGAAAAAGTTCATATCCGAAGCTATATTTATATGGGGACTACAGTGGTGGTCACGTAATTAAAACATGTTGACAACCTCTTGCAATTTAAAATGTTTAATGTTTCTTTTCTAATTTTAACGGTACTTTTCCACAAAAACTTTTCGCTTTATGTCTTATACACCTAATCTCGTAGTTATTTCTCTTTATCGTTAAGTTATATTATAAAATAATGCGTTATTTTGCGATAATACGTTTTCCGATGTGGACACATAATTAAAACATATTCCACTTTGATTTAATAGTAATTAATTAAAAAAAATTTAAAATTTTTTCCTAAAAATATTGCCGGTAAGTATTAAAAAGTGTTTTAATGTAAAATTATAAAAGTTTTTTTTTTGGTTAGATATGGGTGAAGCACCAAGTTGTTCCGAGGAATAAAGAAAGTCTATTAATAACTTAAAAACTTTAATACAGATTTCTGATTTGCTTGGTTGCTCCAGAGGAGCAAACATTTCAATCAATGTGGGACAATAAAAAATGTTCCAAGAGCTCCCAAACCGCGAAAAACAAATAAAAGGGAGACAACATTATAAAAAGAACCTCCGAAGCTGATCCATTTAAAATTTGCAGGCAGATACAGGTTGAAGTGCAGTCATCGCATGGGATTGAAGTTTCATCTAAAACAATAAGAAGTAGTTTCTCTTCGTGGGTACACCGTACAACGAAAACCCTTTGTTCCAAAAAAGAGTATAAAACCTAGGCTGGAGTTTGCAGAAGAAAATTTGAAAAATCCGATAAATTTTTGGAAAAAGTTTTTTCGATGGGGACCTGATGGAAAAAAGTATGTGGGGCGCACTGTGGCTGAAATTTTGATTTCATTGGCCAAAAGTATAATTTTTTTGTCACCGATTTTTAAACTTTTAACGCCTTTTTGTAGCTAATATATCCAGATTAATTTGGCCAAAAATTAGGTTAAACTATTGCTAATTGTGGGAGTGGAATGCTGTCAAACTCAACTGTTTTTTAATTTCAGAAAAAGGTGATTTTTTTTGTTTTTTATCAAAAATAAATGGTTACTACTCGCAAACTATCATCGATAATAACCTGCGGTCCTTTTTATAATGTTGGTAGGGTTATATTCTTTAGTTGCTGTGGTGGTCACAGCTCTACCATTTAATATTACGGGCGTTATGAAATATTTATGAAACTACTATATTTTTCTCAAATTTCAAATTTAGTGGAATAGAACTTCTAGGGAACAAAAGGGAAAAGAAACGTGTACCACCCAGAGAAAGGCGAAAGTGTCCTCTTTAACACTATATATACTTTTGCACCCGTGACGACCCATGGGTAGAACACTTTTTTCATTTTAATGAAATTACTCAAAAAAATTCAAATTACGATAATTTAAACAGCCCTATAAGTACTCGTATACAATGGTGTATTAAATTTGTGCTTTAGGTATTTTATAGCTTATAATAGTCATTATTTGTTCTATTACCATAATATATTTGTAAGTAAGGATGTCAATACACACCTGGTTTTTTTTTCATTATCATATATTTTTTATATCTTTTTCTTTTACCTAACAATTCACTAATGCAAGTAGTAAAGAAGACACACACAGGCAATTCATTTGTATGTTGGGTTTTTTATACATTATTTAAGGTAGTAATGCACTAATGCCATTATCTTACCTTTTTATTTTACCTAGAAACATAGTATGATGACTTATGAGAAGGCTTATAAGAAAGCGACATTTGAATACAAACTCAATTGCTCTAATATATTTCAGCAATAACAGTCGCAAATAAAAGTATTCAGAAAAATATGGAGAGCTTCAGTTATAAAGAACTGGCCGAAGAGTATTTTAGAAACAAAAACCAAGAAGATGTTCGTAGTTACGTTAAAATAAAATTAAACTTAAATTCGTGTAGCACCGAATACAAGAGCAATTATCTAATTTCGTCAAAGCACTAATAAAACGATTCAAAGAAGTTAGCTACAGTAAAAAAAATTTTTATATAAAAATTGCAAACTGGTTAGAAGGCCAACTTACTGTCGCTGCAGAAACAGCAAAGCAAGATAAGGCTGGAAGACCAATTCATTAAAGTGAAGTCGCAGAAAATCAAATCAAGAGATTTTTAACATGTTTTCGATAACCTCTGATCAAATTATTTAAAGCATGCGCAAATTGCTTACAAAGAATATGTACAGCTTGCCAGATCAGGAAAGTGATTTAGTTGTCTGCAGTTCCGAACATGAGATATTTCAATGACACACATGAGATTATTAAAATCAGTTGTTGTACTAAATACTATTTTCAATTTAAAAATTTAAATTCAAATAATTTTTTGTTTGAAAAGGCACCAACAACCGATATTGCAAATTAAATAAATAGGTTTGTTACTTAAAATGTTTAACACTCAAAAATTATTAATAAGAACAGGCTTGTCATATTGAACAACAAAATTGTTAACAATCGAATATTATAATTTAATAATGGGTTAGTAATATTGATTAATTGTATTTTTACTTTATTTTAATGGTCGTTTTGGGTGTTATCTACACACCATTAATATATTTTGTTTGTGAGGTATTGCCAACCTTATCGGTAACAGTTACAGGTGACAACTAACGAAAATTTCGTTCAATTCGATTAGTTTCGTTCATTTAGATCAAGTTTCGTTAAAGTCTGTATAACAACGCGTGTAGTTTTTAGAATTTCACGCCATATATCTTTTGTGGCTAAAACTTACCCAGAACAGACGCCAGCTCCGGACAACGTATCATCAAGGTATATAATTGGTATAAAGGCACAAAGAAATGGGAAAAAGGAAAATTTTTATTTTGTGCATCAAAAATTTTTTTTCTCTATAGTGGGCATTTGTTTCTCCTTCATAAAAAGGATGCCTTTCTATATATTCCCGACGCCTGTCTAACATTTTATTTATATTTACACTTATTTCAATTTCAATCAACTCTTTATTTAACAATAAATTTTTTATCAAATTATTATACATACTTCTTTTTCTTCTTCTTATACCCAATACCACTATGTGGTTTGGGTATAATGACTTTCTGCTGCTGTTTGTAACTACCAAAAAAATTTGACCTAGACCCATCTTGTATTATACCGATCGGATCAGAATCACTTTCTGAGTCGATTTAGTGATGTCCGTCCGTCCGTCCGTCCGTCCGTTTTTGTGTCCATGTAAACCTTGTTATCAAACTACATGTCGCAAATATGAATATATTTTAATCAAATTTAGTATATAAGCTTTTATCGGCCATATGATGAACGCTATTAAAATTGGCGAAATTCAGTCCATGTCCAGACCTAGTCCCCATACAAATGACCCCTATGAATTGACTAAAATTGCCAAAAAATCCAAATTATCATATAGATCTCGGTCAAATTGGGTGTGTGTGTGTTTGTTATATCCATTTATTAGTTGTCCAAAAATAAATTCCATGTTGCAATTTTTTGTCATAGCCCCCATATAACGCCGCTTCCCTATTTTCACTTAAATCTATCAAAAAACAAAAATATTGCACAGATTTTTCTCAAATTTGGTTTGGTTTTTTCAAAATATAAGTGGCTTTACCAAATATGGTCAGGATCGGTACATTTTTCGACCTAGGCCCCATATAAATATAATATCCGATATGCACTTTTTCATATCTGCAGCCAAAAAAATTAATAACAATGCCACTCAAATTTGCTTTATGCTTATATTCTATATCCACTTAGTTGGACCGAAGAGATAGGGTCTCTAAACCATGGTATAGGGTATCTTATAGTCGGTCTAGACCAACTAGAATTTTTTGTATTTAAGATTAATATATATGCTTGATGTAAGTTAAGAAATAATTAAATATGTGATATATAAATTTGATACAACTAAACAGCAATAGCAAAAATCTGACGGTTATATGATGAACAAATCATAAAAGAAAACAAGAAAATTATAGTCGGTCTAGACCGAATATATGATACCCTATATCATGCGTTTACCGACCATAAACCAAATGTGAGTGGGATTTTTATTAATTTTTTTGGCTGCATATATGAAAAAGTTCATATCGGCTCCTATGGGCACTAGGTCTAAAATTGTGCCGATCCTGACTATGTTTGGTAAAGTCTCTTGTATTTTGCAAGAATATATACAAACAAAATTTGAGAAGAATCAGTACAATATTTTTGTTTTTTGATTGATTTAAGTGAAGATCGGGAAGCAGCTCTATGTGGGACCTATAACTAAGACTTGTACCATAGGAATGATTTGTGAAGTACTCATTAATGGATGTTATAAACGCATACAAACCCAGTTTGAGTAAGATCTATAAGACAACTTGGATCTTATGGCAATTTATGTCGATTTCATGGGGGTCATTTGTATGGGGGCTAGGTCTGAACATGGAACGATTCTCACCAATTTCAATAGCGTCCATCCTGTGGCCGACGAAAGCTTATATACCAAATTTTATTAAAATATATTCATATTTGCGACCTGTAGTTTTATTACAAGCTTTACATGGACACACAGACGGACGGACGGACGGACATTGCTAAATCGACTCAGAAAGTAATTCTGAGTCGATCGGCATAATAAAAGATGGGTCTAGGTTAAATATTTTTGGTAGTTACAAACAGCAGCACAAAGTCATTATACCCAAATCACATAGTGTTATAGGGTATAAAAAATATTTTTTTTTATAGAAACAATATATAAAACTAAACACTAGTACTTTTCAACAAAAGTGCCACTCATATGAATATCATTCTTCGATGTAAAATGCTTTATCTGTCTTCCTTTTTTTCAGCTGCTGGTTAAATAGAATTTTTTTTTTTTATTTCCTATATATATATCACATTTGGTCTACAAAGGTCTACACTTACTCTCACGAAAACCATATCTCGAAGGAGCTCCCTAAAGCTGGATTTTTCGCAGATAAGCTTCTATACTTTTCCCTTACTTTTTTTATTTATATATTAATAAGAAGAATGACTATGTGTGATCTAGATATGTGACCTTCTCTGAGAAAAGGGACCTAGTGTGTCAAAAAATGGGTTGTGTCAAAAACGGGGTCCCTTTTCTCGGAGAAGGTCACATATATATATATATATTTTTATATATATATTTTATATATATTTTTTCCACAGGTTAAATTATTCCTTTTTAACAGTTTGCCCGGTTTTTAAAATAATTGTATATAATTGGTACGTATAAATGTATGGCTTTCAGTATTTAAATTTTCTTATCAACGCCTTCTTTCTGAATTCGTTTCATGGCACCTCAATGGATTAATTATATTTCCTCTGGTTACTTCAACTTCTGCTTCTTTGCAGACAACACTAATGAACACTAGGCTGAGGTTACCTTTTGGATATGTAATTTTTGATCTTTAGAGCCAGCGACCTTTTGTGGGTATATTTCCATCCCCCGATCTTTAAACTGGTCCCCTCCCAAATTCATTTCAACATACGTGTCGTATGATTATTAGCATTTTCTCCAACACTCACCTATGTTCTGTTTGTCTGCCTTATAGTTAAAGTCCGCACTTTGGTTTTTCTTCACACAACACAAAAAAACTTTAACTGCTATATTTTATTTAATATATTTCCACACACAAATTTAGCTTTCACTCAACTTCCGTTCGGGGTTTCAAGAACTATTCTGATCGCTGTTTTAACAATCAATGCTGTCCAAAAAGTTGGCAGACCTTAACTTCAACCCCAAAAACTTCTTTATTTCCAATACTTTCTCTATATCTGCTTAGCAACTTTCTTTCACTCTGTCTAATTTACATAGTCATCTTTTTTTTTCGAAAACCATAGAATGTTCTACAATTTCCTTTTTTCCTTCCTTTCCGATCACAGAGACTAACCTGGTTATCTATTTTCAATATAGAACACAAAACTCAAAACGAATCGTAATTTCATTCATAACGTTCATTTTGTTTTCCTTTTCTTGTAGTGTATTTACTACCTATGCCGTCTGGCAATGCTACTTATAACAGAATCCACAAGCCGATGTGAAAGTTTATCTGTACCTTTGTTTCAAACCAAGAAAAATTAGTGAAACGTATTGTATACATCAACATTTTTGCTATTCATTATAATAACCAGAATTCAACTGGTCCATAGACAACAAAAAATATTACAATTATCGTCCGCGAAAATAATACTATAAAAGCAAATAACCGAAAACAAACAAAAAAATCTTACCAGGATTAAAGGGATAAAAAAAATGTCAATAAACCGAAATATTCTTAAAACAAAAAAAAAAAAAAAAACATGCCAAACCAAAAAAAAAAAAAACCCAATAATTATAAAAATAAAGGAAACGAGTGGCGGTTAAACTAAAAGGTAACCAACAAAAAAAAACTAATTTTGAAATTTTACATTTCTGTGTACAATATAATGTTCTCACCCATTACCATTTATAGCAGATGTCTCTACAAAAGAATGCCGGTGGCGATCCGATCCATGGAGTGAACAGTGTACCATACGGATCTACACCAATGGACGCAGAAAGTTTGCAACACGAAAACAAAAAATGTGGAAATTGAAAGGAGTCCAGGAAGCTTATGCTACCGAGGTATTAGTACCTTCTAAACCTGAAGACCAGGAGACTGCATATACAAAAAAAAAGGTCAGTTTTCATTCCTCCGATTTAGGTTTACGAAATTCTAAAGTTAATTTTTTTCCCCTTCCGGGGCGAACGACACCATCACCCAGACCCACCGCAACAAAGCAAATAGATCTGTGGACATTTGAAAAAACGACTTCTTTCTAAATCGTAAACTATTCGGTAAACCTGTAAAATTGATAAATAAAAGCTTTGTACAGAAAAGGCAATGGATCCAATACATTATACACAAATACCTAATAAACAATTTGCAATGTTTTTGCCTTCTATGAACAATAGTTAGCTTTAAAACCTGGTGGTTAGGATGATAAGGGATATTTAACTACACAAAATAATGGAAGTAGAAAAGGGGAGCAAGCACACACCGCCCGAAAATTTGAAAAAAAATATCGAAAAAAGCATATATGTGCGAAAGAAGCGGCAACTACTATTGTTCGGCATTATGACAAAAAAGACTACAACGATCATCGTCTGATCAGTTACCCAATGCCGCCTTTTATTATCCCTTAATGACAATCTCCGATGCCAAATTTTTTTTACCATATATTGTAAATAAAATTAATATATTAGTTCCTTTTATAACAAATTGAAATACAATTGAATGGAAATTGCGTTTCCGGAAACACAATTTTGTTGGCTGTATGGAAGAAGAGTTTTAAATTAGACGATTCCTTCAGTCTCAACACAAAAGACCATGTGTGCATTCTGTATTTCGCTCCGGAATACACCTGACATTACCGAGGAAATGCGATAAATGAAAAGAATTAAGAGAATGCAAAAACAAGCAGGAGAATATGAGTTTGTTTGCTTTCCAAAAAAATTAAGGATTTACACAAATTGTGGAAAAAAATTACCGCTTGAAGAATGTGGATTGCGAAAAGCTGTTGATATGTTCCAACAATTTTGACGATAATGAAGCTGGAATGAAACGACTGAGGCAGAATGCATTTCCAGTGAGAAAATCCTCTCGAAACAGAACATCAAACCGAACCGGCTCAGCATACATATAGCAAAAGTAAAATGGATGACTCTAGAGGAATTCGAATTTCACTCACGCCAAGCTGAAATTGCTAAGGCAGCTGTGCCGTGGAGCGAAAACGATGAAAGAAGAAGAAAATTCGGTTTTCTAGAGGGGAAAAAATGCACCAAAAGCAAATTGTTGCTGAGTAATGGAATATAAAAGCACTACAACTACAAGTAAAGAAGCTTAAGTTGATGCTTCTAAATGCTACGGTCCGGGTCCACGAGCCAGCAATTAAGGAATTGCATTTGCAAAAATGATTGTCCAAAAGAAGCAAATTAACAGTGAGGAGGACAAAGAAATTGCTCAGAACATAGAGTATACGTCAAGAGAGCTATATACTTTTATGAGAGAATTGCTGAAATTTAAACTCCCATCAAAGTTGTCCTTAAATAATTTGAGGCCAATAAAGTGTGTAAGGTCCGGAACTGACAACGAGGAGGATTACAGCAAATTTGGGACCAAAAGAAAAGTAATGCGTTTTACTCCTCGACGACGTTTAAATAAGAAATGACTTGGCTGTATAATAAATCAAATGATCGGATTGAAGGGGTTGTCGATATGTCCCACGATGAAAGATCAAAGGAATTAGCAACGAAATCATTGGTTCTCATGCTAAAATAGATTTTTAGTAACTGGAAATATATGAACAGCTACTATGCAACCTCCGATTCGCTTAAGATGAACCAATTGAAGGACTTGGTATTGGAGATCATTCAAAAACTAGCAGAAATCGGATTGAATGAGCATGCACCGTAACTAAAGTTTTAACTAGAACAACGGCTGACTTTGTACTTTTCCACATTCAAGTTCCATTGATAAATAATGAAGTTTTCAACGCATATGAGATATATACTTACCCAACAATACGTGACGGGGTTTCCATAAACATACATGCCAACAGTAGATACTTCCTAATTGATGACAGAAAAGCACTTAACTACAGTTTGAAAGGAGACATTTTCTAACATTGCCAGAAAATGGAAGAACTCACTCTATGTCAGCAGGTTCATCCTTTAGTCAACACCCGAACTACAAACAACTGTAAATTGCAGCTTTTTCTAAAAGCCAAACGAATTCCCGATAGCTGTATTGGAATTAAAAAACTTCGCAACTATTGGCGACAAACACATGCGCCTAACACATGGATATTCTCTGTATATGAAGATATACCATCAGAAATAACATGCAACGAAAAGATGCAAAATATTATATTAGCAAACTCCGGGCTATTAGCAATGCAGTCAAAATGTCATTTTGAAGCAGCAGATATACAGTTGTGGGCTTATGACACATATTCATCCGATGTAAGCTATGTGTTTCATTCCTTAAATATTTTAATATTCATACCATTCATATCACACCTTAAATTAAAAGGTGAAATAGAGATGTACAAAATTCCAGATATCCAATCTTCAACAAAAATACTTGGTTTCCCAACGCAACTTGGTATTCATCATCTTATTCATTATGGAATGAGCTCCACAACATTTGTCGTCATGATTATCATTATTATCGCATTATTTTGGGTGGTAAAAAATGTCACATGTCAGCTAGATATTTGGCTGCTACCGTTGCGCTAATTTATACTCTGTGTTATTTTTAAGTCTTAGAATTTTTTGTATTGTGAATATTAAAATTTATGTCAATGCATCGGTTTCTCTTAAGAACTTCCAAATAACATATTTATCATAACTGATAGTTCTAAGATAGTTTCAAAGATTTGGAACTTTCAAGGCTGGCAGAATATTCGGTTTTATAAAATTGTATTTAAATTATTTAATATGTTATTTTATTATCACTCTTGTTTCTATTGAAAATTTAGCAGTATGTTTTTTAATTATATCTAATATATCTTATTTCTTGGCTGGAAGAAAATCCCAAATATTATCTTTATCTTATTTCTAAGAATAATAGACAATATCTAGATATGTCGATAATTATGGGTGCTGCATGTGCGCACATTATCCTGATAACATTTATATTGTAGTTTAGTAATAAGATGTTCATACTTAGTAGTTAAGCTTGTAAACTTGTAAATAAAAACAGTTCTTATTAACCCCTTAACCAAACGTGTCGTCTCTCTCTAAAACAAAATCATTACATGGAGAATTAGTGATATTAAGAGCTCTTATCGACCAAGGATCATAATTAACATCAATAAGTGAAGAAGCTGGACAAATGTTTGAACTTCTAAGATCGAAGGCAAATACAAGAAGGTCTTGGAGAAACCTGTGTTGGTTTGTTGTTCCACATTTGTACTGCATTGTGCGGTCAGCTGGACAATAGACCACAGACGGACGTGATTTACTAGAGAAGCGGGTAAAGCGAACTGAAATTCAGGGACTTGGTATGAGTTCGCTAATTTCAGAAGAATATTTCCCAGGTTAGTATCTTAGTATCTAAAGAACAGTGTTACACAACCCAGTTGGATACCCTACTGTCATTAAAGGGCATCAACGCCCTACTTTGTACACGGTCCAGTACAAAGCTTCCACCAATATATGAAAGTTGTATTCCAGTTTGGTCCAATGTAAGTCGTATAGATTTTAAGGAAGGATTGAAGGTTGTTTGCACCGTTTTAGGAAACCAAGGCACTTGAATGCTTCTTTCGACTCTCGAAAAACATATTTGTACCAACTGATATCATATTGATTTCTCATGCCCATCATCAAGAGTATCCGATTCCTCAATACCTTTACCACGCATATTTATATATGACATTGTTGAATTCAAGGTCATATGGTTCAACAAACAACACTGATTATTTTGCGTACTGTAATCAACTCTATGCAATTTACCCCACTCTGAGATTGGTAATAGGTCTTGATTGAGTGCGTCATTCATTATCAGCCTTTTGCCCCCCAACCTCAGAAAGGCTTGACTTCTCAATATAGAAAATAAATAATTATATAAAATAATAATAGGTTTTCAAAAAATAGATAGGACCAATTAAAAACCATAAAATATAAAAATATTTTTCGTGGATGATAAAATTTTTTTAAAGACAAATTTTGTTTTAATAAAATACCACAATGGCTGAATGCAATAAGTGCAGACCAGCAATAAGATGTACGGGTGTGTGTAATAAAGTGAATCATGGTACAACAAAATGTTCCGGTATAGAACAATAGAGTGCAAAAATTGTGGAGGAATCAAACAATTTTGTTCGTTTTATATACGATGTCTGCCTAAAGTACATACAAAATGTTGATCCGGTGTTTAAAGATATACAAGACGATGAAAACCGAAATAAACAAACTTAACAGAGTATAAAAGTGAATTGAAAATGTTTCTGAAAAAAAAAATAAAGAACTACTAGAAGCAATAGAAAAACGATATGAGGACAGGTTAAAAAAAATTTAGAATGCTCACAAATCTTTTCAAAAAAATGCTAATGAAATAATAAGATTATGCGAACATGTAAATGAATTTGCAAATTAATATAAACAAATATGTAACAAGATCGAAGGAAATAACGAAAGAATGTGTAAAGATATAAAAAAAATAATAATAACTGAAGCAAACGGCAAACAAAATAAAATGTCATATGCAGGAACTATTAAAAACGAGACAGTGAGGCCAGACGTTAATTAACAAATGCCGTTGATATTAAAACATTAAGGCAAATAAAATATTAAAAAAGAAAAAACAAAAGAAGAATTAAACCAAAAGTTAATCCAGTTAATTTAAACATAATCCAAGGGAGAAATATAAAAAATGGACCAATGGTATTTCTGAGTGAAAATAATGAAGTAAGAGAGAAAATAAAAGCGGCTATAAAAAGCGAAATGAGTGGGTTTATATCGAATTTTATATCGATATGATTGACAAGTCATTTAGATACTCTGAAAACGAAGTTAATGAAAAAATAAAAAAACAAAATCCAATTATAGAAAACATTGAACTAAAAATAGTAAAAACATACGAATTCAAAAGCAAAACAAGTAAGAAAATTATAGTCGGTCTAGACCAATAAAAGCTTAAATACCAAATTTCATCAAAATATATTCATATTTGCGACCTGTAGTTTGTTGCGGCCGGATATGTGATGTAGGTAGGCTGGCCAATTCTCGTGATTTTTTTTAAACATTATATGTAGCATTTTTGACTGGATCGAAAAACGCCAGCTTTGCTTGGTAGGGTCCCTTTTCGCGTGTATTAGTATCTGGCACTAACGAGTAAAGTTGTTTGCCTGTAGGCTGGGTGAGCGCCCGACTCTTGTGAAGAGGCTTGGGAGATGCTGCATCTGAAGAGAAATAAATAAAGAGTTAAAATGGTAATGATGGGTGTTTAATACGTAGGGTTTGTTGAATTTGTGATGCACAGGTTTTTTGGTAGATGTAGTTGAGAGGTAATTTATGTGGTGTCAGAGCCCCTGAAATATAAGAAAAAAAGCAGTGTCAATGCGTTGAAAACACAAAAAGGGAGAGGAACGACATTTACCCGTGGTAATGTGCCATGAATGATGAGGTCTTTTAGGTGTCCTAAGTGGTCTGAAAAGGCATACAATTAGGACTGGAAATGATAAAATAACCAAAGAATGTAATTACCTCATGTGTCTGCCTTTATGTGTTTGAGATGTTACGCTTGTTGTTTTAAGTGTCAAAATAATGTGGATTCTATAGGAAATGGCGTTGCCAGACTGTAGAGTGAAACAGAAAACAAAAAACAATTGAATTTATGAATGAAATGACGGTTCGTTTTATTTTTGTTTTCTATAGTTGGAATGATTAAAATGGTTGATGGCTGAGACCGGAAAAAAAAGAAAAGAGAAAGTATAGAACCATCTAGAAGTATTCGGGTAAAAAAGTATAACTAGAGAAATTAAAGAAAGAGGGAAAGAAAGTTGACAAACTGGTGTATATTAAATATTGGAAGGTCAAGCAGGTTTGTGGGTTGAAGCAAAATGTAACCATGTTTTTGGGAGTATTGCTAAGTAAGGCACCGACCAGCAAAGGTTCAAATTAAAAGAAGGAAGTGAAAGCGTGTACTGTGCAATAAAATATGTATCTATAATATTAATAGGCTAGCTGATTTCTTGTTACCGATGTTTTGTTCTACCGTTTTATCTCGATTTTGATCAAACGTATATTATTTGAAAGGTATTTCTTTTTAGCAGTTTCGTAGATTTACAGATTTTAAAATTTTTTCCTTTATTTTGAGTAAATTGCATTTAAAATTGCACATAAAATTATACGTATGCTATGTTTGTGTTTATTAAATTTGTTAATGAGTTTGGTGCCTATTATGAGCAATTTTCGATTTTCGATTTTCGATTGTGGTCGAATTAATTAATCGAACGAATTTTCATTTGGTATTATGGCGCACATTCGATAATATAGCTCAATTGTGAATTGATTAATTGGATCAATTGGATTATTCACAATAGTACATATTTATCAGCTGGCACTATTAATGAATATTGTTTGTTTACAAATTTATAAAAGAAAAAATAATTATTTATTAACATGGAGTTATGGTTCTATGATTTGTCTGATGAAGATGAATGCTTCATCATGAGAGATGCTCCCAACATTCTGGAAATGGATTCCACTACGTAAGTATGCGAGGTTTTAACAAGGGTACCATTTGTTCACTGCCATCCAGCATCGAAAGCAAAATTGTGTTCGATTTAAAATTCGTTGTACAGTGAAACTTTCGACCGTGCTGCCAGCTTATAATACGAATTTGACATTCGATAGTCGATGTTCGATAGCCAGCGAAGATCGAATGCAACTCATAATAAAGGTATTTATCTTCATTCACAATAATAAACCAAAAAAGTGCTTGTTTGTGAATTGGCTAAGTTGAGAAATAAAATTGGCTAGAAATTGCACTCGAATTTCAAGCGCTGGAATCTGCTAGTATAATCTAAAGTGTAAGCGAATAAAAAGTGAAAGTGAGCCGAGGTGAGTGTCAATTTGGAAAAATATGAAAATTAAGTAGAGGGTTAAATGAATCTTTCCTTAAAGGACGTTGCTGGTGTAAGGAAAGGTTACCGACCTACTAGGAAGATTTAGTGTTTATTCCCAGAATTAATACTGCGAGCTACAAATGTAAGTTGTGATTATTGTGTAAGTTGTGTAATTAAGGATAGTGTTAAATGTTTGCCTTATTTAATAGCTGGGGTACTGGTTTTCACCTGAGGAAAGAGAAGTGGGAACAGTGATCGCAGGGAAAACAGTCGAAAAGCCCAAGTGAGAAAATTTTTGTCGAAAGTTCCGTTTTAGACAGGCAACCTTTTTCTAGATACATATGTGTCCTTGTACGCGGCCTGTTAAGCAGAATTTTCAATCTACATAAACAAAAAAATATATATCAATCTGAAAACATCGTGAAATAATTTATTAAAACTTAACCAAAAGAAACAAAAGAAGTAAATTAAAGTATAAAATTTATCCGATTGTGTGCAGAGAGGAATGTAAAAATTTAATGTGAAAAGATTTTTGAAGGTACATATTGCTGAAATCAACCTAAAAAGAGAAAAAAAAAAATCATATAAATTGTTGAACTGCGCCCTGAGGCAAAAAATTATAAAATTTAGCCTGAAAAGAATTAAGAAATTATATTTGGAAATTTTAACGTGAAAAAGTAGATTATATTATTTATTAATTTCGGCACAATCCTTCAGGGGACTTATCTACATATATGTGTTTTTTTTTGGTCTATTGTTTTTCTTTTATATAGACTCATTAGTACGTAGTTTTTAGTTCAGGTATTAACGTTTAATAATTATGAATAAATAATGTGAATAATTTTAAGTCTAAAACTATGTGTTCAGAGTAAATTTCTTTTGTGTGGTGAAGTTAGAGGATGTGGTAAGTGGTAAAAATGCGTAAGTGTGTGTGGGTATGAGGGTCACCTGATTTTTTTTGAAGGGCTTAAGTGACCTAGTTTGGGACGGAAATGTGTGGGACATGTTATCTCGTCCTCCCTCTTAACTGTGCATGGTTTGTGTTTGTTTAGTTTTTATTTGCGTTTCTTTTATTTAATTGTGCTTGTCCCTGGGCTGTAGTGGTGGGTTGGAACCAGACCCAAAGAGCTAAATTGAGCTAGCTGGCCA
Organism: Cordilura impudica; assembly: GCA_963682025.1. Classification (NCBI taxonomy): domain Eukaryota; kingdom Metazoa; phylum Arthropoda; class Insecta; order Diptera; family Scathophagidae; genus Cordilura; species Cordilura impudica. The sequence goes on along the minus strand of OY821519.1, from coordinate 198,082,013 downwards.
CACTACTACAGTGCCTTTGGGGGCACATAACAAGTTTGATTACAAGGTTTACATGGACACACAGACGGACGGGCGGACATCGCTAAAACGACTCAGAAAGTGATTCTGAGCTGATCGGTATAATAAAAGATGGGTCTAGGTCAAAAATTTTTGGTAATGACAAACAGCAACACAAAGTCATTATACCCAAACCACATAGTGGTATAGGGTATAAATAGAACAATTTGTAATATAAAAATTAAAAATGGTAATCAAACATATGCAAAACTAATTGGCGCTCAATGAATAAATCTTGGCTGGGAGAAACGCCGAGTTTTTGATGGAACTGAAGTAAGAAGATGCTTAACCATTTATCAACACAATGCGTATTAAATATCATAAAAATCACAAATCTCGGCAATGTAACACGGATGTAACAATTAAAGGCATATATTGTGTAAACGTGAATCAAAAATTAAATATGGGCTTAGATGAAAATTATGGAAAGTATAGCAAGGAATCTTGCATGGCAGTGTGAATTCTGTCGTTGGTTGAGCTACGAAAAGAGCTAGCCAAATCCGGCGAAAAACAAACGTCTGAGCTGTCCGATTGCGAAGCACAGTATGGAGTCGGTACATTAATTCTTCAGGAACAATTTCAGCCCTCTGTTAAGATGTATCTTCCAACTCGAAAATTGTGTGCTTGGTAATAATTTGCTGTATATCAGCCATAGCTTTAGAAGCGCGAATTGGGGCCAGGTTTTTCAATTGGACGGCAACACTTTTCCCGAATGAACCAGACACATCTGCTTCAGGCGTAGGATATGGATTCCTCACAGCAAAATTAACTATTGCGTCAATAGCTTCATCAAATTTTTTTGTTTTATTTTCCGGGTTTTCTACTCACTTACGTTTCCTTTTTTTTTAAGAACAGACTGCCATATCCTCGGTTACATTTTCTTTTTCAGCATTCGGAATTCGTTCCTTGCAAGGGGTGCTGTCTGTTACATCGATTGTTGCATCTTCTTGTGAATAACTCAAGCTGCTGCTATTGTTCTGTAAAATATGCAAGACATTTTAAGTAAATTATTTATAATGTAGAAAAATATATGCGAACCTCATCAAAATTGGAATATCTTTTCCTTAAAATTATTGGTCCGACTAAGTATTTAAACTCATTAAAGTAGAAGAGACTTTGGTCATAGACGTCTGCAGAGTAACCACTTCTTTTTGAATCTTCTACTTTTTTCCGCAACATACGCGGCTCGAAGATATTTTATTTTTTTTAACCTCATCTGCGGTACACTTAAATTTGTAGGCGATTTCCTCCCACGCTTTTCTTTTGAAGTCCGTTCGTTTATAGTTTCCGCTTTTGTAGTTCCACAAGCATTGGTATTCGCGATATATATTTATGAAATTAATAATTTCGCTTTTATTTAATTTAAGTTCCGCCATTTTAAAATACCTAAATGTCCAAATGGAATGAAACTTCAAATAAATGGCTGAGTTTATGACAGACTTTCTGTCATGGCAAAAAGTTGGATTTTTTAGTCATGACATGGACATTACCGGTCTGCACTAGCCATTGACTTGAACATTGTCATGAATTATGGCTAGTCGAGACACCATGTTAATTCATTCAAATGTATTAAGCATATTTCAGCAAAGCCCAGCACTCGAAATTTGAGTGCAAATTCTAGGAAATTTAATTTTTTCGTTCAATTATTTTCTTTCAATGTTTTTTTAATAAAAAAAATGTATGATATTTAAAATAAAATTCATTAAATTCCTTAATATATATTTGTTGAACACACAGCAGATATATAAATGAGTTTGTTAACAAATAATTTTATAACAGCCTAAAGCTATGCTAATCAATTTTAGAAATTCACAATTCAACACAAGACATGTGATATACAATTATAATGAAATGCAATGAATTGTGAATTGGCTCACATTCATAAATTATACCGGGAATTAAATATGTCTTATCGAGTAGAATTCTTACACGCAAAGGGATGAAATACTCGTATTGTGACGAACAAAGCGTCCTTAACTTATTGTAAGTTTGTCCGACGAGTATCACAGTTTTATTTCTATTTCCTTCCACATTTGTTTTTGATCTTTGGCGTTGTTTATTTTTTTATTTACAAAATTTTGTATTTCTTATTTGTAGATTAGATATAGGAGAACCAGGAATTTTTCATTTTCGCCCCCGTTAAATGGCGCTGTTTGGTTGTAGATAAGATATAGGAGATCCAGGAATTTTTCATTTTCGCCCCGTTAGATGGCGCTGTTTAGTTGAGGTCTATAGGAGAACCAGGTTTATAGGAGAACCAGGAATTTTTAAAATTTTCTCCCGTTAGATGGCGTAAAGTTGAATAACTTTTTACTATAGCATTGAATAACTTTTTACTATGTTATGTGTAGTGAAGACAGATTAAATAATTTCTAATCAACTGAAAAATACTTTCAAAAATCTCCGTGCACCTGATACATAAAATGCATACATATAAAGATTTACCACACAACTACCAAAATACTTGAATCAATACTGACTCTCTTGTTTAATGCGTCAATAAAAAACGGTTATTTTCCAAAATTTTGGAGAGCTTCTTACATCATTCCATTATTTAAATCTGGAAATAGATCGGATGTTGCTAATTACCGTGGTATTGCTAAACTTAGTGAAATCCCTTAACTTTTCGAGAAATTTATTACAGATTTTTTATGCTATCACTCATCGTCAATTTTGTCACCATTTCAACACGGATTTCGGAAAGGACGCTCTACCGTTACAAACGTGCTTCATTTTACGATAATAATTAATGATGGTTTTGTCAAGAAAAAACAAACAGATGCAGTATACACCGATTTTAGTAAGGCTTTCGATAAAGTAAACTATAACCTTCTACTGATCAAATTGGATTTATTAGGTTTAACACCATTAAGCCTTAAATGGATAAAATCATATCTTTCTGATAGAACACAACGTGTAATGTATAATAATATGTCATCTAATGATATTACTGTGACTTCTGGTGTTCCTCAAGGCAGCCATCTTGGACCAATTCTTTTCTCCCTTTTCATCAATGATCTTCCAAAAGTAATAAATTTTTGCAACGTTTTAATGTACGCTGATGATGTTAAAATTTTTTTAAGTTACTGTCAACATAATGATCATATTCATCTTCAATCAGATCTCAACAATTTCTTTTCGTGGTGTAACCGTAACCTAATGGAACTAAATTTAAAAAAATGTAAATGTATGCGTTTTTCTAGAAATAATGTTTTTCCTGCTAACTACTTTTTGGGCGGATATCAGCTTGAACTTGTTGATACATTTCTGGATTTAGGGATTCTACTTGATCCTAAATTAAACTTTGTATCTCACGTCACCATGACAGTTAATAAAGCTAGAGGTACACTCGCCTTTATGGGCAAAAGAATTTATTGATCCTTACATAACCAAACAACTTTTTGCATCTCTTGTAAGACCTATTTTAGAATATGGGTCAATAATATGGGATCCCTTCTATAACATTCATATTCAAAGAATCGAGTCTGTACAGAAACAATTTCTACTCTTTTGCTTACGTGGCTTACCTTGGAATTCTGCAATTAATCTACCTTCATACGTTGATCGACTTAAATTAATAAAATTACCTACTTTGGAAAGCCGTAGGACTATGCTAAAAGAAACATTTATGATCAACCTAATTAATGGTGAAATCTGTTCTGACTTTCTTGTCAACAATATAACTTTTAATGTTCCTCAACGAGTATCACGCCAATTCCAACCACTCTTTGTTAAATCTTTTCAAACCAGCTATGCTCTAGCTGATCCTTTTAGAAGAATTTGTTGTGTTTATAATAATCTTTATCAATTAATTGATTTTTCGTTGAACACTGATGTAATTAAGCATAATATCATTATTTTCTTAAATTCCTAACTATTTGTTTTTATTTTTAAATCATTTAATTGTTTCAATATATGTACATATGTAATTATATCATTTATACAGGACTGTAAGGATTTATTCCATTGACCTAATAAATAAATAAATAAATAAATAAAACTAAACATGATTGAAACAAATCGACAGTTTGTAAACAATAAAACAAATAGAAACATAAATGTGGTCACTTATCAATACACATGGTTGAAAATTTTTATATAACAAAAATCTAGATAAACATTAGTGTTTTAACATGATCATAAAATCCTTATAATAAAGGCATAGTTTTGGAAAATGATAAGCCTGGTTAATAAATCATAAATAGTTTTGATTAAAATTAAAATAAATAACACTTTTTAAAAAATACGTTACTTATTGGAAATTGGGTACCTTTTTACTATGTTATGTATAGTGAAGACAGATTCAATTATTGTTTATCAAAACTACGGATAGATTAACCAAAATAATATTAGGGAAAAAATAGTTTCATTTCGGTCAGTAGTCAACTACACGGGAAACTATTAATTACAAATTTTGATCTAAATAAAAAAATAATGTTAATGTAAGTTTTTTCCGTTGTTAAGAATTTTTCGTATAATTGTGTTACGTTTGTTTTTATAGCTTTGTCGTTTCCTGATGATGAAGGCCGAAGGCCCTCGAAAATTTGAAAACAAATAAAAACAAAGATTTTTATAAAACCTGACCTAGAGCCTTTTACTTTTTATAAAAAAAAAAAAAAAAAATTAAATCAAAATTATAATACTTGAGGTCACTGGGATATCCAAAACATACCATCTAAAATTTAATATACGGGTAGGCATCCCCAACAATATAGTTTCCTCAACAATGGCGCTATATTCACAACTTAAAGCTAAATATGACGCAGATGTACGAAGAAAGATCAACAAACATTAAAAACTTAACAAAACCAACATAAACTTAAAATCTACTTTAACCTTTTTGACACAATGCAGAAGAGCGGGAAAAAAACCAAACTTGATAACAAATGCAACGAAAAATGTAGAAAATATTTTTGGTGCCAAAAATACAATTATCACAAACACTGAACTGAACTGAACACACCGCTAAGACCAATATGCTCGTCGATCAACTCACCATTATACAAAATATGTAAATATATAATCAACATCCTTAAAAACCTCACCAAAAATTCTCCATTCAACATAAAAAGCTCCCAAGAACTTAAAGAAAAAATTAATAGAACACACATCCATGATAACGAAGTCATGGTCTCTTTTGATGTTGTCGCACTTTTTCCCAGCATTCCTGTGGATAGCGCATTAAAAATGGTAGATGAAAAATGGCAGACATTAAAAGAAAACACAAGTGTGGAAAAGAAACTATTTAGGGACATTCTTCGGTTTTGCATAAAATATAACAGGTATTTCAAATACGGTGACAAAATCTACAGTCAACGAAAAGGCACACACATGGGGTCCCCTGCGTCACCGATCATAGCCGATATATATATGGACCAAGTATTGGAAAATGCGCTAGAGAAGCTAACAATAAAACCAACTTTTTTAGTAAAATATGTAGATGATTTATTCGCAATCGTCAAGAAATCCGAGCTACAATCTACATTAGACGAGCTAAACAACATCAACAAATCCATAAAATTCACAATGGAAGAAGAAAACAATGAACAAATACCTTTTTTGGACACTTTAGTTATTAGACATAACAACGAAATTAGATTGAATTGGTATCAAAAACCAACGGCATATGGTAGGATAATCAACTTTCACTCTCACCACCCATATAAGATGAAAATTAACACAATAAAAAATTTTATTTCTAAAGTTTTCGACGTCAGCGATACAATATTCCACAAAGAAAATAAAAAACGGATACTAAATATTTTAGCAAACAATGACTATCCACAAAAATTATGTAGAAAATTGATCAACGAATACCACGGTAACAAAAACATTGTAGCAACGACAACGAACATGGAGCGACCAAAACTTATATACAAAACATTTACTAACTCAGCGGGTTTAAACAAAGCAATGAGGAGAACTAATATATACGACAAAAACAAAATTAGAATTGCTGTAAGGAGTAACACAAATGTTGGCCAACTGTTTAGTAAATTAAAAAGTAAAGTCAAAGACGACGATAAATCAGACTTAGTTTACGAAATAAAATGTAAAGGCGACGGATCCAACGTATGCAACATGTCATATGTTGGTACAAAATCAAAACTGAAGACAAGGGTTTCCGCTCACAAATCAGACCAAAAACAAAGTAACAACGAATGCCATCAAAAGACAGCGTTAGCAGAACATTGCATAAAGAATAGACACACAGCAGATTTTGAAAACGTTAAAATTTTACAACAAGAACAAAATTACTCTCGCAGACTGATGCTAGAAATGCTCCACATAATAAATGTACCCAATGAAAAGAGAATAAACTATAAAGCAGATATTGACAACCGAGCGAATGCCTACAGACGTTTGATAAGAAAAAAGTAGTTAAAAACAAGTAGGCAAAGCGTACACAACGCCAGTGTTTTTCGTATTTAAACATAAATATTTGTTATTAAATTGTATTAATGTCTTTTGTAATTTTTTGTTAATGTAAGTTTTTTCCGTTGTTAAGAATTTTTCGTATAATTGTGTTACGTTTGTTTTTATAGCTTTGTCGTTTCCTGATGATGAAGATTTTTATAAAACCTGACCTAGAGCCTTTTACTTTTTATAAAAAAAATTAAATCAAAATTAAAAAAAGTTAATTAAAAATGGAAAACATGGATTTTTTAAGTACTCGCTGTGCACCATTTTCTATGAGGATGAATCAGAATTGCTCAAACACATGGAAAATAGTTTGGAGTGTAAGGAAAACACTCCCAGCGTAGAATGTGTTTACTGCAGTAAATACATACCGGGTGTATCCAACTACGTAATACACACAACAAACTGTCTCATTGAAAATGAGATAGAGCGAATCTCTACTCCTAATGTTTCTTCATTTGAATATTCATATGATGTGCTGTTCCTTAGCGGAGAATTGATGGATGAAATACCCAACAACCAAATGGGTTTCTGGAATACAGAGGAGTGGATTCCTGAGATACCTGAGACACCACCACCACCTCAAATCACATATAATTTTACAGAGGATTGGATTCCTGAGACACCTGCGACACCACCACCACCTAAATTCACATTTTAATTTTTAAATATAAGATTATAAATTTAAGTATATATCCATCTCTTTTTAATAAATATTTATATAAAAAAATATTTTGTTGTTGTTGAATTTATTAAATTTTGGATTATAAATTACAGAACTTCTTGAAATATTGTAACTACTGTGGTAGCAACGATCACAATGAAGATAGATGTAAGAAAAAAGTGGAAGACAATAAAGTTAATAAATGGCAATGTTCAAAAAAGAATAGATAAATTATATATGAAATAAAACAAATTGTTTCAAAGTTTTTTGTTTTTATTTTTATTTAAATAAGAAGTACAATATTTTGTTGGAAATAAAATTAAACTTACAAAACTACATCACTTATTTTACAATGTCCCCAAGCTAATGTATCCAAATTAATAGGTAAAACATATCTCTTATCATCCATATAGTTTAAACTTATTTTATTTACAATTTCCGTATATAATTTATGGGATCTACTGCGAATAACCCTTTGTTTACCATAAAATGTTTTTCTCTTTATTATAGATTCCTGATAATTACGGAGTTCTAATTTTTTAATAACTGCTTTTTTTACTCCTCTTACTTTTTTTTTTATAGTTTTGTTGTAATTTTTATGATCTTCTTTCGTGTAAGCGTATTGTTTTGCTTTCATATCTGCAAATTCTCTCATAATTTACCGTCTTTCATTAAACCCAGAACTTTTTTGTTCAAAGACCTAATCCCATAAACATTTTCGGGTTTATATTCTGAAGTGTCAAATTTATCACTATTGTTTTAAATAATTTCGTAAATGTCTTTTTCGGAGGATATAATGAATGAATCAGTCTCCATGTAGATACATTTAAAATTTTTATCTTCTTTAACCAAAAAATTGTAATAAAAATCAAACATTAAATATTTTGAGAGTTCTAATACTGTTACACCTATATAAATTGGCTTGTCATGATGGACCTCTAATATGATCAATTATATACCATACAGTCCAGTATCAAATACGTCTATACCAGAAAAGTTGGGTTTAGCTATAAGAGCTCTGCACTCTTCGGAATTTCTGCGATTGCCATAATTAGTAACTAATCTCACATCATGACGCTTTTCTACATTTTCCATCCATACAGCATTATTCATTAATTTAAAAAAATTCTTTTCAAATTCATTTTATGATATTTTACGGTGATTTGTGTTTAAGCTTATATGGGGTTCTAACCAAAAACTTTGTTTGAATTTTAAAATTTTATTAATCTTTACAAGTTTTAATCACTGTTCTAAACACAATTGTATGTTCTTTACATGAATTTTATAATCTTTTTTATCAGTGAGATCAGCCAATAATTTGGGGAGTTTACCTCCAGTTGGTATTTTATTTTGCGCACAAAATGGAAGATAATTATGTGAATTATGAAATAAGTTGGGATATTCAAGATCAACTTCTAGAATATATCCGTAAGTAGATTCATCACTATATTCGCTTACTTTGAAATTTTCAACTTCGTCATGAGATAAAAACGAAAAATTTGAAATGGGGAGTTTTTGTGACATGGCCCAACCATACAAGTTATTAGCATTTATATATGCCACCTTTTCTATACTGGAATTTAAAAACCTGTTCGAATCTATAAAATTTAATGTGTGGGTAAAAACATATGAAATCAACCAATGAGTTGACCGCACCGATTTCGAATTGGATGAATTTTCGTACGAAGGGAAAGTTAAACATAATAATAGCGTTTGCCAACTTTCAGTGTCGTAGCTCTCGTACTTTCAGAATTATGGCCATTCCAAGTTGGCAAAAATCAATAAAAATGCACTCAGATGCCTTAACACAATGTTTAATATCTCGAAAAGTGTTCATTGTACGTTAATAATCATTTTACAGACTAAAACATGCGCCATTCCAAACAATTTTTTTTTTCAAATTTTCGATCAAGGATAATGTAAATAAAAAAAGGACTAAAATTTCCAAAGGATATTTCTCGAAAATCAATATTTTTAAAAATTTCAAAAAAATATATGTTAATTCTTATTATGTTTTGTACAAGTCTGTCAAATTTCAATGTGGAGTCTTTATTTCAACATGAGTTATTAAGAAAAAAGCAGGTGAAGGTTTATGTATTTCATGAAATGTACCAAAATACAAAAAGGTGACAAATTACAAAAAGAAGGACAAATCAAATGTAACGGAACTTTTTCGGCTTTTCTTTGCTTAAACTGTTTTTCTCCATTGCTAAACCTTTATTAGAAAGTACAACATAATGTATTATCATTATTAAACACTTTATTACAGCATATTTATTTATTTCTGAAGGATTTCAATTAAAAAATCTGCATCTGCCGAGTATCGCTTGACTTTAATTTTTTTTTTATCTACAGGTTCAACAGAATCCAGCTTTTGAGTTCCAGGAATAGTACGCAAATCTTTAAAACGAATTTGAAGGAACCGTGCTTCTTCTTCGTGGTCTGCTAGAGTTAAAAACTCGAAATTACAGTTCAAAAGATTTTGCAGGCACCATTCATAATTGTTTTGGAATAGTTATTTGACCTTGTAATGCACGCTGTAAACTAGCTCGACGTGCCTCTCTCTTTACGGTACCTCCAAGACCGTCACTTGGGCCTTTTCCATGGCTTGTTGCAAAAAAATGCCACTCAGCATTACATCCAAAATCTTCCATATGATAACATAAATTGATAAAGTTATTTTTTTTATTTTTAAACTGGGCATCTCTACCGTCTGAAAAATACGTGATTTTCTTCGGGGTTGTTTTAAACTTTTTTCTCAAAAATACATTCAGGTGGCGATGGAACAGGTGAACAGCTACAGAATCGTGTACAAGACAATCAGATATTATTATGAAGTTTGTATGTTGTGTTTTTCCATCTGATTTAAAATAAATAGCAATTGGGTATAAAGTGGCCTGAGAGTTGTTCCAGTGAAATCCCTGGACTGCATCCTGAATAGTAAAAGAAGCATTTTCTGAAAAATCGCAAACTGCTATATACTCATTTTCTTCCAAATTTGATTTTCTTTCGCTCAGATATGCTGCCTGCTGTATTGCAATAAATGAATGAGGTAATAGAATTTCAAGCTTTTCACATAGGGAATCCACAAAAACGTCGGCTTGGCCAATCATGGTCTCCAAATTATCGCTATCTACACTTACCCATTGTTTATATGTTATTTCATCAATATCGTTTTGCTCTAGTAATTGATTTAGTTTTGCTTTTAAATTTTCAATTCCTGGACACTTGTTACATTTACGTAGGTGACACTTTGAAGAAGATGGAATGCATGTCATTTGTTTCAAACAATCTTTTTAACATTCAAGCTGATAATTCGGAAGACCAGCAGTTAATTTTTTTAAATTTATAGCATCAATCATCAGCTTCACATTTTGATGCTTTGTACAAACACACACGTTATGAGATCCACTCGCATTTGCTAGAATTATATTCCTCGGACGAAGTTGGCAAAACTTGGAAATAACTTTTTTTATTCCATCATGTCGTTCCTTGAATAAGGCGTACATTTCTCTTAAGTTTCCAAGCAAAAGTCTTTTATTTTTCCTGACTTTTGTACCATTTTCAAAAACAGACACGAAATCTACAAAAACGAAACTCAAACCTAAATATAAAACCGATTTTTCAAACTGGACTTTGTATCGAAATAAATGCGATGAATATATATCCAATATTAAAAGCAATACAAACGTCAACCAACAGGCTGCGTCCATAGTTAAATGCATCAGGTCAGCAGCAAACATCAGTATTCCCGAAACTAAAGGAAACGTTGTTAGATCCCATGTAATATGGTGGAACTCTACATTAGACGCATTACGCAAACAAAAACAACGTCTTTGGCATAATTTCAAGCGTTTTAGAAGCGATTCAAACTTGATACTCTATAAAAAACATAATGCAATCTTCAGGAGATCTGTCAAAGAAAGCAAAGCTGCCTCCCTACAGAAATTTACTGCAAATATCAAACCTAGCTCATCATCTCAACGTATGTGGAATGATATAAAGCGCATTACAGGAGCAAAATCTTCAAACATTATAAACATTTTAGAGTCAGGACCAACTACGCTCACTTCATCAATTGATATCGCTAACTGCTTTGTAAAACATTGGTCAGAAGAATCTGATGACAAAAATTTTTCTCAGTGCTACCGACAATACAAATCCAATTCCATACACCAAACATTTAATCCTCAATATTACAATAAAAATGCTACGAAAATTGAAACACCAATCAATATAACAGAGTTGGAAGACGCTTTACATTCTGCCAAAGGTAAAACACCTGGTGATGATCGCATTCCATACCCAATGTTAAAAAATTTAAGTTTTGCAGCAAAAAACCACATTCTCTCACTTTTCAACAACATATTTTTATCCAGTGTTTATCCTCAAGCTTGGAAAACTGCAGTTATTATCCCTATTCCAAAGCCAAATAAAGACCATCATACAGTAACTGGATTTAGACCAATATCTCTTTTACCTTGTATAGGTAAAACGCTAGAAAAAATAATCGCCAGACGGCTTATGTGGTTCATAAAAACGAACAACTTTATCACTCCCAACCAAGTCGCGTTTATGAAAAAACAAGGTACCGACGATATACTGCTCTACCTTCAACATTATATATCAAAAGCTTTATCTACCAGAAATCACGTCAGCATTTTATCCACCGATTTTGAAAAGGCCTTTGACCGCATTGGTATCCACGTCATCTTGCAACAGCTAGCCAGTTGGAACATAGGGCGAAATATGTATTATATTATTAAGAGCTTCTTGAGTAACCGGAAAATAAAAGTTTCAGTTAACGGCCAGCTTTCTAAAACATTACCTCTAGATAATGGCATACCCCAAGGATCGCCATTATCTGTCGTATTATTCGTAATTGCTTTTAACCAATTCAGTAAAATTATCTCCACACAAAAACACATCGAACATGCAATTTATGCTGATGATGCGATTATTTTTACAAAACTTCAAGATAACAACAAAGTCAGGGAGATTTTTTCTAACACCTTGAAAAGCATTAATAAATGGTGCTCATCTTCTGGAGCTAAGCTTTCTATTGAAAAGTGCAGTCTTTTACATATCTGCAAAAAACGCAACTGCTCTATTTCCGACTTAGAATACAACAATATTAAAATCAAACGAGTAGATCATCTTCGCATACTGGGAGTTATTTTTGACAAAAGTTTTACCTTCAAACAACATTGTCAACAACTTAGGAAAAACTTAAATACAAGACTAAATATTGTAAAATACCTAACATCCAAAAACGTTATGATTCACATTTCAACTATGATTAATATTACACGATCTATTTTACTCTCAAAAATCGACTATGCTCTCCCCATTTATGGTTGGTGTGCACCATCTCATATAAAACTAATGTTTCGTCATTTCTAGATCCTTTATTATCTCTTCTCTTTCCTTATTTTTTTTTTTTGTTTTATTTTGAATTTTTAACTTTAACTACTTTTTTCTTTAATTTCATTGTTTAACGTAAATACTCATACTTTCTTTTCCCAACTGTTCATTAACGTAAAATTCTAATTGTCGAAAAACTTGGGAAATTTTAAAACTGTTATATTAAGCTAGATTAAGGATCCATTTTGAAAATAATAAATGAATTATTCTTGTGAAAAATCTAGACCGAGTGTGTAGCATATTTTATCAGCGGAGTTTTTTACGATTTAAATTTTTCAAGTTGTCCACCATTTTTAAAACATACAAACAATTTCGGTTTTCTAAACCAATTCTTAAAAACTATTAAGGAAAAACATTTTGGCGCCCGAGCAGGGACATTTTGAAAAAATAATTAAAAAATAAATTTTAAAAAATTTTCGATTTTACCACACTCGTATATTTTTCGGAAAAATTTACAAGAATCTACCGTGTGTACGATAATAAATCTCCGTGGTATATATAAAAAAAAATATAATAATTTTAGTGATATCAAGTGAATATCAATAATTTGTGCGTTGATAATAAAACAAACGTAACAAAGATCATCATCCCCTAAACCTATTGAAGGAAGGAAGTCGTTTCATCATCGTGTTCCAGTACACCACAAATGCCGAAGTGCAACTGCATCTTGTGTCAGAAGGAAAGTGCCGAACGTCAGCAAAACCCTAACCAGGTATTCAAGAACCAATAATTAGTGTGAGACTTTGTATTTCAATTTAGATAAAACTTTAATTAAAAATTTTGATTATAAAATTTAATTTTTGCCAAAGTTATTATTCCACACCTGAAATTATTCGTTCTTTTAATCAAATTTTGATTTTAAAATAAACTACCCTTATAGTGAAACACACAAAAGTTGAAAAGTGCTATATTGTTCAGAAAATAGTTAACAGAGAAAACATATAAAACTTCATTATCGTGTTAATCATAAAACCACAAACATTTCGCCTCCTCGCTGCAATTGTTGTCCCCACTTATCGTTCGTTCTCGCTTCTTTTCGGTATCTTTCGTTTTTTTTTATTTGGGAAATAATTTATTAAATAAATTTTAGTAAATAGTCACAATTTTCCAATTTGTTAGCTCTTTTCGTGTTTCTTATTTTTTCCACAATCGCGTCTGTCATTATTAATTGACGTTTGTTTTGTATTAATTTTCTTAATTTATATTTTACTCGTTACTTTTAGTACTATTTACGTTTAACAACACTGTTTTTTAAGAGTGTACTGATCTTAATTGGCAACGCCATCGATCATATGGTACATGTAAACAAACGAAAACACAGAAAATAAATAATAGATTGTGGTAGTAAAAATAATCGGAGAAATTAATACGAAAATAAAATTGAGCACTTAAGTTAAAATAAGGAAAGTTTAAATACGATATTGTGGATAACTAATAGTGAAAGATAATTAGTGAAAAATAAGATTTGAGGTAAAATTAGGATAATCGAACGGACAAAAAAGTGTTGCAAGTAAGATAATTGATGAAAGAGGCTGTGGTGATAAAGTGAAGAGTAAATTATAAATTTTAATGGATTATAACATTATAATAAAATTTTAGAAAAATTAATTATCAAATAAACTAAGATTAACAAAAATTCAGAACATTTTCTTTTTGTTTCTTTGCCGTATTCGTGGTTGTTTTGCCATCCAACCCAGCGAGCAATTTAAGTGAAATTGAGAGTAGCTACATATGTGTGTAAATTTTTGTTGATTTTTTTTATTAAATTTATTATAATTAGTTAAATTTTGAAAATTTACAGTTGCTAACCCAGCAAACATTTTTTGTTACTATTCGGGAGAATAAATGAAGGTGATTTCTCGGTAAATTTTATACAAATTTGTAAATTTAGTTCAATACTTTAAATGATATTGGAGATTTCACTTCGTGCAAAGAATTTAATTTTCATTTTGATAAATTTGTTCGGTGTGTGATAAGGGAAATAGCTGAAACCATAAATAATTTCTAACTTTTTACAAAAGTGGTTTCTGAAATTGATTCGAAACCGTAAGTTGATCTCGGAAATTATTTTAATTCATTTTATTCGTTAAACGACAAAATTAATACAATTTCCTTGAGATCCTTCTAGAACTTTTACAAAAGTGATTTCTTGGATTGATTCAAAACCGTAAGTTGATTTCGGAAATTATTAAATTAATTTTATTTGTCTAAACGACAAAAACAATACAATTTCCTTGAGATCCTTGCGAAGTTAATTGGTTCCCTAGATACTTTCTGTGATCCCTACATTTTAGTGAGAAACTTGATCTCAAAATGGCTCCACGTAAACATAAAGGTGCGATCACACTCGAAAGCTTATACGCACAAAAGAACACAGTTATGACCAATATAACGAGGATGAAAACCTCTATTGAGGAAAAAACTATTTCATTCTCTCCGAACCAACTACAGTGTCGTCTTGAAATTTTAAATTGCTATATAGAGGATGCGATGGACATTCAATCCGAGATTGAGGTTCTAGATCCCACAAATTGTGATCGGGCCGAAGTGGAAGATTTGTGCATTGACACAAAGAGTCTTTTATTGAGTTATTTAACTCCGAGAAACCCAAGCGTGGGTGAAACTTCATTTGCCATTCAGGGTCACAAAAGCAGACTCCCACATATGAAATTGCCTAAATTCAGTGGCAAATACTCGGACTATAAAAATTTCATAAGTTTGTTCAATAGTTTGGTTCATACTGATACGTCTTTGACTGAGATTGAAAAATTCAATCATCTTATATCATGTCTCTCAGATGAGGCGCTTGGTACGGTAAGGGCATATCAAATGACTGAGCAAAATTACTCCAAGGCTTTGGATAGTTTGAGGAAGGTTTATGACAATCCGTGTTTGATCTTTTTTGACAACGTAAGAAAGTTGTTTGATCTTTCGGAAATGTCTAGGGCCTCTTCTTCAGCCTTGAGGAGCATGATTGACACGGTGTCGGCGATCTACGGTTCACTTCTGTCTATTGGTAACGAAAAGGACATTGTCAACGCCATGATAATTCATCTGGTTATGTCTAAAGTTGATTCAGTCACTCGGACTAAATGGGAGGAACAACTTGACTATCAAAAGTTGCCCTTATGGAGTGATTGTGAGGCCGCGCTGAATAAACGTTTCCAGCATATTTCTGCGGAAGAAGCCTCTAATACCAGATCGAATAACCGTCCCCAGGCTTTTAATCAAAATGCCTCCGTGCTAAAAAAGAACGACAACTTTTCAAAGAAGAAAGCTAAATCCTTTTCGTGTCAAATTGGAACACAAGTGTCCGCAAAATGCATATTTTGTAAATCGACACAACATTTCGTAGCCACTTGTCCGACTTTCTCTGCAATGCCTGTGCAACAGAGATTTGAGTTTGTAAAAGGTGTTCCTGCCTGTATTAATTGTTTGAAAAAGGGACATACAGTAACGAAATGCAAATCTTCAAAGTGTCGAGTTTGTAGTTGCTCACATAACACTTTGTTACACATTTATGCTGCAAATGATGCGCAAGTACAAAGTAGTTCTAGTTCTGATCCCATGCAGCCTTCGATTTCAACGGCATTTACACATCTTTCGTCTTCTAATAAAGACAATGTAATATTGGCAACGGCTTTGGTTGAAATCAGGGACAAGTCTGGTCAATATATTATGGCTAGAGCATTATTGGACTCCGGTTCACAAATAAATTTTGTAACTGAGGAGCTAGCTCAGCGACTTCAACTACGAAAAGAAGAACAGAATCTCAGTCTTCTTGGAATTGGAAGGACAAATTCGTCCGCCAAATTTAAATTGCAAGCCACGGTAAAATCTCGAATGAACTCCCACGAATTTTCTTCAGATTATTGGGTTCTTCGATCGATTTCTTCTTACCAACCAGATCAGGTTATTTCAACTGCTGGCTGGAATTTACCTGGCAATATAGAGTTAGCTGATCCGTACTTTTTCAAACCTCAGAAAATTGATATGTTGATCGGCGCTGAGATCTTCTTTGAATTACTATGTGTTGGTCAAATCAAAAGGAGTCCAAACATTCCAACACTACAGAAAACGCTTCTGGGTTGGATTGTTTCGGGAAAATGCAAAGAGTCGAAGAATGTAATTAATAACTCATGCCATTTAAGTACTCTAAATGAAAACGAATCATCTTTGGATTCAGTGGTTCAAAAATTTTGGGAATTGGAAGAAATCCCTCAGGAGGCAAATGTTATGTCTATAGAACATCAACAATGTGAGGAACATTTCCTGAAATCTGTTCGACAACTGGCGTCGGGAAGATTTGAAGTGGCGCTACCTTTCAAAGCGGATCCGAAAACGTTGGGTCTTTCTTTTGAAACAGCCAAGCGGCGATTCTTATCGTTAGAACGTCGGCTGTCAAAAGAGCCACAAACGAAAGAGATGTATAATTCTTTTATGAGAGAATACATTAATTTGGGGCATATGTCTATTGCAGACAATAAAGTGCCCGATTTTGCTCACTATTTCATACCACATCAGTGTGTATTACGCCCCCAAAGTTCTACGACAAAACTTCGGGTGGTTTTCGATGCCTCTTGCAAAACCTCTACTCAACGTTCTCTGAATGATCTACTAATGATCGGCCCTACTGTTCAAGAGGAGTTGTACTCTACGTTGATTCGTTTTCGGCTGCATAAATACGCAATGACGGCTGACATTGAGAAAATGTACCGTCAAGTTTTAGTTGATGAAGCCGATAGAAATTTTCAATTAATTTTATGGCGTGAAAAGCAGTCTGATAATATTGAAATCTTTAGACTGAATACTGTTACTTATGGCACGTCTTCGGCTCCATTTTTGGCAATACGTTGTCTAACGTATTTGAGCGAATTGTTCGAAAAATCGTTACCGATCGGATCTCAGGTCGTTCGTAAGGACTTTTATGTCGATGACCTGCTAACTGGGGCGGATTCAATTGATGAACTTCATGTAATAAGAACTCAAGTCACGAAAATATTGAAATCCGCAGGTTTTAATTTGACAAAGTGGTTTTCTAACCACTACAATCGAGCTGACGCAGCGATGGTAGAGAAACCTGTACAGATCGATCCGGATTTCACAAAAACATTAGGCACATATTGGCGTCCGAAGAGTGATGTTTTTAAATATCATTTAGACGATTCATTTCAGAATCTGAGAGCCACGAAACGTAATATTTTGTCTGTTTCGGCCAGGCTGTTTGATCCACTCGGACTTTTGTGCCCCTTGGTTGTTAGAGCCAAAGTTCTACTTCAAGAACTTTGGCTGATGAAGTTAGATTGGGATGAGTCAATCCCCACACGCCTTGACAGTTCTTGGGAGAATTTCAAAGCCAATTTATTGAAAATTGATGTTATAGAAATTCCGAGATATGTCTTAACGACTTCAAAAACCAAATGCCAAATTCATGGATTTGCTGATGCCTCCATGCGAGCATACGGCTTCTGCATTTACATCAGGAGTCGAGCTTCGGGTGGTGTTTCTTGTCGACTTTTAACGGCTAAATCGAAAGTTGCTCCTCTGAAGACCAAGTCACTTCCAAGGCTTGAATTATGCGCAGCCCATTTATTGGCCAAGTTATGGTCTAAGCTTAAATCCATGATTTCATGTGAAATCGAATATGTAACGTTTTGGACAGATTCAGAAATTACCTTACACTGGATTCAAACTCATTCGTCAACGCTGGCGACATTTGTTTCGAACAGAGTTGCTGAAATCCAAGAACTATCGGGCCAGGTTGCATGGCGACACGTTCCTACTAAGGAGAATCCGGCTGATATAGTTTCAAGAGGTTGTAATGTAGATGAACTAGTTGACTCAATTTGGTTCAATGGCCCAAATTTTCTACTCGAAGAGAGTAACGCCTGGCCAATTAACGAACATTTCAGCCTAACCGCCGAAGAAGAGTCACTAGAGAAAAGGAAAACTAATGTGTTTCTCGCTGTAGAGGAAAAGGAAGTCAACTATATTGTAAAGTTGATGGAAAATTACTCAGTGTATGCTAAAATGATACGAGTTTTTTCATATGTTTTTCGTTTTCTTGACATTGCTCGGGGAAACAACTGTCGCCATTTGGGAGCTCCGACAGCGAAGGAGATGAACTGGACGTTTCTTAAATTCGTTGAATTTATACAGAAGCGGGATTACGCGGATGAACTTAAAAAATTAAGTAAATCACATGTTTTACCTTCTAACCTACAGAGGCTGAATCCATTTGTCCACCAATTTAAGAACGAACATCGCTCGTTTTCACTAATTAGGGTAGGCGGGCGGTTGCTAAACGCACCCATTGCATATGATGCAAAATTTCCCCTTTTAATGACAAAAAATTCACACTTCGTGAGTCTGTATTTGCGACACTTACATTTTAATAACTGTCATGCGGGAGCGAAGGCGTTAGTAGCTCTCTTGAGGGACAGAATTTGGCTTATAAATGCCAGAGAGGAGTGTACAAAAGTGGTTCGGAAATGTCTGCATTGTTTTCGTTATAAACCTAAATTAATGGGTCAAATAATGGGAAACCTGCCCGCTGATAGGGTGAGAGCTCTACGCCCATTCAAAGTATGTGGGGTAGACTTTTGCGGCCCGGTAAACATAACCCTTAGGTTACGTGGCCGTCCACCCGTAAAAATGTACATAGCGATATTTGTGTGTTTCACTTCAAAGGCTGTACATATTGAATTGGTTACTGATCTGTCTTCAAATTCTTTTATTCTATGTCTTTCAAGGTTCGTCGGCAGGAGAGGACTTCCAGAGCGGATTTACTGCGACAACGCAACCAACTTCGTCGGCGCCAGTCGAGAGCTGCGGGAGCTGCAGGAGGAAATGTTCAGCCACGCCGAAGAGGTGGTGTCGTACGCTGCCAACAAGGGGGTCAGCTTCACATTCATTCCGCCTCGAGCTCCACACTGCGGCGGTCTGTGGGAAGCAGCTGTGAAGTCCGCCAAAGGGCTTCTTGTCAGAACCGTGGGCAAGGTGCTGCTCACAACGGAGGAGCTTCAAACGGTGCTGGTAGAAGTGGAAGCCACACTGAACTCCAGGCCTATTGCACCAATCAGCAACGATCCCAACGATGGCGAAGCGCTCACTCCAGGCCATCTATTGATAGGCGAGAGCCTACGTGCGCTGCCGCAAGAGTCGCGTCAAGACGATCAGGGCAAGCTGACGTACTGCAAGAGATGGCGGCTTATCTCCACTCTCAAGCGGATGTTCTGGCAATCTTGGGAGAAAGATTACGTCCGCAGCCTCCAAGTCAGAACGAAGTGGGCAACAGAAGAGCCAGATCTCGACGTCGGCAAGCTCGTCGTGGTCCACGAAGACAACCTTCCGCCCCTGCAGTGGCTGACCGGTCGCATTCAGGCCGTTATTCGCGGCCAAGACGACAAAGTCAGGGTAGCGGAAGTGAAGACTAGAAATGGTATCTTAAAAAGGCCAATCCACAAATTGGCTTTGCTGCCGATCGATTGAAGACCTCGGTCCTTCAATGGGGCCGGTGTTTCGTCATTTCTAGATCCTTTATTATCTCTTCTCTTTCCTTATTTTTTTTTTGTTTTATTTTGAATTTTTAACTTTAACTACTTTTTTCTTTAATTTCATTGTTTAACGTAAATACTCATACTTTCTTTTCCCAACTGTTCATTAACGTAAAATTCTAATTGTCGAAAAACTTGGGAAATTTTAAAACTGTTATATTAAGCTAGATTAAGGATCCATTTTGAAAATAATAAATGAATTATTCTTGTGAAAAATCTAGACCGAGTGTGTAGCATATTTTATCAGCGGAGTTTTTTACGATTTAAATTTTTCAAGTTGTCCACCATTTTTAAAACATACAAACAATTTCGGTTTTCTAAACCAATTCTTAAAAACTATTAAGGAAAAACAACTAATACAGGGTCCTTACCATGCAGCAATCCGTCGTAGCATTACAGCATTCCCTACCAGTCCCACCGCAAACATTTTAGCTGAAGCTGGAATGCCATCTATCAAGGAGCGAACTATATATCTAACGTACAAACTTATACCCAAAATTTTTATCTGCCGAAACAAAATTTTGTATCAAGAGGTCATCAAAACTATAAGCAGTAGACGTATACCTAAACTTGAATCTACAATTGTTCGATGTATAAATTTTTCTCGTAATATCAACTTAGATATTCGCCCTATATATATAAAACCACAACCAGAACCATCATGGATGATTGAAAACTCATCTTTTTTATTATCAATGGTTGATTTTCCGAAGTCCACTACTCCATCTGATGTTTATAAGCAAACATTCTTAAACATTTCCGACCACTTAATCGGACAAAATTGGAACTTATTGTACACTGATGGATCTAAGTCCAATGGTTCCACCACCTTTGCTGCAGTAAAGCAAGATGGCGATCTCATTAATATTGGTTTCGTCAATGATTACTGCTCCAATTTTACAGCAGAAGCCTTAGCCATCCTCGTAGCCATAGAATTTGCCTCAGAAAACGATCACAAAAAATTCCCTGCACGATTCACCATTAATAAATAAAATCAGAAACAAATGTATTCAACAAAAAAGTAAAATTAAAATAATGTGGGTGCCTTCACATGTAGGTATAGTCGGAAACGAATATGCTGACTCAGCGGCAGAAGAGGCCAAACGTCGACCACTTCTTAAATATCCAACCTGGGAACCTCGGGATATACTAAATACCATCTCTACTTATTTGAATAATTCAAAATCACAAAAATGGTTAAGCTATCAACATTATTATAAGACTTTTAATCCACTGGGAATCAAAGCAATCTACCCGGAAAACTGTACTAGAAAAGAAACTAGCACTATTGTACGCCTTAGAATAGGCCACTGCAAATTTTCACACAAATATATTTATGAAAAATCAACTCCACCTATGTGTACCTCATGCAATACACAACTTAACGCTAAACATATTCTAGACGAATGCACCCACTTTAATTCATCCAGAACCAGTATTTTCGGGTCTAAAAAACCCACTGATATGCTAAAAAATATATGTGAAATTAATATTAAATTAATTTGTAAATTCATACTCGAAAATAGTTTACAAAACCTCATTTAAAATGAAAATGCTCAGAGTCGAAAGCCATTGCAGCTAGTACTCCTTATCCCAAATTAATTATTGTAATTGTATTATTGTAATTAATAAATAAATAAATAAATAAATAAATAGACACGAAATCTTTCTGTCCGGGCATACACCTGCTGACGTCATCGGATTCATAAAAGGATTTTACTAAACTGCTTGTCACTGGTGAAATTGGACTTCCCAGTTTTGGGTTAGGCGTACTCATCACACCATTTGTTTCAACCAAATGCTTAACTTTTCGCGCAATATAGTTTGTAACCAGGAATTCTTAATCAATTTTATGTATTGCCCAGCTTTTTGGTAAAATTGTTAGCAGTTGGATTTTCTCACTATTTTTTGTTAATGTTTTAAACTTTTCTTTTAATTGTTCTATTATTTCGGATTATGGGCACATATGCGAAGTTGATTGTGCTGAACCGTGAAAATTTTGTCTTGAATCGAATCACTTATTTTCCTGAATTTTGCATCTGTGTACCGTTTTTGATGTTTTTTCAAACGATCAAGTCACTTTAACACTATAACACTTTGACGTTTAGCACTTATGAAATCTAGTATTCAACTGAAGTTTGACTTACAGTCTCTGAACTATTTATACTGTTTTTTTTTTGGTACAAAAAATAGATTTCAGGTAAAAAAATACACGCCTTGCTTTTCTTGAATTGGAAAATTTGCGTGAAGTACGGGTCATAAAATGTGTTTTAAATAGGGACTGAATTTGCTAATGCCAATAAGCCGACCACTGGTCATAAAATATTTGTACATTTTTTGTGTGAACAGGCAATAAATATTTCGCCTAGGTTGTAAAGTCGAAAAAGTTCCGTTACATTTGATTTGTCCTTCTTTTTGTAATTTGTCACCTTTTTGTATTTTGGTACATTTCATGAAATACATAAACCTTCGCCTGCTTTTTTCTTAATAACTCATGTTGTAATAAAGACTCCACATTGAAATTTAACAGACTTGTACAAAACATAATAAGAATTAACATATATTTTTTTAAAATTTTTAAAAATTTTGATTTTCGAGAAATATCCTTTGGAAATTTTAGTCATTTTTTTATTTACATTATCATTGATCGAAAATTTGAAAAAAAAAATTTTTTTGGAATGGCGCATGTTTTAGTCTGTAAAATGAGCCCTTCATTATTAACGTGCAATGAATACTTTTCGAGATATTAAAAATTGCGTTAAGGCATCTGAGTGCATTTTTATTGATTTTTGCCAACTTGGAATGGCCATAATTCTGAAAGTTCGAAGGCTATATGTCTGAATGTTGGCAAATATTATTGTGCCGATCCATAGATCATGTGTACATAATATTATCAAATTTGGAGGTGATGAGGTCACAAATGTTAATATTTTCGGTTGATTTCATATGTTTTTACCCGTGTATTTTATTTTATTCCCGTCTAAAAATTTTTTGGTCATTGAAATATATAGCTCCTTGTTGCATGGTATAACTGAAAGATTACTATCTAATTCCGTAATAAAAAGACGGATATCATAAATTATGAAAGAAAATTGGTATAAAAGGTACAATAAACTTGAACTTATTTTTACAATAACTATGTATATATCCCATAAGAATCCCACTAAAGTAATTATAAAACGTATCTTTCTCACCGCTTCTCTTATTACTGAATGCACAACAATTTAATTCTGCTTCTGGTGTTAATGGAACATCTATATGTGGTGCGTCTGTTTTCCAATACATGTCATATACTGCATTCATTCTATTGTAAAGATGATCCAAAAATTCTCGTACACATGTTTTTCCTGAAAAAGAGTATACAACTTAATACGGAATAAATATTTAAGACTGAATAAAAACATACCTTCAAATGAATAATATTCATCTAATTCGCCATTATACTTATGTTTTATATAGTATGCTACAGCACACGCTTTCTGGTTTTGAATTACTGTAGTTCCTTTCCCTCTTGTTTTGTTGTATATAGGAAAAAGTACAGATTCTATATCAGCATACACCACAACTGGCGGAGAAATCTTTCTTTCGAAGTGTGTGAATGAAAGCCTTGAACCTTGCTTTGGGTATGTTGTTGTTACTTTTGAGCATTTCGTTTTGTGGCGCACGGAGTTATTGAAATAAAAATTTTGACATAAGTCACAAAATTGTCCGGGAGTATTAGAATTAACAAATTGCGTTTTCACCAATCTCTGCATATCTTTTATTAGAGAGTAATGATAGTTACCATTATTTACTAAAGTCAGCAAATTAATATGGTACTCTTTAACAGTTTTGGATTGTCTTGCAGGACCCACAACTTTAAACTTATTATTTGCTTTCTTTAATTCATAAATGTTGATGCTGTAGTTTGGGTTATTTTGTTCCAATATTTTAAATGCCGGCAATAAAACTGGAAATGACATATTCGAAAAGTCTAGAGTTATTCCCCGAAATTTAGTTTTATTGGACTTATATCATTTATTTTATAATATTTGGTATCACATAATTTTTTTATCGGAAGCACTCCAATTGCCCTCTTTAATGCTACTGCTACTAAAACGCACCATTTAAAGCCGAAGGAATCGCTATTTCTTACGTTTATGACAGCTTTTGTTTGCTGCTATTGCTTTTGGCACCGGTATGTAATTCCCAATCGGTATACTCTCCAATTTGCATACAGTCATCTCGATATATTTGAAATGGTCGATTGCCCATCCGCTATCTCTCTCCTGGAACTCACTCGCTTGTCTTTCCAAATCATTATTAAAATCTCCAATTACTTCATCAATTTCATCAATATTTCTTATACTATTGAATGAAGTTGCAAAATGTTTTAATGATGATATTGGTTCTCCTTCGGTTGAATTTTTCACTCACCATATTCAATTTTATGAAGTCAAACTCTATTAATCTTTCAATGTTTAGTTCTTTTACGAATATTTTTGTATCAAGCAAAAATTTTTTAATTTCAATTTCGTTTTGCAAATTACTATAAATCCGATATTGTTTTACAACCATCGGATTTTTTAAAATAATTGAACAATGTATCTCTTTCTAACTTTAACATATGATTATCTCCGTTTTATTCTTTCTTTGTGTATACATCTGTTTTTTCATTATATAAGAAAATAATTGCTGAAAAGGACAGAAAATTGGTATCTCCTCTCCGATGAACAATGTATCTCATTCTACATTTTCACACGATCAACTCTGTTTCATTCTTTCTTTTTTTATATATCTTATTCCTTCATTGCATAAATATAAAAAAAAATTGCTGAAAAAGACAGGAAATTGATATCTCCTCTCAGATGAGTAATGTATCTCTTTCTTGCTTTAAAATATAATAAACTCTGTTTTATTCTTTCTTTTACTTAAATATCTCTTTCACTACGTAAGAAAGAAAATATTGCTGAAAGAGACAATAAATTGTTACTTCCCCTCCGATGATGCATCAGTGTCCATTTTAGTTTAGTACGGTAAAATTTTGTGTGAACGTAAACAATACTATCAGGTGAAACAAAACATCATGGAGGGAAAAGAACAACCGTAGAGTTTGCAACCATTTAACATGTAATATTAACTCTCTGTAACTTTATCTGATTATTTTATTGTATAAGAAGAATATTGCTGAATACGTGAATTTTTTATATCTTCACTCAGATTAACATATTTATCTCTCTCTGTTATCTTCTAACTGTAAACAATTGTTTTTCTTAATTATTTGACTCTTGCATTGCATTTCATTTTCAATAGATTTTTCAACAAGAAGCATCATTAATATCAAATAAAATAATTTATTAGCTGATACATCAGGATATATTTTTTTGGAATATTGATATGCCACAAACACTAGAGATATACGTTTGGTGGAACTACATTGATGTGGACAACAGTTAATTAAATCACTCAAAATTATGTTTGTAAGTAAAACTAGAATTTAAGAACAATGTGCAACAAACAGCAAATAAAGAAAAATTTTTTTTACCAGCTAGAGTAAGAAATGACAACCAAGAGTCACAATTGGAGGCTGAGAACAATATGCTGCTGACAGTTAATATAAATTTAACATGAGGGTGGTTCATAAAGTAAAATTTTTGCAGCAAAACTGAAAAAGGTGCCATTTCCAAGGCATTGTCACCTCCTCAGGCATATTTAGTAAAAGATAATCGTGAAGAGGCCGAAATTCGAAGAGCTGAAAAGAAGAAAACATATTTTTTATATCGTAAGGTAAGTGATTTAGAAATGTTTTCTGAATATGTTTTTTAACAATGTATTAAAAAAAAGTTAATAATATTTTAGCCTTTTGTTCAAATTTAGGTTAAGGTTTATTTTTAAAACAAATGCATATTTTTTATATGTATGCATAAAAATCATAACGTACTAATAAGGAACATTCGTAAGAAGAAAAACCCAAATTTCGTCGGCCGGTCCTCGACTACCATCACATTCAGCTGATGAGAATGAATTTTTGCAATTTTTTAAATTGCAGCGGAATAAATGCAGAATTGTTTTTTGCTTTCTAATCAAAACCAACATGTAGTTCCAAAATGTTAATACAGACTCAAAGGAATAAAGATTTTCCATCAATATATGAATTTACCAAATTATAAGTATTAATTCTTGTTATGTATACAGAAATCATGTAACCTTGAAAAATATACTAAAATTATTTTTATTATTTAAATTCTACGAAAAATTTTGTCTATGTAAAAATTCTTGATTACTGTTGCCTTTATATTTAAAAATCCAAAAAGTTCTTTAATCTAATTTTTTTCTTTCATGTGCTAGATGAAAGGACGTCTGCTTCGAGCAATTTCAGTTCTTAACAGGAAGGCCGATAGCGGAAGCCAGGTAAGTATTTGTGAATTTACAAATGTTTTCCTTCAAAAAGCTTTCGGAATTATCATTATGCACATTTGTCCTCAAATGCATTTTATACTTATTTTCAAGGATCTTTTTTTTGCATACTTGGCAAAATATTTCTGGTACACTAACATTTACTTTTTTGGCATTAGATTGACGTTAAAAATACTAGGCCTTTTAGTTTTACCGACGCATTTTTGTAGAAGGTGTAGCTCCAAATTTGCTAATCCCTCAACAGCAATTCCGCAATCGGAGCACTCGATTTTAATTAAATTTTCCATTTTTAATTTTTATTTTTTATTTTTTTGGGTGATTATAGGAGAACGAGTAAGCTTGTTGTTGACGCTACCAAATGTT
Source organism: Cordilura impudica (assembly GCA_963682025.1). Classification (NCBI taxonomy): domain Eukaryota; kingdom Metazoa; phylum Arthropoda; class Insecta; order Diptera; family Scathophagidae; genus Cordilura; species Cordilura impudica. The sequence continues at coordinate 198,055,133 of OY821519.1, read as the reverse complement.
TGTATCTATGGAGAAACAACTCGAATAGTTGAGTGAATGTACAATATTAATTTGTTTATTGAAAATAAAACCTTAAGAACTAAATATAAAAATCTTAAACTTTATCTAGAACTAATAACTACACTTGTGTCTACACACAAGCAACCCCTTTTAGTGATATTATGAATTCCTAAGATAATACATATGTATGTATGTAATTCCAATCAATTAGGGATTTCTTATAATTAAAAATACATAATTACAAATATTCTTAGAAATATCACTGTGTGTGTGTGTGTGTGTGTGTGTGCGTGTGTGTGTGTGCGTGTGTGTGTAATGCAGGCTAAATTAAATGAACTATGTTCATATTTGAATAGTCCACGATAGGACCCTCAACATATATAGTATATATATATATATATATAATAAAAATAATACATATATATAATAAAAATACATTCTAGCCATTATACTTAGAACTATCACGCTGTTTAAATACGAAATTAAAAATATTTAGCGAATTTATTTGACCGTACTCGTTGAGTATTTGTAAATTACAAAATTTTTTTATTAATATTAAAGACCTTAAGAGCTAAATACAGGATCTTAAAACTAAACTAGACTAATAAAATCATGCGTACATGCGCATCTTATCTTTCTATGTATAATAAAATATGATAAACAACGCTTAATTATAATTATTTCCCACATGTGTGCTGAAATTGTGTCCTAAATAAACAGTGATTATTTATAATTGTTATTTGGAAACTCCAAGGATCCCTATCATTAAAATACACACAAAGATAACGAACAGATTTGAACTTATATAGAATTTTACAAATTACAAATTAATAACATGTTAAAAATAATGGTGTTCACATTTGAGCACGCTGTGTGAAACGCAGGCTAATTGTAGAACCCATGTTTGTTAATTAACAATTTATTTCCGCTTCATTTTCCAAAGGGAGTGTATCTTTTGTATGGTCTTCTGCAATCAAATAATAGCCGATATATAATACGGCGTCTTCCGTTGCTATCTCTAATTACTCACAACTCTATTTAATACTTTTATCAACGGCTTATTTCGTTTTACCATTCATTACGAACTACAAAACGGGTTGATGGTATAATGTAAGTATAATTTTGTTAGATACAAGCATATTTTATTTTAAAATTTTTTCCCATAAACCAATCTGTATCGATGTTTATATGGATATTGAAATTTATGAATGGAAACATTGCATTTTATATCAAAAAATATGTAGGACCTATTACGAATATTCGAAATACAGATTTATATAAATACCAGATGTATTTTAGACAAATGCGTATTTTTCACAAGTAGGTTACTCAAAAAAAAATCTAGTATGAGGTGTGAAATTTCCATAAAGTAACATACATATTTCAGATCATATTTATAAAAAATAAATTTCAAACATAAATTTATAAAATTAAAAATATGGAAAAAACCCGATAATAATTAATTTTTTAATTATTCCTCTTTGTCTTCTTCTGGAGTAAATTGATAAATATTTATTCCCGCTTCATTTTCCAAATGGAGTGCATCTAGTGTAGCGTAATCTGCAATCAAATAATCGCCAATGTATAATACTAATTATAACTGAAACTAAGGCCCAAGAGTTTTACGACAATGGAAAGTTTTTCTATTTCACATGGAGTTTTATGCTCGAAGCTTCTGGAGTTTGACAAAGACAGAACAAAATTAAAACAGCTTTTGCAACAATCGCACGTTGGCCTTAACGAAACTAGAGCATGTGAAATTTTGGATAGAATATATAACGCCTTTTACTCTAACTTTAAACAAAGATTGCAGGATTCTAATCGTACGAAGTCGCGATTTGAAAAAAATAATGAAAATTGGCTTGAAGGCACATTTACAATGAAGTTTACTGAGGCTGAATGTTCTACCAGTTCTGCACTTGGTCGGCCACGCAAATCGTTTGAGGAGTGCTGTGATCGCGCCAAACGATATAAAAGGAATGAAGTACGTGCTATGTTTCCTCAAGAAGTAATTGATTTTACTTTTAGTATTTCAAAAAAGAACCACAAAATTTGTACATTAAAAACTTTGGGGATGTTTACAAAGCTTGAACTTACAAAAGAAAAATACGAGTATCTAATGCATTGGTTACAAAATGAACGGTATCAAATACTCGTACCATACAAAGAACTCACGAAAGAAAAAACTAACAGTTATCCTCAAGGAATTTCTATTACTGAAAGTTCAGGCAGTGTACCGCTGCAAAATCTGTTGGATCATACTGCTAAAAGAGTCCTAGAGACCAAATCAGTAAAGGAAATAAATAAAATTGAAAGCGGAAATCTAACAATGTACTATAAATGGGGATGTGATGGGGCATCTAGTTAAAGCGAATTCCAACAGAGGTTTTCAGATGATCAAATTTCTGACTCTCATTTATATATGACATGAGTTGTACCACTTAAACTATCATTAAGTGATGATATAAATAAATTACATACTAATTTTACAACAATAAACCTTCTTCCACACAGTATTGTAGAACACACCAGTTTGCATACGTTAAAGGGACACCTCAAATTATACGAGAAGAAAAGAGAAGAGTCGATGAGGAGATATCTCAACTAAAAGAATTTGAGTTAATAGTAAATAATCGTAACTTTAAAGTAAAACATGAATTATATTTTACAATGATTGACGGCAAGACAGCACAATCAGTAACAGAAACACCAGCAGCATAGTCTTGTTTTATTTGTGGAGCCACAACATCCAAGATGAATAAAATCGAAGAAGTTCAAGCTATGCCCGTAAATGAACAAGTACAGCAATTTGGTATGTCACCACTTCATGCGCTTATTAAGCTGATGGAGTGTCTTTTGCATGTAGCTTATAATATTGAATTTAAACGTGGCACTGTGGCTCAAATTTTGATTTCATTGGCCAAAAGTCAAATTTTTTTTGTCATCGATTTTTAAAATTTTTACTCCTTTTTGTAGCTTATATATCCAGATTAAGGTAGCCAAAAAATTAGGTTAAACTATTGATAATTGTGGGCGTGGTATGCTGTCAAACTCAACTGTTTTTTTTAATTCAGCAAAAGGTGTTTTTTTTTTGTTTTTTATCAAAAATAAATGGTTACTCCTCGCAAGCTATCATCGATATTGGCCTGCGGTCTTTTTTATAATGTTAGTAGGATTATAGTCTTTAGTTTTTGTAAGTAGTCACAGTTCTAACGTTTGATATTAGGGGCGTTATGAAATATTTATGAAACCACTATATTTTTCTCAAATTTAAACTTTAGTGGAATAGAACTTCTAAAGGAAGTAAGGGAACAAGAAACGTATACCACCCGGAGAAAGGCGAATGTATCCTGTTTAACCCTATATATACTTTTGCACCCCCCACGAGCCCCCGGTAGAACACTTTTTTCATTTTAATGAAATTACTCTAAAAAAATTACTCTAAAAAAAATTTTGTTTTTTTACTTTAGACTACGTAAAAGTAAAATAATTAAATAAAATACCTGCGAAAGGGTTTATTGGCTTTGTTTTGATCAGCAAAAAAATAAGTCATAAAATGATCACAATAGGTTCTACAGTAAACAAATGATCTCTTTCTTAATTTACCTGTTGTCAAATTTAAGGGTCAACCAAAGTCATAAACAATTTTATAAGTTTGTCAATAATCGCGGCACTAAACCACTAAAGATAAAAAACCACCCCATATTGGCGAGAAACTAATTAGTTTTACCTGATATTGAAGTCTGGATAACAAGTGCAGTTTTGTTCAATTTAAGTACTACCTGCTATGAAATTAAAGATCAATGTGTGAATAACATGTACCTAAAAATGTATAAAATGACGGATTCTATAAGGGATTACTCAATAATAAGTTAATACTTCAAGTGTACGGACGTATATTCGCAAGTGATAAAAAGTGATAAAAAAGTGATAACAGACGCAAATAAAAATATTGAGAAAAATATGGAGAACTTTAGTTATAAAGAACTGGCCGAAGAGTATTTTCGAAACAAAAACCAGGAAGATGTTCTTAGTTACGTTAAAATAAAATTAAACTTAAATTCGTCTAGTACCGAAATACAAGAGCAATTATCTAATTTCGTCAAAGTACTAAAAAAACGATTGAAAGAAGTTAACTACTGTAAACAAAAGTTTTATAATAAAAGTGCAAACTGGTTAGAAGGCCAACTTAATGTTGGTGGAGAAACAGCAAAGCTAGATAAGTCTGGAAGACCACGCAAATCATTGGACAACTGCAGCGATAGATCTAAGAGGCGGAAACTTAAAAATTTTAACGAGGAAATTGGTTCTACAAATATAAAAGAATCTTTTATACATCAATTACGAGCACAAAACCAATTAACAAAAGTGGATATCATTGAAAAAACTTGTAATGCTAGTCCAGTGAGAACAAAGCGAATTCTTAAAAGTATACCAACTCCGAGCGATGCAAAACAGTTCACAAATGAGGAGGCATTAGCATTATTTCTGGATTTGAAATTAACAAAACACCAATATATTCAGCTCAGATTGCGTGCGATTGAAAAAGGCTCAAATATGTATCCAGCATATCATCACATAACAGCTGCTAAAATAGACTGTTTGCCATCAAAGGACACTATTACAATCACACCAATTTCGGCAGAAGTACAACTACAATCTTTACTTGATCACACAGCCAAACGCTTGCTACAATCAATAACAGGAACTGAGTTAAAGAAATATGGAAACACAAAGTTAATTCTATTTTGTAAATGGGGATGTGATGGTTCTTCGGGACAAAAACAATACAAACAAGTTGTATGTGAAAATATTTCGGACTCAGATATGTTCATGGTATCATTTGTACCATTGCGATTGAAAAAGATTTTGGAAGATTCGGAGCCTTCGAGTAGTACAACGCAAACAATGGATATTTGGAAAAATGAGACACCATCTTCTACGAAATACTGCAGGCCAATCAAATTTGAATTCAAAAAAGAAAGTCATGATGCCATTAACAAAGAAGTTAGTGATATCAAGGCCCAAATAGCAACACTACAGCCATTACAATTACAGTTAGATGGGCAGCAAATTGAAGTAAGCTACCAATTAGTGCTGACAATGATAGATGGAAAAGTAGGTCAGGCTTTGACTAACACGAAGGCTGCATCCAGCTGCATTATATGCCAAGCAACATCAAGCCAATTAAACCAAGTCCCGACAAAATCATTCGATAATACCGATGCCTTCGAATTTGGATTATCACCACTACATGCAAGAATACGACTTATGGAACACATACTAAAAATCAGTTATGATTTGGATTTCGGGCCTTCAGGATCAATAAGAAACAACGAAACCAACAAAGAGTTAAGAAGTTCAAAAAAGAAACATGTTCAAGATGAATATCGCAAATTTGGATTGATTATAGATCAGCCAAAACAAGGGTCAGGCAATACAAATGATGGCAATACCGCAAGAAGATTCTTTTCAGATCCAGAAACAGCATCTGAAATAACAGGAGTGGATTTAAACCTTATTTTCAGATTTAAAATAATCCTAGAAGTACTTGCGTGCAATGAAGAAATTGACTCTAGAAAATTTGGAGATTATGCTAAGGAAACTGCAAAAATATATACAACCAACTACCCATGGAGAAATATGTCTGCAACAGTCCACAAAATCCTTTATCATGGAGAAGATGTCATTAAATATCATTTGGTGCCACTTGGAGATCTATCAGAGGAGGCTCAGGAAAAAAGGAACAAGGATTACAGATTTTATAGACAGCACAATACTAGAAAAATGTCACGAAATTCCACAAATGAAGATCTATTTAATATATTATTGGCAACGTCAGATCCGTTCATCTCCAGTATTCGAAATCAATGGAAAGTGGAACATCGGGATTTAGATGAAGAAGCCAAAAAACTACTAAAGAACAGAAATAGCACAGCACAAAATATGGAATATTTGCAATCAATATTTGAGTCTAATGAATAATAATTATAATTGCCTTTCATTGTTATTTAAGTACGAAAAACATAGTATTAGTAAAAAATAATAATAAACAGAACCTACCATTGTTACAAATGCTATTTAAATCTATTGCAGTTTTTATTCTTAAAAGGTTTCCCACATATGAATGCAATGTTTTAATAGATAAGAAAGATTCAAAAAATAAGAACCCATATTTTCATATCAAAATTAAAAAAAAAATTAGAATCATTGCGCTAATGTTTAGCAGATTTATTTAGCTAGTGTAACAAATTAGGCAGCAAACACTAATAAATTTTTCTGTAGTAATAATAATATTCCTTGAGTGTAAGCAAATTGCAAATTTGATAGCAAACATTTTTAATTTTTTAGTAATACTAGTTAAATTTCTAGTGAATTTTACTATTTTGTTGCGTGTAAAAATTTTTTTGAGTGTAAAAATTTTTTTGAGTGTAAGCATTAAAAAAATTTCATTATTACAAAAAATGTTTATAATAATTATTTAACTCCAAATATGACACTTTCTAATAAATAAAAATAAATAAAAAAAAACATATATCACGCTAAAAGTTAAAAAAAATCAAAAGTTAAACTTTGACCTAGAATTCCTTAAAAAGTACTCAATCAATTTAAATGAAATTCACACTGAGTCAAGATCAACTATCTATCTATCTATTAAAAAAAACAGTACTAAAATATTTTGATCGGTTCAAAAGTTACAGAATTTTGGCCAATGAAAAATGATTTTCAGCCACTGTGCGTGGGAGAGTCAACTCAAATACTCGTTCGATAAAAGAAGCCCGAAAATCTTTGATAAAGCGTGAATTTAAAGAGAAAATTGGAATACAGGTTGATACTGTTAAGCAAGGCTCTGGTACGACAAATTCAGGAAATACGTCACGAAGATTCTCTGCTAATCCTGCTTTGGTTTCCGAAATCACGGGTCTAGATGAAAACATAATCAAGAGGTTTTCAATAATTCTCGAAGCTATAACAATCAGCGAGGTAGTAGATCCAAAAAAATTTGGTGATTTTTGTCTGGAGGCAGCAAAAGAGTTTGTTGCACTGTACGAGTGGTACTATATGCCACCTACACTTCACAAAATTCTGATTCATGGAAAAGATATAATTGAAAAGTGTATTTATCCTGTAGGCTTACTATCCGAAGAGGCTCAGGAAAGTCGTAACAAAGCATATAAAAAATATCGCCTTAGACACTCCAGCAAATGCAGTCGAATTGCCACCAACGAAGATATTATGCACCGAATGATGGTAACATCAGATCCCATGATCTCACATTTGACTCCTTCATTTAGCCAGAAAAAGCGTAGTGTTATAAGCATAAAAAGCATAGTGTTAAGGCTCTTTTAGAATAATAAATTTAAAATAGATTTAAAATAAATAATAAATTAAAAATTAAAAAAATCTTTTAAATTTTTTATTACATTGTAGGTAACGATATACATTTCTCTAACATTATTTATTTTGATTATTTTTGTGTATTACTATATAAATAAAACTAAATTTGTGCCCGCCCAGTAGCCCGATCCCACCCATTTTTGGCAAGACTATTTAAATTCATACTCTGACATCTAAAACAAAATTTCAGGGCTTTGGCTATCATAGAACTCCAGATATATGATGTTAAAAATTCACCTTGTATGGGGGGTGCCCTCCCAGTAACCCGATCCCGCCAAAATTTAACAGGATCAGTTCTTGGATAAAAACAACCCCACGCACCAAATTTCATCCATATTTACCTATCCTAGTGGAATTTAAGCGAATTTTTCTGAAAAATTTGTATGGGCGCTAGGTCCAAACATGCACCGATTTTCACCATTTTCAATAGAGTTCGTCCCTGTATGTTCCAAATTTCATCCAGTTATCTCTTAAATTGCGACCTATATCGTTTTTTTCCTCACCTCCATACAAAAATTCCCAGTGTGCGGCGTCTTATATAACACTACTTTAATACTTTTGTCAATGGTTTATTTCGTTTTACCATTACCAAATATAAAATGGGTTGAGGGTATACTGTATGTATAACTTTGTTAGATTCAAGCATTGTTTTATTGTTAATTTTTTTTTTAAATAACCAATTTGTATCGATGTTTAAATGGATATTGAAATTTATGAATGGAAACATTGCATTTTATATCAAAAAATATGTAAGACCTATTACCTATATTCGAAATACAGATTTATATAACACCAGATGTCTTTTAGACTAGATGTATTTTCGGAGTGAAATTTCCATAAAGTAACACTGTTTTAAATTTCCATAAAGTAACATATTTTATTGAAATTCCCATAAAGTAAAATATATTTTTTTTAATTTCCATAAAGTCAAATATTTTTTAAAAATAGGTTTGTAGATTATATTTATATTATCTATGGGGTTTTCTTTATATCTTTGTATATGATGAAAAAAAAGCTGATCGTTATGAGATACGAAGCTGATCGTTAGCAAATATCAATTAATACAAAAAACGGAATTTGGGATTTCTTTTTTGCATATGTTACATATATTTTATCAAATCCATACTACGGTGTGTCTGCAAATTTGAGCGAAATTATCTGTGCGCAATTTTCTCTACTGGTACATTAATAATATGTAACATGTCTAGAGTATATCTCTTCTTATTAGGTATGTGTCCAGTTAAAGTACAGTGGGCTGCTAATGCTGGTTTTTTGTGAAATTGGTTTCTCAATTGGTTTTTGGTCCGATCTCTGTGATTAAAGTCTAGTCTTAAGTTTTGTTTTTGTTGTACCAACATATATGACTTACGGCATATATTGGACCCATCTCCATTAGAATTTATTTCATAGACTAGATTCGATTTATCTTTTTTAATAATTTTTATTTTGTTTTACTAAATAATTTGTCAAGTGTATTGTCAGGTCCAAGTGATAATTTAAATTTATTCCTATTATATGTATTCGCATTTTTAAGTCTCTCCGTTAAACCTGGTATATATATCATGCACTTATATATTTTCGGTATCCTCTCTCTTATCCCATATTCTCAAATTAATTTATTTTTTTCCTCGTTCTAAATTAATTAATTCTTTAATCGGAAAATAATTTTTAATCAGAAAAGTTCTCATTTTGTCTAGTTTGTTGTAAGAAATTCTTTGACACTTATTTCTAATGCTCTGTTAATTATATTAGACGCTGTATTAAAAATAGTCCTTCTTAAGTGTTTAGAGTAAAAATTCATTAACCAGCCTGAAGAAGCCATTGGTGTTTGATAACAATCTAATTTTAGTAGGTTGTCTGTTCCAGGAAGAATACTGTCTAAATATGGTAACCTCCCTTCATTTTTCTTTTCCATTGTAAATTGTATTTGTCTGCTATAATTGTTTCGTCAATTCGTTGGGTTCACTATCGCAAATAAATCATCTACATATTTAGTAAATAATCTAAGCTTATTATCTAACTTTTCAAGCATCGCGATTAATAGCACTGTGGAACAGATTCAGGTGAGCAAAAGTTAGGTCGATTCTGAGATTGAGGGGTGAAAATAGAGGCTAAATTAGAAGACCCGTATCGCGGCGTTTGTTTATGTTAGTTCGAATTTTTTTTAATCGACCTTCGAAATTTGCAGTCAAATGCCGGTTTTCGGCATATTATTTATATGGTTTTTTTTTGGCTATAACTCGTCGACCAATTGATATTTTTTCAATCTATAAAAGCCAAATTATTGCCAGAGACCTGTGCAACAATTAAAATTTTTAAAAAAATTGATTTAGAAAATTTTTGTGGTGCTTATGAAGCAAAATGTTGGAAAAATTATTTTTTTTCATGCTCTTTGAAAATATTTTCCACAAAACTAAGTCTTTTTTGCTTTCTGTTTCATCTATAATATGCTTCTCAGCTTCTTCAATAAATTTCATTTGAAAAGAAAACAATCATAATACAAAACTTGAGTTTTCCAGCTTAATATTAATTTACTTCTCATTTTTTATGTACCGATTTTGTTCAGTGTAGGTTTTGAAGAAACATTGAAAAAGAAATTATAAAAATATGGAAAAAAATATGTTTTTGAAATGTTAGTTATGAAAAGTTTTAAGTAAAACAAGCAAGAGTGTTAAATTCGGCTATGCCGAATCTTTGATACCCTCCACCTAGGTTCTACGTTTTCATTAATATCTGCACTTATTGTGGTATTTGTAACAAATGTAAACAAAATATTTGAAAAAGTAAACTATTTGATAACCTTAAACTAAGAAATTATTACAACACTCTCAATTTTCAGCATTTTTTAGAGGTGTGTCCATATTTTAGGTCATACATTGGCACATTGACGCCCGATTTATCGCATTTTAAATACTAACCTGATCCAGATAAAGACATCAATATAATTCTAAGTTTACCCAGATAAATGGTTTATTTTGTAATTAATAGTGATTTCAACAGCCGGACGGACATTCGGCCACATTGACATCGCTATATCGACCCGATTTGATGTAACGATCAAGAAAATATACTTTATGCATCGAAATAGATGCACATTTCTACCATAACAACACCATGAAAAATTGATGTCAAAATATAACTTCATCTAGATCGTAAATTGTGGTTATTTTTATACATTGTGGCTATCAGTTTTTTCGCTTAAAAATTTTTTTTAGTAAATTATTTTTACTTTTAATTAATCGTATTTAGTCAAATACATTATAACTTTACTAGTTCTTTATTATATTTCATGAATTTTAAAATACAGTTCGTTAAAAATAAGTAGTTATTTATGTTATAGTATTATATAATGTCCTTTCAATGTAGAATCAAGGCAAGCAAGCTTGTTCAATGTAACATCCAATTCATGTCGAAAATGTTGACAATCTGCAGCTGAAAGGAATAAAACATTAGAATATATGTTTTTGTTCATATTACCGATATTAAATGTTATCAATATTAAAACCACATATATATATATCGTTTTCAGTCTGTCTGAAAATTTTGGATATGTTATGAGGTTTTTCCAAAAATGAATAACTTAAAAATTACCATGGATCAAAACCAAACACTAGATGTAGTTTAGGATTTATGTTAAGTAAATCAAACCAAAAATCTTGCAACATGCAAAGTGGAATATTAATTATTTAATAACAAATTTGTGCTTAAATTCATAGATTCGTCACATTTAAAAGTATCCGGAGTTGAATTGAAGTATTGAATAACAAAATGACTTAAATTTGAATGCTTTAGTATCAGTAATAAGTTTCTCAATACGTACAGCATTTGTTATTTATGTTTTTTTAATGATTCCAGTTTGTATAAATCGTCAATAGAAACATTTTTACCTTCCAAAATAAATAATTGTTTTTGAAAACCATTAAATTCCTCCAAACCAAAAAGTTTAGCAATTTGAGGGTAATCAAAACTTAAATATCCTCCTTCAACAGCCCAAAGTCACCAGGATTTTCATCTGACGGAATAGATTTTCCCATTGACGTTACACAAATTTTGAAACATAATTTTTTCAATTGTGGGCAAAACTATCATTCGTTATGGCGCCTTCAACAAAAGTCAATTTTGGGAATTTATATTTAATATCAATATGTGTGTATGGTTGATGCACTGAACGAAGTTTCAACAAGTTTGGTGCACTTAAATCTAAAAACTTGTCAAACTCGTCGTAATTGAATACTATTGGCGTTGTTTCCAATACTTTCAATTCAACACAATAACTATTCTATTAGTAAAGATATGATTATTTGGTGTTCGGCCAACTTCTTGTTCATTATATTTTAGTTTCCATAGATAATTAACGATCACATTTTGAAACATACTACAGACACGAGTTAATTTTATTGTTCGCGAAAGTTAAAATATTGAAATATATTATTGAGATTTTCAACATTGTTTAAAAAGAATTCCTGAAATTTATTTAGATTGATTTGATTCCGCTTAACAGCTGATTTTTTTTATTGCAAGCAGTGATGCCAGGAGATTTTTTCAGAAATCCCTACGCTTATGAAAAAAAATCCCGTTTTTTCCCTACACCCATTTTTTTTTCTACCTACAATTTTCCCTACACTATTTTTTTCAATTTCAATAATCCAAAAATAACATAAAAACGAAGAAAAATAACATAAAAAGTGAGATAAGAAAAAAACAACATAAAAACTAACAGATATTAAAATTTTTTTTTTTTTATAATTCTGTATAATTCATCTTTTTGATATGGCTAGATGTGCATTTAAAATTTACACTATTAATTAAAGTGGCTTGCAAATTTGATCTTTATACGCAAACAGAATTTTGGTTCTTGGTTTTAAAAGATTTTTTTATGACAGCAGTTATTAGCATGTATACTTATATCAGATTTATCGCAATTTAATATTTTTTGACAAGCCTTGCATCTGCATTTAATGTCGTCATCTTTGACCTCACATTAGCTTCTCGTCTCTCAGCCAACTTGAGCAAAATCTTTGTTTTCTGTATTTCTTTGATATGTTTTTAGCATCATCGAAGAACGAATCGGACATGTTTCTACAATCAATTATGTTTAAATTTATAATATTTTTATGTTCTTTTTATTTACAAACTTACTTATTAAAATCGAAGAGACCTACAAAGATAGCGTACGTATGTACAAAAAAATTGCACAAAACCATTAAACTGTACAAACAAGTGTTTTTCAGTTTTTTCGAAAAATATATTCCGACGGTGCACAGTGGCGCCATTTGAGGTTTTTCGTTGCAAAAATCATATCTTTTGAACCGAATAACATAATTGAACAGTTTAAACATCGTATGATAGATAACTGTTCAGCCTATGAAATGAGAGTTTGGAAAGGGTGCTACGCTTTGTAGGGGCCTACTTATGGGTTATCAAAGTTAAAATTTGTAGAAAAATCTATTTTATGGTAACTAAAAAAAATTATTTTTACATTTTTAGATTGTTTTTATTTTTTTTTCTTTAGGGTTTTATGTTTTAAATTATTACCCAACAAATTAAAAAAAAATTACTTCTTTTTTAAATTTATTTTTTCAATTTTCTGTAAAATATTCATCACAATTCGTAAGAGAAGGTATATCTAAAAGACTAATCATTTCTAAACTATAATTATTTTCTAACTCTATTCGTGACTTCACATGCCGCAGGGAAGAAATAAGTGGATCGGAAGATGCTGCCAACATGTTGAAGAGGTCCTCATTTTGCCTTACCCTTGATGCTTTGAATGTGTTCTGCAATCTATATTTTTTATAAAATTTGTTAAGAGACTCTTGTGCTTCTTCAGAAAGCTCTCCAATTGGCAAAGACTGGTACTTAATTATATCTTTGCCATGCGCCAATATTTTATGGACGGTCGGGGTCAACTTCTTCTGTGGATACATTTCTGCTAAAAGAGTTGCAGTTTTCGATGCATATTCTCCATATTTTGTAGAATTGACATTTTCTTTGCAGTTTAAAACATTCGAGATCGTTCCCAATATTTTCACGATTTGATTGTCAATTCCAGTGATTCTAGTTACTGCCCCATCATTTTCAAAAAATCTCCTAGAAGTGTTTCCATCGTTTGAGTTACCGTATCCGTGCCTGGGACAGTCTACTTTTAGTCCAACTTGTTTAAAAAAAGTATCCTGTATTTGCTTCTTTCTCATCTTTTCCTTATCCTTTATTGATGTATTTTCATCGAAGTTTTCCTCCTCTTGTGGTAGGGTATACGCCAGTTTTAGCAGGAACTCCATACACCTTATCCTTGCGTGCAATGGTAACATTCCATATTCGTAATTCTCCTCGTTTGTAGAATCGTTTAAATTACCAAAGTTCTTCTGACTCTTTTTGCAAATCGGGCATGACAATGTTGACGTTGTTCCAGTCAGTTTGTTTACGACTTTTCCGTCAACCATGGTCAGGTGGAACTCGTAATTGTATTCAATATATTTTCCTTCTCCAATTTGCAGCTTTGTAGGCTTAATCTTGCTTATTTGTTCTTCAATGTCCTTCACCGTGGTCCTTATGAGTTTTACTGATTCCCTTGCAAACTGAAACATTATCGGTCGGCAATAATGCACTGATGACGGACGTGGATTTTTCCAGTGTAGGGAAACATCAGATTTTAGCCGCAAAGGAACAACAGATGCCATAAACATATTTCCGTCCGATATTGTAGCATCATCGGAAGATATCCTTTGCTTATAAACGCTTTGTCTGGATGATCCATCGCAGCCCCATTTGCTGATCAATGTCAGTTTCTCAGGAAGAATTTTCACCTCATTTTCAGGAAGACTCTCCAACAACCGTTTTGCTGTCTGGCCTATGAGATCCTGCAGATTTGCTTTCACAGAGACTTCCGTAAACTCCGTATGCAGTGGTCGTGAATTTATTTTGGCTTGCTTGTATCCTGGTAAAATGTCAGCCCCATGTCACATCAAGGATGCCCGTAGTATCTCATATTTTTCTTTGGAAAGTTGTAAGTCCATAAACAAGGCCAAGGCTTCTTCGGAATCATACTTTTTAATGTGTGCGTTTGTGGGCGTGGGAATCCTTTTTAGTCGCAGTGGGCTTGCATCAGCAACAGATTTTGTAATCTGCGACCTAACTCTTTCATTATCCTTTGTATATTTAATAGACAGCGCGTCCGATAAATACTTCGTGGTCAAGTCATTGGTGGCATCGGCAAGTTTCCTCTTTCTTGTGAAAATTGAACACTCCTCAATACTTTTTTTTGCCTTCTTTTTGCTCCTCTGGTTGATGTGGTGGGTTTATGTACTGCCAATATATCCAGGATGGTGTCTTCATTAAGCCAGTCCTCGTATTTGGAGTTGAAGTTCTGAATGGTTCGATTAGATTTCACCCATTTTGCCTTATTATTTGCATATATCAGATAAAAATTATTTTTTATAATTTCGCTTCTCTCAATATTTCCGTATAAGCTATCAAGTTCTTCTAAAGCAGCTTCCGTGAAAAACTTTGGTGTGGTTGACCTTCTAAACAAATCAAATAATTTTAAAGTGTTCAACGCCATGTTTTCAGTACTTAAATTGTTTAACGCCATGGTTTCAGTATTTGTTGCGCCAACTTTCAGTCGTAGACTAATCCAGGCATTATGCTTATTTTGCAATATATAAGCTTATGCTACCATGCCTAAAAATTTACCTGTTCCCTGCATACATATGGATTTAGGCTGAATTATGCAATTTTGATATTATGCTCGTGTCTAAATAAGATTTGTGCCTACCTGTAGGGACCATAAGTCAATATTGTTCTTGACCATTTGTACTCCAAAGTAATTTTTAAGTGAGGTGCGTACCTGCGAATTTTAATGGGTAGTTTTTTTTGCATCCTGTGTCAGTAACATAATATTGGGAGTAGACTTTGGCAGAGACTCACAGGTAGACAACCGACTTAAAATGCAATTTTCAAACTATTAGATCAAACTACTGTCAGTCAAAACATGTAAGGGATGCACGCCATACAATTTCTGCAATCATGTCTTTTTAAACTTTTTTACCTCTAGAAGCCAAACGGGCACGTACGGGCAGATAAAACCTTTTGAATTATGTATGTAAAGAAATAATCAAAGAACACGTTTTGCAAATATGGCAAATATAGAAAAATATAGATTTTTTTTATTTTCCGTCAAAGTTGAAAAATAGTGAAAAAACGGATAGTTTTTAAATAGTTATTTAGCAGGAGAAACACAAAGCAAACAGTTAATTTTTTTTTATCATTATACATTTAATAAATACATCAATCAATACAAACAAAAAATAAGGCGATTCGTTAGCTATTTTTCGTGAAATTACACCTGAAATCGCAACAAATTGACTAAAAACTGTGTGCTTTTTTGAAAACCGAAAGTCGGTCAACTTTGAACGGTTATATCTTCTAAACTAAAAATGTGATATTATTAAGAGTAGCATATTTGAAATCGTTGAAAAGTTTCCTATAACATGGGTTTATTCAAATCTTCGTCGGCGCACATAAAAATTTTGATTTTTGCAACCTCGTTTGCTCTACGGGCGCCACTGTGAGACGGTGCTTGATGGAAAATCAAAGAATTTAGATTTAGTTAGTGACACACATACAAACAAATTTTCACTAATGCCACCAAAACGATTGATGTAAATTTGACAAGTGTATAGTGCCCTTAAATTATTTTCATTTATTTTCTTTAAATAAATTAATACATAGAAAATTATAAAAAATTTTTTTTTGGTAAATTTACATTGAATTTTTTTTTTTTTAATAACTACAGTTTAGCATTATTTGCATTTGATGTTGGTGAATTTTAATACTATTATCACAACGACCGCAAAGAACGACAAGTCCTGCTATGACAACAATACAAAATTTAGAATAACAAGAACAATACAGAAACATAAATTGTTGTTGTTTGTAGACCAATTTAATAATTTTTTAGTATTTTTTTTATATAAGCTGCTTGGTCGTAGTTTATTAAAACACAGTTTTATATTTTCGCCAACGTTTCGTCAAACAGATGTTGACATCTTCAGCGCTTAAACTATGCTTAAACTATTTTTCTACGTCAATTCTACAACGCCTTATTAGAACCTTAGAATTGACGTAGAAAAATAGTTTAAGCCCTGAAGATGTCAACAAGTGTTTGACGAAACGTTGGCGAAAACATATATTTTTCAATTGTCTTTTTACTTTTTCAGTGATTTCTCGGGACATATTAAACCGATTTTCATGATTTTTTAAACAGAAACTTTCTCATGATGTTAGTGAATCATTCTCATTAAAACGAGTGCCCTAGCTATGCTATTGAGGGCATCATCGTGACAAGAACAACATAGACAAATAATATTTTTTCAAGACTTTTTTACTTCTTCATTCAATTCTCGGGACCTTATTAACCGATTTGGACGATTTTAAACTTCTGAAGATGTAAGTGAATCATTTTTTATGCCAACGAGCACCCCAGCTGCCCGATTGAAGCCGTCATCGTGATTTCCACAGACGGACATCGCTATATCAACTCGGCTTGTTATAAGGATCACAAATATATATATTTTATGGGGTCCAAATTTTTTCTTCTAATTTTTACAAAAGGAATGACAAACTTATATATACCCTCTGCACACTGGGGTGGAGGGTATAAAAATTAAATAAATTAAATTAATGATTTGGCCAGTCGCCGTTTAGCAGGCGGCTGTGGATCAACATCACTGCTCCCTCTAATATCTTGGTCATCGTCATCATCATCAGAAAGGGCAATAATTTCGTACAACAGATATTCCGGAATTTCATCTCTGTCTTCCCCTTCTTCCTCTTCTTTAAAGGTGTTTTTATACCACCAAAAAATTCCAGCGAGTATTGCATCTGAAGATTTCTTTCCTCTGTACCTGAAACGAAAATAGTTTTCAATCGTTAACATGTTTAAATTGTGCACTCTGACATAGATATTAGAAAAATCTAGGAATCCAACATATGCACACTATATAGTTACCTTATTTCAAATGGAAGCGCAGTTTAGTGATAAAGTTCGCCTTGCTCATCAGATTCAGATGGCAACTGTTGACCGAGTTGATCAAGATGCTGATGCAAGAGATGAATTTTGTACGACATATTAACCCCAATTTCATCGAAAGCCGCCAACATGTTTGAAACAGATTGCCTGTAGTTGTCTTTGCGTTCTTTACCCAAAAAGTCCTTTAATGACTGCTAGCAATGCCAAGTTTAATGTGGAGCAACGGCACATTTGTACTGGTTTCATCCTTTAATACCTTCTCCGTATCGTGAATCCCAATCACAAAAAAAACACGGATATGTTGGACGGCCAGATGCTGTTAAGCCTGTAATCAATGAAACTATTTTGAGGTCGCAGCAAATGCGCCACTGGTGTTCGTTATATTTGACTACTTCCAGAATTTGTTTCAGTTATCGAAATTTTCACTAGTGTCGGTGCTATACGCAATCGGAATAGAAAGCATTCTATTTGTCTTGCGCAAAAGCACAACTTTTAAGCTGATTAGTGAACTATCGATGAATAAACGCCAAATAAATTTTTTATAGGTTAACCCTATCGTCTTCATTAACTTTTCAATATCGCTGCAATAAGCGAAATTTTTTGCATCATTCACATAGAAGAACTTTTCTAACTCTTTCTGACGTTTTCGATATGCTGTTGATCCACAGCCGCCTGCTAAATGGCAACTGGCCAAATCATTAATTTAATTTATTTAATTTTTTACATAAAACTTTCCACAATTATCATTTCAAATATGTATTTTTTTCCATATTTTTATAATTTCTCTTTCAATGTTTCTTCAAAATCAACACTGAACAAAATTGGTATTATAATAAACTTAAATACTTTTGTCAATGGTTTATTTCGTTGAAGGTATACTGTAAGTACAATTTTGTTAGATTCAAGCAGGTTTTTTATTTTAAAATTTTTTTAAATAACCAATTTGTGTAGATGCTTAAATGTATATTGAAATTTATGAATGGAAACATTGCATTTTATATCCAAAAATATGTAATAGCTATTACCTATATTCGAAATATAGACAAATGCAAGTTTTCACAAACATGCATAATCTAGTATGAGGTGTGAGATTTCCATAAAGCAATATATTTCAAATCATATTTATTAAAAAGAAATTTTAAGTATAAATTTATACAATTAAAAATATTGAATACACCGCAATAATAATTAATTTTATAATATTCCTCTCTGTCTTCTTTTGCAGGAAATTGATAAATATTTATGTGAATATTATTTATACGAATTTAAATAACACGCACGTTTGAACATTTGTAAGATACTAAATAATTTATTAAAATTAAAATCCTTAAGAGCTAAATGTAAAAATCTTAACACTAATCTAGATCTAACAATTATAGCTGTGTCTACATGCAAGCTACCCTTTCTAGTGATATTAGTAGTTTCACACATGTATTTTATTATTTTGGGAAAACAGATAAACTATCCTAAGATAATACATATGTACGTTATCCTAAAATTAGGGATTTTTTTATTAATAAAAATACATTATAACCATTACCCTTAGAACTATCACGCTGTGTGAAACGCAGGCTAATTATAGAACCCATGCTTATTATTAAACAATTTATTTCGAAGGCATCATTGAGACGAATTTTGCATAAAGACCTTGGTATGACGCTACACAAAGTCCAATTGGTTCAAGAGTTGAAGCCAACTGACCATCCAATGCGTTTTCGCTTCGCTAAGTGGGCCTGCGATAGACTTACAGAAGATGACGATTTTGCCAAAAAAAATCATCTTTTCAGATGAAGCTCATTTTGATCTTGGCGGGTATGTAAACAAGCAAAATTGTCGCATTTGGGGCACAGAAAACCCGCACGCATACATTGAAAAGCCGATACACCCAAAACGAGTCACTGTTTGGTACGAATTTTGGTCCAGAGGCATAATTGGGCCATTTTTCTTCGAAAATGAGCAAGGAGTGGCCGTTACAGTCAATGGCGATCGTTATCGGGCCATGTTGAACGAATTTTTGTTAATAAAAATTGAAGAGGAGGATATTGGCAACATTTGGTTTCAACAGGGCGGCGCTACGTGTCACACAGCCGAAGCTACACTCGATGTTTTGCGCCCTGTTTTTGAAGATCGCATTATCAGCCGCAGAGCTGATGTCGTTTGGCCACCTCGGAGCTGCGATTTGACACCGTTGGACTATTATTTGTGGGGTGCCCTCAAAGATAAGTGTTACGCCAACAAGCCAGAGACAATTGACGCTTTAAAGGACAATATTCGTGAAGCCATTGGTGAAATACAGCTGCACACATTCGATAATGTGCTTAAAAATTGGACCGATCGTGTAGGCTACTGCATGGCCAGCCGAGGCAGCCATTTGAATGAAATTATTTTCCATTATTAACCGGAATGATTGTACTTTCAAATAAAAAAAAAATTTTGAGATAATATTCAGTAGCTTTTTTAGAGTATTTAAAAAAAAAAAGTTATTTGGCGGACCCTTTAAATATACGGCGTCTTCCGTTGTTATCTCTAATTGCTCGCAACTCCATTTAATACTTTTTTCAACGGTTTATTTCGTTTTACCATTCATTACGAATTATAAAACGGGTTGAAGGTATACTGTAAGTATAATTTTGTTAGATACAAGCATATTTTATTTTAAAATATTTTCCAATAACCAATCTGTATCGATGTTTATATGGATATTGAAATTTGTGAATGGAAACATTGCATTTTATATCAAAAAATATGTAGGACCTATTACCTATATTCGAAATACAGATTTATATAAATACCAGATGTATTTTAGACAAATGCGCATTTTCACAAGTATGTTACTCAAAAACAATCTAGTATGAGGTGTGAAATTTCCATAAAGTAACATATATCAAATCATATTTATTAAAAATAAATTTTAAACATAAATTTATAAAATTAAAAATATGGAAAAAAACCCGATAATATTTAATTTTTTAATTATTCCTCTCTGTCTTCTTCTGGAGTAAATTGATAAATATTTATTCCCGCTTCATTTTCCAAATGGTGTTTATCTGGTGTATCGTCTTCTGCAATCAAATAATCGCCGATATGTATGTGTATAATACGGCGTCTTCCGTTGTTATCTCTAATTGATCACAACACTACTTTAATAATTTTATCAATGGTTTATTTCGTTTTACCATTACGAAATATAAAACGGGTTGAAGGTATACTCTAGGTATAATTAGTAAGGAACCTCTGGTTAGTCCGGGTTTGAAGCTGGGGTGAGTCTCAGCTGTCCCAGGGTCCTTCCACTAAATTTATTTGATTCAAAATACGGATCACTTCACTGCTTAAATGTATGTTTATTTATTTTTATATTTATTTTATAAATGTACACTTCACTAATATGTTTGTTGTTGCCGGTGTCGCGGGTGCTGGGGTTGCTTCGCGGAGATTGATGTTGCTGGGTTGGTGGTGTGGCGATTTCCCTAGCCTAGCGGCCCTAATCTCCTGAATAGGTAGGATGTAATCCACCAAATAAATGGGCCAATGTAATTCGCCCCTACTCTTGTGCTGAATGTAATTCAACCCCTATGCTACCTTGCTGGGTGGATGTAATCCACCGATGGACGAATGTAATTCGCCCCTATGCTACCTTGCCCTATACTATCGAGTTGGTGTTGCACCAGTTCGATCACTTTAGAAAAATAAAAATCTTTAGCCACCTTACCGGGTTTTCTCTCCGATGTCTCCCGTAACCTCGTTGATGTATGTCCACTGAAGCTGCTGGCGAAAAACTGATCCCTTCTGACTCGTTGGTCGTCCCTTTTATAAACCGATCTCTCATTCAACCATGTCGCTTTGTCGTGGCTACAAACTCTCACCGGTTGATCGCTGCTTGTGTCTGGTTTGATGAGAGAGCACCACACAGCCTATGACACGCACCGTGTTTGATTGTTTGTGTATGGTGTGCTCACTTGTTGCTATTTGGTTGCGTGGGTTTGATGGTTGATGGTGAGTGTGTGTAGCTGTGTGTGTGGTTTGATGTTCGATGTTTGGTGTGTGTAGCTGTGAGTCGGTGGTTTGCTGTTTGATGCTGAGTGTGTTTAACTGTGAGTCGGTGGTTTGATGTTCGATGTTTGATGCTGAGTGGATGTGTAACTGTGTGTGTGTGGTCTATTGTTTGATGATGAGGATGTGTAACTGTGTGTGTGTGGTCTATTGTTTGATGATGAGGATGTGTAACTGTGTGTGTGTGGTCTATTGTTTGATGATGAGGATGTGTAACTGTGTGTGTGTGGTCTATTGTTTGGGTGAATGTAATTCACACCGGTGTCTTAGTGAATGTAATTCACTGCCTGTCGTGGTGAATGTAATTCACACCGGTGTCTTAGTGAATGTAATTCACTGCCTGTCGTGGTGAATGTAATTCACTGCCTGTCGGGGTGAATGTAATTCACCGGTCCGTCCTTTAGTGAATGTAATTCACTGTCTTGTGTCATGGTGAATGTAATTCACCGGTCCGGTCTGTTTGGTTGTCTACGGTTCGCTGTACATTTAATGTGTGGCCAATTTTGATACAAAATTGGGTCCTCACAAATTTTGTTAGATTCAAGCATTTGTTTATTGTTATTTTTTTTTTTTAAATAACAAATTTGTATCGATGTTTAAATGGATATTGAAATTTATGAATGGAAACATTGCATTTTATATCAAAAAATATGTAAGACCTATTACCTATATTCAAAATACAGATTTACATAAACACCAGATGTCTTTTAGACTAGATGCATTTTCGGATTGAAATTTCTATAAAGTAACACTTTGTTTTAAATTTCCATAAACATAACATATTTTATTGAAATTCCCATAAAGTAAAATATATTTTTTTTAATTTCCATAAAGTAAAATATTTTTTAAAAATAGGTTTGTAGATTATATTTATATTCTCTATGGGGTTTTCTTTATATCTTTGTAACGGGTGATTTTTTAAGAGCTTGATAACTTTTTTTAAAAAAAAAACGCATAAAATTTGCAAAATCTCATCGGTTCTTTATTTGAAACGTTAGATTGGTCCATGACATTTACTTTTTGAAGATAATTTCATTTAAATGTTGACCGCGGCTGCGTCTTACGTGGTCCATTCGGAAAGTCCAATTTTGGGCAACTTTTTCGAGCATTTCGGCCGGAATAGCCCGAATTTCTTCGGAAATGTTGTCTTCCAAAGCTGGAATAGTTGCTGGCTTATTTCTGTAGACTTTAGACTTGACGTAGCCCCACAAAAAATAGTCTAAAGGCGTCAAATCGCATGATCTTGGTGGCCAACTTACCGGTCCATTTCTTGAGATGAATTGTTCTCCGAAGTTTTCCCTCAAAATGGCCATAGAATCGCGAGCTGTGTGGCATGTAGCGCCATCTTGTTGAAACCACATGTCAACCAAGTTCAGTTCTTCCATTTTTGGCAACAAAAAGTTTGTTAGCATCGAACGATAGCGATCGCCATTCACCGTAACGTTGCGTCCAACAGCATCTTTGAAAAAATACGGTCCAATGATTCCACCAGCGTACAAACCACACCAAACAGTGCATTTTTCGGGATGCATGGGCAGTTCTTGAACGGCTTCTGGTTGCTCTTCACTCCAAATACGGCAATTTTGCTTATTTACGAAGCCATTCAACCAGAAATGAGCCTCATCGCTGAACAAAATTTGTCGATAAAAAAGCGGATTTTCTGCCAACTTTTCTAGGGCCCATTCACTGAAAATTAGACGTTGTGGCAGATCGTTCGGCTTCAGTTCTTGCACGAGCTGTATTTTATACGGTTTTACACCAAGATCTTTGCGTAAAATCTTCCATGTGGTCGAATAACACAAACCCAATTGCTGCGAACGGCGACGAATCGACATTTCACGGTCTTCAGCAACACTCTCAGAAACAGACGCAATATTCTCTTCTGTACGCACTGTACGCATTCGTGTGGTTGGTTTAATGTCCAATAAAGTAAACTGAGTGCGAAACTTGGTCACAATCGCATTAATTGTTTGCTCACTTGGTCGATTATGTAGACCATAAATCGGACGTAAAGCGCGAAACACATTTCGAACCGAACACTGATTTTGGTAATAAAATTCAATGATTTGCAAGCGTTGCTCGTTAGTAAGTCTATTCATGATGAAATGTCAAAGCATACTGAGCATCTTTCTCTTTGACACCATGTCTTAAATCCCACGTGATCTGTCAAATACTAATGCATGAAAATCCTAACCTCAAAAAAATCACCCGTTATATGACAAAAAACGGAATTTTAGATTTTTTTTTGCATATGTTACATGTTTATCATATCCATACCGCTGTATGTCTGTAAATTTGAGCGCAATTATCTGTGCGCAATTTTCTCTATTGGTACATTAATAATATGTAACATCTCTAGAGTATATCTCTTCTTATAATTGTTCTCACCCACCACATTCTCTCATTATCAAAGTTAGGTATATGTATGTCCAGTTAAAGTACAGTGGGCTGCTAATGCTGATTTTTTGTGAAATTGGTTTCTCAAGTGGCTTTTGGTGCGATCTCTGTGATGAAAGTCTAGTCTTAAGTTTTGATTTTGTTGTACCATCATATATGACGTACGACATATATTGGAGCCATATCCATTAGAATTTAGGGAAGAAACAAATAATACATCTGGTAACCCCAAATTCTATAATGTCTCATTTGTACCCAAACTAAGAGAAAACAACAAACTTAGAGAAATCATTGTAGATAAACAAGTAAAATTGGCACACAAACCCAACAAAACATTAAACATTATATTCACAAGAACAAAAACAAAAATAGAAACAAGGGAACAAAGTAATGTTGTTTATGAAATAACGTGTATGGGGACGACGAATGAAAGAAATTTAAACACAAGATTAAATGAACATGAAAACGATATAAAAAATGGTGAAACAACAACTGCGATAGCGCAGCATTGTTTTGATAGCGGATACACAGCAGACCTTACGAATGTCAAAATATTAGGCAAGGAGAAAAAGGAAAACAAAAGATATACTCTTGAGTCTCTTAGAATACAACAGAACTCAAACAATGTAGTCAATATAAAAGAAGAAAAGGATGGGACGAATGCATATTACATCTTAGCATAAGTTTAGTTTACAGAAAGAAACTGTTCAACTGTGATATAAACATAAAGGAAAAAATTATACTGTGATATTTACTTTTTGATTATTTTTACAATTATTATTATTCAATTATGTGTTTTATGTCGTTATGTCGTATAAAAACAAGGAAAAATGTTTTAATATTAAATATGAAAAATTGACAAAAAGATTATATGTAAGTTATATGTTTTCCAAGAGTGTTTAACAATCATATTGTTGATGTTTTACTAAATATTATCCCTTTGTATATCTATGTCGTTACCAGATCTAATAAATTATAATATCCCTGAAGAAGTTGGAAAAAATCCCATCGAAACGTAGGATGAAATAATTAAATAAATAATCTTTTATTTACATTGATTATGACCTTAAAAGCCCATTAGAAGAATTTCTAAATATATCAAAAAAATACAATAAAAAAAAATCATGTGTGTCCGATCACAAGGGAGATGTGTAAACATCTAATAATTAAAGAAAACATCAACATCATATTTTCCAGTGCATAAAAAAATAAGTCGATTATGCTGTTTTCTGAAATTCAATTGATGTTTTCTGAAATTCTATTTATGTTTTCTGAAATTCTGTTTATGTTTTCTAAAATTCAATTGATGTTTTCTGAAACTCGAATGATGTTTTCTGAAATTATATTGATGTTTTCTGAAATTCTATTTATGTTTTCTGAAATTCAAATGATGTTTTCTGAAATTATATTGATGGTTTCTGAAATACAATTGATGTTTTCTGTTTTTTGAAAGACAATTGTTAAATGTTTAGAAAAGAACATATCGTAATTTTTTCACAAATACAATCAGATAAAGTCACACCGATTTACACTTCAGCTCACACCGATGTGTTACGCTGTTTTTGCGATTGTATTGTGAAATAGAAATTTACCCCCCTGCGCGTATAGATGTTTACACATCAAAAGGTCGACAAAAAACTGAAATTAATAGATTCGATTTATCCTTTTTATTAATTTTTATTTCGTTTTACTCAATAATTCGTCAAGTGGATTATCAGTTCTAAGTGCTTATTTAAATTTATTCTTATTATATGTATTCGCATTTATAAGTTTCTCCGTTAAACCTTGGATATATGTCATGCACTTATATATTTTCGGTGTCTTCTCTTTTCCTAAATTCTCAAATTAATTTATTTTTTTATTTGTTGTATTAAGTCATTAATTCTTTTAATCGGAAAATTATTTTTAATCAATAAGATTTCATTTTGTCAATGTTGTCATAAGAAATTCTTTGTCAGTTATTTCAAACACTCTATTAATTAAATTAGACGCTGTATTACAGTAAAGATTTAATATCCTGTGTCAACCCATTGGTTTTTGATACCAGTATAATTTTAGCGGGTTACAGTCAAATTATGGTAACCTTCCTTCATTCGCTTTTTCCATTGTAAATTGTATTTGTCTGTTATAATTGTTTAATGTGTTAAGTACTTTGCCAATATTCGCCGTTTTTCTATCGCAAATAAAATATCTATATATTTTGTAAGAAATCGCGGCCTATCATCAAACTTTGCAAGCGTCATGTCTTATGACATAACTGGTGATGCTGAAGGTAACATAGTAATTCATAGAAGTAGTCCTTGCAATTAAAATATCTGTTCTCCTTTACATAAAACGTTAGTAATTCCACAAAATATCTTTGGGGATTTTTGTAAATTTTTCCAGTAAATTTTTCAGTGCTAAATTTACCGGAATACTCGGGAAAAGGGATATAACATCAATCGATATTAAAGTTTCGTCTTCATTTAACGTTGTACATTGAATCTTTGGTAAACTTATATGTTTTATAATCACTATATAAAACTGGTCTAAGAATATTTGAAAAAATTTTTAAAGGTCATACTTTAGAATCAGATTACTAAATGTTTTTATATTACGTTGTTATTGATATTTTGAGCAATTTTTGCATTTAGTAACATTATTCTAAAGTACATTTTACATTTAAAAAAAGTTCTTTCACTTCATCATTAGCTTCAATTTCGTTTGCTTCTAACAAATTTTTTGCAAGTATCCGCTTGTGAGCAACAATTTTTCGCTACTTACACGCGTTTTCATTAATGAAATTGATGGCTCATTTAGCCCACCTTCATTTAGGTGGTTAACCCATGAGTAGATCGAGTCCTCCAGAGAGTTAGCCCCAACATTATGGGCTTCATTTTTTTAATCTGTTGGAAATATATCCGTCCAAATTTTCCCTCTCTTCCAACTCATTTTTATTATTTTCTGATTGTAATACATCTTCTTGGATGCTAGGATTAATACCCTTGTAGTACCTGCACACTGTGTCCAGATAGGAACATGATTTTTGATGTATATTTCTAAGAATACTTTCTATTCTGTATTCTTAATGATAAGAAATCCCCAATTGTTAAGGGTAACATACATATGCATTACCTTAGGACAGTTTTATTATCTGGTTTTCCAAAATAATGCAACACATATGGGAAGTTCATAATATCACTAAAAGGGGTTGCTTGTGTGTAGTGTAGCATATAACCGATAGCTTCGTGCTGAGGATGGATTGAAGCTGTGTTTAGTCAAGTTGTATAACGGTAGCACGTAACTTTTCCGGCCACTATCTCGTCGGCAATTGAGGTTGAATCCTTTTAGCTATCCTAACTTGGTTCGATACTCTATGTGCTCAGAGTACTACTTTATTTGTACGTGCTAAAGGAACGTATTACATAGATACGGTGTAGGAAAAGAAAAAAAACTAGACAGATCGAAAAAAAAGAAAGGAAAATGGAAAGATCGAAAAAAAGGACAAGTAACTGGAAGTAGAAATTAGAAATTGACCAAATCGCAATAATGTGTAGCTGTTTTCACATTTGCCCTCCCAACCATGACTATGTACTGCAAAGCCTGTGCGGTATATCATAGTCACAATAATTGTTTCCCCCACTGATCAACTAGCGAGAAATCATAACCTCTTTTTTTTAGCAGTACATTTCGTTATTTCCTTTTTTTTATTGAAAGAATTAATCTTAACATTACTAATGTTATTACCTATAGACTTAAATCTAATTTATATCAAAGGTTTCACAAAGGAAATGGGATACCATTTCAAAAAAATTCAATTAAAAAAAATTTATAAGCAAAAAAAATTTTATATTCTTTTATAAATTCGCCGACGCACCAGTTCGGATACCAGGGTAGATAATAAAAAAATAATAATAAATAATACCAGAATTGAAAAAAAAAATGGAAAAATATTAGAGCAGTAAACCACGAAATAAAAAAACAAGAATACAACTTTACGTCTCCAGTTTGAAACTTTTTTCCTTGATTAATTTTTAAGTTATAAATTCATCCCAGGAAGAATACATTCTTTCAAGTGCATAAAAAAATTTACTGCACTTTTGTTTCAAGAGAATAAATGCTTCTTCTTATTTTTCCGCTATTTACTTTATTATTAAAGGTTTAAACGCGTTTGATTGTTTGTTCAAAAATTAAAAATCATTGAAGTAATGTTTATGGTATGAAAATTAATTCTTTTTAATTTCTGACAAACTTGATATAATTATTTTATTCGATTTTGGTTCACATTTCCATACCCCCATCAATCACTGTAAAATTATTAAAATGAGCTTCCGTAACAGCGGTTATGTCTGTTAATAACAGACCTCCAAGCTGATATTATATTAACAGTGATGGATGTTGGCTAGGATAATTACAGGAAAGAAATATTGCATGAAATAAGAAAAGTACTTACAGCTTAGTTTGTTCAGTCCCACGATGAAAGATCTTTCGCATTGTACTGCTGTGGACTAGTTTGCTGGTGATTACTCTGACGATGATTGTTTAAACCGATTATTAAGGTTAAATATATTACACGGTGGATTTGTCCTCAAATTAACTTTTAATAATTTATACTATTTTTTCAAGTGAAAGATCAAAATCGGTAATCCGCGCGATCTGGCAAAAAATAATTTCGACAGATGACTCAATTGGTCCTATTAACAAAACGTGAGAGGTAAGTGTATGTATTATGCTTTTAATTTAATTTAATATTATTTTATTTGTTATTTATTTCTTTTAGGTTTTTTTTTCTTTTTTTTTTGTTTTTGCTTCTTTTACTTTCTCACAGGTTCACTGACAGGGAATCTCGTTATTTCTCTCTTTTATACTGATTTGTGCGTACGGGTAAGTAAACTTATGGATGTAAGTAAATGGGCGGTCTCACTTCAGATAAAAAAAAAGGTAAGTAATATGTATTAATTAATACTCTAACTTCAAATTAAAATTTTACCAATTATACATATATGTTTTTTTTTTCCAGGCAAACGGACTTCCACGGGAGAATATTTCACACTGGATTACTTGTATTTATTTTTTTTTTTTTGGAGTTTAAGGATTAAGTTGATCATTAATTTTTAATTTAGTTTTGTGGTAACAATAAAAACTGTGTGAAATATAGGTCTAAATAAAAGTTGATTTTAACACTTAAGTGTTAGTATTTCATTGTTACATGAAAGTTTGGAATTATAAAAAAAAAGGTCAATAGTATTTTTTTTTGCATTTTTCAGCACTATGCCGATATGAAATTTAATCTTCTCTTCTAAATTTTGTGTTTTTTCTTGTGTTTTTTCTTTGATTAATTTTAATTTTATGGTTTTTCACACAATTTTTTTCCCACTTTTGCCCCTAAGCTTATCATTAGTCTACACTTTTCACTGGCACATTCCTATTTCACTAACACTGTACGGCACATTCCTATTTCACTAACACTGTACTAGCACTTTTTCTCTTATTAATTCGATTTTGATGACGATGAAATTGATGAAGTTGATGACATTTTACTGGATTTTGATGATGATGAAGATGATTAACTAGATGAAATTGGTGAAATTTTTCTGGATGCCAAAATATCGGGTTTCCTTTGAGGGTTTCCCGTTCCCAAAATAACAAATACTTCCTGTTTGTGGGTAAATACAGAGAAAGGCTGAAAATTAAGACAGTTGTTGGTTAGGTTTTTTTCTTTCTATCTTTGTTTGCGAATAGGGGGTGTTTGATGTTACCTAGTTAAGAGTGTTGGTCAGGCAACGATAGCATGTGGACATAATTGACCTAGCTGGATCAATAAAGGGCCAACCCTTGTTTGGCGGAAGGTAAATTTCCTGGCTTTAGGAGAAGAAATTTATATTTAAATATTTAAAAGGAAAAGGTTGAATAATTCAACAAAAATTGACCTCGCACCTTAAGGGTTTTAAGTGGAGTTTTCCCAAATTTTTTCCTAGTACATTAAAATAATTTTATATTGTCGAAAAAGGAAATTCTCTAAAAAATTAAAAAATTTATTTTAAAATCATATACCGGAAATAAATGGTATTTTAGGATTTTTCCCCATGAAATTTGAAACTTAATTGTTTCCCGCAAATCTGGTGTGGTCACTTTGAGTTTACTTGGTTGGTAACAATCGGCAAGAGAGAAAGATTTTCTATCCCGAAAAGCCTTCTATACCCCCTAATATGGATTGGGAACCCAAAAAAAATTGGAAAAATTTTGGAAATTTTTGGAAAAAACCGCTAATTCAGCGGTATACCAATACACACGAATAAATTCACTCACACATTGAACTAGCCAACTGTCTAAATTTTTGACAAGCACAGCATTACCCTTTTATGACAGTAGCCCCACTTTATCGACCTTAACAGAAGCTTTAATTTTGAAATACATGTTTCATTTCATCTTTAAAAATACACTACAAGCGCCTTTGCAGTAGATGCAGGTATGATTACACTAGTCAACAGTCAAAATGTACTCGGGATGCGATAATTTTTTCTGTGTAGATAACCTTGACATGAGCTCGAAAAACGCAATAAAAAATTTTTTTTTCGTTTGGTTTTTTTTTTTTTTTTTTTTTTAAATTTAAAAAATTTTTTTTTGGTTAATTTGTTTCGTCCGGCATAACTCGGGAACCACTAGCCCGATTTAATTGAATTAAATTGTAAAAAATTTAAAATTACAATTCCCTTAATCTGTTTATATATTGTTTTCCTATACAAGCAACAGTTTCCAAGTTAAAAATGAATATATAAAGGAAAAAACTTATTTTTGCCTAAAAATTTAAATTTTTTTTTTTTTTAAATCCATAAAAAATCCCAAATGAAAAAAAATTTCAAATCTTATTACTTTTACGTAAAGATACATAACCTATGAGCAAAATAAGAGAAAGATCATGAAAATCGATGCACGCGTTTCGCTTTTATTCGCAATTGAGTAAAGGTATGAATTTAAAAAATTTGCTCGACATATGCACAACTTTGTCTATGGTAAGGTTTTTTCTTTTTTTTTATGATTCTCAGAATTAACAAAACGGAATAAACAAAGGGTTATTTAATTTTTATGATTGCGTAAGCAAAGTAATAAACGGTAATAAATGTGCGTGAACAATTAAAAGGAAAAAAGGAAAGGGGACTTTTTTACTTATTTGGGTTTTCCGGTGACTACCTGTATGATTTTTTTACATAAATGCAACCCACATTTATTCGGAAAATTTAAGACTCACACATGGTGAAACAGGTATGTAGCCACCGTAAAAAAATATACACCCATTTATAAGTACCTGTCAGTAAAATACTAAACAATACACAGTACAAATAGGTCTTCATTGATCGATTTTACTCATTCAACAAGTGTCGACGAACGCGATAGTTAAAATGAGCAAACGTTCGCGAGTATTTGAATGCAATACCAATCCAAGTAATTTTTGTTACATGTGCGGAGAATACGTTTGTGGAAAAAACAAGCGTTATTTTTCACCTAAATTGAGAGATTCATTTGAAGAGAGCTTCAATTTAAAGGTCTCAAACATAGATGAGCGGTGGACACCAAGTGCTCTATGTCCAAGGTGCTACGTACAGCTAAGTGACTCAAGGTAAGTGTAGATTACGAAATTCAAGAACATATATAACTTATTATTGCAATTCTTTCAGACGACAGCCGAGAATCATCATGCCAATGCTTTGGAGAGCTCCGCTTTGCCATGCAACAGATTGCTACTTCTGTCTTAGCAAAAAAACAGGCGTGGGAAAAAATATACGATGGACTTACGCTGCTGTTTCAACAGTGAATTTTCCAGTGCCATTTTCCAAAGAACCAGTGGACCCGCAACCGCCCGTTTCAAGATGGGCATCTAATAATGAGGCGATACATCCATCATCAGATCCGGAAACAGTAGGAACCACATCAGAATGCGAGTCAACATATACATTGCATGGAGGTCAACGCTTATGTTCCCAAGCAGAACTGAACGATTGGGTTAGAGAATTGAAACTCTCCAAGGAAGATGCAGAGTTGCATGCATCGCGCATGAAACAGTTCGGTTTCTTGGCTCCTGGTGTGGTGACAACAATCTACAGGAAGCGTCATGAACCATACGCAAGGTACTACACAAAAAAAGACAACATCTGTTTTTGTAAGGACATTCCCGGATTATTTGGTGAACTCGGGTACTCTTACGATCCAGGAGAGTGGCGTCTTTTCATCGACAGCAACAAGCAGAGCCTTAAAGCAATTTTACTGCACAACGGCAACAAGAAACCTTCGATTCCAATTGCTCATGCCGTTGACACCAAGGAAACATACGAAGGCATGGACAATCTACTAAAGTGCCTTAACTATGAGAAACACGATTGGAAAGTTTGTGCCGACCTTAAGGTTATCGGTATCCTTTGTGGATTACAAGGTGGATTCACAAAGTACTGTTGTTTTCTCTGCCTTTGGGACAGCCGCGATCGTCAACATCATTACACCAGGAGGAGTTGGACAGAAAGAGTTAACTTCATCCCCGGCAGCGACAACGTGAAATATACACCACTCATAAAAAAGGAAAATGTTTTTCTCCCACCTCTTCACATAAAGCTCGGACTCATAAAAAACTTCGTGAAAGCTATCAACAAAGATGGCGAAGCGTTCGCCTATTTAAAAACCATTTTTCCTCACCTTTCATCGGCAAAGATTAAGGAAGGCGTTTTCGACGGTCCGCAAATTAAAAAGTTGTTGCAAGACCAACAGTTTGAACACATTTTATCACCAAATGAAGCTGCAGCTTGGAACTCATTTCGGCAAATTGTTTCCGGATTTCTTGGAAACAACAAAAGCTCAAATTACAGAGAGATCGTCGAACAACTACTCCAAAATTATAAAAAAATTGGAGCAAATATGTCGCTTAAGATACATTTTCTACACTCGCACTTGGACTTCTTTCCGGACAACCTGGGCGATGTGAGTGACGAGCATGGTGAGCGTTTTCATCAGCAAATGAAAGAAATTGAGCACCGATACCAATGATTTTGGAACGAAGCTATGATGGGGGACTATATCTGGTTCCTAATAAGAGAAACAGACCCACAACAATATAAAAGAAAGACAAAAACACATAATTATTTTTAATTTGAAGGTTTTTATTTTTGTGTTTAGATATTTTTTTTAAAACTTTTTTATAATTAATTAATGTTGATATCCTTAGGATAATTTCTTGTACATATATCGAATTGTTTTTTAATTTAAAGTCATATATTTTTGTCACCCAACAAATTTTAATTTTTTTTGTAATAAAAAAGAAAAAACCTTACCATAGACAAAGTTGTGCATATGTCGAGCAAATTTTTTAAATTCATACCTTTACTCAATTGCGAATAAAAGCGAAACGCGTGCATCGATTTTCATGATCTTTCTCTTATTTTGCTCATAGGTTATGTATCTTTACGTAAAAGTAATAAGATTTGACATTTTTTTTCATTTGGGATTTTTTATGGATTTTTAAAAAAAAAAAAATTTAAATCTTTAGGCAAAAATAAGTTTTTTCCTTTATATATTCATTTTTAACTTGGAAACTGTTGCTTGTATAGGAAAACAATATATAAACAGATTAAGGGAATTGTAATTTTAAATTTTTTACAATTTAATTCAATTAAATCGGGTTAGTGGTTCCCGAGTTATGCTGGACGAAACAAATTAACCAAAAAAAAATTTTTAAAATTTAAAAAAAAAAAAAAAAAAAAAAAACCAAACGAAAAAAAAATTTTTTGTTGCGTTTTTCGAGCTCATGTCAAGGTTATCTACACAGAAAAAATTATCGCATCCGGAGTACATGAAATTTTTTTCATTTTGTTGAGTAGTGTTATTAGTTCTAGATCAGTTTTAAGATATTTTGATTTAGCTCATAGGGAATTTAGTTTTAATAAACTCAATCAACCGAGTTGTCTCTCTATACAAAAACATAACATATATATATATATATAAGTACCTTAGAACAACTCAACTCGAAAGCGTGTAAAATCTTAAATGCGGTATTATTCCATACAATTTTGTTTTTACGATGGTAGAAAAATCTTCTCACACTTCAAATTTTTAAAAATAACTTAAAAACAAAAAAATAAGATATCATAAAATCCTCCTAAAACGTCAGATCGTGCCAGCCTTTAGCACCAGAAGCAACTTGAGGTTGAAGCTGCTGCCTAGCAGCAGACGAAATACTGGCTGTCTGTTCAAAAATGAACACGTTGATAAAATAGAATTTCGTACTGTTTCAAATAATTCAAATGTATTCTTAATCTTCTTTCTATTCTTTTGGTTATTTCTGTGGAAAAACCAAAAAAATTTAATATAAATAGTAATCGTAAATCGTTATATTTCATCTTTGGGTTATTTTTATAGAAAATTTCCCAATTAAACATAAGTAATTAAACAAGACATCTGGAAAACACATTCTGTGTCCGTTAAGGGGTGAAAATGTATTTACAGGTAGTCTAGATTAGTTTTAAGATTTTTGTGCATAGGAGATAATGTCTAAAATTATTAAATAAAATCAGTGTCTTACAAACATTCATCATTCATAGTTGTTTATTTGAGTTAGGCTCTAAAAATAATTGTACATTCACGAGTGTCTTACATTCACGAGTGTCTTACAGGCATTCGCCTGTACAATTATGAATAAACAATTTAATTATTATAAAATGTTGAACTGACTAATTGCTCAGTTTAGTTTTTTGTACACTGACCTTAACATATTATGGGAGACCTACTCAACAAAGCACCGCAAACTTCTTGATCATGGAATGAACACTGATCTGTATTTCACCCTTATTTCAAATTGTGAAAGACTCAGTGGTAAAGACCAAGAATCTTTTAAAGAAACACTAAATAAAGTTGGTATCATACAAATACTCGAAAGAAACA
This sequence comes from Cordilura impudica, assembly GCA_963682025.1. Classification (NCBI taxonomy): domain Eukaryota; kingdom Metazoa; phylum Arthropoda; class Insecta; order Diptera; family Scathophagidae; genus Cordilura; species Cordilura impudica. The sequence continues at coordinate 198,020,356 of OY821519.1, read as the reverse complement.
GTCGTTTCTAAATTATACCAATGTCTTATAAGCATTGAAAAGTGGTGGTTATATTTATTAATCAACATAAAAATTTTTTTTTTTTTTTTGTTAACCCACACTCAGGGGATGCCCCCTACAAATGCAGTGCATTGTGTTGATTTAAGGAAAATAGGTTACGGGAAGGAGGAGAGAGGGAGTAGTGTTTGTAGATATTTGACTTCAATTCTGTTAGATTATAACTGTCAGGAAAGACCTCTGCGGGGAGCTTATTCCACATATGGCTAGTTCGACTGATAAACGAATTCTCTCTGTAATGCGTTGTGCGGTCAACTGGACAATAGACTACAATCGGATTTGATCTACTAGAGAAGCGGGTAGAGCGAAACGAAACTCGGGCACTTGGGATAAGTTCGCTAATCTCAGAAGAACATTTCCCATGGTAATATCTATAGAACAGTGCGACACAACCCATATTTCGACGGTGTTCAAATGAATCAATAGAATTGGATACCCTACTGTCATTGATGAGCGCCAACGCCCTTCTTTGCACACGGTCCAGTAGCTCCAAAATAGACTTTGAAGCCCCTGCCCATATATGGAAGTTGTATTCCATTTTTGGTCGGATGTAAGTGGTACAGATTTTAAGGAGATCAGAAGGAGTGAAGTAATTTCTACACCGTTTTAGAAAACCAAGATACTTGAATGCTTCTTTCGACACTTGAAAAACATGCTCGTTCCTACGTCCATCACATTGAATTCTCATGCCCAGAACATCAAGAGTATCCGATTCCTCAATCCTATACCACCCATATATACAGATGACATTGTTGATTCCATGGCCCTAAGGGTCAACATACAACATTGAGTCTTCAGCGCATTAAAATCAACCCTATTCGCTTTACCCCACTCGGAGATTGTTAAGAGGTCTTGATTGAGTGTGTCATTCATTGTCCGCCTTTTGCCCCCCAACCTCCAAGGGGCTTGGCCTACAATTAAAGGAAAATAAATGACAAATGCTGCTGTCATCTGCGAAAGAGTATATAGAGTTAAAAGTTTGGCCAAGAAGGACGTTCAGAAAGATAAGGAAAAGAGAAGGAAAAAGAACGGAACCTTGGGGTCCCCCTGAATTAAGCTGAAACTCATTAGATGAGACCCCATCAATAACAACACGTATTGTTCGGTCTCTGAGAAAAGATAAAAATCGGGAGAAGTCATTACCGACCCCAAGTGCAATAAGCTTTGATATCAATGCAACGTGCCATACACGATCGAATGCCTTGGAAATATCCAGAGCAACCACTTTACCTTCGCCAAAATTGCGAATGGATCGACTCCAGCGCTCAGAACGTAGAGCTAACAGGTCTCCCGTGGAACGATTTCTATGGAAGCCATACTGTCGATCATTAAGAATTGAGTTGGCCTCTAGGTAGTTCACAAGGTGGAAATTGATCATGCTCTCCATCACCTTTGAGAGCGCAGAGCAGATTGCAATTGGACGGTAATTTTCAGGGTTATTAGCCGCACCCTTTTTAGGGATTGGCTGGACATTAGCAACCTTCCAGCAAGAGGGAAAGACTCCCGCAATGGACTGGCTAGCGTCGAAGAGCACTGTTTCAGCACCATCCGGTCCCGGAGACTTATTAATGTTGAGATCCGAAAGAACCCTTTTAACTGCACGTGCTCGGAAGAATATTTTACGCATAGTACAAGATACACTTTCGAGTTCGGGCAGTGGTTGATCGCTATCCGGCAAAATCGAATTTTTTGCAAAAAGTTCAGCTAAAAGGTTAGCCTTATCAACCGGGTCAGTGAATATTTTTTCATTCATTATAAGCGTTGGGATAGCGGAACTAGCATTATTCTTTACTCTTTTAACCAATGACGAAAAGCTCTTGCTGCCCCGAGGAGCAGAAAGAACTTTAGCACGAAGACGCTGATCGTGAAGAAACTTTTCGCGCCTTAGTACTTTGGCACATTCATTTCTCGCCTATTTGCGTAGCAGTTCAGTGACGGAATTTTTATTTTCACGCCAAAGTCTGAATGCTTCCTCTCTGGATCTGACTGCATCTCTGCAAGTCTGGTTAAACCAAGATTTTTGATTAGGTTTAGCCGAAATGCGCCTTGATGGAATGAATAATCTCATACCAAGCACTATTATTTTTTCCACCATTATCGCAGCAGCATCAACATTATTATCTAGGAAACAAAGTTTCCAGTTGAAATGCTTGAAGAAATCGTTGAGCTCGGCCCAACGAGCCTTTTCGTAAATGAAAACTGAGCATTTCATAGCTGGTGTTGTTACACTGTGAAGTACAGAGTACGAAAAAGAAGTGGAAATGGTACATTTATCCAAATTACCAAGAGGTGGAAATATTTTCACTTCATACTTGTCAGGGTGTGAAGTTAGAAAAAGGTCGAGAGTATTCTGTCTTTGCCCTTCAATGCACGGAATGTGCGTTTGTTCATTCACTAGTTGCGCTAAGTGGTTATGCGCGGCGAAAAGTTCAACGTAATGGCCTTCGGGAGTTGACTCGAATGGTATGGCCAAGAAGAGTTGTGAATATTAAAATCGCCGGCAACTACGTTTTCTCTATTCGGGCAATTCTCTAGGATTCCAGTTATGGATTCAGAAAGGGCATCGAAGCCATTATAGGTATGCTCCCTTTCTATGTTTGGCCTTCTGTAAAGAAACTCTAAATGTAAAATGTGTGACCTGATTTTGAACTTAACCCAAAGTGAGTTAAATTCTCCATCATTACAGTTATAATGTTGCTGGAACTGGTACACTACATTGTCACGAATGTACATTGCAAGGCCCCTATGGAAAAAAGGGGTTAGAAGGTGGTAACCACGTACAATAAAATCCTGTGGATTAGTATCCTCACCACCTGGGTCTCACCACTTGTACTATGTTAATAAAAATAAAAATAAATTATGGGAGGCAAAATTACCAACAACAGTGACACCTGCATTGAGAAGCATAAAAGCCCTTTGTGTGGTTGAATGTAACGACAAGGTTTGACTGCTGTAGATGGTGTTTTTGCGTTGAACAATGCGGTGATGGTTGATTTTTTTTTCTATTTTTTTTTTTGATGACTGTTGAAGTGATACGTTTGTTTTTGTTTTGACTATTATGTTTTATGCTGTGTTTGTTTACTAATTTAAGAACTTGTAATTGATATTTTTTGTTGTTTTTTATTTTAAGTTGTGAGGTTGAAGAGATGTTTTCTATTTTTTTATTTCGTATATATATAATGAATTCTTTATTGTTCTATATTCTTTTTAGTGATATATGTTTATTAGTTTTGATTTTGTTTTGAAAGGTTTGATTTAATATTTTATTTTTTTCAATTTCCGCTAATTTTGTTTGTTATTGTATTTTAAGTTATTTAACACGGAATAAAATTTAGACGCGATCAACTAACAAAGAATGACGTGTGTACGATTTGAGAGACAAAACACTACTCTACAAACACTAATATAATATATATTTAAATTATACATGGTCCCTCGAACCGGATTGAACCAGTGACGTATAAATAAATTACACATGGTCAATCGAACCGGATTGAACCAGTGACGTATATATTATTTATACATGGCCCTTTGAATCTAAAAAAAAGTTATTCTTTATCAGAGACCGTGGAGAAATATAATTTTTTTTATATTTATATTTTTAGCTAATCAAGCGTCAATCTCGGCTAAAACAGAGATTGTAATTGGAAAAATTATTTGGAAAGCGTCAATCTCGGCTGAAACAGAGATTGTGTATCTAAAATAAATAAAACACCTACAATGGAGAAGAAATCGAAGAGAGTGCACGCAGCTTTTTTGCCTAAGTAGAAGGTGGAGATATTTGGGCAGCATCTCTCAAATCAATGGAAGAGCAGTTAGTTAATAATGAGCTGGAATTTAAGAGCAAGGACTTTATACTTTGGCTGCTTGGAATTAGAACTGAAGACTACTTCCAAAAGGAATACTTTATAAAGGTGTGAAGAGTTATGGAGAAATAAAAAACCCATACCGGAAAAATCCAAGATTTGCTAATATTGGTCATCTTCTGCAAACTGATCTGAATGCTCAAAAAAAAAAAAATCTAAGAGCTGTTACTGGTGAAAATATTTCATTAGTTTATCATAACGTTCGTAGTCTAAGAACCAAACTTTCAGCTTTATATATTGAAAGTTTCAACATAAGTCATCACATCAACATATATACCGAAAAATTGGCTTAACCATAACTTTTCAAATACTGTAATATTTTGCAATAAATACAATATTTTTAGACGATAGTGGTGGAGTTCCTTTTGCTGTCTCTAGTATCTTATCATCTGAGGTTTTAGTAATTTTTTCCAGTTTCAACATCGAATTCATTGCGGTTTTAATTAAATACAATCATAAAAAATATTTGCTACTTGCAGTCTTTATATTATAAACATGAAGAAGCTGTTAAATTTGAAAATTTCAATTTGCCTTCAATTTCGTGGAAGTTCTTACATACCTGAAGAAAAATACTTTGTTCCGACTAAATCAAATGATAAATGTGAGGAGCCTTTTAATATTTTACTTAATTTACACCATTTTCAATTAAATGGATATAGGTGTGCCAATAGGCTGTCCGCCTCGTTTGAGGAATTGATTCCTTAGCAGAATGTATAATGATTTTTTTCAAATGCGCGGCTTCTTTATTAATATTTGTGTCAGGTTGTCTAAATGATTCATTGGTTAAACATTTTATTTGTAAAATTCTCAATTCGCCTTGTCTATTTTCAGTCGATATTTTAGTGCTTGATTTCTAACATAATTATTACAAAATAACGATATAATTATAGGATAATGGTCTCTTCCCCATAAATCAGGTTCGAGTGACCAATTTGAGTGACGACTAAATTCCGGTGAACAGAACGATAAATCAATGTGGGTTAAAGTGTGGTGGAAACTGAAATTTGAGTTGTTGATAAATTTGGCGACATGTTGCCTGTTTTATTATTTTTACTAGAACCCTAAGTTTGATGCCAGCTATTAAAATCTCCAGTCACCATTTGGGAGTTACATAAAACATTTGGGAGTTACATAAAACATTTTGATAGGAATATTATTCATATTAGTTATATGGGATTCTTGAATCGAAGTAAGTTTAGTATTGTGTTTTTAATAAGAATTAGCAAATCATTGTATTTATTTATATAACCTCTAATATTCCATTGTATGATATTCAAGGATGACATAATTGTATACATATTTACAAAAAAAAAAATTTTAATTTGTTGAGGTTGTGAATTACAAATAAAGATTTTTTTTATCTATATACACCCTACAGCATGAGTGAGATCACCTAGGTGATCGAAACTCAAGAAAGTACCCTTCTAAAGAAGCCAAACTACACATCGATGAATGATGTAAATATGTAGTCTAAAGAATATTTGTACAAGCCCGTAGCCAATCGAATATTGAGTGATATCACCCACACTGTAGGGTGTCAAAATATGAACTTATATTTTACTCTTCATTATCCATCGATTTGGGTGTCTTGTTGTCATCTCGATTTGCTTTAGTTTTGAATTGTTTTTGATTGTTTTGGGTCCTTTTACTTTTCCGTTTCATTGCTTGTTTTATTTTATTTGACGTATTTCTAGGAAGTATATTTATTGTTTTTGTTTTTGTAGAAGGTTGATTGATTTTTATATTGGAACACTCATGTGTTTCAATGTCATTGTAGTTAAATAATTCTCTTATAGTTTTTGGAGCATCAGTGTTGTTGTTTGTTATAGGGATTTGTTTGCTTGCAGAAGGAACAGTTACGTTTGAACTAGATGATTGACTGTTTTGTTGACGTTGTTTATATGTTTCTATTGCTTTTTTCTCTCCACTTTTTATAAAGAGGCAATTGTTTGTATTTCGTTTTCTCTTAAGAACACTGGACAGGTTTTGTATAAGGAGTCATGTTTTTTGTTTTCAATGTTGTTGTAGATGAAGTCTCACAGTGATATTCAAGAGCACAGTGTGTGCAAATTCTCTTGCTAATACACGTTTTTGTTGGGTATCCAATTCGAAGGCAGTTTCTACATCTTAGAGTGAGGGAAAAGCAAGGGCGAGTTGTCACTCTTTCATAGCCTATATTTAAATATTCTGGTAAGACAAGCGTTGCTATTGTAATTATAATGAGTCCAGTTTCCTTAATTTCATTATTGATTTTTTTAATTTTTCTGATCTCTGTAACATTTTGGCATTTTAACTCTTGTAGAATGTCGTTTTCATCTATTTCACTAAGATCATTCGAGTAAATAACACCTTTTGAATAGTTGAATAGATTTTGCCTTTTCTTATAAAATGTATTTAGAAAGTACATAGTTTTATTTAGCAAATTTTATAAAGAACATTATTAAAAAAAAAGAAAGTTTCTGACTCTAGTTTGGTTACACTCTCTTTAATTGCATTAATTGTAGTTGTTTCTAATAATGTTACTCTGTTACTTATTGCATGTAAATCACTTTGTATTAAATTAAGTCTCTTGTCAATTTCACTTAAAAGTTCTTCTTTGTATTCTTTAAATTTATTTTGTATCATATCTTGTATTTGCTCTGTTAGTTTATCAAACCGTCTATCCATCATAGTAATGATCTTAAGAGGTGACTCTGTATTTGTTAGACGAGGTGTTTTACCTATAAGAGAGCTTTGCAATACTTCTCTTAGATGTTTTTGTGCGGGAGTATTTTTAGGTGGTGTTGTTGTTTCTGTTGTGTTTTCGTTTAACTCTTGCATATTGTTTATTTCTTCGATTGTATTATCGTTGGATTTGTTATTTAGTTTTTTGTTTAAAAGTTTTCTCCGTGGTCTATACATTAGTTTTGTTGTTGTTTTTTATTTTAAATATCGATGCACTTTTTTGTTGCGTTTTCTTTTGTTATTTAAGCTATTGCTTGGTAGTTTTTATTTATAATTTCTGAAGAGTGGTTTAGAGTATATTTTGTTTTGATTTTTTATAGTGTTGTTTTTCTTATTTTTCGTTTCGCTCTTTATTATTTGTTTGGTTTTATTTATTTGGCGTTTATTTATGTTTATGCCGATTTTCAAAAATTTTACTTTAAAACAAAAAAAAGTTTTTTATTGTTTGAAGCTTTCTTCTTTTAATTATTTTTATTTTTTAAATATAGTTTAATACGGAGAATTTAATTCAAAAGATTTTGGTGTATATTTAGTATATTTTTAAACACAATTTTTATTTTAAATATGCAATAAACCAGAGCTCATTTAAAACACGACCGACTCTCTCGCTGTTTAAGAAAATTTTTTGTTATTTATTCATAAAAAATTTTTTAAAAGAACTTTCTTGTCCTCGTTGGAATACTAAGAAATTGTCTCGTGTTAAGAAAAAAAAAATTAAATAAATATTACAAAGAGAAAAGTGGATATAACATTGAATAATAAATTTTGTTTCAACTATTTGAACAAAACTAAAAATAATTTTAATATCAATTTTATTTTAATCAGGGATCGAGAGCGATTAACGATGCTGTGTTACAATCACACAGACATATTCACTTAAGCTATCGAGGTAATGAAAGACATCGTGATGGTATTGCGCATTCACAGAGAAGAGCTGATTTTATATATAGAATGGAAGAACACACCCGTAATTCCGTTGGTTCTCTTCCGATAAGGTATGTGTTAGCTATTTTATGATGTTATTATCAGTCTGGTTTCCACATATTATTGCTATGGAAAATTCAGCTGTACGGTTTTATGATACTTAATTTAAATACAATGGGTTTCAAAGCTGTAGGAAATCCCAAATGTGATGTTTATCTTATTTCTAAGTAATTTAGACAATATCTATGTAATATGTAAGTAATTAGCATGCTCCTGGTGCGCATCAAACCCTGATAACACTTATGTTATCAGGTAGCCTAGCTTAGTATTCAGATGTATATATTAAGTACTTAAGCTTGTAATTTTGTAAATAAAATCAGCTCTTCTTAAGCCCTTAACCAAATGTGTCGTCTTTGCTTTAAACAGTGGTGACCCCAAGTAACAATACGCGACTTTCTGCATATTTATTTTCACCAGTGGTAAGGAACGAGAAAAAAAATTTTTTTTTTTAAATATTTTAAAATATAAAAGTGATATATAATAAAAAAAAATATATATATATACAGAAAGATATATATGGTAGTGTTTTTAAATTTTTAAATCTGTGATTCAAAAAAAAAAAAAAAAAATTAAAAATATATATATTGATATATCTAAAAATATACATAATAAATTGAAAAGTGATCAAGGTAAGTTGTTTTTGGTTTTACTTATATTGAATTATAAATATATACATACATATATATTTTCTACAGCATTTTTTTTTTTTTTTGAAAAAGGTTTTATTTCTGTATTTTTTTTTTGCTTGTTTCTTGTTTTGTTTTTTCGTTCCAATACGGATCCCATCAAAATTATTAAGGAACAGGACAGATTAGGCAACGACATCATTTCAGTATATAACTCCTTGAGTTCGGTTGCCCAGGGTAATCTCCCTGGTCAGGAATTTAGAAATAAGGTAAAAAATCTGAGGGCTACTTTCAGCGAATTAGTTAGTAAATTCGATGCTAATGATAGAGAACTCTTACCTCCTTCGTCGACATTAGAAAGAAATGCGTATTTCAAGAATAATTTAGTAGCCGAAGTTAGAAAGACTGTGTATAATTTCAACAGTTTATTTACGCAACTGAAAAACAAGTTTGCGCAGGAGGACAAATTGCTAGCTTCGGCAAACGCGAATTTGCCAGAAACAGTAACGGCTCCATGTGTAGACAACCGAGACATATTTCAGGGAATCTTTGCTCCTCCAAAGGTCGAATTAGTTCAAAATCGTGGTGTGATTCGTCAGTTCCAATATTGTTTGGATGATTTGGAAGCGAAGATAGAAAAGTGTAGAAGTAAGGAAGTCTCGGTGGAGACAGTAATGGAGAAATTTAGGCTAACTGAAGGTGTGTTTATTCAGTACATGGGTCAAATCGCGGATGATGAATTGACAGAAATATTTTATAATTTAAGGGATGCCTACCAAAGTATTCCTGGCATAGAACCCAGTCTGAAATTCTTCCATTTAGGTTACCTACAATTGATATACCTATATTTAGTGGACGGTTTACAGAATGGGGCACCTTCAGTGAATTATTTAAGCAACTAATAATTAATCGACCAATTTCAAATACACAAAAGATGTGTATGTTAAAATCAAAATTAACTGGGGAAGCAGCCGGCAAAATTTCTAAATTACCGTCAAAAGACGAAAATTTTGAAGCGGCATGGAATATTCTGGAGGAATATAATTCAAATAAAAGAGCAATAACATCTCTGTATTTTAAAAGTATTTTATATGTTCCTGCGGTTAATTTTAATGCAAGAAACCTTTGAAAATTTTTGGAAATAGTGAATGAAAGTTTACAAGCTTTAACGGCAATAAAAAATTGATCCAGAGGAAATGCAGCAAGCATTTCTCTGCTTTATGCTTCAACGCAAATTGGATAATTATTTAAAAATCCAATTTTAGCAAGATTTATGTGATAGCTTCCAAAACTCGATAGTCTCGTCGGTTTTCTGAAGAAAATGCACTTTTCTCTAGAGGCAAGCCAAGAATTCACAACGGTGGATAAAAAACTGGTAAATCCAATGGGAATTGCTTTGAAGTCTTGTAAGGCGGGCCAGAATGTGGTAAATCCTCCCAGATATGGAGCGTAGTATGCTCAGGGGTAGGCCAATAGGTAAATCCCTCAAAAAATACATATTTATTAAAATGTCCACTGAAATGTGCAGTTGGACACATATTATATAGATGCTCCAAATTTAGAGACCTTTCCATTAATGAAAGATGGGAAAAGGTAAAGGAGTATAAAGTGTGTTGCAAATATTTGAATGTTGGGCATTTTCAGAAAACATGTTCAAGTAGTATAAGCTGCAGGACATGTAACTCTGACCATCATTCTCTTCTTCATAGGAAAAAAATAACTCAAAAAACTGTTTTAGTAAACAGTAACGAAGAGGATGAGGTAATGCTATCTACGGCAATGGTAGAAGTGAAAACTGCTGATGGCCAATGGGTAAATTGCAGAGTTTTATTAGATGGCGGATCACAGGTAAATATAAATTTCCAAAGAACTTAGAAATAAATTGGGACTAAAAGGTTTAAGGAAAAACAAAGAGTCTGAGGAATTAAAAATGAAAAAGTCATCTGCCGAGGAAGAGATAGGCATAAATATTGGGTCAAAAGTAACGAATTATAATACCTTCCTAAATGCAGTGGTAATGGACAAGTTCGTGTCTAATGTACCAGGGATGAAAATTATGGCGGGTAACTTTCCGGTAGCTATCAAATTAGCTGACCCTACGTGTCATATTTCGGATGGAATAGATCTTTTTTTGTCAAATCAATATTTGATCTCATAGATGATGGAACAAAGACAAAATTACAGAATACAAAATTAGGCTCGCTTGCGTATTGCAAAAATAGACAAAAATAGATGGATCCAAACCAGAACCACATATAGTGGCAATAGTGCACGAGTCATGTGAGCAAATTTTGGAAAAAATTTTGAAGATTGAGGAAATTCCATAGATAAATATATTTACAGTGTTAGAAAATGAGTGTGAAAGACATTATGAGAAGAATATAAAATTGCTAGTAGTGGGCAAATTTCAAATGGCGTTACCTTTTAGGAGTGCACCAAGTGTGCTAGGGAATTCTAGCTTAGTGGCTAAAAGGAGATTCTTCGCTATGGAAAGAAAATTAGAATATAACGATTTTTTTAAACAATATTTGGAAATAGGTCATATGAAGCTTATAATCAACAATACATTTTTTAGTAGTGGGTATCATTTGCCACATCACTGCATTATTAGGCCGGAGAGAACGTCAACAAAACTATGAGTAGTGTTTGATGCATCTTGCAAGACTACTTAAAACATTTCACTGAATGACATCCTACATACAGGCCCAAGAATTCAGGAAGACCTATTTAATATTATATTGCGTTTTAGAAAACATCGGTATGTACTTTCGGCAGATATTTCTTTTGAAGTAAGAACTTTTATATTTTATTGTTATTCATTTGGTTACTGAAAATATCTGTGATTATATATTCATCTTGATGATCTGCAATGAATGAAACAGCATTTTGGGATGAAAAACTTTCAAACTAGCTGTTTTCGATATGAATACCATGTTTTATATATAATTCAGTCGTTATTAAATGCCTGGCAGCCTCAATAACTCTAGCTGGCCTAATAGTTTCCATCATATAATCATGTTGATACTCGAGGCGACGCCGTAAATGAAGAAGAGCCGTTACTGTTTCATTGACTGAAATAGGAACATTAACAACAGCCCCTCTTATTGCACTTTGCCTTTCGAATCGAAGTGCAACTATTATCATGAAAGGAAGTCTTGCTGTAATGAGCCGTTCTTCAATAGACGTTAAATCGTTTAGACACAGAGGTATTTCTGGGAATTCAATCAAGCCCATTAGTGAGACGCATATTTGGCTTTTGTTTATTTTTTATAGGTCTGCTGCATGTTTTACAAAAATTGTAGTTATTATTCGCTGACGGAAATTTTTCAGAAAGACAAAAAATCTCATTAATAAAATCGACACTTACATTATTCAGTCTCTCCCTGTTCATTAGTTCTACCTGGTGTGGAAACCATAATCCTCCGCAACATGTAAAAATTGTTGTCGGTCCTTGTTTTATGGTTTCATTGTACCTGTTGAACCTTAATGTATTCCAATTTGTTGTCATCATGTATCTGGTTTCCACTAAATCTTCTTCAGAAAAGGCTTCTCTGATGGCTCTATTCCTGTCTGCCTGTCGACTATTTTCTCTGGCTCTATTTTCGATATCATGTCTATGAATGCGCACTCTAAGATTTCTATTTTGCTGCTGCTCTAATATTCTATATTGCATGTTTTGTCTTCGAATAGAACGGCGCAAATTATTTTGACCTTGTTCTGGTCCGCTTACATGTGGATCAGATCGTCTGTTTTGATGTTCTTCTGTGTTTTGTATCTGCTCTTGTTCTCGATATTCTGGATCCTCGCATCTATTTTGGTATGCGATAGTATTGCGGGTCTGTTCTTGAAGTCTATATGCTGGATCATCACGCCTACGTTAATGCTCGACAGTATTGCGGTTCTGTTCTTGTAGCCTATATGCTGGATCATCACGCCTATGTTGATCCTCGACAGTATTGTGGGTCTGTTCTTGTAGCCTATATGCTGGATCATCGCGCCTATGTTCATGTGCGACAGTATTACGGGCCTGTTCTTCCAATCTATATTTGGGCTTGCCCGAATATAATTTCTTACTTGCTTTATTTTTAGTTCTTTGGGTGTAAAAGTAAAAAATTTTGTTACTGTTTTTTCTAAGTAGGCTTTTACCCTGTGAAAATTTTGGATTGAGTTCAAAAGTAAACATTTTTTGTTTCGATATTCTTCAGTATCAAATTCATTAATCTTTAAACCGGTTTTAATAAATTCTATTAGTTGTTTTTTTATCTATAGCGATAATGTTTATTGGGGATACTTTTTTGCTTTTGCATTTTTCTATATTAACGACTGTATTATCAGTAATTACTCTTGATGTGTTATAGTTTTCACTTGCTGAATGAGAGTTTTGTAAATGCTTTTTATCACTAACATGTTTCTCATATTTTTTTTTAACAAATCTTGATCACATTGATCATCTAATTCGCAGTCAAGCACTGAGTAATAATTACTCGTTTTGAAATGTTTTGCAGCGTTGTTGGTATTCATATTAGGTCTGTTCCTCCAGAACAATATCTTTTAAAAGTCTAGCAAAACTCAAGCATTGAGTAATTTCATATTTACGCTCTTCGCTCTCATTTTCTATTTTTCTGGTGGAACGACTGGAAGCAAAAACCATGATTCATAATTAATTCTTCTTCTGAATCACTGCTTGATTCCAATAAATTTTTATATAAAACTAATTTTTCCATTTTATTTATTTTTACCAAAATTTTATTCTTTTTGACAAAAACAAAAAACCAAAACAACGAATGAAAACAACTGCTTCTGTCACTTTTCGTAAATGGTTGAAACTTACTCACACAAATTTGTTCTAGCTAAGTTCAAGCTGTTCAAGCATGGTGAATTGTGGTGAGAAACTGCAAATGTCTCTCTCTTTAGATTGACGTTTATCTGGTGGAACGCACTCGAATAATGTTCAATATACTTGAACATGCTTCAACATCGTGGGGGAACAGAACTATTATGATTTTTTCTTCTTCTTTCGTTAACACTGTTGACATTATTGTTGTTAAAATTTACATTGTCTTTAGATTTTGTATTATCATTTTTGTTGTTGTATGAGTTTAGAGCATTGTGCTCACTCATTACAGCTTGTTTGTCCTTTACTTTATGTTATTTATTATTTTTTTCTGTTATAAGCAACAAACTAAAGAAAAATATTTGTAAAAATGTAATTTTTAGTAAAATTCAAAATAAATGCACTGTTCTCCGCATTGCTTCTATTGCACATCACGTTCACGATCGAACTGCTCATTTCTCGTCTGGAGTTATGTGCCGCAGATTTAGCCGCTCAACTTGCTCACAGAATCAAAACCGAGCACCAGATCAAAAATCAACCCTTGTTTTTATGGACTGATTCCGAAATAGTGCTATCTTGGATAAATGCACAATCCTCTCTGTACCATAGATACATACGTTCGTAGCAAAAAAGCAGCAAATAAAGGCGATAAATAAGCTGGATGAAGGAATGGGTAAATTAAAAAAAAAGTTATGTTATAAATGGGTCTAATGTGATTGAGACTAAATTTTATTAAATTATTTATTATTTATTATTATATTTTTATTATTATATATTACTTAACTTATTATTACAAATAAATAAAAAATTTTTTTTTAACATTTCTATAGAAAAAAATGATATTTTTTCCTGAGTTTAACATATTGCGGGTGTTACAGTATCGAAGGTATGAAATTTTAGTTAGGTATGTTACATACCGTCGGAATAGCTAATTTGTATAGTTTCTCAGCATATGCTTTATTTTTAAGGTTTAAGAAACACTTACACACTAATAGGAAAAAAATTCAAATTAGTGAACAACCGTTGTCCGGAGTTACAAAACATTTTTTTATAGATATCCCACTCGCATCTCACTAAGCGACCAAAAAGCTCTTAAAGCAAAAACCTATCATTTTAAGCAAAAAAAGGGCGTTTTTAAAAAGTCGAAAAAATTTTTAATTTTGAAACAAGAAGTCAAAAAAAAATTTTTTTATTTTTTAAATTTTTGTTATCTCGGAATATTGAAAAAATAGCTATCTAAACTATTTGGTACAAATTTTACATGGATGAGAAAAAACACCTATTTGGCCAAAATGTCAAATTTTGACCCCTCTAACTCAAAGAGTTCTTGACCGACGTCAAAAGTTCACCGACGATCTTTGCCTATTGTCAGGGTTGCATTATGATGTACTTTTTCTATCTTCTCCTTAATTTGTATTCATTCAGGTTGCCACTGAATGCCACCTTAATCCTCTCTGAGGTTTACATGACACAACTCCCGATCAAGAACTTAAAAAGTTATGCATACCTTTGATAAAATCGTGTCTTAAAATATCGAGGTAATGTTGCTTTGTCGTTGAATATATTATGTCACCAACGCCCTTAAATAGGCTCTGTTTTCAAATTTCGTTAGTGGTCTTTTTTTGTTTCAGTTCGGTTTACTGAACTAGATCTTTCTTCTAGTTCGATAGATTTTTAGTGCGATAAGAGCTGTGTCAGCTGGGCACATTTATGTTGATGATCATAATAAACACAGTTATAATATATTTTTTGCACCGTTTTAGAAAACCAAGACACTTGAATGCTTCTTTCTATACTTGAAAAACATGCTCGTTTCAACGAGCATCGCCAATGAATACTCATGCCTAGAACATCAAGAGTATCCAACCTATACCATCCATACATACAAGGCCCTATTGGTCAACATTAAAATCAACCTTATTCGCTTTGCGTCACTTGGAGATTGTTAATAGATGTTGATTGAATGTGTCATTCATTGTGCGCTTTTTTTTTTTTGTTAACCAACACTCAGGGGATGCCCCCTACAAATGCAATGCATTGTGTTGATTTCAGTAAAATAAGTTATGGGAAAGAGGAGAGAGGGAATAGTGTTTGTGGATATTTGACTTAAATTTTATTAGATTATAACTGCCAGGAAAGACCTCTGCGGGGAGTTTATTCCACATACGGCTACTTCGACTGATAAACGAATTCTCTCTGTAATGCGTTGTGCGGTCAACTGGACAATAGACTACAAACGGATGTGATCTACTAGAGAAGCGGGTAGAGCGAACCGAAACTCGGGCACTTGGAATAAGTTCGCTAATCTCAGAAGAACATTTCCCATGGTAATATTTATAGAACAGTGCTACACAACCCACATTCCGACTGTGTTCCAATGAATCAATAGAATTGGATACCCTACTGTCATTGATGAGCGCCAACGCCCCCCTTTGCACACGGTCCAGTAGCTCCAAAATAGACCTTGAAGCCCCTGCCCATATATGGGAGTTGTATTCCATTTTCGGTCGGATGTAAGTGGTATAGATTTTAAGGAGATCAGAAGGAGTGAAGTAATTTCTACACCGTTTTAGAAAACCAAAACACTTAAATGCTTCTTTCGACACTTGAAAAACATGATCGTTCCATCGAACATCACATTGAATTCTCATGCCCAGAACATCAAGAGTATCCGATTCCTCAATCTTATACCACCCATATATACAGATGACACTGTTGATTCCATGGCCCTATGGGTCCACATACAACATTGAGTCTTCAGCGCATTAAAATCAGGTCTTGATTGAGTGTGTCATTCATTGTCCGCCTTTTGCCCCCCAACCTCCAAGAGGCTTGGCCTACAATTAAAGGAAAATGAATGACAAATGCTGCTGTCATCTGCGAAAGAGTATATAGAGTTGAAAGTTTGGCCAGGAAGGTCGTTCAGAGAGATAAGGAAATGAGAAGGAGAAAGAACGGAACCTTGGGGTACCCCTGAATTAAGCTGAAACTCATTAGATGAGACCCCATGAATAACAACGCGTATTGTTCGGTCTCTGAGAAAACTCGATATAAAACGAGAGAAGTCATTACCGACCCCAAATGCAATAAGCTTTGATATCAATGCACCGTGCCATACACGATCGAATGCCTTGGAAATATCCAGAGCAACCACTTTACTTTCACCAAAATTGCGAATGGATCGACTCCAGGGCTCAGAAAGTAGAGCTAACAGGTCTCCCGTGGAAAGATTTCTACCGAAGCCATACTGTCGATCATTAAGAAGTGAATTGGCCTCTAGGTAGTTCACACGATGGAAATTGATCATGCTCTCCATCACCTTTGAGAGCGCAGAGCAGATTGCAATTGGACGGTAATTTTCAGGGTTATTAGCCGCACCCTTTTTAGGGATTGGTTGAATATTAACAACTTTCCAGCAAGAGGGAAAGACCCCTGCACGGTACGAAAGGCTGAAAAGGTTGGCCAATGGACTGGCTAGCGTCGAAGAGCACTGTTTCAGCAGCAGTGCTGGTATACCATCCGGTCCTGAAGACTTATTAATGTTGAGATCTGAAAGAACCCTTTTAACTGCACGTGTTCGGAAGAATATTTTAGGCATAGTACAAAATACCCTTTCGAGTTCGGGCAGTGGTTGATCCGGCAAAAATGAATTTTTTGCAAAAAGTTCAACCGGGTCAGTGAATATTTGGTCATTCATTACAAGAGTTGGGATAGCAGAACTAGCATTATTCTTTACTCTTTTAACAAATGACCAAAAGCTCTTGCTGCCCCGAGGAGCAGAAAGAACTTTAACACGAAGACGCTGATCGTGAAGAAACTTTTCGCGCCTTGGTACTTTGGCACATTCATTTCTCACCTGTTTACGTAGCAGTTCAGTGACGGAATTTTTATTTTCACGAAAAAGTCTGAATGCTTCCTCTCTGGATCTGACTGCATCTCTGCAAGTCTGGTTAAACCAAGATTTTTGATTAGGTTTAGCCGAAATGCGCTTTGATGGAATGAATAATCTCATACGAAGCACTATTATTTTTTCCACCATTATCGCAGCAGCATCAACATTATTATCTAGGAAACAAAATTTCCAGTTGAAATGCTTGAAGAAATCGTTGAGCTCGGCCCAACGAGCCTTTTCGTAAATGAAAACTTAGCGTTTCATAGCTGGTGTTGAAACACTGTGAAATACAGAGTACGAAAGAGATGCGGAAATGGTACAGTGATCCGAATTACCAAGAGGTGCAAGTATTTTCACTTCATACTTGTCAGGGTGTGAAGTTAGAAAAAGGTCGAGAGTATTCTCTCTTTGCCTTTCAATGCACGGAATGTGCGTTGGTCCATTCGCTAGTTGCGCTAGGTGGTTATGCTCGGCGAAAAGCTCAACGTAACGGCCCTCGCGAGTTGTTTGACTCGAATGGTGAAGCCAAGAAGAGTTGTGAATATTAAAATCGCCTGCAACTACGATTTCGCTATTCGGGCAACTCTCTAGGATTCTAGTTATGGATTCAGAAAGGGCATCGAAGCCATTATAGGTATGCTCCCTTTCTATGTTTGGGCTTCTGTAAAGAAACCCGAAATGTAAAATGTGTGACCTGATTTTGAACTTAACCCAAAGTGAGTTAAATTCTGCATCATTACAGTTAAAATGTTGCTGGAACTGGTTCACAACATTGTCACGAATGTACATTGCGAGGCCCCTATGGAAAGAAAAAAGGGATATAAGGTGATAACCAGGTACATGAAAATCCTGTGGATCAGCATCCTCACTCACCTGGGTATCACATAAGGCGAAAACATCCGGCCGATGGAAGCGAGTGTGGGCATATACATAGAAAAAATTCGTCCTCAGTCCACGTATGTTACAGAAGTCTATTCTGAATTTACCTGACATTACAAAATTAATCAAAATCTAAGTCAATATTTCAAAAAAAAAAAACAATAGTACAAGCAACGAGTAATCGTTTTGCTGTTTTGCCTGCATCACTAACATAACCAACAGCAAAACGAACACATCACCACTTGTACTATGTTAATAAAAATAAAAATAAATTATGGGAGGCAAAATTACCAACAACAATGACACTTGCATTGAGAAGCATAAAAGCCCTTTATGTGGTTGAATGTAACGACAAGGCTTGACTGCTGTACATGGTGTTTTTGCATTGAAAAATGCGGTGATGGTTGATTTTTTTTTTCTATTTTTTTATGCTGTGTTTGTTTACTAATTTAAGAACTTGTAATTGATATTTTTTGTTATTTTTTATTTTAAGTTGTGAGGTTGAAGAGATGATTTCTATTTTTTTTATTTCGTATATAATGAATTCTTTGTTGTTCTATATTCTTTTTTGCGATATATGTTTATTAGTTTTGATTTTGTTTTGAAAGGTTTGATTTAATATATTTTTTTTTTCTATTTCCACTAATTTTGTTTGTTATTGTATTTTAAGTTATTTAACACGGAGAAGGCACGGACATAAAATTTACACGCGATCAACTAACAAAGAAAGATGTGCAAGAGGCTTGGCCTACAATGCAGGAAATGAATGACAAATGTTGCCGTCATCTGCGAAAGAGTATACAGAATTGAAAGTATGGCTAAGAAGGTCGTTCAGAAAGATAAGTAACTTTTACTTGTGCTGTCGCCAACAGTGTTGTTGTTGTTTTTTCTTTTGTTATCATTGAATTTGCTGTGTTAGGTTTTGTGTCCTGGTTTTTCACTTCATTTATGTGGAGCAGCTTATGGTGTCCTTTTTCGCAGTAACGGCATTTTGTATTGTTTTGACACTTGTCGTCAAATTTGTGATTAATACGTGTAACGCATAATTTCTTTTAAAACGCAATTCTTCGGCATTCAGCTATTGGTAAACTACTTGCAAACACTCGTTGAATGGCCATTTATTTTGCATTACAAACAGGCATGCTGTGTTGAATAAAAGGCATTTGATACTCTGTAATTTTCACTAAATTTTTTCTGGAACTCATTCGCTTGTCTCTTCGTAACTACTTCCAAGGCCTGTACTTGTTATTCCAGAAACCCTAAAACGTCGTATAGACTTTGAATTTCCTTTGTCCTCTTCACATTTTGTTCGTAAAACCGAATACCATCATTGTCAAGTTTTCTTATTATAATGCGAGCAATAAGCGTTTCAGTATCCGTTATCTGTAGATTCATTCCTTTTAGTGCATAAATACAAATATTTGTAGTATCCAACAATTGCTTTACACTTGAAGATGACTTGATGTTGATCCAATAGTTTGTTAACCTGGTTTGAAGATAACAGCCTACAATTTTCGTATCTTTGCTTGAGAATTTCAGAGGCTGCATGGTAGTTCACCTCTGTTCCTTTTAAGTGTTGAACTAGTTTTCTTGCTTCACCTTTGAGTGCTGTCATCAATCGATAAATTTTCTCCACATCGGAGATATGCTTGCAGTAATACACCAGCTTCTAAACATATAGTGAAATGAAGCCCAGTCATTGATGTCTGCATAAAATTGAGGTATTTCTATTTTGTTTAGGTTTATACCACTTTCAGTATTATCTATTGGTACTTGTATTTCGTCTTTTTAAATATCTTTTTCGCCTATTGCAAGCATTTCGAGAGCATTATAATACTCTTCTTCTATTCCCTCCACTAGGATTCGTAACTCTTTAGTCTTATAACTTCTTAATTTCTCGTAAATGTCTTCCAATATTGCAAAACGTTTACTTATTAGCTGAGTTTTTAATTTTAAGTGTTCCTTTGATGCATTGGATAGTACTGTAGGTACTCCTCCTGCAGATCTTTTGCTTCTTTTTGAACACTATTAATGTCTGTTCTTTTTGTTTCATCTACTCTTGATATTGTTGTTTGGTGAGATGATGTTGTCGGTTGGAGGCTCGGTTGTTTTGATGGCTGTTCTTGCTGATATACAACTTCCTTTTATCTGCTCAGATCTTCTATCAACTCTATACATTCTGCTATAATTTCCTCTCGTGAATCAAAATACTTATTTTCGAAGTAATCTTCCGTCGTTACATCATATTTTAATAACATCGTATTGTTTGTTTTAAATTCAACTTGAATTTGTTCAAGGCATTTTTCTATTTCCGAAATCCTAGCAAGACGAACTGGTTTCAAGCTTAATTTGTTCGAATCGAAACTATTTCATCACCCAATTCCTTCTGGCGTTCAAACAATTTCGCTCTATTTGCCATCTTTTAACTTTTTTTTATTTTATTTAATATTTTATTTTTCATCACAATCTCTGTTTAACACAATATCTGTTTAAGCCGAGATTGACGCTTGTTTTTAAGAAAACTGATTTTAAGCACAGTATCTTTTAAAACCACCTTTTTTTTATTTATTTTTTATTTTTAGTCCCATTGATTTTGTTTCCTCGAAGGACCATAAATAAATTTAAACTGATTTTCCTTCAAATTAAACTTATAATATTTAAAAATGTTTAGTAATAATTGTACACTTTATTCGGATGCTTGTAAGACACTCGTTAATGTACAATTATTTTTAGAGCTAAACTCAAATAAATAACTATGAATGATGAATGTTTGTAAGACACTCATTTTATTTTATAATATCAAACCTTTTCTACTATGCACAAAAATCTTAAAACTAATCTAGACTACCTTAACGGACACAGAATATATTTGCCAGATGTCTTATTTAATTACTTATATTTTATTAAGGACCCAAACCAAAGATGAAATATAACGATTTATGATTACTATTTATATTAAATTTTTTGGTTTTTTCAACAGAAAAAACCAAAAGAATTAAAGAAGATTAAGGATGCATTTGAATTATTTGAAGCAGTACGAAATTCTATTTTATCAACGTGTTAATTTTTGAACAGTCAACCAGTATTCGTCTGCTGAACCCACACGACTAACTTTTTGCTCTACTTTACTGTACTAGGCAGCAGCTTCAACATCAAGTTGCTTCTGCTATTTGTAAAGGCTGACGTTTTAGGAGGATTTTATGATATCTTATTTTTTTGTTTTTAAGTTATTTTTACAAATTTGAACTGTGAGAAGGTTTTTCTACTATCGAAAAAACAAAATTGTATGGAATAATAACGCATTTAAGATTTCACACGCTTTCGAGTTGAGTTGTTCTAAGGTACTTTTATTTATATGTCATGTTTTTGTATAGAGAGACAACTCGGTTGATTGAGTCTATTAAAATTAAAATCCCAAGAGCTAAATAAAAATATCTTAAAGCTAATCTAGAACTTATAATCACCCTTCGTTTACACACAAGCAACCCCATTTAGTGATATTTTGAACTTTCCATATGTGTTGTATTATCTTGGAAAACCGTACAATAAAACTATCCTAAGGTAATGCATATGTATGTTATCCTAAACAATTGGGGATTTCTTATCTTTAAGAATACATAATAAACAGTATTCTTAGAAATATACATTCAAAACCATAATCCTATCTGAACACAGTGTTCAGTTACTACAAGGGTATTAACCCTAGCATCCAAGAAGATGTATTACGATCAGAAAATAATGAAAATGAGTTGGAAGAGAGGGAAAATTTGGACGGATATATTTCCAACAGATTAAAAAAATGAAGCCCCTAATGTTGGGGCTAACCCTCTGGAGGACTCGACCTACTCATCGGTTAACCACCTAAATGAAGGTGGGCTAAGTAAGCCATCAAATTCATTAATGAAAACGCCGAAATCGTATAAGTAGCGAAAAATTGTTGCTCACAAGCGGATACTTGCAAAAAATTTGTTAGAAGCAAACGAAATTGAAGCTAATGATGAAGTGAAAGAACTTTTTTTAAATGTAGAATGTACTTTAGAATAAGGTTACTAAATGCAAAAATTGCTCAAAATATCAATATACAAAAACGGAAATTAAATAAAATAACAACGTAATATAAAAACATTTAGTAATCTGATTCTAAAGTATGACCTTTAAAAATTTGTTCAAATATTGTTAGATCAGTTTTATATAGTGATTATAAAATATATAAGTTTACCTAGGATTCAATGTACAACGTAAAAGGCGCAAAAGATTTTAAAAATGAAATTAATAACACATGTATACATGAAAACGAAACTTTAATATCGTTTGATGTTATAACCCTTTTCCTGAGTATTCCGGTAAATTATGCACTGAAGACGATTTAAAATACTGGAAAAATGTACAAAAATCCCTAAAGATATTTCTATGGAATTACTAACGTTTTGTATGAAGGAGAACAGATATTCTAATTACAAGAACAATTTTTTGCGAACAAATGAAAGGAATGCTTATGGGATCTCCAGCATCGCCAATTATTGGAGACATTGTTATGGAAGAATTATTAATCGCGATGCTTGAAAAGTTAGATAATAAGCTTAGATTACTTACTAAATATGTAGATGATTTATTTTCGATAGTGACGAAACAATTATAGCAGACAAATACAGTATACAAAGAAAAAAAAGAATACAGGGAGGTTAACATATTTAGCTGTATTCTTACTAGAAAAGACTACCTGCTAAAATTAGATTGGTATCAAACACCAATGGCTTCTTCAGGCTGGTTAATAAATTTTTACTCTAAATATCCAAGAAGGACTATTTTTTATACAGCGTCTAATATAATTAACAGAGTGTTAGAAATAAGTGACAAAGAATTTCTTATGACAAACATAGACAAAATGAAATCTTTTTTGATTAAAAATGATTTTCCGATTAAAAGAATTAATGACTTAATAGAACAAATAAAAAAATAAATTAATTTGAGAATATAGGATAAGAGAGGACACCGAAAATATATAAGTGCATGACATATAATAAATAATAATAACACTAGTCAACAGTCAAAATGTACTCGGGATGCGATAATTTTTTCTGTGTATATAACCTTGACATGAGCTCGAAAAACGCAATAAAAAATTTTTTTTTTGTTTGGTTTTTTTTTTTTTTTTTTTTTTTTAAATTTTAAAAATTTTTTTTTGGTTAATTTGTTTCGTCCGGCATAACTCGGGAACCACTAGCCCGATTTAATTGAATTAAATTGTAAAAAATTTAAAATTACAATTCTCTTAATCTGTTTATATATTGTTTTCCTATACAAGCAACAGTTTCCAAGTTAAAAATGAATATATAAAGGAAAAAACTTATTTTTGCCTAAAAATTTAAATTTTTTTTTTTAAAAATCCATAAAAAATCCCAACTGAAAAAAAATTTCAAATCTTATTACTTTTACGTAAAGATACATAACCTATGAGCAAAATAAGAGAAAGATCATGAAAATCGATGCACGCGTTTCGCTTTTATTCACAATTGAGTAAAGGTATGAATTTAAAAAATTTGCTCGACATATGCACAACTTTGTCTATGGTAAGGTTTTTTCTTTTTTTTTATGATTCTCAGAATTAACAAAACGGAATAAACAAAGGGTTATTTAATTTTTATGATTGCGTAAGCAAAGTAATAAACGGTAATAAATGTGCGTGAACAATTAAAAGGAAAAAAGGAAAGGGGACTTTTTTACTTATTTGGGTTTTCCGGTGACTACCTGTATGATTTTTTTACATAAATGCAACCCACATTTATTCGGAAAATTTAAGACTCACACATGGTGAAACAGGTATGTAGCCACCGTAAAAAAATATACACCCATTTATAAGTACCTGTCAGTAAAATACTAAACAATACACAGTACAAATAGGTCTTCATTGATCGATTTTACTCATTCAACAAGTGTCGACGAACGCGATAGTTAAAATGAGCAAACGTTCGCGAGTATTTGAATGCAATACCAATCCAAGTAATTTTTGTTACATGTGCGGAGAATACGTTTGTGGAAAAAACAAGCGTTATTTTTCACCTAAATTGAGAGATTCATTTGAAGAGAGCTTCAATTTAAAGGTCTCAAACATAGATGAGCGGTGGACACCAAGTGCTCTATGTCCAAGGTGCTACGTACAGCTAAGTGACTCAAGGTAAGTGTAGATTACGAAATTCAAGAACATATATAACTTATTATTGCAATTCTTTCAGACGACAGCCGAGAATCATCATGCCAATGCTTTGGAGAGCTCCGCTTTGCCATGCAACAGATTGCTACTTCTGTCTTAGCAAAAAAACAGGCGTGGGAAAAAATATACGATGGACTTACGCTGCTGTTTCAACAGTGAATTTTCCAGTGCCATTTTCCAAAGAACCAGTGGACCCGCAACCGCCCGTTTCAAGATGGGCATCTAATAATGAGGCGATACATCCATCATCAGATCCGGAGACAGTAGGAACCACATCAGAATGCGAGTCAACATATACATTGCATGGAGGTCAACGCTTATGTTCCCAAGCAGAACTGAACGATTGGGTTAGAGAATTGAAACTCTCCAAGGAAGATGCAGAGTTGCATGCATCGCGCATGAAACAGTTCGGTTTCTTGGCTCCTGGTGTGGTGACAACAATCTACAGGAAGCGTCTTGAACCATACGCAAGGTACTACACAAAAAAAGACAACATCTGTTTTTGTAAGGACATTCCCGGATTATTTGGTGAACTCGGGTACTCTTACGATCCAGGAGAGTGGCGTCTTTTCATCGACAGCAACAAGCAGAGCCTTAAAGCAATTTTACTGCACAACGGCAACAAGAAACCTTCGATTCCAATTGCTCATGCCGTTGACACCAAGGAAACATACGAAGGCATGGACAATCTACTAAAGTGCCTTAACTATGAGAAACACGATTGGAAAGTTTGTGCCGACCTTAAGGTTATCGGTATCCTTTGTGGATTACAAGGTGGATTCACAAAGTACTGTTGTTTTCTCTGCCTTTGGGACAGCCGCGATCGTCAACATCATTACACCAGGAGGAGTTGGACAGAAAGAGTTAACTTCATCCCCGGCAGCGACAACGTGAAATATACACCACTCATAAAAAAGGAAAATGTTTTTCTCCCACCTCTTCACATAAAGCTCGGACTCATAAAAAACTTCGTGAAAGCTATCAACAAAGATGGCGAAGCGTTCGCCTATTTAAAAACCATTTTTCCTCACCTTTCATCGGCAAAGATTAAGGAAGGCGTTTTCGACGGTCCGCAAATTAAAAAGTTGTTGCAAGACCAACAGTTTGAACACATTTTATCACCAAATGAAGCTGCAGCTTGGAACTCATTTCGGCAAATTGTTTCCGGATTTCTTGGAAACAACAAAAGCTCAAATTACAGAGAGATCGTCGAACAACTACTCCAAAATTATAAAAAAATTGGAGCAAATATGTCGCTTAAGATACATTTTCTACACTCGCACTTGGACTTCTTTCCGGACAACCTGGGCGATGTGAGTGACGAGCATGGTGAGCGTTTTCATCAGCAAATGAAAGAAATTGAGCACCGATACCAAGGATTTTGGAACGAAGCTATGATGGGGGACTATATCTGGTTCCTAATAAGAGAAACAGACCCACAACAATATAAAAGAAAGACAAAAGCACATAATTATTTTTAATTTGAAGGTTTTTATTTTTGTGTTTAGATATTTTTTTTTAAAACTTTTTTATAATTAATTAATGTTGATATCCTTAGGATAATTTCTTGTACATATATCGAATTGTTTTTTAATTTAAAGTCATATATTTTTGTCACCCAACAAATTTTAATTTTTTTTGTAATAAAAAAGAAAAAACCTTACCATAGACAAAGTTGTGCATATGTCGAGCAAATTTTTTAAATTCATACCTTTACTCAATTGCGAATAAAAGCGAAACGCGTGCATCGATTTTCATGATCTTTCTCTTATTTTGCTCATAGGTTATGTATCTTTACGTAAAAGTAATAAGATTTGACATTTTTTTTCATTTGGGATTTTTTATGGATTTTTAAAAAAAAAAAATTTAAATCTTTAGGCAAAAATAAGTTTTTTCCTTTATATATTCATTTTTAACTTGGAAACTGTTGCTTGTATAGGAAAACAATATATAAACAGATTAAGGGAATTGTAATTTTAAATTTTTTACAATTTAATTCAATTAAATCGGGCTAGTGGTTCCCGAGTTATGCTGGACGAAACAAATTAACCAAAAAAAAATTTTTAAAATTTAAAAAAAAAAAAAAAAAAAAAAAAAACCAAACGAAAAAAAAATTTTTTATTGCGTTTTTCGAGCTCATGTCAAGGTTATCTACACAGAAAAAATTATCGCATCCGGAGTACATGAATTTTTTTTCATTTTGTTGAGTAGTGTAATGAATAAATTTAAATTAGCACTTAGAACTGACAATACACTTGAAAAATTATTTAGTAAAACGAAATAAAAATTAATAAAAAAGATAAATCGAATCTAGTCTATGAAATAAATTCTAATGGAGATGGCTCCAATATATGTCGTAAGTCATATATGTTGGTACAACAAATACAAAACTTAAGACTAGACTTTCATCGCAGAGATCGGACCAAAAACCACTTGAGAAACCAATTTCACAAAAAACGAGCATTAGCAGCACACTGTACTTTAAGTGGACACATACCTAACTTTGATAATGAGAAAATAAGAAGAGGTATACTCTAGAGATGTAACATATTATTAATGTACCAGTAGAGAAAATTGCGCTCAAATTTACAGACACACAGTAGTATGGATATGACAAAATATATGTAACATATACAAAAAAAAACATGCAAAATTCCGTTTACTGTATTTATTGATATTTGTTTACTATCAGCTTCGTATCTGAAACGATCAGCTTTTTTTTATCATATACAAAGTTATAAAGAAAACCCCATAGA
This sequence comes from Cordilura impudica, assembly GCA_963682025.1. Taxonomy (NCBI): domain Eukaryota; kingdom Metazoa; phylum Arthropoda; class Insecta; order Diptera; family Scathophagidae; genus Cordilura; species Cordilura impudica. The sequence continues at coordinate 197,993,527 of OY821519.1, read as the reverse complement.
TAAGATAAATATAATCTACAAACCTATTTTTAAAAAAGTATTTTACTTTATGGAAATTAAAAAAAATATATATTACTTTATGGGAATTTCAATAAAATATGTTACTTTATGGAAATTTAAAACAAAGTGTTACTTTATGGAAATTTCACTCCGAAAATACATTTGGTCTTAAAGACATCTGGTGTTAAACCTGTATTTCGAATATAGGTAATAGGTCTTACATATTTTTTGATATAAATGCAATATTTCCATTCATAAATTTCAATATCCATTTAAATATCGATACCAATTGGTTATTTAAAAAAAAAAAAATTAACAATAAAAAAATGCTTGAATCTAACAAAATTATACTTACAGTATACCTTCAACCCATTTTATATTTCGTAATGGTAAAACGAAAAAAACTATTGACAAAAGTATTAAAGTGGAGTTATGAGCAATTAGAGATAGCAACGGAAGACGCCGTATTATATATCGGCTATGACTTTATTGCAGAAGACCATACAAAAGGTACACTCCGTTTGGAAAATGAAGCGGAAATAAATTGTTTAATAATAAACATGGGTTCTATAATTAGCCTGCGTTTCACACAGCGTGATAGTTCTAAGTGTAATGGTTATAATTGTAATGGTGCGGCTGTGGTGGAAGATCCGCTTCCGTTTCCCTGAGCCTTTGCTGGTCGCACGTGCTTGCGTAGGGGCCTAGCTCGCCGGATGGGTGGGGTCTTGCTCAGGCCCAGGGAAACCGCACTACAGATTTTCACGTGCGATTAAAAAAAAACTGTCAAAAAAGCGGATACTAAATGGGACGGATGGCCATACTTACCTTGGGATTGGGGACGAGGTGTTCTGCCCCTTTTGCCCTCCCTACCATGTTACCTCGACTCCATCTTAATTGGAGGTAACCCACTAAATAAAAAGATTTTGGTTTGGTTTGGTTTTCTACATTGAGTTTAACAAAAACAGTTTATTTAACCTTCATTTAAGGTTTTTTTTTTTTTTAATTTAGGATTTCAAATTATGTTAGCAATTTTTTTTTTTTTTTTTTTTTTGGAACAATATTTTATTATTTCCGAAAATTTTAATTTCTAGCCAATTTTTCTTTTTTTTTTTTTTTTATTCAAGCAAAATTTTACTTTTAGGAAAATTTTTAAATATAGGAAAAATATTTATTTTAATTTAAGGAAAATTTTCAATTTTAGGAAAAATTTTAAATTTTGAAAAAAACTTATTTTTTTTTTAAGATTTTTAATTTTAGAAAAATTTTAGAATTAGAAAAATTAAATTTTAAGAAAAATTTTAAATTTAGGAAAAGTTTAACTTTTAGACTATTTCATATCTAGACAAATTTTTTATTTAGTTTAATTTTATATTTATACAAATTTTATAATATAATAGTAAGTTTTATATGTAGCACAATTTTATATTTGACGTCATTTTAAATTTAGCAAATCTAGTAAAAAAATTTTTAGTCTTAGGAAACTATTTATATTTTATAAAATTTTTGTTTCTAATTTTAATTCAGAAAATTATTTGTATATATAATAAAAATTACCGACTTATGGCTGTAGTTGTTGGGCCGATGTAGCGGCTATGGCCTGTCGCCGGGGTTGTGTTCTAGTTGTAATTTTAAGCTGCTGCTCAGGAGTGATGAGGGTGGTGTCACTTTCTTTCATATATATTTTTTGTTTATAGTTTTAAGCCAAGTTTTTATAATAATGGTCTCAATATAGTTGCAATATATAATTTTCGAGGATTAAAACACAAGTAAAATGATTCATATGAAAAGTTTTAAAGTATTTTATGTTGGATTTTGTTTTCCTAAAAATATTTATGTTAATTTTGAAATTGTTTTCTCATTGACCTTTTGCCATTTTAATGTTTTGTAACTTTTTTTTCTATATATTTTTACTATATATTCTACTACACAGCAATAACATTAATAGCTGATTATTGGATTATTTCTAATAATTATGAATCGTTTCTTTCAATTTTATTTTTTAATCAATTGAATGTAGGATTTTTTTTTATAAGTATTTTTATACCCTATACCACTATGTGGTTTGGGTATAATGACTTTGTGCTGCTGTTTGTAACAACCAAAAATATTTGACCTAGACCCATCTTTAATTATACCGATCGAATCAGAATCACTTTCTGAGTTGATTTAACAATGTCCGTCCGTCCGTCCGTCCGTCTGTGTGTCCATGTAAAGCTTGTAATCAAACTGCAGGTCGCAAATATGAATATATTTTGATGAAATTCGGTATATAAGCTTTTATCGGCCATGGGATGAACGCTATTGAAATTGGTGAGAATCGGGCCATGTTCAGACCTAGCCCCCATACAAATTACCCATATGAAATCGACATAAATTGCCATAAGATCCAAATTGTCATATAGATCTTACTCAAATTGGGTTTGTATGCGTTCATTACATCCACTTATGAGTAGTCCAAAAATGATCCCTTTGACCCCATATAGAGCTGCTTCCCGATCTTCATTTAAATCTATTAAAAAACAAAAATATTGCACTGATTCTTCTCAAATTTTGTTTGTACATATTTTTGCAAAATACAAGAGACTTTACCAAACATGATCAGGATCGGTCCATTTTTGGACCTAGTCCCTTTATAGATATAGCATCCGATATGAACTTTTTCATATCTGCAGCCAAAAAAATTAATAAAAATCCCACTCAAATTTGGTTTTTGCTTATTTTCAATGTCCAGTTAGTTGGGCCTAAGAGATAGGGTTTCTAAACGCATGGTATAGGGTATCGTATAGTCGGTCTAGACCGACTATAATTTTCTTACTTGTTTAATTTGGTTTATTGTTTTATTATATATATATTTTTTTTAAACTATTTTTATTTTGGAAAAGTATTTAATATTTCATTTTTTGTCTTGTTTATATCACTGTGTTTTACATTACTTTTGGTTTGTCTTGTTGTCTCAATTTTTACTTTCTTTAATTTTAAATTACTTAAATTTTCTAAACTTTAAATTGTTTTTTTTTCCTTTTTACCAACTGTACTTCTTTCCTAACTTAAAACTTAATCACCAGCACTTCCATTCACTTTTATTAACCTAACTTTTATCGTTTACTTCCAAAACTTCAATGAACGATCACCACCGCATGATCTCATAATTCAAAGTTCAATTCCATTAATGTCACTAAATTTATTTCTAAATTTCTTTAAACTTTCTTTCTTTAATTCTTAAACTTAATTTTTTTTTTTTAAACTTAATTTTAAACTTAAATTTTTTTTAGAGGTTTTTCCTCAACCTTTAACTTTAACGTTCACATTTCAACTCCTAAAAACTACATTTTATTAATTTTAAATTTTAAGGTTTTTCCTCAACCTTTCTTGTCAACAATTAATCTTCAACTCCTCGATTTAAATTTAACTTTCTTACATTCAACCTTCTCATCTTCAATCATTCATGTCCAGATAAAAACCTGTTTATTAAAAAAACAAAATCACCACCAATTCATTGAGAACATTCATATGCATTCATAATATTCTCTAGTATTTATAACACTCCCACTCATATATGACTATGAGAGCAAGTGAGATCAATACAAGAAAATACGTGGTTTGACCAGCATGATTGCATATGAATGTATTCATGATTGCATACAACAATGAAGAGAAAAAAAATGCCATCAACATATTACCATATACAGTGTTGTTTATATGTACATACTTGAACTTGAAAATAATTTCAAGATCAAGGTTATTATTTTTTTCTTCTTTCTTATTCTGCTTGTAACAGAAATTCTTTTGTTACAGTAAAGCGCAAAACAGATCACCGTCACATAATGTATTTTTATTGATAAAAAATCCCTAATTTTAGGATAACATCCATGTGTATTATCTTAGCATAGTTTATTATTTGTTTTCCCAAAATAATAAAACACATGTGTGAAACTACTAATATCACTAGAAAGGGTAGCTTGCATGTAGACACAGCTATAATTGTTAGATCTAGATTAGTGTTAAGATTTTTACATTTAGCTCTTAAGGATTTTAATTTTAATAAATTATTTAGTATCTTACAAATTTTCAATCGTGCGTGTTATTTTAATTCGTATAAATAATATTCACATAAATATTTGTCAATTTCCTGCAGAAGAAGAGAGAGAGGAATATTATAAAATTAATTATTATTGCGGTTTATTCAATATTTTTAATTGGATAAATTTATGTTTAAAATTACTTTTTAATAAATATGATTTGAAATATATTGCTTTATGGAAATCTCACACCTCATACTAGATTATGCATGTTTGTGAAAAACATGCATTTGTATATATTTCGAATATATGTAGGTAATATATTACATATTTCTGGATATAAAATGCAATGTTTCCATTCATAAATTTCAATATTCATTTAAGCATCTACACAAATTGGTTATTTTAAAAAATTTTAAGATAAAAAACCTGCTTGAATCTGACAAAATTGTACTTACAGTATACCTTCAATCCGTTTTATATTTCGTAATGGTAAAACGAAATAAACCATTGACAAAAGTATTTAAGTAGTATTAAAATACCAATTTTGTTCAGTGTTGGTTTTGAAGAAACATTGAAAGAGAAATTATAAAAATATGGAAAAAAATATTTTTGAAATGATATTTATGAAAAGTTTTATGTAAAAAACTAAATAAATTAAATTAATGATTTGGTCAGCTACCGTTTAGCAGGCGGCTGTGGATCAACAGCATATCGAAAACGCCAAAAAGAGTTAGAAAAGTTTTTCAATGTGAATGATGCAAAAAATTTCGCTTATTGCAACGATATTGAAAAGTTAATGGAGACGATAGGGTTAACCTATAAAAAAGATGATTGGCGTTTATTGATCGATAGTTCACTAGTCAGCTTAAAAGTTGTGATTTTGCAGAAAGCACTTAAGAAACCAATTTCACCAAAAAACAGCATTACCAGCCCACTGTTCTTTAGCTGGACATATACCTAACTTTAAAAATGAGAAAATATAGGTGGGTGAGAGCAATTATAAGAAGAGATATCGCACTTTAAATACAAAAGAGTCACAACTCAAAATTTTCCAAAATTTACTTTTTTCCATAAATTAATTCACAGTACACATTTCTGTCTACTGTAAAAATTTATTTCTCATAACTATCTTCTTTAACAGGAATAATGATATTATATCCGGGGCGCAACTTGAGATAATATCACTAGTCAAATGAAAAATTTCAGTCAAAGGGTCATAACTCAAAATTATATTTTATTTCCACAAATACAATAGAAATTAAAAAAAAATATATATAGCAAAACTTTCCTCAAAATGGACATTTTTCATAACGAAACTACATTTTTTTAATAATACAAGCATTTTTACATAAACACTTTTTTGCCTCTCCTGAAAATTTGAAAATTTTGAGTTGTGACTGTTTTGTATTGAAGGTGCGATATACTCTAAAGATGTTACATGTTATAAATGCAAAAGTAGAGAAAACTGCGCATGAAAATTGGACTCAAGTTTATAGACGCACAGTAGTATGGATATCATAAAATATACGTAAGATATGCAAAAAAATATGCAAAATTCCGTTTATTGTATTTATTGATATATGCTTATGATCAGCTTCATATCTGAAACGATCAACTTTTATATGAAATATAACGATATAAAGAATACCCCATAGATAATATAAATATAATCTACAAACCTATTTTTAAAAAATATGCTACTTTATGGAAATTTTTAAATTTATAATGCGTAATGAATGGTAAAACGAAGTAAACCGTTGACAAAAGTATTGAAGTGGAGTTCACCCATTAGCGGAAATAACATGTGTTTACCAGATGTCTTACTTAATTACTTATGTTTAATAGGAAATTTTCTATAAAAATAACACAAAGATAAATTGGAAAGGTTTATGATTATTACTTATAGATAATTTTCTGGGTTTTTCCACAGAAATAATCCAAAGAATATATAAAGTATTAAGTATTTTATAACCGTGTTCATTTTTGAACAGCAACGATGTAATGGAATAATAATTTTTTTTCCTCTTTGCGATCTGGCAAATCGAATTTTTTCGAAAAGTTATAATGGGGTATGTGTATAGATAATTTTGTGTAGATAATGGAGTACACGGATCTTAAGAAGACTATCGAACGAGACGCCATAAAGATTTGTAGAAATGTGAGAGACCTGAGAATGCTTTCTCACTTATCTAATAATATTGTTAAATGTAACGTTAAGCATTCTCTTGCTGGTAGAATCGCAGCATGCAAAAAGCTCACATCCATAAATTAGACCTGGAATTTAATATGTCTTAGCGAGTAGAATTCTTCTTCGTAAAGGGATGAAATATTGTGATGACCTTAACTTATTTTAAGTTTGTCCGACGAGCATCACAGGTTTATTGCTATTTCCTTCCACATTTGTTTTTGATCTTTGGCATTGTTTATTTTTTTTTTAATTACAAAATTGTTTTATATTTATTTTGTAGTATTGTAAAAAGGAGTTTCCTTACGGTCTAATGATGGTCAAATTTGGTGTAAATAAAAACATCAATTTATTTTCATTTTCCACCCAATGTTTCGTCTGCTTTTTTCAGACTTCTTCAGGAGTGTATATTGTTATATAAATTCTGGCGACAAAATAGAGTAAACATAAAGCAAATTTTGTAAAAATATTTTTAGAAAAATAAAATTATCGGTAGTATCCCTGATTAACTAACGATTCTTTATTACTTATTTACCTAAAAAACTGGACTTCACGACACAGAAATTGTATATAAATAAATAAAATAAATAAATGATGACAACACAGTACACAGATATCATAAATTGATATTAACGCTAGTATCACAGAACTTTAACTATTTTACTAAGTAATATCAAACGAATATCGTAGCCTTGTGTTGTCTTTATCCTCTCTTGTATTCATGGCATATTCTAATTGCTGTTGTATGCGTAGTCTTTCTAATGTATATCGTTTATTAATTCTCCTCTCCTTATCAAGTATTTTTATTTCGTCAAAATTAGCCATATGATTACTTTCTTGCATATGCTGAGCGAGTGCTGTGGTTTCTCTCTGTTTGTTTATGTCCGCCTTATATTCAGGAATTATTGATTTGTGAGCTATTGTTGCTTTTACGTCGTTGTAAACAATATGCCCATCGTATATCACAGCGCTTATCTCCTCGTAGCAAAAGAAGGCATGACGTGGAGAACCTGTCTCAGTTGTACGAAATGAAACGCACTTAAATTCTCAAGAAGTGAAGTTAAACATGCGGCTGGAGATGCAATAATTTCTGAAAGAAATAAAATGAAAAATATATTGCATGAAGTATAGGTGAACCATAAATATAATATTATAATTAAAGTTCAATTTCTTTAAATTAGTAAATTTAGTAACATCTGTATTGTTATCTTTCTGCTACTTCAATATTTTCGGTGGAAGGAATAATTTCTGAAAAGGCATTGAAATCAAAATCTAATTCAAAAATTAAAAGAAAAAACTTCGCACTTACCACAATTACTGTCATCCTTTTTAAACCTCTTTGAAGAAAGTTCGGTTTGATAAGTTGATTTCTTAAACGGCTTGAAACTTATTATAGATGCAACACTCCCATAATCAAAATTGAAATCATCGCAAATTTTGGCTGTAAAATTGAACTCCAACAAGTAAGAAAATTAAAGTCGGTCTAGACCGACTATACGATACCCTATACCATGCGTTTAGAAACCCTATCTCTTAGGCCCAACTAACTGGACATTGAAAATAAGCAAAAACCAAATTTGAGTGTGATTTTTATTAATTTTTTTTGCTGCAGATATGAAAAAGTTCATATCGGATGCTATATCTATAAAGGGACTAGGTCCAAAAATGGACCGATCCTGATCATGTTTGGTTAAGTCTCTTGTATTTTGCAAAAATATGTACAAACAAAATTTGAGAAGAATCAGTGCAATATTTTTGTTTTTTAATAGATTTAAGTGAAGATCGGGAAGCAGCTCTATATGGGGTCAAAGGGATCATTTTTGGACTACTCATTAGTGGATGTAATGAACGCATATAAACCCAATTTGAGTAAGATCTATATGACAATTTGGATCTTATGGCAATTTATGTCGATTTCATATGGGTAATTTGTATGGGGGCTAGGTCTGAACATGGACCGATTCTCACCAATTTCAATAGCGTTCATCCCATGACCGATAAAAGCTTATATACCAAATTTCGTCAAAATATATTCATATTTGCGACCTGCAGTTTGATTACAAGCTTTACATGGACACACAGACGGACGGACGGACGGACGGACGGACATTGTTAAATCAACTCAGAAAGTGATTCTGATTCGATCGGTATAATTAAAGATGGGTCTAGGTCAAATATTTTTGGTTGTTACAAACAGCAGCACAAAGTCATTATACCCAAACCACATAGTGGTATAGGGTATAAAAAGGATAGGTAGCACTACAACATTGTAATATAATTTTTGTCTGCTTAAAATTTACTTTCTTCCCGCCATATTTATTAACTCGTTTATTATTTTTTTTGTATCCTCTATTCCACCTTTTTTAAAAAAGCTAACAAATTTTTTATGTAGGACAATAAGTGCTTTGTCCGTTATATTTTTTACTACGTTATCCTTATGGATTACATGCCAGACACGGAAATAACTGGAGACAAATAACAAATCCGCAAGATATAACGCTTCATAATCGCTTCCATTGTAGGCACTCATTTTTGAACGAATTTTACAACACTTTAATCTTTTAATATATTCAAAACACTTAACACACTTCACTTCCTAAGTAGAGACTCTACTGTAACAAAAGAAATATGTTTTTTTTTTGTTTATCCTGTAATTTTGGTTGGATTTACAGTAACTGCTCACAATGGAAAATGAGAGATTTTCCATTGCAAATAAAGAAATAACTTTTTGGAATATGTACAATGCTCTCTCACTTATCCCAAAATATTGATCGGAAGTGACCGGATGGCAGTTTTCAATTAGCATATACATATTCATTCATAGACATCGTTGTGCACTGTGCAAAAGGTTTTCGTTTATTTGTTAGTATGCATAATAAAGGACACTGATATGATTGGAGAGCCAATCATAAGACATCTTGGCGGCTGAGTGCGTCTAGTGGTGATGAAAAGAACATAAAAATCAATTACTAGGAAAACAAAATTTCCGCCAGGCCGAATTAGAATATGGGCCAGATTTGTCATAGCATCACCGCTAGACGCACTAAGCCATCAACATGTCTCTAATACCGCAAAGATTGGTGACGAATTCAGTTTTGAGGATGGGAGTGTTGATTGGATAAAAAGTTTTAAGCCATTCGAGAAATCAACCTTCCAAACTGAACTTCTTCCAAAGAATTAAGTTCCATCATCCTTCATATGTCGGACTACAATTTCACTTATTCTCTTTTTGGTTTTAATGGGATCCATGAGGTCCAATTGAGATGTAATAATTAGCCCGAATGCGTCAAACTAATCATATACCGGCCCAGAATAATTTGTAGCATTTTCGCTGGGAACATATAAATGTTTCGTTGGCATTGACGGTTGGCATTGAGGTGGGAGCACATACGGTTTCGTAACTGCAGACGAGCAATGCGGTTCTTCCTGCTTCAGTTGGGGTTCTGAGGAGAACTATAATGAAAAGTAGAGTTTTTCTTTAATAAATATCACCAGCAGTATAACATTTAATTGTTATTCCTCTAGAAATTGCGCCACATTTTCCCGCTTCCAGTATATGAACATTGTGGTGCTTCCTCTTACTGTTCCGTTTATGACAGTTAGTATTGCTTCTTCACACCAGTCCTGTAATAATTTTTTTTCTTTAAACAAATATCTACAGTAGTCTTATATAGAAGTATTACTAGCTGCTGTTCTTTCTTTACAGATTGTTTTTCTGCTTGCTCCCTTTTACGTTCCAAATATTTTTCATCATCGGAAGGGTCTTCCCTTCAATATTGCAGAACTGGCTTTAGTTATGTGCTTCAGCTTTGTCCTCAGTTTCTTTAGTTCCCTAGATGCGTTACCCCTTAGAGCTATTAAATAGATAGACATATTGTTTTATTGAAGAAACGAAACAAAACAAATATTGCTTACGTTGAATTTTTCATTTCACAGTCTTCATTAATACTTTTTCATCACTCTCATCCAAAATTTACAACAGAACGGCATAAGCGGCATTACTTTCCACTTTTTCGGACGGCGTTGGATTCCATATTTGCCACAAATATTTCTTTTCAATAAAAATATTTACAAACTTCACTCTACCGGCTGCAGCTTCCTCCTCAATAGTCTTTGCGGTTTTGCTTTACATTTTTATTTATAATTTTTTAACAATATGTAAATTGTAATTGCTTTTTGATAAATTTTGTCTTCTTTTTTTAAATGAATTCTTCGAAGAAAATAACTTCTATACACTTCACTTTTTATGATTCACTTTTAATTGGTTTTCAAAAATTTTTTTTGACTGTTATAAATTAACTATTTTTTCTAAATTAATTTTTCAAAGAAGATAACTCTCACACACTTCGCTTTTTACAATTCACTTTTAATTGTTTTTCAAAAAATTAAATATACTTTTTTAAAACTTCCGTAGGACTTCACACTTCAAGTCGAGACTCCACTGTAAAGATAAAAATATGTCATTTGCTTTATATTGTTACTTTTGTTGGATTTACAGTAACAGCTGATAATGGAAAATGAGAGATTTTCTCTTGTAAATAAAGGAATATTAATGCTCTCTCTCACTGTTTTAAATGTATTGTTTGGAAGTGATCAATTAGCATATACATATACATAAATAAACATCGTTTTGCAAATGACCGAACCTCCTTTTCGAATGGGTTTCACGTCGTGTATATGTAAACCCATAGTGGGACCGACTTTAAACGTGCTCGCAGATTATTAGTTATTAAAAAAAAACATATATTCAAAAAAGAAAAGGAATAAAAAACGGTTTCCGTTAAGATCGATAAGCATAGGCAAATGCCAATAAATGATAACGCGGTACATGTCAAAAGTAGTTACAAGTGTTACGTTAACACCAAAATGACGAATTTCTAAAATATCTTAAAGTTTCCAACCCTTTTGGGACATACAAAAATATTCTGAATGAAAAATCTTCCTCTTTTGTCGACTATTACCAACAGGTACGTTTCAATTTTCATTTAAAGAAAAATTCCAAATTTTCGGAAATATAAATACTTGACATAATTAAATTAATTTTACATACAATTTAAATCAATTTAATTTTTTTGTATACTTATTTAACTTTAACTTTTTTTTATTAAAGAAATTAGTAATTAAATTTAAATATTATTTTTTTTTTTTATTAAAGAAATTTAATTCCAAAAACAACAATTTTTATATCCTATACCACCATGTGGTTTGGTTTAAAGACTTTGTGCTGCAGTTTGTAACTACCAAAAATATTTGACCTAGACCGATCTTTTATTATACCGATCGCCTCAGAATCACTTTCTGAGTCGATTTAGCGATGTCCGTCCGTCCATCCGTTCGTCCGTCTGTGTGTCCATGTAAAGCTTTTAATCAAACTACAGGTCGCAAGTATGAATATATTTTGACGAAATTTGGCATATATGCTTCTATCAGTCATGGGATGAACGCTATTGAAATTGGTGAAATTCGGTCCATGTTCAGACCTAGTCTCCATACAAATGACCCCCGATGAAATCGACATAAATTGCCATAAGATCCAAGTTATCATACAGATCTCAGCCAAATTTGGTTTGTGTGTGTTTCTTATATCTGTTAATTAGTATTCCAAAAATAATCCCTATAGGACAGTTCTTAATCATAGGCCCCATATAGAGCTGCTTCCCGATCTTCACTTAAATCTATTAAAAAACAAAAATATTGCACTGATTCTTCTCAAATTTTGTTTGTACATATTTTTGCAAAATACAAGAGACTTTACCAAACATGATCAGGATCGGTCCATCTTTGGACCTAGTCCCTTTATAGATATAACATCCAATATGAACTTTTTCATATCTGCAGCCAAAAAAATTAATAAAAATCCCACTCAAATTTGGTTTATGCTTATTTTCATATCTACTTAGTTTGGCCTGAGAGATAGGGTCTCTCAACGCATGGTAAAGGGTATCCTGTAGTTGGTCTAGACCGACTATAATTCTCTTACTTGTTTTTTTCACTATTTTTTTATGTATTATACTTACTTGCTTGGAAGAGGGTTGTTAATAAATTTTCTTAATTTTTGGGTGTTTTGAAGGGCTTTCTCCTCCTAGCAAATTGCGGGGACCAACATACGTATCGTTGGGTTCTCAAAAATGGTCCGTCGTCCTCGTCATTAAATGTATGCCGTTGTTGTTTTTGCAGAGTTTTCGGTTAGCTCACCGATTAGCTCCACTGATTTCATTATGGCAGGTTCTGCAAAGGTCAATTATTTTTTCTTGTCTTTTTTTTATAATTTTTTTTTTTCAAACTGCTGCAACTGCATTTGTTTCTTTTGTGTGTGTTCTACGTGTAAGTTTACGAAATATATGTTGTCCGTCCGCAAAGCAATCATTTTGAAACTTTCTGTATGTTGTGTGGCCATAGAATTTTGTTCGTACATAGTCTGTACTGGTGATGCCAGGCCGTTGCAAATATACTGGAAGAAAAACATTGTGAATATTTATGAATGAAAGTGATTTTGGTTATATGCTTCTTTTGAGTATGAGGGTGGTTATTTTCTAGGTATAGTGAAACATTAAAAATTGGAAGAAAAAGGAAAGTAGACAAGAATAGATGTTTGGGAAAGAGATTACGTTTTTTTAGAAATGGATGAATGCTGAAACTTTGCAGTATAATAAGTTGTGCTGTTATTATACTGAAATATGATGAATTAAAAAAAAAATTCTTTTAATCAACAGGATATTTTTACGCAACACGAAAGTTAACGTACAGATTCCAAAATTTCTTTCATACAAGGTATCCTGAATGGCACCCTCAGATCACTCTGAAACTTAGATATGTTATAGAGAGGATGTAAGATTAAGGGACCCGTATATTTGGGGTTGACTAAAACAGTGTTGAGGGTGCCATTCAGGATACCTTGTATGAAAGAAATTTTGGAATCTATAAAATCGATAAATTTGCGAAGTTTAAATTGAGAGTCACTTTTGCATTTGGATACAGAATTATGTACTTGGGACTTTTTAAACTTATTTGTTCTAAGCAAGTATTTTCTGGTACACGACAACAGTAGCTTCTGAACACGTTAGTTTATACTAAAAAATTCATTATTTTTAATGTTTATTTTTTTTTTTATATATAGCTCTTACGTTAGTTGTATTTACAATAATATATTAAACTTAGAAAAAACTTTTAACTGCTGAAGAAATACAGATGCAAATTAAATTTATGACAGTTTAATTTTATATCGTTGTTTACATTTTCACAACTTCGACTTGAAAAACAGTTTTGATTAATTCAGTTCTTTGCACTTAGCACAATTAGCATGACCTCGTTAAATATTTTATATTTATTTAGCATTCTGTGTCTTCATCAAAAACATTTTTATAAAAAAAATTGTTTTTCTAGCACAATTGATTTAATTGTCCATCAAACTCGTTGTAAAGTTCAACCTTAACAAAACACATTTCAAATGCCCAATAGTGACTGAAATGCTTTATTTTGACATTTTTACGTAAACAAACAATTTTATTTTTTAAAATATAAATACATAAATAATAAATGAATACAAATAACTAATCCAAATAGCTTGCTTTTTTTTCTTTTGCTCATTGTTGTCCAAATGCAAAGAGGGCAATTTATTTATACAATAGGAGAAACAAATAAGAAAATTTAGTCGGTCTAGACCGACTATAATGTACCAAATACCATGAATTTAGAGAAATGGTCGCAGGTCCAATCAACTGCATATAGAAAATGAGCATAAACCAAATTTGAGTGGCATTATTGCAAATTTGTTGCCAGACATTATAAGGGCCATTATTACAACTTCCCTTTAAAGTTAATGTTAGTTAAAGGTAACTTTAGCTAAAGTGAGCAATAAAGTTACCTTTAACTTCTTTTCATTATTACAACTTCCCAGTAAAATAAAATTAATATTTTTGATATTGTGGCAACACCAAAGGAAACACCGATTACTTTTATCCAAATGAATTGCTTTATAAAATACGTAGTGGCAACGTTCCTTTATTTGTTCGCAAGCAAACAATAGAATTAAAACTAAAAACCTTTATTATAAGTTACATAATTGTTGTAAATGTGTAATAAAACTTTTTAAAAAATATACAAACATACATTTAAGTATATGCAAATAAATTTATTTCCAAAACTAAATTGGTGTGAATTTCTTCTTCATAGATCAGAAAATGTGGCAACATTAAATACATAAACCCCACGTTAAAAGTTAAAGGCAACAATGTCTTCCCTTTAGCTTATCGGTCACTTTTAGCTTAAATTATAGTTGTAATAACGAAAAACTAATAATCTGGCCGATAACATCCTAACTTTAGCTATTGGCAAGTTGTAATAATGGCCCTAAAACTGAACTGAACATTGATGAATTTGAGTCGGCCAACAGCGACCTTAGTGTTTTCTAAAGGAAGTGAAAGCATTAATAGTGAATTAATTTACCATTGCATCTCATTCAAAATTATCAATTAAATTGGTGATTGGTGATTGGTGATTAGTGAAGAAAACTAAGGTTTCCTAAAGGAAGTAGTCCAGTGAAATATGAGTTTTCCTTGATCTAAATTATCTTAATAAATACTGAAGTACACAAAGTAAATCATGTCGTTTAAATAACGAGCTATGCCACATAAAATATGGTAAGGCATAGAAAACAAGTTCTCAGTACAAAGATGTTCTAAATAGTACAAACTTGAGAAAAGAATAAAATTAAAAGTAAATAACAGGTAGCTGAGCTGTAGCAATCTTTTGAGTGGGAGTTACTTTAAATAAAAGACATACAACTTAAAAGAACTTAAACTTTATTAAGCTCAAGTGAAATACCCGGCGTTACCTGGTATTTTTCTTAAGTCTTTCAAATTCTAATGATATTTCAATTCGTCAGCTTTTTCTGACATAAACGTATTGATTTAGTATGACTTGAGAAAATCAGAAGTGTATAAAATCGTTTATTAACATGCTGAAAGAGTTGCTTTTTTAGATTATCAAAATCGGTCCAAAGGGTCACGAGATATGAATGAAAATGTGAAAAAATTCTTGAAAAAATAATAATATTCAAAGTGTTTGGTGTTTTTCTTAAGACAACATTTCCAAAATTTGGTTCCGTGAAATATAATTAAGGCTTCTGCCAGTTAATTGATAAATAGAAGAATATAAATTAATACCAATATTGTAACAATGATTACATTCTTTTTTTGTTTTCAATGGAAAGTGTTCGACCGGGCTTATTTTTTAAAAACAATGTAAGTACACACAATTCGGATACGTAAGCTTTTATTAACTACATATTAACGATATTTACAATATATTGTGTATTAAAATTGACTTCGAAGATAACTTAGTTATATTCTAATAAGAAATTTTTTAAGTTTATACTTCCGCTATATTTTAATAATACATATTTTACAAAATATTAGCAGAGCCCAGCCCTCGAAACTCGAATGAAAATTCTAGGAAAATTATAAATATTTGTTGAAAAACAGAAGATATATAACTGGGTTTGTTAATAAATAATTTTATAAGAGCCTTAAGGTATGCTAATCAATTTTAGCCAATTCAAAATGCAACACAAATGAAATAAGCACACACACAGTTTTTTACTTGAAGCTTAAATATGTGTTTTATGTGTTGGTAGCAACTTTACATGCATCTATTTATTTATTTATTTATTCATTCATCTGCAGAATATTTATTCTTACAGACTACATAGATTTAATAACACTGTGGAACAAATTCAGTCAGGTTAGCAAAAGTTAGGTCGATTCTGAGAGTGAGGGGTGAAAATAGAGGCTAATTTTTTATTTATTTATTTATTTAAAAACTAAATTATAATAAATTATAATATAGTTATGATTTTTGAGCACTAGCTACTTTAGCCATCAGCTCATATTTTTTACAATGCTTTAATTATTAGAAATTATATATCAAAATTAGTACAATTTATATATTTACTTATATGTTAAAAATATTTATTATTTTTTTTTTTAATTCATTTAAAAAAAAAATCATGTTTTTAAAAGGCAGTTCATTTATATATACAAAAGTTGTGTTTTTTTTTTTTTACAAATGTGTTAAATTTTGTTAAAAATGTTTAATTCTTTTAAAAGTTTTACAAGTTTGTTGATGTTGTCTTTCGGAACATCAGAAAGTAAGTTAGGAAGACAGAAATTATGTTTAGTGCAAATGGATTTTATATAAATACATTCGTTGACCAAATAATTCATTGAAATATTTGAATTACGGCAAAAATTACATTGGGGTGCAGGTTTTTTTTCCATAAGAGTGAGTTGGCTATGACCTAATCTCATCCTAATACATTTCTGTAGTTGAGTTCTTGTAGCGTTAGGTGGATATAAAGGTGGCTTACCATCGGGATTGAATTGCTTGTAGAAATGAGTGTAGTTTTCCCAGAAAATGTTTTGACTGATTTTAAAGAAGTTATCGATTGCTGAGTATATTGATTTTTTATTTTGAGTTGAGTTCATTATAAGGGGTAGTTTGAGAGCTTCTTTAGCAATTTTGTCTACCGTTTCATTACCTTTAATGTTTGAGTGGCCTGGTATCCACATAAGTTTTATTTGATTTGGAAATCTAATTAGATTATCCCTAATTTAGCTGACAATATTTTCTGAGTTTGAAAAGTTTTGTATTGCGGTAACACATGATTTAGAGTCTGTGCAGATGATGTGTTTTAATCTTTGTTTTTTTGCCCATAAAATTGCATTTAATATCGCTTGTGCTTCTGCATAAAATATTGAGTTGTTCTGGTTTATTACGCCATATTCGATTGCGTTGTAGTTGTTGTCTATCAAAGCAAAGGAAACTCCTATATGGGATTTTGAGCCGTCAGTATAACAAAACTTCCAATTATTTTTTTTATATTGTTCCTTTAATTCTTGAAAATGAGCAATGTATGTCTCACGTGATGTTGTTTGTTTTGGATACGTCATCATTGAATCTACAATGCTTTCTTCAGTTAGTAACCATGGTGGACGAAGACAATTAAATTGTTTCTTTGGTGTGCGGTCGATATCAAGTATGCGTATATATTCATTCATTCGTTGGACGGCTGATTATACCCTATACCACTATGTGGTTTGGGTATAATGACTTTGTGCTGCTGTTTGTAACAACCAAAAATATTTGACCTAGACCCATCTTTAATTATACCGATCGAATCAGAATCACTTTCTGAGTTGATTTAACAATGTCCGTCCGTCCGTCCGTCTGTGTGTCCATGTAAAGCTTGTAATCAAACTGCAGGTCGCAAATATGAATATATTTTGATGAAATTTGGCATATAAGCTTGTATCGGCCATGGGATGAACGCTGTTGAAATTGGTGAGAATCGGTCCACGTTCAGACCTAGCCCCCATACAAATTACCAATATGAAATCGACATAAATTGCCATAAGATCCAAATTGTCATATAGATCTTACCCAAATTGGGTTTATTTGCGTTCATTACATCCACTAATGAGTAGTCCAAAAATGATCCCTTTGACCCCATATGGAGCTGCTTCCCGATCTTCACTTAAATCTATTAAAAAACAAAAATATTGCACTGATTCTTCTCAAATTTTGTTTCTACATATTTTTGCAAAATACAAGAGACTTTACCAAACATGATCAGGATCGGTCCATTTTTGGACCTAGTCCCTTTATAGATATAGCATCCGATATGAACTTTTTCATATCTGCAGTCAAAAAAATTAATAAAAATCCCACTCAAATTTGGTTTTTGCTTATTTTCAATGTCTAGTTAGTTGGGCCTAAGAGATAGGGTTTCGAAACGCATGGTATAGGGTATCGTATAGTCGGTCTAGACCGACTATAATTTTCTTACTTGTTTTAATTTTTTGTTACAAGAAGTTTTAGGGTTATACTGGAGAAATTCTTTTTCCGTTGGTAGGAGTAGTTTTGTGACTAATTTTGCTGTGTTAATCTCTATGAGATTGTCGAGAGAAATTAGACCAGTTTCTGTTAGTAAATTTTTTATTGGTGTGGATCTAAACGCACCAACTGCAAATCTTGCAGCTGAGTGGTATGTAGATTGAATTTAATTTAATTCTACTTTTGCAGCGTATCCATAAATTGGAAGGCCGTATTCTATTTTAGACACTAGTAATGATTTTATGATATTAACTGTGGTAGATGGGTGTGCATTGCCATTCAGACTCGAAATACATTTTATAATATTTAGTCTTTTTTCCAGTGCTTTTTTAAAGTAAGCTATATGGTCTTTCCATCTATATTTTGAATCAAAGACCAAGCCTAATATTTTCATTACATTTACTAGATTAATTGTGTGCGATTGAATGCTTATTTGAGGTTTAGTACATTGTGTTTTACGGCAAAAATGAATAGCTTTAGTTTTATGGTATGATATTTTGGCACCATATTTATCACACCAATTTTTCAAATCTAAAAATAAGTTGTCAATTTTTACTTGATCTATTGATTGTTTGTGTTTTATAATAATGCATAGATCATCTGCGTACATGCAATGATTGAATGCTGGGTGTTTAAGTAAGATAGAATTAATTTTTTCGTATGCAATTTGAAATAGTATAGCCGAAATGGGTGACCCTTGAGGTATGCCATTTTCAAGTGGAAAAACGGGGGAAAATTAATTGTTTACTTTTACTCTAAATTTTCTATTGGTTAAAAAACCAAAAATAAATTTCAGCATTTTAAAACCAATTCGCCATTCTTTTAGTTGAGTGATTATGCCGTGGATTCCAATCCTGTCAAATGCCTTTTCAAAGTCCATTGACAGAATTGTTAAATGGTTACCGCAGGACAAACCTTTAGTAATTTGTTGATCTAGAAAAAGAAGTGAATCGCCTGTACCTTTACGTTGTTTATAAGCTACTTGTTTTTGGTGGATTAATTTGTTTTTGTGTAGAAACCAGGCTAGTCTTCTGGCAATTATTTTTTCTAGTAACTTACTCATGCAGGAAAGTAACGATATAGGTCTATAACTCAGCAGTTTTTTTTTTTTCTTTTCCATGTTTTGGAAGTGGTATAATAGTCGATATTTTCCATTCTTGTGGTATGCTGCCAGTATCAAAAATGTTATTAAACAATGTTGTCATTACTTTTTTAGTTGCAATTGGCATGTTTTTTAACATGGGGTAGTTGATTTTATCGAAACCTGCAGTCTTACCTTTTAAGGAGTTTAATGCCGAGTTCATTTCCATAATTGAAACATGCGAGTCTATAAACTTAGCTGAAGAGATAGGTGTGTAGTTACACGAAATATTTATCGAAATTTTGCTGTTTATAAAAGCTTCGCTGAAATTTGAATCACTAGATTGAAAACACCATTCCTTACCAAAAAGCATGGCTATTTCTTCTGATTGAGTATAAGATTTGTTTTGATGTTCTATACATCGTATTTTTCGAGTGTTATTTTTACCGTAGAGTTTGTTTACGTTATGCCATATTGTTTGCATTGATGAGCTTGGACTTATTACAGATGTAAATTCGTAAAAGCTGTAATATTTTGCTTTTTTGCTTGTTTTTTAAGTAAAGCGTTAGCTTTGCGATATTCGATTTTATTTTCGGGAGAGGGATTATTCTTAAAAATATGCCAGATATTTTGTTTATTGTTTCTTAAAATAGCTAAGTTAGTGTTCCACCAGTGTACTGTTTTACGATTTGTATTGCTAGCAGTTTTGGGAATTGATTCGTTGGCTGAGGCTAGTATGACCTTTTTTTAGTGATGCTGCATCTCTGTTGATGTTTTTTGTAATAGACATGTTTTTAGTTTTAGAGTCTATTAAATTTGTAAATTTAGGCCAGTTTGCTTTATCGGTATTAAATCTAAGATGTTTGAATGATGTATTATTACTGCCGGATTTTTTGTTGTAGGTAATGTATATGGGATAGTGATCGCTGCCATGGAGTTGAGAATCAATTTGCCATGTTATAAAGTGGAACAAAGTTGCGGAGGCAAAGGATATATCAACGTGTGTAAACGTGGATCGTGTGGAGTAGTGTGTAGGTTTGCCGTTGTTTAAAATTATGAGGTTCGATTGTTGGTAAAATTGTTCTACTAATTTGCCACGTATGTCAGTATTGATGGAGCCCCATATCGTATTATGGGCGTTAAGATCCCCTAGAATTAGAGTTGCAGAATCAATGTTTTGAGATGGTAGAATATAAATGGAAATTATATTCATTTTGATTTCAGCTTCGATTTTTACTCCCACTGAGTAAAAGCTAGTATTTGGAAAATAAGATGAATGTTGAAGAGACTTTTTAACCAGTATAAAATTTTGTATAAAATTCGTAGTTGCCGAAGTTCATTGAGTGGTTTTTTAGGTGTGTTTCCTGCAAAGTTATCACATCTGGTGACCTACTATTTATGAGGAATTAAAGTTCGTGTAAATTATTATGGTATCCATTCATATTCCATTGTAGAATACTTAGGACCATAAAAATAAATTGTAAAGGTTGCCCACCAGTGATACACAAATGTGAATCAATGTGAAGCTTAGCATGTATCCATATTGCTTGCTGGGTTAATGTCTTTTACTTTTTGATTATTGTTGTGTTTTTTGTTATCATCTTTGTCTTGTTTATTTTGTTCTTTGTTTAAGTTAAGAGAGTATTTTTTGAAAGAAAGTTCTGTTGCTGATTTAAGAGTGTTAATTTGTTCTAAAATATTTGTTGTGTTTATGTTGTTGTTTACGTTGTTTGTAATATCATTCGAGTTGCTATTGCTTTGTGATGCTGTTTCTGTTGATTTTGTTTCGTTTGATTGTTTTTTTAGTTGGGTTAATCTTTGTTTGCGTTTTTCAATTGCTTCTTCTAATTTTTCTGATGGAATGTCATTTGATGTTATTGTTATATTTGACTCATTTGCTTTTTATATAGCTTCATTAAATGTGCAGTTATTAGTTATTTTAATTTTAATAATTTGTTGTCTTTTCTTTATACTTGGGCAATCTTTGTTGAGAGCACGGTGTTCGTGTTTGCAATTAGCACACTCTACTTTTTTGCATGGTTCAGGGTCATGAATACCCGATGAGCAAACTTCACATTTTGGTTCGGTATTGCAGTGCTTTTTTGTATGGCCTAATTTGAAACAGTTTTTGCATTGTAATAGTTTGGGTATATAGGGGTTCAGTTTGCAGTTAAGGAATCCTATTTTTATTTCAGATGGAATTGAGTAGCGATCAAAAGATAAGATATGTAAACATGTGTTAATAAGTTGGCCTTCTACGTATTTGGTAACTTTTTGGCATTCTATAACTCCTTGGTCTTGTAAACCTTCTTTAATTTCTCTTTCTGATAGATTTTTAAATAATGGTGCAAACACTACGCCTTTGGTGGTGTTAAGTGTAGGATGTGCCAAGTGTCCAATTATCACTACCGCACTCAGAATTCGTTCCAGTACCTACACACCGAAGTATTGATCTTCAAACAGATATCAGTACTACAACCGCCTCCATGCTACATCCATGGATTTCTCCTCAGAATACGACCCTGATGAAGGTACATCCTATGAAACATCAAAGGGCCCAATACTAGTCACACAAAACCAATTGGATGGAATTGTTGCAAATTTGTGTTTGACTCAGAAAAAATCAGAACTACTGGCTTCATTTTTGAAAGGAAATAATTTGCTGGCGAAAGGTACCTAAGTAACAGGATATCGAAAACGCCAAAAAGAATTAGAAAAGTTCTTCAATGTGAATGATGCAAAAAATTTCGCTTATTGCAACGATATTGAAAAGTTAATGGAGACGATAGGGTTAACATATAAAAAATGTGATTGTCGTTTATTCATCGATAGTTTACTAATCAGCTTAAAAGTTGTGCTTTTGCACAAGACAAATAGAATGACTTCTGTTCCGATTGCGTATAGCACTGACACTAGTGAAAATTTCGATAATTTGACACACATTCTGGAAGTAGTCAAATATAACGAACACCAGTGGCGCATTTGCTGCGACCTCAATATAGTTTCGTTGATTACAGGCTTAACAGCATCTGGCCGTCCAAAATATCCGGTATTATAGGAAGAAACCAGTACAAGCAGCATAACTGGAATAGTCGCATTGGACGGAAATGGCCTAAAGACAATATGCTACACGAAAGTCTTGTTCCTGAAATGAACATTTTGTTGCCGTTGCTCCACGTTAAACTTGGCATTGCTAAAATTTTTTGAAATGTATCGCAAAAAGACCAGCAGTATTCAACCGCTTAAAAGACATTTTCCCAAGACTTAGTAACGCCGAAATTCAGGAAAGGGTTGTTAATGGTCCCGACATACGGAAGCTAATGAGTCGTCATGATTTTGACCAAGTTCTGACAGAACGAGAATTAAATGCATGGCTCGAATTGAAAGCAGTCATTAAAGGACTTTTGGGTAAAGAACGCAAAGACAACTACATGCAATCTGTTGCAAACATGTTGTTGTACAAAATTCATCTTTTGCATCAGCATCGTGATCAACTCGCTCAACAGTTGCCAACGTTATCACCAAACTGCGCTTCCATTTGAAATAAGGTAACTAACTATAGAGTGTGCATATTTTGAATTCCTAGAATTTTCTAATATCTTTGTCAGAGTGCACAATTCAAACATGTTAACGATTGAAAACTATTTTCGTTTCAGGTACAGAGGAAAGAAATCTCCAGATGCAATTGTCGCTGAAATTTGTTGGTGGTATAAAAACACCTGTGAAGAAGAGGAAGACGAGGAAAAAGAGAAAGAAGGGGAAGACAAAGATGAAATTCCAGAATATCTGTTGGACGAAATTATCGACCTTTCTGATGATGATGACGATGACCAAGATATTTGAGAGAGCAGTGATGTTGAACCACAGCCGCCTGCTAAAAGGCAACTGGCCAAATAACTAATTTATTTTATTTAATTTTTTTACTTAAAACTTTTCATAACTAACATTTCAAAAATATATTTTTCCATATTTTTATAATTTCTTTTTCAATGTTTCTTCAAAACCAACAATGAACAAAATTGGTACATAAAAAATGAGAAGTAAATTAATATTATGTTGGAAAAAGCAAGTTTTGTGTTATGATTGTTTTCTTTTCAAATGAAATTTACTGAAGAAATTTTGCATATATATAGATCAAACAGAAAGCAAAAAAGACTTAGTTTTGTGGAAAATATTTTCAAAAAGCATGAAAAAAAAATAATTTTTCCAACATTTTGCTTCATAAGCACCACAAAAATTTTCTAAAATAGTTTTTTAAATAATTTTGATTGTTGCACAGATCTCTAGCAATAATTTGGCTGTTATAGATTGGAAAATATGAACTAGTCGACGAGTTATAGCCAAAAAAAAACCATATAAACAATATGCTGAAAATCGGCATTTCACTGCAAAGTTCGAAAGTCGATTAAAAAAAAAAAAATTCGAACTAACATAAACAAACGCCGCGATACGGGTCTTCTAATTTAGCCTCTATTTTCACCCCTCACTCTCAGAATCGACCTAACTTTTGCTAACCTGAATTTGTTCCACAGTGTAATATATTTAGTTATAAAAATGTAATAAATTTAACTTATATTTATATTTAGTTACTTGGAAATCTATCTCAGAAGAAAGACTGTTACATAATTTTTTGCACCTTGTAATTGGATCATTTAAGGCATAGTTTGATCTATGAAGAAAATCTTCAAGCATTCGATTATTT
Source organism: Cordilura impudica (assembly GCA_963682025.1). Lineage (NCBI taxonomy): Eukaryota > Metazoa > Arthropoda > Insecta > Diptera > Scathophagidae > Cordilura > Cordilura impudica. The sequence continues at coordinate 197,969,645 of OY821519.1, read as the reverse complement.
CTTAAATCCCTTGGTGGCCGGTAGAAATTAAATATCTCACAAATTTCCGAACAATTTATGTCCCCGGATAAAATCTTATAAACAAACATTATAGAAGAATATGATCGACGATCACTTAAAGATTGCAATCATAAAAGTTTCCTTCTTACTACATATGTAGGCAACTCATAATGCCAAGATTATTTTAAAATACTTCTAGTAAACCTCTTTTGAACACCTTCAATACGGTTTGAAGCCGTAATGTAATAAGGGCTCCAAATAATTGAACAATATTCGAGTTTATTGCGAACCAATGACGTAAATAAGGATTTTAATGTAAAAGAATCTCGAAAATCCTTCGAATTCATGCTATAAGCTGTAGAAGCAATAAAGTAAGTATGACTACAAAAAAATCATGTGAGTCCGATCACAAGGGAAATGTTGAAACATCTAATAATTAAAGAAAACATCAACATCATATTTTCCAGTGCATAAAAAATAAGTCGATTTATGCTGTTTTTTGAAATTCAATTGATGTTTTCTGAAATGCAATTGATGTTTTCTGAAATTCAATTGATGTTTTCTGAAATACAATTAATGTTCTCAGCAACTCAGATAATGCTTTTTGAAATTCAATTGATATTTTCTGAAATTCTATTTATGTTTTCTGAAATTCAAATGATGTTTTCTGAAATACAATTGATGTTTTCTGAAATACAATTGATGTTTTCTGAAATTATGTTGATGTTTTCTGAAATTCTATTTATGTTTTCTGAAATTCAATTGATGTTTTCTGAAATTCTATTGATGTTTTCTGAAATTCTATTTATGTTTTCTGAAATTCAAATGATGTTTTCTGAAATACAATTGATGTTTTCTGAAATACAATTGATGTTTTCTGAAATTCTATTGATGTTTTCTGAAATTCCATTGATGTTTTCTGAAACTCGAATGATGTTTTCTGAAATTATATTGATGTTTTCTGAAATTCTATTTATGTTTTCTGAAATTCAAATGATGTTTTCTGAAATTATTTTGATGGTTTCTGAAATACAATTGATGTTTTCTGAAGTTCTATTTATGTTTTCTGAAATTCAAATGATGTTTTCTGAAATACAGTTTATGCTTTCTGAAATTCTATCGATGCTTTCTGAAATACAATTGATGTTTTCTGAAATTATAATGATGGTTTCTGAAATACAATTGATGTTTTCTGAAATTCTATTTATGTTTTCTGAAATTCAAATGATGTTTTCTGAAATTCTATTGATGCTTTCTGAAATTCAATTGATGTTTTCTGAAATTCTATTGATGCTTTCTGAAATTCAATTGATGTTTTCTGAAATTATATTGATGGTTTCTGAAATACAATTGATGTTTTCTGAAATTCTATTGATGCTTTCTGAAATTCAATTGATGTTTTCTGAAACTCGAATGATGTTTTCTGAAATTATATTGATGTTTTCTGAAATTCTATTGATGTTTTCTGAAATTCAATTGATGTTTTCTGAAATTCAAATGATGTTTTCTGAAATTATATTGATGGTTTCTGAAATACAATTGATGTTTTCTGAAATTCAAATGATGTTTTCTGAAATACAATTGATGTTTTCTGAAATACAATTGATGTTTTCTGAAATTATGTTGATGTTTTCTGAAATTCTATTTATGTTTTCTGAAATTCAATTGATGTTTTCTGAAATTCTATTGATGTTTTCTGAAATTCTATTTATGTTTTCTGAAATTCAAATGATGTTTTCTGAAATACAATTGATGTTTTCTGAAATACAATTGATGTTTTCTGAAATTCTATTGATGTTTTCTGAAATTCCATTGATGTTTTCTGAAACTCGAATGATGTTTTCTGAAATTATATTGATGTTTTCTGAAATTCTATTTATGTTTTCTGAAATTCAAATGATGTTTTCTGAAATTATTTTGATGGTTTCTGAAATACAATTGATGTTTTCTGAAGTTCTATTTATGTTTTCTGAAATTCAAATGATGTTTTCTGAAATACAGTTTATGCTTTCTGAAATTCTATCGATGCTTTCTGAAATACAATTGATGTTTTCTGAAATTATAATGATGGTTTCTGAAATACAATTGATGTTTTCTGAAATTCTATTTATGTTTTCTGAAATTCAAATGATGTTTTCTGAAATTCTATTGATGCTTTCTGAAATTCAATTGATGTTTTCTGAAATTCTATTGATGCTTTCTGAAATTCAATTGATGTTTTCTGAAATTCAAATGATGTTTTCTGAAATTCTATTGATGTTTTCTGAAATTCAATTGATGTTTTCTGAAATTCAAATGATGTTTTCTGAAATTATATTGATGTTTTCTGAAATTCTATTGATGCTTTCTGAAATTCAATTGATGTTTTCTGAAATTCAAATGATGTTTTCTGAAATTATATTGATGGTTTCTGAAATACAATTGATGTTTTCTGAAATTCAAATGATGTTTTCTGAAATTATATTGATGGTTTCTAAAATACAATTGATGTTTTCTGAAATTCTATTGATGTTTTCTGAAATTCAATTGATGTTTTCTGAAACTCGAATGATGTTTTCTGAAATTATATTGATGTTTTCTGAAATTCTATTGATGTTTTCTGAAATTCATTTGATGTTTTCTGAAACTCGAATGATGTTTTCTGAAATTATATTGATGTTTTCTGAAATTATATTGATGCTTTCTGAAATTCTATTTATGTTTTCTGAAATTCAAATGATGTTTTCTGAAATTATGTTGATGCTTTCTGAAATTCTATTTATGTTTTCTGAAATTCAAATGATGTTTTCTGAAATTATGTTGATGTTTTCTGAAATTCTATTGATGTTTTCTGAAATTCAATTGATGTTTTCTGAAACTCGAATGATGTTTTCTGAAATTATATTGATGTTTTCTGAAATTCTATTTATGTTTTCTGAAATTCAAATGATGTTTTCCGAAATTATATTGATGTTTTCTGAAATTCTATTTATATTTTCTGAAATTCAAATGATGTTTTCTGAAATTATATTGATGGTTTCTGAAATACAATTGATGTTTTTTGAAAGACAATTGGAAAATGTTTAGAAAAGAACATATCATAATTTTTTCACCAATACAATCATAAGTCACACAGCGTTATCTGCTTCAGCTCACACCGATATGAGTTACGCTGTTTTTGTGATTGTATTGTGAAATAGAAATTTACCCCCCTGCGCGTATAGATGTTTACACATCAAAAGTTAAATCTACATCATATATAACACCCAATCTTTTACCTCAATTTCACGACTGAGATTTTTACCTCCAATACTATAATTAAATAAAATGGGATGAGAACAGCGAGTGTAAGAAACAACACAACACATTGTAACATTAACTGTGAGCTCAGTTTCACTATACCAGTTCGATAATTTGATTAAATCCTTCTGCAATTTCATGGAATCAACCACATTTGATATTCTAGCAAATAGTTTCATGTCATCCGCAAATAAAAGGCATTTTGAAAATTTTAAAGCAGATGGAAGATCATTAATAAAGAGCACAAATAGCAGCGGTCCAATGTGTGTGCTCTGCGAAATACCAGAGTAAGCACTAGTCTGAAGTTTTGAATAATAATTACCAAAGGACTTTCAGTTTTCTTTGAATTAAAAAGTTTTTAAAAAGTAATTATAGATTATGAGGAAATCCAAATGCAGAAATTTTCTTTAATAAAATATTATGACTTACTTTATCAAATGCTTTCGCAAAATCTGTATAAACAAAATCTAATTGAGATCTAAGTTCCATGGGATTTAATATGTTATGTGGGTGACCAAAGTTAGAATTGTAGTAATAGATCTCCCAGTCATAAAACCATGTTGCCAGGGTGAAATAAAATCCTTAACATAGCTGAAAAGTTTTTCTTTGATAATTGACTCAAAAATTTTGGCTAATGTACATTGTTTTACAATTGGTCTATAGTTTGTAACTTGGCTACGATCACCAAATTTAAATATATGAGTAATTAAACAGTATTTCCAACTATCCAAAATTTACTTTGTTTAATATAAGTATTAAAAAGAAATGAGATGGATTCAGTAATATTTTGTGAACACATATTGAAAAATATTGATGGATGTGAGCTGAGAGAGCATTTAGTACAATTTTTTAAGGAATATATGGCAATCAAAACATTTATACTAATATCGAAATTTGGCATACGATAAGTAATCTGGTGTAACGTTGAAAATCACAAATCTCAGATCTAGGCTTAACAAGTGGTGATTGAAAATAATCCGCAAATAAATCAGAGGATCCTGCATTACAATCAGATGACAATTTACCGAAGGACATACGTTTTGGAATGCCATTATTATTGTTTTAGCTACTAATGAAATGCCAAAAAGCTGAAGAATTTGTTTTAACTTTATTTTCGATATCAAACACATATTGTTTATACAGAAAATTTCGAAAGAAATTGTTTTCGTTTCGAACTAATGTAAAATAAGCACGATATTCATCACTACTCGATGTAATGAATTTTTTGTAGGCTTTATTTTTAACATTTTTCATGTGACAATGCCTTGAATTGTACCACTGAGGTCTGTGATTAAATTTTGGTTAGAACTGTGGAACATTTGGAACATTTAAAATAATAAATTAAACCAATAAAATCTGTCTTATTGAAATTAAATTTGCATAAATTATCAACATGATCGTTATCTAAAAAAATGTTAGTTGTAGACAACTAGGAAGAAATACCTTTTAAATGGGGTATGTTTATTCAAAATCGGTTGGAAACTAAAATTTTTATTCGCCTTGCCTTTTAATATTATAGATTTATACAATTAATTAAAGTTTTAGCTAAACAACTTTGTAAAATATTATCACTGTCTCTTCGACATTGTAAATCAGCTTCGCATCTTACAAACATCAATCAATATTTCCATCTTTAAAAAAACATATATAGCTGGGTTCAAAACCCATTAATTCAAGCACAAGAAAAACAATTAAAATTTTCTGTTGCGGATTTCAAAAAGTTAATCGGAATTAATTCCGACAGCCAAATAAAGCAAAAATTTAAAGAAGTTCCACCTATAACTTTTTTCAACGAATAACCTGAAGAATATTCAGAATTATCAAAACATGCAAGCCATTATTTCCATTTATGCAAAATGAGATTTCCACTGCATTCGGCAACTAAAACCAAATAGCTCGATCGCGTTGGCGCTGGCCCAGATATCAGAATACAATTATCATATCTTATGCCGAATAAAAACGAAGTTTCAAATAAAAAGAAAATTGTGCATTCGCCGCAATAAAATTGATGAATTTTCTCGTGTTAATACAAATTTCATCTAAAATTTTAAAAAGTAAATTCACAACATAAAAATAAATAATTTTTTTTTAAAGTAATCTGTTCTTAAAAAAGTTCTCTTTTTTAAAATAACAACACTATATTTAAAAAAGTTGGGTGCTTTAAAAAGTAAATTTTGGTTTAAAAGTACCTTTTGTTTGAAAGTACCCTTATTTTAAAGGCACCCTTTTTGAAAAAGTAAATTTTTTCTAAAAGTGTTTTTTTTTAATGTACCTTTTTTAAAAAATTATCATTTCCTTATAAAAGTATCTTTTATTGAAAAAAGTACCTTTTTCCAAATCTCTAAATAAAAAAAACACTCTCTTCTTAAAAAAAAGCACCTCTTTTAAAAAATACAATTTTTATACCCTATACCACTATGTGGTTTGGGTATAATGACCTTGTGCTGCTGTTTGTAACTACCAAAAATATTTGAGCTAGACCCATCTTTAATTATACCGATCGAATCAGAATCACTATCTGATTCGATTTAACGATGTCCGTCCGTCCGTCCGTCTGTGTGTCCATGTAAAGCTTGTAATCAAACTGCAGGTCGCAAATATGAATATGTTTTGATGAAATTTGGTATATAAGCTTCTATCAACCATAGGAGGAACGGTGTTGAAATTGGTGAAAATCGGTCCATGTTCAGACCTAGCCCCCATACAAATGACCCCTATGAAATCGACATAAATTACCATAAGATCCAAATTATCATATAAATCTTAGTCAAATTGATTTGTATGTGTTTATTACATCCATTAATCAGTAGTCCAAAAATTATTCCTATGGGACAACTCTTAGTCATAGGCCCCATATAGAGCTGCTTCCCGATCTTCACTTAAATCTATTAAAAAACAAAAATATTGCACTGATTCTTCTCAAATTTTGTTTGTATATATTTTTGCAAAATACAAGAGACCTTACCAAACATGATCAGGATCGGTCCATTTTTGGGACTAGTCCTCATATAGATATTGCATCCGATATGAACTTTTTCATATCTGCAGACAAAAAAATTTATAAAAATCCCACTCAAATTTGGTTTATGCTTATTTTCTATGTCCAGTTAGTTGGGCCTATGAGGTAGGGTATCTAAACGCATGGTATAGGGTATCAGATAGTCGGTCTAGACCGACTATAATTTTCTTACTTGTTAAAAGTAAAATTGTTTTTAATAGTAAAATTTGTTTAAGTACCCTTTCTTTAAAAAAGTACCCATCTTTCTTTAAAAATTCCCTATTCAAATACCCGGTTTTTAAAAAGTATCATTTTTTATAAAAAGTAAACAGAAATACCTTTTTTTAGAGTGTCCTGTTTTAAAAAAGTAAATTAAAAAAAAAAAAATTTTTTTTAAGACAATACCCTTTTTTAGAGTACTCTTTTTTTAAGTACCTGGTTTTAAAAAATACCCTAACTTTATATAATCTACCCTTTTTAATAAAGTACCTTGTTATTATAGTACATTTTTTTTAAAGTAACTTTTGTTTAAAAGTTTCATTTTCTAAAAAGCAGCTTTTTTTACATAAGTATATTCATTCTAAAAGTTCCTTATTTAAAAAAGTTACCTTGTTTTAGAAAAATACCCTCTCTTAAAAAAAAAAAACCCTTTAAAAAATACCCTTTTTAATAAAGTACTTCTTTTAAAAAGCATCCTTTCTTTAAAAATAAGTACCCTTCTCTTTTTAAAAGTACATTTTTTTAATTACCCATTTTTAAAAAGTACACCTTTTTAATTACGCATTTTTAAAAAGCACCCTTTCTTAAAGAAGTACCTTTAAAAAAAACTTTTTCAAAAATTACCGCCTGTTCACTTTTAGCGTTGAAATTTTGTTGAATTACCGCATGACTTCTAAGGTCTCAAAACATTCTAATAAGGATCAAACGTTCGGTATTATAACGTGGCTGTGTCAATATTGAATGTCGATGGTGTTCTATGAATTACTTAGGGAAAATATAGGTTTTCCAGTCTAGTAAGCGAAAAATAATGAAATTTTCCAAATAGTAATTAATTCTTTTTATGGAATTGGTATTCGAATTTAAAGTTTCAATATCGGAGCTGTGTAAGCGATAAGGAGGGGCTGCTTCTTATTAAAAGGCTTCTTTTTTTTCAATGGTGAAGAAGAAAGCATATATTTCAAAAATTTATCACTACACTATATTCTTAATCGGGCCGGTTTCTGGCATTTCAGCCTTCATCATCGATTTATTGAACTTTGTGATAATTGTTATGTTATAATTGAATAGATTGTTTCTATATGAAATTCTTCTACTTAGGGCGGCCGTGAGGTTTGAACCTGCGTCTATCTCACATGCACTCGTACTTGCAATTTTTGGTCAGCGCTTTAATGCAATCACCTAAAAATCAGACCTACGAGCAGTGTGGCCAAGAATCAGTTTTCACCATACAGCTTTTGCTTCGTATTAATTTCAGAAGATAAAACTCTGTCCAAACAAACAATCATTATTTTTGATTTTTTTTTTAAATTTTTGCATTTATACTTCTAATTTACACTATTCTCCTTCTTTTTACTTTTTGGCAAAAAACTATCTTTATTTTATGAAATGTTTGGCCATATAAACTAAACATGAGAATATATTAGACTACTATTTTGAGTGTCTATCTAAAGTCACTCTATAATTTATAACCATTCTCATCTTTCATCTAATATGTACAAATACATTCTCTTAATTATACCCTATACCACTATGTGGTTTGGGTATAATGACTTTGTGCTGCTGTTTGAAACTACCAAAAATATTTGACCTAGACCCATCTTTTATTATACCGATCGAATCAGAATCACTATCTGATTCGATTTAACGATGTCCGTCCGTGTGTCCGTCTGTGTGTCCATGTAAACCTTGTAATCAAGCTGCAGGTCGCAAATATCAGTATACTTTGATGAAAATTGGTATATAAGCTTCTATCAACCATAGGAGGAACGGTGTTGAAATCGGTGAAAATCGGTCCATGTTCAGACCTAGCCCCCATACAAATGACCCCTATGAAATCGACATAAATTACCATAAGATCCAAATCATATAGATCTTACTCAAATTGAGTTTGTATATGTTTATTGCATCCATTAATGAGTAGTCCAAAAATTATCCCTATGGGACAATCCTTACTCATAGGCCCCATGTAGGGCTGCTTCCCGATCTGCACTTAAATCTATAAAAAAACAAAAATATTGGACTGATTCTTCTCAAATTTTGTTTATATATATATTTGCAAAATACAAGAGACTTTACCAAACATGATCAGGATCGGTCCAATTTTAGGCCTAGTGCCCATATAGATATAGCATCCGATATGAACTTTTTCATATCTGCAGCCAAAAAAATTAATAAAAATCCCACTCAAATTTGGTTTATCTTATTTTCTATGTCCAGTTAGTTTGGTCTAAGAGATAGGGTCTCTAAGCGCATGGTATAGGGTATCGTATAGTCGGTCTAGACCGACTATAATTTTTTTACTTGTTTTTTATTAAAATTATTCATTGGTTACAATTACAAATATGAGTGGAATTGTACCGTTTGAATTGCATAAGGATACAATACACCAAGTACCATATGTGTACTCTACACAGTTTCTTTATGGAATCAATTATTGTTGCTCAAAATACGGATCAACGCTAGAAAATTAAACCGCTCAGTCAAAACAACTCACTGAGTCGTTAAACAAAATAATTGTACCATCAAAATGCCGATACTCTTTTGGTTTTATTTATTGGGCCGCCACAGCAACTATACGTGTGTGTATATTAGGCCGGGTCAGATTGTATGGGTGGAAAAAAAACCCACAAAGCGTGTAGCAAAAATGAAATCTACAGAAAATTCTAAGAAAGTTTTGCAAAGAAACCATGGTTCTTAAATTAATTCCCAGTTCGCGCACATCGACTTTAGATTTTGAGGTCATACTAATTAAATTGTACTAAAAAATTTATAGTTTTATAAGAAGTGATCCGAAAAATTATGCTTGATTATATGTGCTTATATGTATGCAGAATATGAATGTTCCCATCTTTTTTCAAAAATGCTAAAATTGTGGAAAATACGGTGGATCGAAAATAAAATTTTTATAAATTTTCTTTTTTTTTAAATAAATTTTTTTTTGTGGTGCAAGTTACAGACAAGGGTTTTTTTTGATGACTGGGAATCTTTTCTAGTTCATAAACAAATGTTAAAAAAATAATAATATTATTTTTTAATAATTTGTTTGTTTACTATTTTAAATGTTTTTTTTAAATTTTTTTAAATTATACCCCTGCTTTTTTTTAAATTTTTTTCTAATAAACGGCAATGGTGTCAGAATAAAAACCATTGTCTGTAACTTGCACCACAAAAAAGATTTAATTTAAATAAAAAAAAAAAAAAAATGCCCCAGACAACTTTTGTGTCAAAAAAAACTCTAGACCATGAAAAGTTATGAATATTTTTTCATCTTTAACAAATTGATTAAAGCCAAAAATTTTTTTGGTCTCTATACCTATAAGTACTTAGATGTGAAGTATTGTTTTACTACCACGTTGCTAACCTATTGCGAAATGACACCAAAAATGGAACATATGTTTGATACAATTTTGAAAACTCCTTTTTTAAGTTTAAAAAAATTTTCTTGGCGTCGCATATAACCCCAAGCTAATAAAAGACAATTTATTCAAAAAAAATCAAATATTTGGTAAGTGCGATGCTTAACATATAGACGCGCTTAAACTATAATAAAACCAAATGTGCATGTCTTCTATGATAAAAATTTGGAGTAAATCGAACAACGTTATCCCATTCTTTGCCGAGGCCAAACTATGAATTTTGGCATATTTAAAAAAATTGATTGTTCTAGTAAACTAGATGAAACCCTTACTATGGGGTGGGAAATAAAATTGTGCTATATTTTACGAAAACTTTCCCTTATGTGCTGCTAGGGTTAAAATGATTCAAAATTCTGCAGTATTTGCAAAATATTTGAATTTTTTGGCTTAATTGTCCTATACTAGCTTGGGGTCATTTGTGGCGTCAAGTCCAAATGGGCTAATGACATCAAATTATAAAATCATCATAATCACCAATTCATAAAAATCGGTAAAATATAGCACAATTTTATTTTCCAACCCACAGTAAGGGTTTCATCAAGTTTACTGCAACAATTAATTTGTTTAAATATACCAAAATTCATAGTTTGGCCTGGGCAAGGAATGGGTTAAAGTTGTTCGATTTATTCCAAATTTCTAGAATGGGAGACCCGTACATTTGGTTATTATATTTTAAGCTTCACAACTAGAAATTCGGCAGCACTTACGAAATATTTTAATTTTTTGAATAAATTGTCTTTTATTAGTTTGGGTTCATATGTGACCCCAAATCCAAAAGGGATAATGGGTCATATATTTTTTTCCTAAACCTTAGGCTATTAAAATAAAGTATAACATTTGAAAGTAGAAAACTGATAAATTTTTGACACAAATTATTTAGAATCAGTACATTTACTGAATAGTTCACAACAAGCAAATTTTTCTCGAAATCCGAAAAAAAAATCCTTGTAAAAAAATTCTGATAGAGGAATTTACTTAAAAATTTAAACAGTTAGTCTCTAACATGTATTTAACAAAACTTTAAAGTGCCGGATCCATTTTTTTAAATTTTGTTTAAGAAAATTTTTTAAAACTTAAAAAAGGAATTTTAAAAATTTTATCAGAAAAATTTTCCACCTTTGGTGTCATTTCGCAATAGGTTAGCAACGTGGTAATAAAACAATACTTCATATCTGAGTACTTATAGGTATAGAGACCAAAAAAAAAATTATGGCTTTAATCAATTTGTTAGAGATGAAAAAATGTTCATCAAATTTCATGACCTAGAATTTTTTGACGTAAAAGTGGTCTGGGGCATTTGTTATTTCTTTTCAAGTTTTTATTAGATTTTGAAATTATGTAGCTTTTTAGAAAGATAATTTAGTACTTATATCGATTCATGTAACAGCTTGTCGAAAAAATTTAGCTATAGAAAGAAATTTTTGTAAAATTTGAAAAAAGTCATATTTTCCCCATATAAACACACTTGAAATTTTCAGTTGCGTTGAGGCACCTCTAAATTTTTTTGATTGAACCTAAACTTTGAGTTTATCAGTTTTTTTTGCTATTTTTTGCTTTTTTTATTAAGGGCCACCCTAGTGTATATAAGTTTTTTTGTTCTATTTGTTTTTGTTTAAATTGGCTTTTGTACTACATACACTACAACACTATTACAGGACTCACATTCCGAAGATGTTTTAAGAATTTAATAGAGTTGGGTACCCGAATGTCTTTAATCAGCATCAATGCCCTCCTATGTGTATGGTCAATTAGCTCTGGAATAGAATCTGACAATATGTGGGAATTGTATTTCATTTACGGTCGGATGTATATAGAAACATGGCATTTAAAAAACATGACACTTGAAAATCTATACAACGAACATCGCAATGAATTCTTTCTCGTGCCCAGAACATCCAGAATATCTGATTCCTCAATATCTATACCACCCATATATACATTAGGGTGCACCGGTTTGTATGAAAAAATTTTTGGTCGAACTTTGAGGTGTGCTGTTATGATACTGGATCTAAAATATTAGTGCGCAAAATTTTAGCAAAATCGGACACTGCTTTCTGGAAGCGCATTAAGTTCAAAATTCAAATATGCATTGATATGTAAAAATTATCAAAAAAAAAATCAATTTTTCAAAAATTTTGATATTAATAATTGGGTTTCGGCTAAATTTATTAATAAACCATAATCAAGAGTAAATTATCTTTCTAATAGAATAACAAAATTTATAATCGGTCGAAAAATAGCCAAGTTATATCAACTTCCCCAGGCAATAAATGGGCCGCAGACCACTTGATTAAGAAAATCGAGCTCACATTTTCAAAGACATTGAAATAATTTACATGAACATCATTTCTCCATTCCCCTGATCCAAAGATGATCTTATGTAAAGTCTTTTGCATCTCATCTATTGTTATAAATTAATGTCAAAGAGGTACGTATTTTTTAGTACTATTTCAAAATCTCAAATTTTACTTTTTCAAAAATTTTGTTCTAGAAATTTTCCGAAATCAACGATTGGACTTTAAGGTCCTATTAACAAAATATATGTTATTAAAAATGCCAAAGATTGTAGCTATCCCGCTCCTAATTTGGCGAGGGCAGCGTTTTAATTTCAGCGGATTTGAAGAAAAATTTGATTTTTCGTACTTTAACAACTTTTAGGCTACATCTTTTGGGTGTTTTCATATTTCAAATATCTTTTACCAAAATATTACACTAATTGATATAAGTTCTTAATCTTGTAAGTTAAGGTTAAAATGAAAGACTCTAAACTGTCCCTCTTTAAGGTCAAATGTCAAAATTAAGGAGATTTAAATTTTTTTTAAAGAAAATATTGAAATAATATAAAAACTTGTTGATAATATATTTATAATTCTAAGAAATAATATCCTGGACCTATTTTCTGAAACTAACCAATGGGGTGCTCTTGATGTCAAATTGACTCTATGAAAATCTATAAATATTTTCTTCATCAGGATTTTTTTAAAATAAAACAAATTTAATGTATTCATAAAATTCCTAGAATATATTTGTTATTTTATGAAAATATATAAATTAATTAGTTTTTATATTTAATACAGTATAAACAAATTTGTATAAATTTTTATTTCAGAAATAAATTAATTAATATCGTGATCTTTTTTTTAGAGATTGTAAATTTGCCTTTTTCGAATTCTGTTGCCTATAATTTTGTACCACTTGTGATTAAAAAAATATATTTAACAAATAATAAAATCAACACACACGTAAAAAATAGATAACTAATTTCATTAAATGTTGTAATTTTGCCATGGCATTCTTGAATCAACATAAAGCCTCTTTCTGCAGTATCATTGACGACATTTAAGTTTTGGACAATATTTTTTCAAGAGTACCCCACGGATTAATTTCAGAAAATAAGTCCAGAATATTGTTTTTTAGAATTATTAAAATATTATCAACAAGTTTTATCGAAATCCTTCCATAAATATATATTATTTCGTTATTTTGTTTTGAAAAAAATTTTAATCTTTATAAATTTGACTTTTGACCTTAAAGAGGGACAGTTTATAGTATTTCAATGTAACCTTCATTTACAAGATTAAGAACTTATATCAATTAGTGTAATATTTTGACAAAATATATTTGAAATATGAAAACACCAAAAAGATGTAGCCTAAAAGTTGCAAAATTAGGAAAAATCACATTTTTCTTCAAATCCGCTGAAATAAAAATGCTGCCCTCGCCAAGTTAAGAATAGTATAGCTACAATGTTTGGCATTTTTAATTACATGTATTTTAGTTATAAGACCCTAAAGTCCAATCGTTGATTTCAGAAAATATCTAGAACATAATTTTGGAAAAAGTAAAATTTCAGATTTTGAAATAGTGCTAAAAAATACCCACTTCTTTGACATTAATGTATAACGACACAACAAAAGATGACATGCAAAAGACTTCACATAAGATCATCTTGGGATCAAGGGAATGGAAAAATGTTGTTGTTGTAAATTATTTCAGTGTCTTTAAAAATGTGAGCTCGATTTTCTTTATCAAGTGGTCTGAGGCGCATTTATTGCCTGGGGAAGTTTATATAACTTGGCTCTTTTTCAACCGAGAATAAATTTTGTAATTTTATTAGAAAGACAATGTACTCTTGATTATGGTTTATTAATTAATTTTATTGAAACGCAATTATTAATATCAACATTTTTGAAAAAATTGATTTTTTTGATAATTTTTACATATTAATGCATATATGAATTTTGAACTCAATGCGCTTCCAGAAAGCAGTGTCCGATTTTGCTCAAATTTTAGGCACTAAGGGTTTAGACCCAGTGGCACAATAATCTGACCCGCACGTCTTGAAATTCCAAAAAAAAAAATTGGCTGTCACCCTAATATACATATGACATTGTTGAATCCAAAGCCATATGGGTCACTAAATAACGTTGGGTTGTGCGCGCTTTAAATTCAACCTCTTCGCTTTATCCCACTCAGAGATTGTTAGTTGGTCTTGATTGAGTCTGGCTTTCATTTCTTCCATTTGCCCCAAACCCTCAATTGAGGGAAAATAAATGACTAATGTTGTTGTTATCTGCGAAAAATTACGTAGGATTAAAGGTTTAACTAATAAAAGGTCATTATCAAATATAAATAAAAGAGTCATATCTATAATGTTAATAGGCTTGGCGATTTCTTGTGACTGATGTTTTGTTCTACCGTTTTATCCCGATTTTGACCAAACGTATATTATTTGAAAGGTATTTCTTTTTAGCCGTTTTGCAGATTTACAGATTTTTAAATTTTTCCTTTATTTTGAGAAAATTGCATTTAAAGTTGCTACTAACACATACATAAAATTATACAATGCTACATGTGTGTTTATTAAATTTGTTAATGTGTTTGTAATAAAAATGAGTTTGTTTTTTGTGTTGATTTGTGAATCGGCTATAATTGATTAGCATAACTTTAGGGTCTTTATTTAATGAAAAAATAAAATTTCCTAGAATATGCTTTAATTTCCAGGGCTGGAATCTGCTAGTATTAATTAAATTTGAGTAAAATATGTTATAATTTATAGTCCTGAAATCAAACACCGGCTATTAGAATTCACAGAAAGTGAAATATTTATGTTAAAGCTTAAAAAAAAATATTTCGTACTCAAGCTTTACTGTACATTTTTTGCTACCACATGTAAAATCAAATTATATTAATTGCCATAAAGAAAATAGTTTTTCATTTAAAACTCACCCAGAAAAACTTTCAATTAGAAAATAAAAACATTTCATTTTCTTAAAATTACATTTTAAAGTAAAAAGATTTTTTTCTTATTAAAAATAACGTGCTGAAGTTCGTGTCCTTTGAAAACATATAATATGTATACATGTATGTACATATGGAGGTTTACACAACACTCACACATATATTTTTATGATGCTAGCGATGTACGTCTCACTACCATTTTATAGATTTAGAAATTGAATTCAAGACGCGTTTTAAGATAAAATTGAGAATAGGAATTTTCTTTAATACTTAAATTCCATATCTATATGCCAGTGTATTCTACACGTAGAAACAATATAAATAAAAACTGTGTAATGGTGTAGGATAAAGAAACTTTGAAAGTCAATCATTTGAACATCTCTCAATATAAAACTTTTGGCAAGTGAAAATGAAAAGCTCCATGTCCATCATACGAATTACATAGATAGATAACCTGCACCAAATGAGTGACAGGTACATGCAATAAATAAAAGCAGATAATAGTGAAACGTCTTTGAAAGTTTCAAATGAATTCAGCTGTTTTAAAATTCAGTCAATTTGAAAAATGTCTAAAACAGAGTATGAATTAAAATATTAAGGAAAGCTACTTTGACTTCACTTGCTACTACGCATTTTCTTTTTGGGAATATTCTTTTTATATATACAGAGAAACCAATTTTTATCACGATATCTTAATACAGAGTTTCGCTCATCACTGGCTGACTGAATGTGGAATTTTACATTTAATTTTATAAAATTATCAGGCATACTGCTAAGTATTAATAGTTTTCTTAGAAAAGTAACTTTTATTTTTTGAATAGCACCTTCACTTAAACAAGTAAGAGTGAAAAATTCAGCTTTGACCCAATATTATAACCAATATTATTTTAATACTGTTGCCGATTTTTAGCCTTTAAATTCTAACATCATTTAAATTTTAAATTTTTAATTAATTTTTTATTTAATTTATTTAATTTTTTGTTTTTGTACAAAAACAATGATGTTTATTTTATATAGAGAATTAATTTCTATCTGAAAAATTACATTGTTGAATTTTGAATTGGCTAAAATTGATTTGCGTACATTTAGACTCTTAGAAAAAATATATTAAAGAAAAATTCCTAGAATTTGCACTCGAATTTAGCTGGCTGGGCTAATTTGTTATAAATAGTACAGTAAATATAAATATTATTGTAACCGAAAAACTCATGTGGACGCTATTTAAGATTCGGCATAGCCGAATTTAATGCTTTTGCTTGCTTTTTTATTTTTATTTTTATTATTTTTTATTTTTTTTGAATAATTGAATTAACAACAACTGCTATAGCTCCCACAAATAGAAGCTACCAGATATATTGCAATAATGGAGTGTATTTTACAGGAAATTCCAACCTAAGTGCAAATATAAATTTTATTGATGTCTTTCGAAGTATGTGCCAAAATTTAGAAATTATTAGTTTTCTCATATAAAAAAGATACTTCAGAACCTAAGGAGTCAAAATTTTAACCACTACTGAGACTATTACTATTGTAATTTTTTATTTGATATTGGGATATATATTCTATATATCTAAATCTCAATTTTTATAGATTTCTTTCAAAAATTTCATAACTTATTTCAAATTCAACAAATAAATTTAATATTTTAAATCTCCATATAAATTTTAACATTTTGATTTAGTTTGGTCGATTCGGGGCCAGGATGAAACTCCCATAACAAAAAAGAATTCAATTTCAACAGTTTTATTTTAATGCTGCAATTTTTTTTCTCCATAAACAATATTTCAGACAGTGTTTGTTTGTAAAAACAAAACATCACGTATATTTAAAAATATTCACTTTACTGTTGCCATTTTAGTAGACACGTGTTTTAATGAAAACAAAAAGTATTCCCTATTTTCTCTGAACAAAACCACTCATTACACAAAATCTCTTGTTGTCGGTGGTTTTTTGGGTTACCACCCAATAATGGCGTGGTGCACATATTAAACAAACTTTGATTAAAATTGAAAAAAAAAAGAAACAACAACAGCAGAAAGTTTATGGTCTGTGGGTTTTATTTAAGAGTGCAATTCATTTCACAGATACATGCATATTTTAAAATGTATAAAGAGGATATTTATTCTAGCAAAAATAAAAGCAAGTACTATAAAGTTTCTGTGAGCTCGAAGTTCAGTAACCGCTTTTGTTGTTTTGGCTAGGAACATCTTCTCAAATGCGCTTAAGCATCATCTTAGCTTGTTATAACAACTTTCATTTGAATTTTATGTTGAGAGTTGTTAAGAAGAAATAATCTATCTGTAATATTAATAGGCTAGGCGATTTCTAGTGACCGATGTTTTGTTCTACCGTTTTATCCCGATTTTGACCCACGTATATTATTTGAAAGGTAATTCTTTTTAGCCGTTTTGCAGATTTACAGATTTTTTTATTTTTTTCCTTTATTTTGAGTAAATTGCATTTAAAGTTGCTACTAACACATACATAAAATTATACAATGCTATGTGTGTGTTTATTAAATTTGTTAATGTGTTTGTAATAAAAATGAGTTTGTTTTTGTGTTGATTTGTGAAATGGCTATAATTGATTGGTATATCTTAAGAGTCTTTATTTAATTAAAAAATAAAATTTCCTAGAATTTGCACTCGAATTTCGAGGGCTGGAATCTGCTAGTATAATTTAATCTATACTACTACGTAACTAATAATCTGATTTAAAAAATGTAGATTCCAATATTTCTAATGATTCTTAAGGATGGACATAGGCTGTAAATTTTTATGATATTTTTTGTGGGCGTAGCAACACC
The DNA here is from genome assembly GCA_963682025.1 of Cordilura impudica. Classification (NCBI taxonomy): domain Eukaryota; kingdom Metazoa; phylum Arthropoda; class Insecta; order Diptera; family Scathophagidae; genus Cordilura; species Cordilura impudica. The sequence continues at coordinate 197,951,686 of OY821519.1, read as the reverse complement.
CATATAAAGTGAACTTTTAATATCATATGTATTGAGTAATATGACAGAGAGAGAGCAAATTTGTGTAATTCAGCTATTATTAGTAGCTATGGCAAAAATGGGCAGGATCGGATTGGTGGACGTTTCACCTCCCATACAAGTGATAATTCAATATTATAAAACTCTAGTACTATGATAGAGACAGCTTTGAAACTTTGTTTAAGGCCATCTATTATTAATGAGAGTAGTAGGACAAAAAATGGGCGGTATGCGACCAATGGTCGTGGCACCTCCCATACAAAGTAAATAAAAAATGTCATATATCTAGAGTACTGAAATAGTTAGAGCATTGGAACTTTGTGTAAGCGCATTAGTTATTCATGTGATTAGTGGAACAAAAAATGGGCATGATCAGAGCAGTGGCCGTGATACCACCCATACAAAGTAAACATAAATATAATATCATATAACTGGTGTACTATAAAAGAAAAAATCATGACACTTTGCACGAGTCCATCAGATATTAATCTGAGCAGGTCGATAAAGATTGGGCGTGGGAATAGTGGGCGTGACAACACCTATACAAAAATATACGAAGTACTACGAAAGCTACAGTTTTAAATTTTTGACAAACGCATTAATTATCACTGTGAGTAGTCGTGGAAAATATGGTCGGAATTGCCAATTCAAAAATCTCCAAAATTAAAAATCGCCAAAAATCAAAAACCATTAAAACCGAAAAACGCCAAAATCTTAAAAATCAAAAACTGGCAATATCAAAAATCGCTAAAAATCAAAAAATCGACAAACTCAAACATCGCTAGAATAAAAAATTATCCAATGATGTTCTAAATTCGAGGCCAATAGATTACCATATTTAATATGGTAAAAATATATATTTCTTATTTGTACCTTGCTCCAAAGTAGGAACGCCGCAATCGCCAATTCAAAAATCGCCAAAATTTAAAATTGCCAAAATCAAAAACCGTCAAAATCGAAAAACGCCAAAATCTTCAAAATCAAAAACTGGCAATATCAAAAATCGCTAAAATCAAAAAATCGCCAAAATCAAAAGTCGCTAAAATAAAAAATTGTCAAATGATATTCTAAATTCGAGGCCAATAGATTGCCAGACTTAATTTGGAAAATTTATATACTTCTTATGGGCAGCTATGTATATGGGTGTTTCCCTTACAGCTCAAAAATAAAATTATTATTTTTAATTTATTTTTCCGCTAATATTACACAAAATAAATGTATCTGTTATTTTCCGAAGGATCATCTTTAATTTTCTTTATATTATAAAAAATATACTACTTTGAATTTGGTACACCGTGCTCGTTTCTCCATGAATTGTACGGCACTTTTTGAGCGCTTTGGTAACACTGTTCTAACGGTTATTTCGAACAAAACAAAAGCCAGCAGAAAACTGAAAATTTTCTTCATGCTTAGCAACAATTTTGCAGGCGACAACTTAAAATTTATTTTTTTGTTAATAGTTCAAAAACAACGTCACCGACTGTAACGACCGTTACCCACAAATCAGAAAAGTTAGTATCTCAAGGTAAGTAAGATGAAGAATTTTGTAGGGCCAAATAAGCATCAAAAGCGACCGTTAACCTTTTTATGGCGTTTTGCATTTCAACAGTTTTCGTCTTACTTAAATGCATTCTTACTGATTTTAGCTGAAAAAACATGGAGCAACTTACCGAGATGCAAAAATGCAGAAAAAAAAAAAACGAAAAGAAGACGCAGGAAAGCATTAGGTTTACTTGGCAAAAGAGAGAGAGCGCTCAAAAAAACAGAGACTGGATCAAAAAAGTCATGACGGACGAACGCCAAACTCAGGAACGAAAAATAACATGCGACGCGTAAGAAAATTTCGTGAGAAAAAAAGAAGAAAAGAAAAAATGTTTAGTAACTGCGACCTCGTCGGCCATAGGAAGCTTTAAGTCAAATCGTTCCCTTCAGAAAGCTGTATCAATAGTGAAACGCAACCTTCCAATTAGCCCGTTAAAAAAGATGGCAGTTGTTAGAAATCTTGCTTTAGATGTAGCTGGAGCCAAGCTCGATTTTAATTGTAGTGAAAAAATAAAACTCCTCAGATTCATGATGCCGACAAAAAAAAGCAAGAACACTTTATTTGAAAGACAACATAAGCTACCAAATCTGTGCGTCTGCACTTACCAAGCTAATTTGAATTTTTGTTGAAATCTCTTTCCGCAATAATCCCAAGCGTACCGAGGGTTGCAAAGGACTTTCTGAATGAAATTTGCTGTGACACAAAAAACGAAGCTTGTATGACAAGTAACTGCAAGAAATGCCACTAAAGTTCGAGTTAGATGTAAATGGGCATTGGAAGCAGTGGGCAAAAAACGTCTACCAAATTTACTCTTTCTAGGAAAGAGCCCTTCCTGGCCAGTTCGTCAGCAATCTCGTTTCCCATTATACCACTGTGTCCTGGGCTCCAAACGATTTCAAGTGTGCCTCTTCTGGAGAAGTTTGAAATCTCTTCCTTACACTCGAGAATAGCCCTTGATCTAGTTTTGTCCGCGGATATCGCTCTGATAGCCGCTAGACTGTCCGTAAATATTTTCACGTCTCCGGGACTTGGGGAATCCCGTGCGTTAATAGGCCTAATACATTCCTTTATCGCTACCAATTCAGCCTGAAAGACAGAGTTGTGGTCCGGAAGACGGAGGTATTTCCCTGTGGAACGGTCCTCATCGTAGAAACCTATCCCAGTCTTACCATGCAGACTAGAGGCGTCCGCATAGTAATGTGACCCTGGAAGGTTTTGTAGAATATTCCCGTTCATCCAAATTTCCCTGTCTAGTATCCGTATACTGCAATGTATATCTGTTGACACTTCCGCGATTCTATCACAGCTAATATTCACTGTGTTGAGTTCCGGAATTTGGTCTAAAATAGTCTGGTGTCTGGTCGTGTGGTCGGTGATATATTCCCCTGTTACCCTTAGTCATAACATGGCCAGAGCTGCCTCATATTTAATTTTAATCTCGTTAGGGTATATAGATAGAATATTCTCTAAAGCCCTCGTAGATGCCGTCCTTATTGCTCCACTGATTCCTATGCAACAGAGGCGCTGTATCTTTTGGAGTGGTTTAATGTAACATTTCCTGTTCATTGATGTCCATATGACTATGGGTGCGTAGGTTAGAATAGGTCTAACGACGCCTGTGTACAGCCAATATGTCATCCTCGGGTTTAAACCCCATTTTGAGCCTATAGCCCTTCCACAAATCGCCCATACATGATGAGCCTTCGCAACCCTGCTCTCGATATGGTTTTTCCAAGTAAGTTTTTTTTTATCGAGAATCACCCCAAGGTATTTCACCGTCTGTGTGATTCTAATCGTTTTGCCCTGGAAGCGAGGTTCGTCAAAGTCGATTATTTTCGTCTTCCTTGTAAAGAGGCATATTTCAGTTTTCTCTGGGTTCACATTCAAACCCCTCGATTGTGCCCAGTCATATGCTATTTCGAGTGCATTCGATGCCCTCCTACATAAATCTCTAGGATCTTTTCCCCTTAGCAGACAGGTTGGAAACCCTTATTGGCTAGAATCCTTAGCAGAATATTTATAGTGGTTACCTAGAGGAGGGGGGATAAAATCCCCCCTTGAGGTGACCCACAACAAACCTAGTTTCTTATTTTAATGCCACCAACCTCACAACTTATCCATCTATTCCCTAGCATGTGACTGATCCAGGCTTTAATATCCCGGTCAATGTCGAATTGTTCTAGGGATTGCAGTAGCGTATTGGTTGATACATTGTTAAAAGCTCATTATATATCAATGAATATAGCTAGGGTGAAGATTTTAAGATCAAAAGATCTTTCGATGTGGTGAACTGCTTCATGAAGTGCAGTTTCCACTGAGCGTTTGAATTTCAACAACTCATTTGGGATTTGATATTTAACCATGTTATCGACTATTCGCTCCATGGTTTTCAGTAGGAAGGATGTAAGACTTATCGTTCGATAGGCCTTTGGGTTCGCGTAGCTTTCCTTTCCCGGCTTTGGTATGAAGACCACTTTGGCCTCGTGCCATGCCCTGGGGGTGTACGCTAATTTTAGGCAAGCAGAGAATATGCCAGCCAGACTACTACCAATTAAGTCCCCGCTTTTTTGTAGTAGAGCAGGAAAGACTTCATCTGGGCCTGCTGCTTTAAAAGGGGCAAAGCTTTGTATTGCCTTAATTACCATATTTTCGTTTATTCTAGCATTTCTTTCCTCTCGACGTTGTGCCTCATTAGGCCCTTCATATTGTTCCCCATCATGTCCCGTCTGCTGTTCCACGTTGGTTCCCGTTTGTCGGGACACATTGGTACCAATTTCTAGTTTCCTATTTGGCCCACGTTCTTCGGTAAGAAAGTGTGTTTCCATCAATATTCTTAAGGACTGCTCCATTGATTCCGCCCGAATCCCGTCCTTATCGTCTGGAGTTTCAGGCTGTGAATGGGTTTTCGATAAGAATTTCTTGATTTTTGAGACGTCATTAACGCTATCAACCTGTTCACCGAAAAGTTTCCAGGAGTTGCGTTTCGCTACTCGAATCTTTTTGTTGTTTTCCCTGAGTTTGTCTTGGTAGTCATCCAAGTCATGCGACGAGCCCTGTTCAATAATCTTCGGACGTCCTTCCCAAGATTTATCAATTCCCCTGTCAGCCAGGGTTTTACTCGGGGAGATCTCCTTTTCCGGAGTGGACAACATTCCTTGAAAGACTCAATTATGCTCTTCGTTAATCTATCTACTTCCCCGTCAACCTCTTCAACATTCCCTATGACTATGGGTGGAGTAGTTAGACGGGCTGTTAGATTTCTTCTAAATTTTGGCCAATCCGTTTTATCCTTATTCCTGAGCGGTGGTTGTATAAGATTAAATAAGATGTATAGATGATCCGAGAAGGAATGCTCGCTAGAGACATGACAATCTTGGATATCGTCCACTAGATTTTTTGAACAAATTGAAATATCTAAAACCTCTTCCCTTAATCTCTTAACAAAGGTTGCCGTGTTCCCAGTATTAAGGGTGAAAAGATTATTTTCATTAAGGAATTCAAGTAAAGCATACCCCCTTTGGTTACAGTTCGAACTACCCCATGCTATATAGTGAGAATTCGCATCGCACCCTATGAGAATTTCCTTACCTGTCGTTCTAGCTGTCCTTACCATCTCTTCCAGTTCCGACGTCCGTGGAGGTGTCGGCGATTCCGCCGGGAGATAAACGGATGCCAAGAGCATCGGTTGGCCTCCATGTTGCAGGACGGTGGCATCTGCGGTGGACAAGTCTGGAGAAAAGGGATAATTTAAGTTTTTGTGAATAATAATACAAGTTCTCGGTCGAGTTCCTGTATGGGCATAAAAAATTTGGTAATTAGGATCATTGAGTCCAGTAACCTTGTCATTTACCGTCCAAGGTTCCTGTATTAGTATGATATGTAACTTACCTTTTTGTAGTTTCCATCAGAGTTAAAGTAGCCGTTTTGCTCCGATGGAGGTTGATCTGCATGAGCATGATCATTGTTCGGCTAATAGTTGTTCCTCTTGGGAATTAGTTATTTCTAACTCTCCCTTTGTATCTGACGTAGATGGTGTTGGGTCGGTGGAGGTCCCCTCAGCAGTACCCGCCTTGGTCTTATCGGTTGCCTTCTCCCAGCTAATTCTAGTTTTGCCTACTTTAAAGTAAACTGCAGCTGATACGAAGAAGGCTTTACCTTTGGTTGTTTTGAGGCTAGCCATTGACTCCTGATCAATACCCACAACGAAAAGGGTGCCGTCTTGGCCCTCCTCTCTGTGGAATATCTCCCATTTGTCAGTGGCTAGAACTTTATTTTGTTTGGGGAGGGACAGTTTGGTACCGTCCCAAGGAGCTGGCATACATTCCACCATTTTCTCCAGGGTTTGTACACATGCGTTGGACGCAAGTTGTAGCATAAGTACGTCCAAGGAGAATTTGCAGCTATTTATTTGGATCTCTTTGGCATCTTTTTCAGCATCTAGAACATACTCCATAATCCTCTTATTAAATGCCTCTTCGAGTGCTGTTCTCTGGGAATTTGGGATTTTGCCGGTGGGACTACTTAAATCTACAATGGCATAACAAAGTTCGTCCATTGCTGGTTTTTTTGCCATACTAGCATATGAAGTCGATTGTTCCTTGCCTGATGGTGCAATCTGTTTTCTCTTCGTTGCTTGTCTAATATCTTTGAAGGAGTTTTGAACTTGCAATGAAGGATTACCTTTTGCACCATCTTTCCCAGTTAACGTTGGCCCAATAACCTCTCCTTTGCATTGAGTTTCCGCGAAGGTACCTCTATTCTTCAGGTTGGGGTTATTGATCAACTGTGTACTGGTTGGCATGGAATTCCTCTTCTTCTTTTTTGCCTCTGCAAAGTTCTGTTCCTCAGGAGAACATATCCGCTTGCCCGCATCAGAGGATGTGGGTGTAGAAGGTCCATTATCCTTTAGAACATCTTGCGTCTCTTTGGCTATTTGTGCTTTCCGGTTCATTTTGGCGATTTTTCATCGTTGGGCCCCAGATAACTTTTTCTTATTGGTAGAGAGTTTAGCTATGCAGGCGCTTACTTCCTCTAGCATTTTGATCACATCGGAATTTGCCTGTTTAGGCTGTGTGGCAATGACTGTGTCGTTCGATTCGTTTGAGGAATTCGATTCGTCAGAATCGGAACCTGTCATGTAAGGTTGAGGTCGCACAAGGCTTCCTCTCGAATCCGACTCCTCAGTCTCCTTATTGTGGATTTTTCTTGTGACATGCCCATCTATAGAGGCCAAGTTACCCACCTCCATAGTGGACTTGCAGTCAACTGATCTCGACGACTGTGGGCCCGCTTGCTCACCACACTTAGCCGCCGGTGCTGGGTTATTTAGGCCCTGCACCGTAACTTTTTCATCTTTAGAAGACATTAAGCCATGTGTTGGTTTCTTTTCGGGAACCACCCCTATCCAGTTTTTGGTCCGCGGGGAGTGCATGACCCTGAAAATCAACGTCCTCTTGTAAAAACATCTTTAGTTACAAAGGGAGCTTTTACCTGACTAAGATGGTCTTTAAGTTAATCTTCTACAACTGCCGGGGAGCAGTTGTGTCAGGGCCATTAGGGTGCATCCTAACCCCCCTATCCGCCACCTGGGGACGCGCCCGATGGGAGACTGGCATCTCCACATGAGTAAAAAATCGTAAATAATGTATAATTTTCAATAACTCTATATCGAAATATATAGATGTTATTCTCGGTGTCTCCCAAGGAGGTCAAGGGGGTCTCAAATGCTTACAAGAAACGTTTAACTCTTTGTGAACTATCTACTTCTCGTTTTTTACCACGAAAGTTGTCGTTTATGTCTTTCCTTGCATTCCTTGCAATTAATTAATTTTGATCCCAAGAATAATCAAAAACATTATTTTTCATAAATCTCCTTATGCCTGCACCATTAAGCATACCTGTAAAATTAGAAAAAAAAAATATTATAAATACATTTTTTAAAATCATTTATTTTATTTGTATACAACACCTTCTTTAACTTTGCTAGCACTGAGTCGTGGAAATGTAGATCTTAAAGTAGTAAAGTGGTAGTAGTACAGAAATAAGTTTTACAAAATTTTCGAAAATACTCAATTTAATATGAGGGGGTGGTAGCAATATCTGCTGGTAAAAGTGGTTCATGGATAAAATTAGCTGTTCCAACGCGAAGAACGTCTCGTTTTTCCAGTCACGTTTTTGATGTTGATTTCCATTGCAACGTGTATTGCACAAGCATACAATGCACATGTTTTTCGTATAGTCACCATATAAACCACAAAGTAAGGCCATCATTTTCAAATCACAGCATATACGCCTTTTATGGTTTTCATAGTTCACTGATTCCAGTAGATATTTTACTGATTCGTATGTTTCTGTAGTGTTCAAATTGTATGCTATTGGAGTGCTTGATAGGCCGACTATACGATATCCTATACCATGGTTTAGAGACCCTACCTCTTCGGTCCAACTAATTGGATAAAGAAAATAGGCATAAACCAAATTTGAGTGGCTTTATTATTAATTTTTTTGGCTGCATATATTGAAAAGTTCATATCGGATGCTATATTTATATGGGGACTAGATCGAAAAATGGACCAGTCCTGACCACAGTTGGTAAAGTCACTTATGTTTTGAAAAAATATACACAAACCAAATTTGAGAAAAATCTGCGCAATATTTTTGTTTTTTGAGAGATTTAAGTGAAGATCGGGAAACAGCTCTATATGGGGCCTATGACTAAGAATTTTCATACAGGGATTTTTTTGGATTACTGATTAATGGATAGTGAACACATACAAACCCAATTTGACTAAGATCTATGCGATAATTTGGATGTTCTGGCAATTTCTGTGTTTTCATAGGGGTCATTTGTTTGGGGACTAGGTCTGAACATGGACCGATTTTCACTAATTTCAAAAGCGGTCATCCTATGTACCAAATTTCATTAAAATATATTCATGTTTGCGACCTGTAGTTTGATTAAAAAGCTTACATGGACACACAGACGGACGGACGGATATCGCTAGAACGACTCAGAAAGTGATTCTGAGCTGATCGGTATAATGAAAAATGGGTCTAGGTCAAATATTTTTGGTAGTCACAAACAGCAGCAGAAACTCATTATACCCAAACCACACAGTGGTATAGGGTATAATAATATCAGATAAGAACCTCCTCAAAGCTACGTAATAAAATTTAATAACAATAGCACAACAATTTGGATTATGCTTAACCCTTATGTGTGTGGAAAAAAAAACACCTTCTATAGGGTGGATAGGTACCTGGGTACCTTCATGCAAATTGTATGAGAAATGTAATTTTTTGTCTTGTATCGTACAAAAAATCGATGGTTAATGATATAATATTAGAATTTTACTCAATGTGGGATTCCCCTTTAAATATATTTTTAAATCTGAAGCACAAAAATAAAAATCTTATTATTATTATTATTCTTATTTTATTTTCTTTGATGAGTTTCATTCGAAATAATTTTTCACCAAGTAAAGGTGCGTAGTTTTTAAAAGTGCACTTTTTAATTTCCGCAAAATGGATCAAAATATAAGAACATGTTCTAATAGATTTTCGTCAACCGAAATTCGTGAGATGTTGTGTGAATGTGAAAGTGATGAAGACGAATTTTCACCATCTGATATCGACGATGAATACATTCCACCAGCTAACGACGTAGCATCGGAAGGTTCAGATGCTGAGCAGGTGGGATGCATTGAGGCTGCTGAGGATTCATATGATTCATATGATAGTGAGGAAGAAGAGCCAAACAATGAACTCTGTGGTAAAGATGGCACTGTTTGGGATCTTAAACCTTTTACTGAATCGCAACCAATAAACCGAAACATTTTACGTCAGCGTAGCGGCGCTGCCCTTGGCAGCAATATTTTAACAGCACAGCAAATATTTAAAAGCTTTTTGTCGACCGAAATGTGTGACATAATTTTACGCGAAACAAGCCGAAAAGGGAAAAAAATTATTGATGATTACAATATTAACATGACACAAAAGTTTCCAAACGTGGCCGACCGGCCAAAAAGCATTAGCGGCATACATCGTTTACATGGAGTACAATGCCCAATTTGTTTTAACTGACCGTCGCAGACTATATTTGAAAGATTTAAGTTTTGAACTATGTAAGGACAACATTGAACGACGTGCCAAAAATGCAAATGTAAAAAAAATCGATTCTACTCGATCAGCAATACAGGTTGTACTGGGGCGAGATATTTCAACAACAGCTGTTACTAATGTAGAAACTCGAGATAAAAATGGCCGTATTGCGTTTGTGGGTAGTTGTTACCTATGCTCTAAGCTTACAAAGAAGCAGAGAAAAACTAGAAAGGCTTGCAAAAATTGCTTTAAGCATATTTGTAACGAGCACTCAATCAATCGTCCCATATGTAACAACTGTTTGGATTAATTTTTCTATGTCTTTTATTTATATTTAAATTATATTTTTTTTGTGTTAAACCTTGAAATAAATTTTTTTATGAAAAATAATTTTTTTTATCAAAAATAAACCTTGAATAAATTTTTTTTATTGTAAAACATTTTTTTTTTTATCAAATAAAGTTTTATTTAATGGTATTTCTAAAAACCAAGTCAAATAATTCAGATTATCACACGTTAGTAAAGCAACTAATTAATTTTTTTCATGTGCCTCCATATAAAACGTATACAGGTACCCAGGTACCTATTCACCCTATTAAGGGTGCAAAAAGCAACTGATATTGTATATAAACACCTATGAAAATATAATAATAACAAAAAGTTAGGAGTTCTCATGAAATTGTAAAATTGTAGACTAAAATCTTATATAAAAAATTTCGATTTGAAAACGCAATAGGTACACAGGCACCTGTCCACACACATAAGGGTTAAGTACTTTCTATATCCAGGTATTTCCTCAGCAAAGTTGGATCCAAGATCACCAAGATCATCATGTAGTCAGCCTAAATCGACTATAATTTTCTTACTTGTTTGTACTTGATTTTATGTAGTTTTATTTGGAAAATTTTACTGTTTTAATGTGGCAACCCACAACGTATTTCGTGTTCAAAATTATTTGTGGTGTTTTGTATTTCCCATCCAAATTGTATATTTTTCGTTCTATTAACTCTGAAAATAGTTATTGACTAATTCATACGCCATTTGTATGAAGCTTAGTTTTCGATATATTCTCCATTTTTGTTTCCCCTAAAATGTTGTGTTTTTAATCTTGCTACACGAAAAATCATTTTTAAAGAGGGGCAAAATTTCAAGAATTTTGCTTGACGATATTATGTTCTCTGCCAAAATTTAGTGTTTTTCGATCTGGCAAACTTAATAATACTTACCGCCCAATTCATATAAGATTTTATGACCGGCCACTCAATTAACTAATTTTGATCTACGACGCTTTGTTTTCGATTTTATATTCCTCCCCAATATTATTATTTATACCTAATGCAGTACAGAATTAGCAAAAAAGTGAATCAGTGCTTAGTTACTTTTAGTTATTATAATGAAATTTTTATTATTTTCGCATTCTTAATAAAAACACTCTTTGATATCTATAAAATTTTCTCATTTAACTTCATTCATTAATCTTTTTGGTGCTAATAGATTTTATATAACTTAATTACACAACAAAGCCATTTCATTTTCGAACGTTATTTTCACAAACCTCTATTAAAAATTTTATGTTGTTTGCATGTACTTTGAAATTTCTAAAATTCAAAATTTTTTACATCATAAGTCTATGGTAATACCAAGGATTTGCATAAGTCAAGGATTGCAGAATATCAGCACACAATAACTGTTAATGAACATAACTCAAAATGCACTTAAATTTGTGGCCAACCATTTATAGCAGCATCTCATGCTCATAATTATAACTTACGTAGGTTGGTTACTTAACGTAATTGCCTTTGCCTAACAATATCCTTCCTACACCAAACCATCGAACAAATTTGACAACAACAAAAGTCTAGAGAAAAACACTGTTTTAATTGTGAAATTTATTCATGCTGTTACTAGAGTACTTTCATATGGATGTTGCTGAAGGTAGTGTTGATGGTGTTGTCGTTGTTGTTTGAGTTAATGTTGGTTATGGCTTATAGTCGGTTGTTGATTGTCAAAAACAAAACAAAAAAGAAAAAAATATTCTCAGCAAGTAGACAGGCTTGAACAAAGTTTGTTTTTAAATGAAACGTAACATTTTAGATTGATTTTGTGGTAATAGCTGAGGTTTGGTTGGGATTTAATTTGAACTTAAATGGTAAGCAAAATTGCTAAAAGAACTTTAAGATTATCTTTTGTTTTTTCATTATTGTTACTTAGCAAATTTCTAAATTTCTATATTTACTTCATTTAAAGGATAGTTGGTCTAATCATTTAAGTCGAACTACTCTAATTTATTTATGGCTTCTTTATACCATATACCCATATGTAGTTATGGTATAAAAGGTTTATGCTGATGTCTGTAACTACAAAATATTTTTGACTTACACCGATCGACGCAGAATCAGTTTCTGAGCCGATTTAGCGATGGCCGTCCGTCTGTGCATATAAAACTTGTATTCAAATTATACGTCGCAAATATCAATATATTTTGATGAAATTTGTTACGAAAGCTTTTATCTTCTATTGCAGAAACACCACTGAAAATGGTAGAATTTGATGCATGTTCTGACCTAGTCCTCATACAAATAACCCCTATTAGATCGATTTAATTGCCATAAGATCCAAATTGTCATACAGATCTAGGTCAAATTTCGTTTGTGTCTGTTTATTACACTCGGTAATCAGTATTTTTGTAGGATATTTTCTCTCTCTATAAAGCTGGTACCCAATCTTCATGTAAATCTGTCCGAAAACAAAAAATATCATTTATCTTTCTCAAAATTGGTTTGTATATGTTTTCGCAAATAATAAGTGTCATTACCAAACATGGTCATGATCGGTCCATATAAAAAATAATATTCGATATGAACTTTTTCAGATCTGCAGCCCAACAAATTAACTTCACAAATTCGATTTTTGCTTGTTTCGTTTATCCTATTAATTGGCCCTAAGACCTTTTTTATATCCCAGCTATAATTTTCTTACTTGTCTTGACTTAAACTTAAGCTTTATGCTGATATTATGTATATCCAGCAGGGCCACTGGTTGTTCACTTATTGAAGTATAACATTTTTGTTTATTTGAAATAATCAAGAATGATATGAATAAATTCTAAATTAAATCTGTCTGCCAAATTGTGCTGAAGCATGTAGTAGAACACTTAAGAATGTAATAAAAATTTGGTTTGCAAAATTGAAAATTGTGTTTGCAAAGCAATTGAAATAAAGATGCCTTGAGAATACTTAAAGGAATGTTGCATTAAGCGGTGAAGCATTTAATTTTGTAATTATCTTTTTATTTTTCGATAGCACCCAAATTTGTTTCTGCTTAAAATGCTTTTATATGCTTGGCTGTGAGCAATTTGGGACACTAAATTTTTAACTTTTACTCCCTTTGTTTTAACTTTTTGTCTGCCGAAAAAATTTGGATCAATATTCCCGTCATCCGATCGAGCTGAAACTTTGCAGGCAGGCTCGTGGAAACGAAAAAAAAAATATTGCCAAAAAATATTGCAAAAAATAATATTGCAAAAAAATTTTTTTGTCTACAGAATTTACAATTGTTGATAAGAAACTAATAAAACCTTGGTTTCTATGAGTTAATTTTTTTCTTAGAAAGTATATTATATATACTTTTTTAAGCAAACTAAGCAATTAAAAATGATGCCATGAACATAACTTTTGTTTTTAAACCTGCTTCCTTCAACTCATTGGCGAGGTCAGCGCAGTGTGTTGGTCACACTTATACCCTTCGAATCATTGACGAGTCCTGTGAAGAACGTGCTGAAATACGTCCCTCTAATATCTTTCCCAAGTGCTGTCTTTTCCCAGTAAGGTTTTTTTTTTCTTTTATATACAAACACAGAAAAAAAATTGGTTGGAATTCAGTTACATCTAGAAACAGTTATTAAAGTAACAGAAATTTTAATTTTAATTTTTTAGTATTTAAAAAATACAATAGAGAATCTTATATGTATCGAACAAACACAATTTGTTTTAACCTGTCTATAAGACGAAGCCCTCTTATGTTAATTTCAAAATATTGTTTAGATGTTCTGAGGTTAATCACTATTATTAACATTATAAAGTCCGATTTCAGCAGTTCAACGCACGATAACATACTTGTATCATTCAGTTTCATGAAAAGAGTTCATAAAATATTCTACAAATTAATTATTTTATCTCTCTAAACCTTAAGTAATGATGAGCCAAGATAGAATTGGCTTCACAGTTAAGTTCATCGCAAATGCATAGGATTAAAAAAATAAGACAAACTTTGGGTGAAGTATATTGACAATAATTCAATATCTGGACTGCTGAGCCATTATACTTTACTATATGAAATCATTATTATATGAGGAGATGTTAATATTGACGTTAAAAAAATTTGTTAAATGCTTTGAGCTCTTGCGAATTGAACGTTATAAATTCATAACATACGTACATGTTTTTCCCCTAATTTTAAATCCGTATTATTGTATGATATGTATTCTTGTAATACTTCTTCTAGCATTCATTTCGACCAATTTTTTAAGTGGATATAGTGTAATGCTCAGTACATTGCATGGAGTTAATGCTGGAAATTTAATGATGTTAATGATAAAATTAACTGCTTCGGAAGTAACATTTTGCTTCATCTAATTTTTGAAATTATTGCAAAATCGGTAGTAACTCTAATATTAATTATTTTAGCGTATGATTTCTACCCAAATGGTTAACTACTTAATGAGCCAAAACTTCTTATTGCTAACAAATAGGGTTATCGAAGAGTTAGATCGAAGTTATCGTTCTCTAAAACGAATCATGCTTGGTCTGTTATACGACATGGTTATTTATCAATAATATCCTTCACTATTTTCATAATTCCTGTATGTGATGATATCCAAATATATTTATTATACGCTACTGGACTGTTTGAGGGACTGGTTTGCCTTTGGTGGTGGTTCCCAAGACAACTTGCCGGTTCTTGTCATACAAAATGTGGTTTTAAATTATGTTAAAGTTGTGAAAATCTAGGACTTCTAATTAATGTTAAGCTCAAATGTGTAACGTTGTGCGTGTATAATCATATCCTAATTAACTTACTACCAAAAATATTTGACCTATATCCATCTCTTAAGCTAACCTACTCAGAAAGTGATTTTGTCTTTGTGTCTCTGCCTTAGTGTTTATGTGTGCCTTTGTAACCAAACTAAAGTTCTCAACTATAAATGTAGTTTGATGCAATTCGGTATATAAGCTTTCATTAGCCAGATGCAGATTGCATTAAACAACAAATGGGAAAAAAATTTTTTTCCTTGAATAACCACTATACTTTTTTTTAATCCCTATAGTCACCTAACGGCAAAAATCTTAATTATTTAAAATTCTACGGGAAGGTTTTCTCATTTTTTTTTCTAAAATTTGAGTCTTGTCGTAACTTTGGAAAGACGTATTCGATTTTGTTATGCGATTCGCAGAAAAACTTTAAATTATGCCAGCTATAACTTTTCTTTATATCATTTATTATTATAGCCATTAGTTTTGGAATTGTAGTGGCACGAGTGGAAAAAATTTAGTTTTTTTTTTTTCCAAAAATTATAAAATTTTTTTCCAAAAATTTTATAAATTTTAGGTCTGTCAGCGGAGGGACGTGGCAAATGCGTTGCTTAGAGCAAGAAGGCTGAAGATATATTGTACTGACGGCAACAAATATCAATTTATATCTGCATTTCTCATTTTAGTTTCATTAGTGGAGGGTTATGGTCAAAATATGTTTTAGGCCTTAATACATATATGTACATTAGGGCGGGTCGATTTAAAAATCGCCCAAGTGACAAGGAAAATACTATTCTAGGGATCAAAATAAGAAACTTTGCCCGAGGAACCATACCTCTAAAAGGAATTTTGATGTTCCGACTTTTTACCTGTCTGTCTGCCATGGGGCAACCCAATTTCCGCTCATGCGATTAACCTGAAACTTGGCCCATAGTCTTGTTGTGACTACAGTTTAATTCAGATTAGTCAGGGAGTGATCTAAAAGTTATTTACCCTCATCCCATCGCCTTTTCAAAAATCTAAAATTTTAGAAAAAAAAAATAAAAAAACCTTTCCATAGAATTTGAATTAATTAGCATTTTTATACTTAGTTGACTATAGTGGCTATCTAAGAAATTTTTGTTTGTTGCATAGTGTTATCGTTGATGATAGTATACCAAGAAGAATTTCTGTAACACCATTTTTCGTCGTAGTCCTTATATAAAGTTGATTCTTTATATTCACATAAATCTATCAAAAACAAAAATATTGCATAGATATTCCCCAAAGTCCCGCTATATTTCATCCGGCAAATCTGCGAACAAATTATTAAAATGTTATTAATTTTTGTTTATTCTTATTTTCTGTTATATAAGCATAAAAGCAAAATCGCAAATAAAAACGGTCAATATAAAAAACTTAAGGGAAAATAACAACAATAAATCGGAAGACATAATTTCGCAAAACACAAAACTTAAAATCTAAAAAAAAAACACAGAAATGCAAAATAGCAGAACGCCGAGATCGCAGGAACACAAAATCGTAAAAACGCAAAATTTTAAAATTTAAAAACGAACAAGTACGAAAATTACGGTACACAAGGATCGATTATAGGATACCCTATGCAATTCCTTCAAGAGAGCGTCTTGGATCCAACTTTGCTGAAAAAATAATTGGATATAGAAAATGTACATAAACGAGATCTACATGTTATTGATGATAATTTGTGGCGTGCAGATATGAAAAAGTTATGAAAGATATGAAAAAGTTATTACGACTAGGTCAAAAAATGTTCTGACCGTCACTATATTTATAAATAATATATGAATAAAATACAAAATTATAATTTTTCTTATTTTTTATAGATTTAAGTGATGATTGGAATCAGCTCCATATGGGGACTATGATTACATAATAATCTTACAGGTTTAAACGTGCATCAATGTCACCACTTTCTGCAGCGACAAAAGGTCTGATTACAAGGTTTACACACAAACAGACAGACATACGGACGGGCAGACAGACGAACGGACGAACGCGACTGATGCTGGGTATAAACTTTGTAAAACTTCAAATTCGAAAATGCGAAAAACCGCGAAACAAAATATTGCAAAAACACAAAACAATTTTTAATGAAATATTAGTATTTTCTATAGCTAGAAATGCTTCAAGAGATTCTAAGTTTTATTTATGCAAATAAATAAATTAAAATAAATGAAATAATAATCTAATATTTTCAGTTTTTAAATTCCAGGTTTTCGAACAATGTACAATTTTTGATATGCCCATATAGTGGCATAGTGCTTAGCATTAACAAATCTAGTAATATTACGTTTATATGCCTCAAGTAGTAATTTTTAAATTTTACAAAAAATATAAGTTTACTTATGTAGTGTGTAGCTCTTCATAATGAAATGGAATTATTTAATTCTCATCACTTTAATATGTACATTATTTTAAATTCCATTGATGTATCCGTCTTAAAGTATTATTTTTTAACAACCATTTTTTAAGAAACCACATGCTTATGAACAGCAGCACAAAGAATTATTAATCTTCTTATTGTTGGTTTTTTATTCAATTTAAAATTTGAAAAGGGAATTTAGCATATAAAAGTATCACACATTCTAATACTTTTCTTGGAAAATTTACAGTGTGGACCAAAATATAACATGGTACCAAATGTTCAAAAATGATGCTCAATAATCTTAATTATAAATAAAAATGAAATACTTCTCCTTTCTTAAAATATTCTTGTGGTTTCTTAAAATAAAATGCAAACATAATATTGTGATAACTAAGAAAAATTACATTATCCCTCATCATACCTACATAAAAAGTTGCAAGTCCTACCAACATGTGCCTCTAAGACACATATATAAAAGTTAAGAGAAAATTGCTTACAACAATTATAAATAAGTTTATAAAAAGAAATTTTTATCGAACACATCCTTTACAATTTATAACTTTTATAGCATGTTCATTGCAGACCATTTTTTAATATTTTTGACAGGATTGCTTTATTATATGACTTATTTTAGGATCGCACAAACAGCATCTTTTACGTTTATTTGTTGTAGAAGAGGTTGTATTTGGTGTATTTCCTTATTGAAGAACTTTTTCCAT
Source organism: Cordilura impudica (assembly GCA_963682025.1). Lineage (NCBI taxonomy): Eukaryota > Metazoa > Arthropoda > Insecta > Diptera > Scathophagidae > Cordilura > Cordilura impudica. The sequence continues at coordinate 197,933,890 of OY821519.1, read as the reverse complement.
GCATTGAATTATAGGACGTTTTAATTTATTTCTTGAACTTTGATGTATTTGGGGGGCAATAAGTCCTTCGGCAGCTTCTCATAAAAAGAGTTTTCGAGCTTTTTTTTTTGGCTTGTGTTGCTTTCCAAGATGAATGCAAATTTTTTGAAATAATATGTGCTGTAATTGTACAAACATCAATTGAATTGGAAAAGAGCGAAAATGGCCACCTTTTTGGTTTTGTCCGGCAAGTAAAACTATGTGCAAGTTGATCCAGAGTGTCAACTGCTCCTTTAGTCCGATTGTGATGTAAATTTATCTCCGATTTGTTCTTACTTGGTAAGTCGCAGTGAGCTCAATAATGCATTTTAGAGTGTAAAAGAACTGCTCAATTCGGTTTAGGGACATAAGATACCAAAGTCTTATTTTTGGTAAAACCAAACAAAATTGTTTCAGCTTGCCTTTTTCTGTTTGGCAAAAATGATGAGGCAACACAGCGCATATTTTTCTTAAGAGTGCATGCTATTGTCAAATCTTTAGCCAATAAGTTATTGGCAAGTTCCAAACTCGTTAAATAATTATCACATGTGATATTCGGCCTGTGTTTTCATAAGTTAGAATTAACTCCTCCACAACTCTTTTGCCTAAGCCAAAACCCCTTTGGTTATTAATTTTGCCTAAGTAAGGTATTGCGTTGAGCGGATAGGCTGTTTTGCAGTCACATATCCACCAAATATTTAGTCCAGACTTATCTGGTTTACTAGGCATATATTGGCAAAAAGAACACCTTCCGCGAAACGGAATAAGCTGCTCATCGACAGTTATGTTGTCACCAGGAGTGTACATTTTTTTTAGGTTTTTGTTGACGATTTCAAATAAGTCCATTATATGCGCCATTTTATCTCTCTGCTGCCGAGTGCTCTTAGTGCAAACCGAAAATTTTCGGAAATCTACATAAAACGATTTCGACTCATATTAGCGCGAACTCCAAAACTCAGCAGTCTCTGTGTTTGCTTCTTTTTTGTCCCTGCTAAAATCAAAAGTCCAATAAAGACTCTTATTATACCCTATACCACTATGTGGTTTGGGTATAATGACTTTGTGCTGCTGTTTGTAACAATCAAAAATATTTGACCTACACCCATCTTTAATTATACCGATCGAATCAGAATCACTATCTGATTCGATTTAACGATGTCCGTCCGTCCGTCCATCCGTCCGTCCGTCCGTCCGTCCGTCTGTGTGTCCATGTAAAGCTTGTAATCAAACTGCAGGTCGCAAATATGAATATATTTTGATGATATTTGGTATTTGATCTTCTGTCGGCCATGGGATGAACGCTATTGAAATTGGTGAAAATCGGTCCATGTTCAGACCTAGCCCCCATACAAATGACCCCTATGAAATCAACATATATTGCCATAAGATCCAAATTATGAAACAAATCTTAGTCAAATTGGGTTTGTATGTATATATTACATCCATTAATCAGTAGTCCAAAAATAATCCCTATTGGACAACTCTTAGTCATAGTCCCCATATAGAGCTGTTTCCCGATCTTCACTTAAATCTATCAAAAAAGAAAAATATTGCACTGCTTCTTCTCAAATTTTGTTTGTATAAATTTTTGGAAAATACAAGAGACCTTACCAAACATGGTCAGGATTAGTCCATTTTTGGGCCTAGTCCCCATATAGATATAGCATCCGATATGAAACTTTTCATATCTGCAGCCAAAAAAATTAAGAAAAATCCCACTCAAATTTGGTTTATGCTTATTTTCTATATCCAGTTAGTTGGGTCTGAGAGATAGGGTCTCTAAACGCATGGTATAGGGTATCATATAGTCGGTCTACACCGACTATAATTTTCTTACTTGTTTTTGTTGCATTTGTCTGATTTGTAGTCACTGCATTAGTAAATTTTACAAGTGCATCAAAAATGTCATCATTCTAATATAGCTCAATTGCCTCTAAAGGGTTTTCAATTTATTTTCCGGGAGGCAAGTTAACTTTGTTCAATGGGCCCAAATTATATTCCGAGCAGGAATATGCCTTTGAGTTTTTGGAGTAGCATACCACTGAGTTCCCTCCTTACCAACAAATAGTTCACCATGTTCTGCACCTGCATCTTCTTCAATATCCGAAATAGTATCAGGCATCTCGGAAGCATCATCTTCATTATTTTCACTTTCTTTGATATCAGACTGTACAAACATATCCTCGTCTTCGATATCATCTGCCGTATCTTCATCAACTTCTTCCACAGTAAGTGGGATTTATTCTTCTGTAAGCCGCTTTGCATATTTTTTAATAAAATGATCTTGCACATCAATACTGTATAAACAGTAGACCATCTCACTTTCCATTATTTTTCGAAATTCCTTCATGAACATCGATTTTCTTAATCTACTCTAAAAACCGAAAAATTTGGTGTACAACACTTAAATATTGATGAACGGGAAGTGGTCTCTCAAACCGTTTTTTCATTTTTATAGACAAAATGCCTTTTTCCCAAAAAATGAAAAAATGTTGCTTTAGTAATTTGCCTCTATCTCAAGCAGTTATTAAGGAATTTGAACCAAATTACACGAATTAGAAAGTTCATTAAATTTCCTAAATATTTCCTGATGCAACATTGTCATTTTGTTCGATGATTTTTTATTCATAGCATTACAAATCAGATTTTCAAATACGAACTTATAATTTTTTTTAATTTTTGCTTACCTTTTCTTATATAAAAATTGAACGAGGCAAAATTTTTATACTCTGTAAATGCAGTGTGGTAGAAAATTTTAAAATAAAGATTTTGGTGTAAATAACAGTAGAATTCTGTTCAGAAAAACTGCAGTTTTAGTTAAAATTATGAAATGACTAAAGTTTTTTATTTTTTCAAATTTGCTAAAATTGTACTTTTGTTGCAGTTTGGATGCGTTTTGTGAAAATGCTGGATGACAGTCAAATTGGCTTTGTATGTGTTTATTATATTCATGACTCAGTAGTCCAGAAATAATCCCTATAGGACAATTTTTAGTCATAGGCTCCATATAGAGCTGCTTCCCGATATTCACTTAAATCTATCAAAAGCAAAAACATTGCACAGATTTTTCTCAATTTTGGTTTGTATATATATTTTCAAAATATAAGTGACTGCACCGAATAGGGTCGGGATCGGTCCATATTTGGACTTAGTCCCCATATAGGTATAGCATCCGGTATGAAGTTTTTCATATCTGCAGCCAAAAAAATTAATAACAATGCCACTCAAATTTGGTTTATTCTTATTTTCTATATCGAATTAGTTGGACCGAAGAGATAGGGTGTCTAAACTATGGCATAGGATATCCTATAGTCGGTCTATACCGACTATAATTTCTTAGTTGTTTATTTTGGCTTATCATAAATATAGAAATTTAATACTTATTAACTTTTTTTCTTGTGAAATTATACAAAACATATGTAAAATAAAAGTCATGAAGTTTGGTTGCATTACGTAACAAAGTTGCGTTGTATTATTGAATCAAACATCAAAATGTGTCTCACAGACACATGTTGGTAAGATTAGGGTTATATAAACGAAACTCAGAGAAGCTAGACTTTAGCAATGTGTTAACTTTCTCAGTCAAAATATGGAACGAAAAATTGTAAAAATTACAATTAATTTTTAAGTATCAATATTTTAAGTCTTATTTATTGAAAATGGAAGGCTTCGTTAAAAGACATATATCGGTAAGAAATATAGCTAAAACATTCCAAATACAACATTCGGCCTTGCCAAGAACAAAGCAACGTCATGGAATAAGTAATCCAGCTCCCCATCTTGGACGTAAAAAATAAATAAATAATTAGTCATTTATTGTTCGGTTTAAGATCATTTATATATTTTTCTAATGAAAGAAAGATAATAATTTTTGTAATGTAAGAGAAATATTAGAAAAAAATTGAAGACAGCGCTGGATGGAGTAGCTACTTTCGAACAAAGCGACTTGTTCATCGTCAGCATCCTTCTGCCTATTACTTCAACTCATGCTTAATCAACTATTTAACTCAACATTTGAAAGAAAAGAACATGAGAAATGTTTTTTCTTTTTTATATACGAGAGTTTGTATGAACAAGCTGAGCTTTTCCAATTTTTAAATAAATAAATAGATGACTCTACGAGTCATTGTCTCAAAAAATTATTACTAATAACAATTCTATCACTGTAGCTGTAGTCCCAAAAACGATCAAAAGTATAAGAAAATACCATTTAAATATCTATACTCTATACCATTATGCGGCTAAGATATGATGAGATTGTACTGATGTTTGTAACAACGCTCACGTGGAACCCTTAATTAGATCCAATAACAAATAATAAAGTTAATATGGGTTAGCAAACAACTAAGCAGATCGTGGGGCCTAACCCTAATATGTCATTCTGGTTATACAAACAAATGATACATCTAGATTTTTATATGGCTCAGTTGTATGGCGGCAGAAGAAAAATCACACTGGGGCCCACTTAAAATTACCCAAAATAGAGAGATTACCATGTTTGAACATCATAGGAGTAATGAGAACTACTCCCTAGCACAGTGTTCGATTTTAATAAAAAACCGATGAAAATCAACATTTTTTAGCGTTATAAATCATACTTTTTTTATTTTTTTTTATCAATTTAGATAAGTTCACCATATCAAAACAATAATTGGTATAAAAATCGGACATTTTTTTCATAATTAATTAATGCTTCAAAGTCAGTGATTGTGTAAACATCAAAAAAGTGAGATAATTTTTTTATTTAAATCAAAAGTTAAAGTAAGTGTAATTAAAAAACGATTTGGTTAATCCAGAAATCGTTATGGAACTAGACCGAGGCCTGTATAGACATTAATTAGGAAAAAAAATGAATACAATTAACATTTTATTGTTAGTTATTTAAAATTTTTTGGAGGAGGGGTTTTTCCAGAGTTTTCAAGGAGTTTTTAATTATTGCATGGACTGAAACTATATTTGCCCATGTTGTGTCTACTATATTGTTCTTCTATTAATTTTCGTCTACTTTCTTATGAGCATTTTAAGGTGTGAATATATATTTGAAGACAATGGGAAAAGTATAAAAAATTGACTTGACTGAAACCTCCTCCACAATCAGATTTTTTTTGTCCATAAGTCTGAAAATTACACTAAACTAAATTATGTTTTCTTTTTACTTTCACTCAGCACCATCTCAAATACCGCCAATAAAAAAGAATTATTTTTGGTTTGGAAAAATGGAAAATGTTCGAAGGCTGATCTGGAAGAAGTGTACAAATATTATCGAATAGACGGTTCTACGTTGCCAAACAACATTGTTGTTGCATTTAAATGCGAGGAACACAAAATCTGCAAATACTCTGCAAATGTATGGACTCCAAGCGTCATGCGAAGCTACAGAAATGATCTGAACCCATTTTTTCAACGACAATCCCAATATTTTGCTAGGGATTTGATTTTACCAGAAAACCTTCACCAATATGTACCTTCAACAATTGGAGGAAGGAGATCGGGATCGGGAAGGCCTTTAAAAATTTTTGAAGATCTTAAATCTCCCCAAAAACGGAGAAAAGTGGCTGATCTAAAGCATTTGGGACTTGCACCAATATCTTATGCTGCTGCAGTACATACCAGACAGGTAAGCAAGGATGTATTAAAGGTTATAAAGATTATAACTATATCATCACCTACAACAGCAACAAAAATGCTAAATGCAGAGAGCAATGACCAAAGATGACGCATGGATAATGATCGTCGACACCTATATGACCGTGTCTAATTACAAACACATGCGAGCACTTGTCTTGCACATTTAAAACATGGTATATATCCATCATACACAGCAATTATAGAAGCGAAGAAAGACTATTATCCTGAAAAGGATGGAATCATCATCACAGAAACAATGGCAGAAGTAAAACATCAACATTTCTTGGACCACACTGCTTCACGATTGTTAATAAACAATAATAGTCTAGAATAGTGTACCAATGAAGAATTGATTGATATATCTGTCACATATAAATGGCGTTTCGATGGCAGCATAGAACGTAGTCAGTACAAACAAAGATACAGTAACGGCAGCACATTAGCAAATGATTCCAGCATATTTTTTACATCCATAGTACCTATTAAAATGGAAGCCACGAATGGCAAGATTCTCTTTCAAAATCCAGTTCCTTCATCAACAATATGTTGCAGACCAATTCGATTTCAATTCCTAAAAGAAACTACTGATATTTTTAAAAATGAGAAGCAATACATTACAGATCAAATTGACGATCTTTTACCAACAAGAGTAGAACTGGACAACAGAGAAATAATGATTAAACACAAATTAATTTAACAATGATAGATGTAAAAGTTTGCAATGCCATCACTGACACCAAATCATCTCAAGCATGCTACATTTGCGGAGCCAAGCCAACAGAAATGAACAACATTGATTCTGTTTTGCAAAGAAATGTAAAGGAATCTTCTTTGGCGTATGGTCTTTCAATGCTTCATACTTGGTTTAGATTCCTTGAATATTTCCTGCATATTGTTTACCGGCTCGAATTCAAGACTTGGATAAAGTACGACCAGGAGGTGCTGGTACATCCAATGATGGAAACACCGCTAGAAAATTGTTCCAGAATGTTGAATTTTCAGCTATCGTTACAGGATTGGATGTTACAGTTTTACAACGCTGCGCAACGATTTTAAGAGCTCTGTGAAGTGGGTATTCAATAAAGATTGAATCCTTTGAAGAATATTGTTTAGGGACAGCGCGATTTCTGATCACCAAATATCCTTGTTAATATCTTCCAGTGCCTGTTCACAAAATCATGATGCGCAGTGCTCGCGTGTTGTCAGAAATTATCATTCCAATTGGCCAGCTTTCAGAAGAAGCTCAGGAAAGCCGAAACAAAAATGTCAAGGAATATCACACCAGGAAGACATCTAGACAACATACCAATGAATATCTATTACACATGCTCCTGGTATTATCTGATCCATTTATTTCAAGTCTACGTAGAGGTGATAAATTGAAAATGGATCATGTTGACGAATATCCAGCAGAAATGCTTAATCTACTTGATATCTATATATATAAAAATGAATCGTGGTTTGTTCGTCCGCTTAAAACTTGAAAACTGCAGGGCCAAAAGGGATACTTTCTTCTGCGAGTTTATTTGTAACTGCCACGCAAAGGTTTAGGAGAGAAGAAAAATACAAAAAGTCTCAACAGATGGCGCTGTACGCGGTTATTCCCTTTTAGCATCATATATATTGAGTACAATAAGAGGGATAGCTTTGTAAATTAGTGTGAGGCCATCTATTGTTAATATGGATAGTCATACCAAAAATGGTCAGAATCGGATAAGTGGGCGTGGTACCTCCCATACAAAATTAATTTTTAATATCATATATTGAGTACTGTTTTAGGGAGAGCTTTGCAACTTTGTATGAGGTCATCTATTACCGCTGTGAGTTGCTGTGGGTAGCCGTTGTAAAAATTAACGTTATCGGAACAGTGGGCGTGGCACTTACAAAAAAATTAATCACTCATTATCAGACTCAATTTCATGACAGGGAGAGCTTTGATACTTGATGTGACGTCACTTGTTATTAGTGCAAGTACACCTGACGAAAATAGGCTGGATCGGATAAGTGGGCGGGGTACATCCTCTACAAAATACTGATTAAATATTATGTACATATACCGAGTATAATGATAGGGAGAGCTTTGCAAGTTTGTGTGAGCTCATCAGTTATTTCTGTGATTAGCCTTGGCGACCTAGACAAGTGGGCGTGTCACCTACCGTATAAAATAAATTTTCAAAATAACAAAAGTATCTTAAATAATATGAAAGGGAAAGTGAAGATAATTTGTGTGAGTTAATGGTTTATTAGTGTGAGTTATTAGTGTGAGTGTGAAAATGGGCGGAATCAGGTAAATGGGTGGGGTTACTTCCATAAAAGTAATTATTGAACTTTAATATATTGGACCGTTTTGGAGGAAAAAGTTTAAGAGAAATAGCAATTTCAGCAGCATAACAAAAATTTAAATTTCCGCCATTTTCATTCAAGTTAATTGCTACTGCTGTAGTATAAGATGAACGAGTGAATTTATTAAAAGACTTTTTAATTTACTTCATTCGCCAGGTCTTCCTTCACATAATTTTATAGCTTTCTTTAAAAAAATTGGTCTCTTATTGAATAAATGTTTCTTTAAAAATATATTTTTTTTTTGACTTTCGGATAATTTTATCATTTTTATTACGATGCCAAGAAGAGTTCATGGTAACATTGGCCGGCATTCTCAGGATGCAGCGCAGCACCGAAATGTCGCAACACGTCGAACGGAAGAGCAATGTGCTATTGGAAGGTAATCAGTTCGACCAGAATGGTTGGAAATCGTGCGCGACACTGAGAAGAGATCAACGAAACACACAATGCGCAACAATGATTGAGAAGAAGAGAAGTTCGTGCTCGGCAAATTGATGAAGCCAGATCACAAAGTGCGATTTTTGAACGACAACGTAGGCTACAACAAATTATTCAGGTGAACATTGAGCATGCATGCTTTCGATATGAGTCCAACATTCAATACAGTTCGCACACATCGGTTCAATTCGGCCAGATGTCTGTCGTTTGTAAGCATTGGAATGCAGTTAAATTTGAGAAAGAACCGATTGGATAGTGTTGCTTGGGCGGAAAGGTGCAATTGCCAAATTGCTTCCACTACCAGAGCCATTATGCACGTTGCTTTACGGTGAGTCTCCTTATTCGAAATAAAGTTGGATCTGTCATCCTTATGCCCCGACACTATGCAATGGAACCCATCTGATGGCAAGGATTTTGAAATGGCGGTTCAAGTGACATGCTAAATTCCGCGAATTCCCTTCACTTTAGCCGATTTGATGTTCCAGTTCAAAGGTGTTCAGTTCCCAGTGAAAATTGCATTTGCGATGACAATAAACAAGTCAAAAGGTCAGTCCCTGGAAGTGTGCGGCATAAATCTGAATGTCATGCTTTTTACACGGCCAGCTATATGTTGCGTGTTCCCGAGTTGGGAAACCATCCTCACTGTTCATTTATGCTCCGGAGCAGAAAACAAAAAAATTTGTATATCGCGCAGCATTAAATTGATTACAATCATTGTTCTATTCTTTTTTAATTAATACATGATTTTATTCTATTTTCGCCACATGTTGGACGGGACGAAGACCGTCGGGTCAGCTATCCGTATAATTATAAGATATTGAATTGAACTGAATTCGATAAGTGTTGTATTCAAATTGTATTGTTGCGTCATCTGTTAACGGTCTATAATTTTCGAAAAAAAAAATCGAAATTATTTCAATCAAAAAATCTCTCTTGGACAAAGCGAAGTTTCCGGGTCAGCTAGTTATATAATAAATTTTTATTTAATCTTTTTTTTAATTTTTTTGTTCCTTGCAAATGAATACAAATCCATTTTTTCAATAAGGTCGGCAAGTAGTTATGAATAAACATTAAAATGCAAATATATTATAATAAATATTATTAAAAATAAATTTAAACTTAAAAAAAATATTTTTTATTTCATTTTTTTAATTTTAGTTAAAAAGAGAGGTTATAGATTTACCGTTTAAAATTTCTTGATAAGTTAATTAAATAATATTCATTTAGCTTTCAAATAAACCATTAAACGTCTAATTCCAACGACTAGTTCGGGAGTTATTCATTTTATTAAAAATTAAAAAAAAATTAAGTTCAAGTGTAAAAAAAATCAAGTTTATAATTCAATTTTTTTTTAAATTATTATATTTTTTCAAAAGCATGATTAGTTGGCTTTCCAACAAGTCATTAATCGTCTAATTTTGACGAGTCATTCAGAAGTTATTAATTTTCATCGTAAAGATAGCAAATCGAACACTGTGCCTAGTGCAGGTATGGAGGTTATCCTAAATCACATTGTTCTGACCCTAGCAATTCAAAGAGAAGCTTTTAAATAAGCTATTTAACTTCATAGACTATACAAATGTAAGGAAGGCGATCATATAGGATACCTAAAAATCCTGGATAAAGCCAACCGTATCAAAGATATGACTTTATCTAGTAATTAGATAGATCCTGTATTGGAACTTGTATAAAAGGCCAACTATTTTCGGTAGCTACAAACATAAGAAGAAAGATATTATACCCTATCCTCATGGTGGCTATCCGCATGGTAGTATTGGGCATAAACATTGATTAGTTAAAAACTGACAAGTAAGTATTGCAGGCTGCAAAAGTCTAACATTTGTATACATCTTATTTATCCTATTTATTGAACATAATACAATAATGCCAATATGTTTGTACAGTAAATTAAAGAAGTAAAAAAAAATTCGTTTGCATTCATATATTAAACATAGTGTGCTATGTATCATTTTTACTCCTCACTGTTAAAACACGTCCATATTCTGACTGCTGATGGCGGCGTTCATTATTAAATAAAAGCACAATTCAGGTGTATTATCGTTGTTATCAAAATCAGTCAGCATTAAAGCTGAAGAGGTTTTGTATATTAGTAGTAACACATTTTAAAAAAGGTAACAAGAATCAGTGACATTAAAATGAGTTTAGAGTTCAGCAAGGTCTAACAACAGAAAATATGTGACACCTTTTATTATTAAAACTGATGGATGATGTCTTATAGCTGATTGATATTGTTGTAATATTTTAGTGCTGAATTATCAGCAATACACAGAATGAACAATAATAGAATATTTGATACTTTTAGATAAAATTGACAAATTTTTACAGTAACTTCTTAGAAAGGTATTTATTTTTTAAAATCAGTTTTGTAAATAGGTATGCAGCAAAGTAAGTGATCCTAAATTACAGTTGAGCAAATTGTTTCAACCCAAAAAGAATTTTATATGATGGGCATTTTTTGTGGCTCTAGGATATATCATTCAATAAAAAGTCAACAAAAACGTGGCAAAAAAATATTATTCCATACAAAGTTCACTTAAATAAAAGAAAGAGAAATAATTCAACTTTTGGGCTATTTTTCGTACTTTTTTTTTGACTAATTTTTCGTTTTTAAATTTAGAAAAGAAAAATTATTTGGGCCTTGTGAAAAACTATTTAGATTTTTTTTATAAAAAGTGCTACTGTTACCTAAAAAATCTCCTATAGTTAGCATTAAAGCTTCACTTTGACTATATTAATAGAGCTGTTTGTTAACCCAAACATGATTATCTTCTATTTTGGCTGTAAAAAAATTACTGGGCTGAGGAATAGTCGCACCTGTGTGCAAGTATTCAATATGTCCCAGAGACTAGGTTACCTCTAATATGTAAATGCTAAAAGCACAATTGTCTGAAACCACTTTCGGTTAAAAATTTTCGTTATGGACTGGTAATAAAGGCTATTATTAGATGCAAAATGCTTCATAAATTCTTCAGTATGCTTATGTACCCTATGCAACTTAAATATTTCTGAAAATACATTTCAGAATACATTTTAAATACGATTTTATTGCCGGCCTGAAACTAAAGAAGTATGTTATACCAATTACTTAGTGTAACAGTCAATCTGTGAAGCAAAGTCAGGGCAAAGGTCTTAGAACAGGCCAAACTTATTAATATACATACTTATTAATATAATTATTAATTCGAAATTCGAGTGCAAGTTTTATTTTTCACTAATTTTTTCTTTCAATGTCTTTTTCATTAAAAATACTTGTTGAACACATAGAAGATATGTAAATGGGACTGTTAATAAATAATTTTATGATAGCATAAAGGTATGCTAATCAATTTTAGCCAATTCAGAGATAAGCACACAGCATTGTATAGTTTTTTAAATCTTAAATATGTGTTTTCTGTATGTATTAGTACCAACTTTAAATGGTTAATACTCAAAAAAAAAAAAAAAAAAAAAGAATTTACCAGACGGTGCACATCTGTAAAAGAATACATTTCAAATGGTATATTTTTTTTCAACATCGGTTGGTAACTACAAGCGTAGAAGGGATCATTAGGAAACGCGTTGCATATTAATATTATAGATACTTAATAATATTATTAGAGGACCCCTGCTGCATTATATTATATTATATTAACTTTTATAATATAATACCAAAATTTTTTTTATAATATAATACCAAAATTTGCCAAGAGAAGTTAACGTACAGTAATGCCAAAATATGCCAAGAGAAGTTAACGTACAGTAAAAGAAAAGTTGATTGTCCACGCATAACTTTCCTCAAACCCAACGAATTTGGCAAGAGAAGTTAACGTACAGTAATGCCAAAATATGCCAAGATAAGTTAACGTAGAGTAAAATTAAAGTTGATTCTCCACGCATAACTTTCCTCAAACCCAACGAATTTAATCAGCTCAACAGAAGGAGCTTGTTCCACTGAGTGTTCTTAGGCCTATGTAAACAGCCTACGTTAATTAGAACTCTAGTTATAGAGGTTTGAGAGAAGAAAAATATTGAAAAAAATCTTGAATGCAAAGTTTATTCATAAATTCTTTTAATGTATAAGATTACTTAGACGTATGTGTGATAATTGTGATAATTATAATAATTATGACTCATACGTCTATTAAAATTATCATAATTATCATAATTATCACACATACGTCTAAGTTATAATATTTATAAGTATAAGTGGTAACTATTATAATTATCATAAATTTTTATAATTACCACTTATACGTATAAATATATATATAACACTATCCAACAAGGTTTTGGACTAGAGCAACCAAATATCTCTCTTAGGGAAATTTGGTGGTCTGAATTTGAATCTGTTATTGGTTTTTCTTTATCACATAAAAAATGTTTTTATTTGTTTTTTACATAAAAAAATCACTAGTTTATTAAAGAATCAAGAATTTTCAAAAGTGAATGGCGTTATTTGAACTCGTTTGTATTTTGTTGATCCGGTTTCACATATTAGAGGCTAGCAAAAGTCTCCCAGCATGCTTTTGTCCCAATATCCTTGAAAGTTTCTTTCACTTTTCGTTCGTCGCTCACCGCACAGGTTTTGTGGAAATAAAATGTTAATGCGAATGAAGAAAATGAATTTTGATTGACATTCGTGATAATTTTTCAATAATTCAGCAACAATTTGTCTGTAGTTTTCACTCTTATTGTTTCCAAGAAAACTGTCCACAATGCCCTTGAAAGATATCCAGGCTGCATATTCTTTCTCCAATAAACATCGTGAAAAATTGTTATCATTCAATTGCTTCCTGATCTGAGGGCCACCAAATATGCCTTCTTTGATGTTAGTATATGAAATTTTCTTCTTCTCTTCGTTCACGATAATAATTGTGCTGCATTGAAAATTAATTTTGGAAACAAATAACATTGAAAAATAATTTTGGACATAAACCAAATGTTGAAAATAAAAGTGTTGAATTGTGGATTGGATAAAATTTGTTAGCATACCTTTGGGTCTTCATTAAATGAAAAAAAAAATTTCCTAGAATTTTCATATTTCCAAGGGCTGGAATCTGCTAGTGTATGTAAATAAGGGTTTTTTTTTTGCTTAAGTAGAACTTTAGAAAGGGATAGCTGCGTTTACTTTTTGACATTAGTGATCAGTAAAATTACGAATAAATTAACGCTTGAACAATACTACCAATTATCTAAACTTTCTTTGAACTTTCTTTCTATGTAGACGACTTCGTATTGTTTATGGCACTTATAATCGTCCATCTGAGTCAGCCATCCGTTGAACTGTAGATAGATTTTATAATGCAATATTGCTAATATAACGATCCAGCTGGTGAGGGAATTAAAGACAAGATATCATCATGTGCTATGAAACTGGACCGATGTTTTATCGCAAAATTGTGTTCAGCGATGAGACTTATTTTAATCTTAAGGGGGAGTGAGACTATTCAACAGTATACCCTATAGACTCCATTACCCGTTACAGCATCATAATCAAAGATTTTTGTTTTCAAAGTATAGATGACATTGATCCGGGTGATATGTAGTTTCAAGTGGTCGATCGTGCAATGCTCCATTTTTACTAACCCTAAACTGTCAGCTGTAAACTGTCTTTTCCTTTTGGCTGGCAATATTTTACTATGCAAATAGTATACCTTTTATTTAGAATAGAGGTTATAATTGATTACATTATGATTTTTTTTAAATAGTGTTTATACATTTGTTACCTGATTCCGATCAAGTTGCCGGAAAACTGGAGTTCAGCTACCTTATGATGCTGAAGGTTGTGCCTTTTGCAGTTTCCTCCGCATAATATAGGAACTTCCCTCTACTACACAAATCGCTGGAATTGATTGTTTCGCATTCTTACCTTTCGTTCGATAGTTGTTTACGGTCTGGGTAGCACCGAACAAGCTGTAACCGTTGAACAGAAAAGCATTGAAGAAGACCCATATCAGTGAATTCGGCGCTGTTCTCAGCAAGTGGGGATGTGCCCATTCAAACAATTGTTCAGAGATGAAGCTCATTTTTGGTTGAATTGGTACGTAAGCAAATTGTCGCATTTAGAGTGAAAATAATAATCAAGCATTTGTCCAGGCATCATTACATCCACAGAAATTAACTGATTGGCACGCTTTAAAAAACGATGATGGGCAGACTGTCACGGTCAACGCTGTACGCGTCCACCGCACTATTTTGAGAAAGCGGCCAAAAATCAGTTTTTTACGGGTATCGATTTTAAAGTTATGTTATTCATTTGCAAGTAAATACCAGTGAAGCTCGGAACTTTTACGTTCGCTGCTTAATATATTATATTCTAACTCCGGCTCTTTTAAAAAAGCCAACATTTGGCTCCTGTGAACATTAGGGCAAATAGTTATGGGGGCCGAAATTTGGCATTTTTTGACAAAATTTAACGTACAAAATTTTTAAAAAGTATTAGTTGTAAAATTAACTGAAAAAATAAGACACTGAATAAAAAAAAAATTTTTTTTTAACCTTTTGACACTTCGCTTTTGTATTAAAATTCAACTAAAAATGAAAATGTGTTTTAATCTCTTCAATACTTTTTTTTATTATCGGTCGATGTTTACGTTTTATATCAAAAATTAACGGATAAGTACCACCTATCGATAAAAAAAAACGCATATCAAAAATCCAATCCAATAAAAATTGTGGATTTTTGACCACCTTCTCGTCAAATGGTCCACTGTAAACCTCGCGCCCACCCGGCTCAAGAAAGCCATCCTAATTGATATTAAAAATACTTTTCTTTGTTTTATTATAAATTAAAATTCTGTAACTTAAAAAAAAGTTTCAGTCCGATAACGGACTGAAGGTCAAACGTGTGGATTAAAGTGGTCCTTAATATAAAAACTGTTAGAAATATGCGACTATGTAATGTACCATTTAATCTGTAGCGCTATTTTATCTATAACGCCATTTTATCTGTGATGTTTCAATTGTTATTGGATGAAACTGTACAAAAGTTTCATATTTTTATGGAGGCTTCAAGAAACGAAAGATTAAAAAGTAAACTTTTATTGCGTGAAACCCCATTAAAGAGAAAGCAGGAAGAGGTCTGCGGGAGCCTTATAATCGCTAGCGATCAGTCGGTGCGGGGTTCGTGAACTTTCCTTTCAATCCTCGGTACCATTACAAATATTTTATATAGACTCCCTATTTAGTAACAGAAAATACTAAAGAAAATGAAAACTAGTCTAAATGGTTTGGTATAATCATAGTTTACAAAACAAAGCCCCTCTATAACTATATGAATATGCAAAGTGACTCTAAACTATATAGTATTGATCATGTCTTCCTCAGTTTGAATTTTCAGGTGTTATGGAAAATCCTTGCCTCTTTACCCACCCAACCATGACCCTAGTGGCAAAAGAATATTTTAATCTAGGATCCCACAAAGGACTTAACTCTAACTAATTAGCCCATGATAGAAAACAAAAGAACGTTATTTAGCAATTCATTATTAGAATTTTAACGATTCATTCAACCCATTAGATTTTTTATTAGGCATAAAATTATAATTGTAAATTAACAATTCACTGATTTATAAAGTAGATTAGTTTAAAGCGCAATATAATTCATAATTTAGAAAAATAGGAAAACATACTTGTATAACAAAAATTTACCCTTTCTCAATTTTATTTCTACAAAATATTCGCCATATTTTGTTATTTTTTTTTTTTTTTTTTGGTTTTTTTTTAATATTGAATTTGGAGGATAAGGTATATAAAAAAACGATAACGTGACATTTTTGCCGTGTTGAAAATTATTTCGATTTTTAACACGGTAACGGTTTCTACTTCTTATTCACAAGTGTGAAGAAAAGTTATGAATGAAATCAAACAAAATTGCAACAAAAGGAGTAGTAGTGAGAGTAATGATCTTAAACATTATTATGTAAATGTTAATACATATTTATCTAAGCAAACAAATGAATGAAGCAATGAAATTAAAAAAAAAATGAGTTTACATTTATTCAATTATCAAACTTCTTATTGAGAGTACTAAAAAAAAATTTGCACACACTTGGTGACGTCACACTCATTAATAACTTTTTCTTCTTTTACTATTTCATTGATTCTTACTTTTGTTTGTTTTACTATATGCAAGAAAAAAATTAATATTTGGAATAGGTTCGGTTTCACTCACCCAACTTAACAACGATGAACGAAAAGGCCTCCTCGATCATCGATGATGTTATTGATGATTCTGGGAAAGAATTGATTATGATTATGATGGATTTTCTTGCATATACCTTTTGTTAATAATCCTTTATATTTTTTTTTTTTGAATTTTAAGCAATTTAGAATTTTTTTTGTAAGATTTTACCTGTGGCGATTTGCATTTTTATTTATTTAATTATATGGGTTTTATTTATTTGATTAATTTTATTGTATGATCTATGATACTAATTTTAAGATATTTATATAGATTTAGGACTTTGTGATTTTAAATATATATGTTCATTTTGAGAAAGAGTTAAAAAAAATTATCATTTTTCATATCACGACTATTATATTAACTAGTACTAACTGATTATAACATTAATTAAATTGATTTGTAGTAAATTTTTAAATTGAGTTTTACATTTTCTGACGAAATTTACTTAATTTAAATGTTTTTTTTTTTTAAATTTTAAATAAAACATTTAATTTACATGACTTAACGATATCGATGTCGCAACGTGCTCCGCTGTTAAATTTTAGGGACAATAATTTTTGACTCAAACACACTTGATTCCGTAACACTGCTTATAATCGAATTATGATTTAAGATTTTTTTCTTATTCTCGCACTAATTGATTTTATATGTACTACTTATTTGTTCTACACGCTGTGAGGTTTATCAGAAAAAGGAAGTAAAGTTATTTCTGTTCTACCAAGTAGAGTTTGAGAGAAGAGTGAACTCGTATAGAACCAAAAGCAAATACAAAAATTGCATTCGATAGTCGAATTATACAGACTATGGTTTAGTACTAAACTCAAGTGGCAACATAATCTCATTTGAATAATAATAACCACGGTGTTTGCGTATGTAGCAAAAAATATATAAAAAATAAAAACACAATTTAATTTTAAGTTTGATAAGTAGAGAAAATAAAATCTCTATTTTATTTGTATATACAAATGTATTACCTTTTTTAAAATATGCACAGCGGATGGTGTTTATGTGTACGAAGGTACCAAAACGATTGATTTTGTAAGATAAAAAATAAAAGAGAGAAGGTGGCGAGCAATATCTAAGTACCGTTAACGGTTTTACTAGTTAAAATCTATGTAAACACTCCTTTCAACGATGTATAAAAAAAGGAGTTTAATAGATTTTAACCCAGAATTAACCCAAAAATGGCTAATTGACTCAAAGGCGGAAAAGTACATAGAAAATATTAAATTGTACTTAAACATTGCCGGCCACCTTGCAACATCAAGGTATGTTGCAACAATAATACTTTAACAAATAACTTAAATATCTTAAAATAAGGCATAGTTCAGTTTAAAAATGTGAGCTTGAATTCAATTTATTAATTTTTTTTTTTTTTTTAACACTTAAATTGGCCAGTAGGGACCTCGACGTAACAATTTTCCATAGGCCAGTAGGGACCCCAATGGAAAATTGATTATAAATAAGTATGAGCCAGTAGGGACTCTACAATTTGAGCCAGTAAGGACTCTACATATGAGCCAGTAAGGACTCTACAATGGAGATGGGCCAGATATGACCCATCCAAAAATGGTGTATTGCGCCATTGCATCCTCATAATCGAGCAGAGCATCGTCAAAAAGGTTAGGGAGAGATTCCATATTTCTATGAAACAATAAAAAATTTAAAGAAAATATCGAAGAAAAAGTAAATTATTCGGTAAAAATGACCAGTTTAGTTATTGGTCGTTTTACAACCCCATTAGCAGTACGAATATCCGCGACCCTTACGCGACCGTCACTTCCCGGATAAACTTTTATGACCCGGCCTAAACGCCACGATGTCGGAGGTATATTTTCATGCTTGATAACGACTAAGTCGTTTTCCTGTAGATCGCGTTCCGGATATTTCCATTTATAGCGCTTATTTAACGTCATTAAATATTCTTCTTTCCATCGGCGACAAAAAAGTTGAGACAACGCTTTCATTTTTCGAAATCGATTAACAAGACTTATCGGAGATTCATTAATTTCGGGCTCCGGGGGAGCAAGTATTGGTCCACCTATTCAAAAATGACCAGGAGTGAGAGCTACTGGTTCCCGAGGGTTATCCGCCATAGAACAAAGAGGACGTGAATTTAGACAAGCTTCGATTCTTGCGAGAACTGAAGAAAGTTCTTCAAAAGTATATTTAAAAGATTGCGCTTCCTTACGAAAATGGTGTTTACAACTCTTGACCCCGGCTTCCCAAAGGCCACCCATATGAGGTGCCCCGGCCGGTATAAACCGCCAAGTGAAACCCTGAATACCATAAATAGAACCCACTGCAATCTGACTTTGTTTAAGAAATATCTTAAAATCCTTCTCTAATTCACGCGATGCACCTACAAAATTTGTGCCATTATCCGAAAATAAAGTGTAGGGGCAACCTCGTCGAGAAATAAATCTGTGAAAGGCAGATAAAAAAGTAGGCGTCGATAAATCAGACGTGGCTTCTAAATGAATTGCTTTCGTAGAAAAGCAAACAAAAATACAAACGTAGCCCTTCGTTATCCTACAAGCTCTGCCCGTGAAACTTTTGATGTCAAAGGGACCAACAAAATCAATGCCCGTTGTCATAAATGGTCTAGTAAGAGTAGTTCTTTCAGGGGGCAGAGCCGCCATAATTTGACGACAAGATAATTTACGGTCAACAATACACCGTTTACAACGACCAATGACTCCACGAATTTTCGACTTCAAGCGTGGAACCCAATATTCAATGCGCAGTACTCGCAACATCAACTGATTTCCACCGTGAATGGAAATCATATGAACAAATTCTATTAACAATTGAGTAAATCGGCTCGAATAAGGTAAAATAATAGGATATTTCTCCGTATATGAAAGGGATGGTGATTTAACCAAGCGACCATTCAATCTTATCACACCGTCTTTATCGAGAAAGGGTTGAATAATGCAACTCTTTGAACTTAACGGTTTTTTGTCTAACTGGCACTTATATTCATCTGCATAGTGATGTTTCTGAGCCACAATGGCTAACTGCAATTTTGTTCTTCTGATTTCATAACCAGCAACGATTTTATCCACATTCATATAACGATTTGACCTATGAGCTGGATGACTATTGTAAAAGAACCTCAAAATATATGAGATTATCCGAAGAGCTCGATCAAGACGAGAGTAATTATTCGAAATATCCACATATATATCTTTTCCCTTAACGTCCGTAAAGAAGGAAGCATGAGTTTTGACAACCCGACCCTCAATGTCAGTGTCAAGATAACTTAGATCCGTTATATTCCAGTGCACTTTATCTTGACCCAGCCATCTTGGACCATGCCACCAAAGCTCATTATTTTCCAGCTCATTGGGAGAAGTACCACGACTACCTAAATCTGCAGGATTATCCTCAGAACGAACATGATAATAATTATGGTTTCCTACATTTTCTTGAATGCGGCATACTCTGTTCGCTACAAATGTGGTCCACGGCGTTTTCCTTAACCAAGAAAGGACTATCGTCGAATCAGTCCAACAGTAAATTTGATCAATTTTAATATCAATTTCACTTATTACCGTCTTCAAAAGTTCAGAGGCTAACACCGCCCCGCACAGCTCTAAACGAGGTAAAGAAATGGATTTGATGGGGGCTACCTTGGTTTTCGATGAAAGTAGGTGAGTATGAATTTCGCCGTTAGAGGCCTGAATTCGAATATAAATCACCCCCGCGTTTGCCTTTTCCGAGGCATCAGAAAAAACATGAAGCTCAACAGAATTTCGCGGCGAATAATTAACCCATCTTGGAATACGAATAGTATTTACCTCATGATAAGAAGTAACAAATCTTTTCCATTCATCTTCCGTCGAAATTGGAAGCATATCATCCCAATTTATGTTATCAAGTCAAATTTTTTGCATGATAATTTTAGCAACCACAATGACAGCACCTAACCAACCTACAGGATCAAACAATTTCGCGATAGTCGATAAGACTTCCCTCTTAGTATACCTAGATTTTAATGAAATAGGAGTCACACTAAAATAAAACGAGTCCAACTGAGCGTTCCACTTAATTCCTAAAGTCTTTGAAGTACTCGATTCTATAAAGGTCAATAATTTAGCGTCAACTAAATGGTCCAAAGGTATGTCTTTCAAAATACTCCGTTCGTTTGAAGTCCATTTTCTTAGCTGAAACTTAGCAGAGGCCAAAGCAGCGACGAGTTGATCACGAACCATTAATGCAGTCGAAATGTCATGCGTCCCTGTCAAAACGTCGTCAACGTACATGCACTTTCGTAGAATATGTGCTGCGGGAGGGAACTCAGCCTCAGAATCGTTCGCGAGTTGTAATAACGTCCTAATGGCAAGGTATGGGGCGCAGTTAACGCCAAAAGTCACTGTCTGTAATTCATAGTCCCTTACAGTCTCCGTCGGAGAATCCCTAAACAAAATTCGTTGAAAGGGGGTATGCGACGGATCAACCCGAATCTGCCTATACATTTGTGTAATATCACAATTAAGGACGAATTTAAACAGACGCCAGCTAAGAATAAGTAGAACTAAGTCTGCTTGTAAGGTAGGTCCTACGTAAAGGCAATCGTTTAAACTAATTCCATTAGAAGTTCTATTTGAAGCGTTGAAAACAACTCTCAATTTAGTTGTCTTACGTTCTAGTTTTACCACCGGATGATGAGGTAAATAACAAAAAGAGGTAGGAGATGAAAAATTTGGTAATACCGGTCTCAAATGTCCTATGACCAAATACTCCCTAACGACGTCATCGTACATCTCCTTAATTTCAAGTCTACGCATTAAAGATGATTCGGTCCTAAGATATTGTCCCATAACACCAGGTCTTGAAGTCCCTAAAGAAAATTTTTCAGGAAATTCAGGCTTAAATGGGAGAGTCACTACATATCGACCATCAGATTCGCGACGAGTAGTCACTTTATAATTTTCCTCACAAAATTTGTCAAATGGATACAGAATTTTTCTTTTAGGAGTTTCTTCAAGTTCCCAGAATCTCAAAAGATTTTTGTTAAGGCAATCTTCCTCTGAAAATTCGAAATTCGTAGAATATACCTGAACTTGAGGTTGTACAACTGGACCAGTAATAATCCAGCCAAAAATAGTGTTCTGAGCTAGCAAAGAGCCCAAAATATTGCGACGGATTTCTCCCAACAAAATTCTTGGATATAAATGCGCGCCAAGCAAAAGATCAACAGGTCGACTGTCATCAAAATTAATATCGGCCAAACGAAGGTTTGGAAAATTTTCCTTTAAATACGAGTGGACTGTAAATGATGGTAAATTACGCGAAATATTTGGCAAAACAAGTGCCAATGTTTCCAATACAAGGAATGAATCGAAGGTGGAGCCAATTTTTAATGAACAAAGTTTTCTAGACATTGCCGTAACTGCCTGATTAACTCCTGAAATTTGAGCATTCGTGAAATTTGAGAATGCGTCGAAATTTTCAGGCGATTTTGCAAACGTTCAGAAATGAACGATGCTTCAGAAGCAGGGTCAATAAGGGCCCGGGCTGGGTACGTAGTACCCTGATGAATAAGATTTACCATAGCCGTCCCTAAAAGTACAGTCCTACTTTGTGCTGTATGAAATACTTGACGATTTGTAGGAGCTGTGGCATGATTGGCATTCGAAGATGATGCGATTGCAGGTACGGAGTTTGAAACTCGAGAAACAGAAACCGAACTAACACCCGAATTCGACCGATTAGTATCCCTAGAAACTTCAGAAGATGGTAATTCACGGTGTAACATAGTATGATGTCTCTTGTTACAAATGGAGCAATTATACGAACTGCTACAATTTTTAGCTTCATTTGTCCTTGCGAGACAATTGACACAACAGTGAAACTTTTTTACCGTAGAAAATCGATCCGCAACAGATAAACTTTTGAATCGATGACAAGAGCGTAAAAAGTGAACTTGATTCTTACAAAGAACACAAGAAGCACTTGAAGTTGAAGCAGCATTGGTATGATGCGCTTTGATTTTAGGTTCAGAAAGCCGTTTAGCAGATTCTGAACCCCTAAGATCACGTAAACAATCTAAAGTTTGAACTCTTTCTGTCAGAAAGAGGTCCAAATCCTTCCAGAGTGACAAAGCTGATTTGTCCTTTATACTCTGTTCCCACAGACTAACAGTTTGCGAAGGTAACCGTTGAATACAAAGAAATACAATAATAGGATCCCAGCTGTGCGTCGAAATATTATAAATTGACATAGCCGTATGGCAACCGTTTATTCCGCGTTGTAAAGTTTTTAATCCCGACGAGGTTTCCTTATCAAGAAAGGGAAGGCTAAATAGCGATTTTAACTGGTTATTAACCAGCATACGTGGATTATCATATGCGTCCCTCAAGTTGCGCCACGCGACATCAAAACCTTGATTAGTGAGAGGGCATTTCGAAACAATTTCCCGAGCTTCGCCACTAGTTTTCCGAACTAGATGGCATAGCCGCTCAATATTGCTAAGTCGAGAGTTATTGATATAAACCGCTGTAAAAAGATCCCTAAAAGTGGGCCAAGAAATGTAATCGCCCTCAAAAACGTCGGTATCGCATGGCGGAAGCGTTAAATTATGACAAAAGTTGTCAGCTGAATTGAGGTTTACACTCGGAGACTGAGACTGCTCTTTCGGTGTCGCGTTGGATTTAAAATGATGTAATCGTTCATTAATCCTAGATAAACAATTAACGTACGCGTTAAAAGTGGCTTCATATTTCGATTCAGCCGCGTCAAAATTCGCCGGTTCCGCGTCATCCGAATTTTCTAAATATGATAAACAAGTACGATATGTCGATTTTACTTGTTCCTAAAGCAAGTCCAATTCTTTTCCACGAATTTCAAGATTAAATACCGAATGTAACTCCTCACGAATATCGTTCGTATCCGAATCGCGAATAAAAATATCAAGTGCAGTTCCCGGCATTTTGGTTCGAATTTATTTTAAAATAAGTTAATTTAATTTAAATAACAATATAAAAATTCGTTAAAAAAAAATCCGAAAAAATAATAATATATTATAAAATAATAATATAAAACTATATTAAAAAATTTTATTTTCTTAATATGTGGTATTATTTTAACAAATTAGAAGCAATCCCAAAATTTAAACAAAAAATAAAATTAATAATAAAAAACACACTGGATATGTCGCGACTACAACGGACAGTAGGGTGACTAACAATGGTATAGAAAAAACAAACCAACACAATGCGTGTGCGTGTATATTAGTGTGAAGATAAATGAACACACTCTTGAGCATAAACAGAGAAAAAAACCAACGCGTGAACGTATAGAGAAATAAACACTATTCAGCTTAAGCAGCTTAAACATGAAAAAAAAAAAACGTTCGCGTGAGCGTAGATGTATAACACAAAGGAGAAAAACCGATTTAGTTATGTTTAAATGTAAATCTGTTTAAATTGTTATTATTTGCACTAAACACTTTTTTTAAAAATCCCGACGGCTTTTTCTTTTTATTTTCGATTAAAACAAACACGATATAATTAATATCACCGTCCACGTAAAGAATATACACGTAATGTAACGTAACGCGTAGGGTTGTAAAACGAAAAGTACGAAAAAAATAGTATTTTAATAATGGACTTTTTTATCTTTAAATTAATTTTTATTATACACTTTTTAAATTTTAAATTTTTTGATTTGCTCACACATAAAAAAAACTGAACTATACGCACCTTTAGTTTAAATTTGATGTAAATTGTAGTTGCAGCGAAGGGTTGTTTTAGCAGGTTCTTGCTGGTGTTGACAAGATGAAGGCTTTGGGAATGTTGAAATTAATAATTTTTAAAAATTTTCCAAATTTTTCCTCAGGATCCGGCTCGAAGGGTCAAATGTTTGCGTATGTAGCAAAAAATATATAAAAAATAAAAGCACAATTTAATTTTATATTTGATAAGTAGAGAAAATTAAATCTCTTTTTTATTTGTATATACAAATGTATTACCTTTTATAAAATATGCACAGCGGATGGTGTTTATGTGTACGAAGGTACCAAAACGATTGATTTTATAAGATAAAAAATAAAAGAGAGAAGGTGGCGAGCAATATCTAAGTACCGTTAACGGTTTTACTAGTTAAAATCTATGTAAACACTTCTTTCAACGATGTATGAAAAAAGGAGTTTCATAGATTTTAACCCAGAATTAACCCAAAAATGACTAATTGACTCAAAGGCGGAAAAGTACAAAGAAAATATTAAATTGTACTTAAACACACGGTGTTTGCGAATAATATGGGGTATGTTATTTTCGCATTTATAATTGGTCTTTAATCAAAAGAAAAACCACAAAAAATAAATAATTAAAATTTATTTATTATTATTGTTCTTATTATTCCATATTTTTAATTCCCTAAAATACCACAAATGCTAGTACAAAGTACCGAGTAACTTTCAAATTAGTTTAATACGAACATTAATGTTTCAGCAACAGCATTATTGCTATCAACATTTGAATGCATATGAACTTAAAAAAAATATAATAATGTTTATGGGCTCTATACATGTTGGAGTTCGATTGTTATTTTACTAATAATTTAACTACTTCATTAACTTTGGTAATTTATTTAAACGCAATTTTGATTTTTTTTTTTGTTGTTTTTTGTTTCGACAGAGGTGTTTACCAAATCGTTTACCACAATTAGCAAAAACAACTAATAAATACAAAGATTTGGGTCAATCCAAAAAATCTAGAGGTGCGTCAACGCGATTGAAAATTTCAAATGTGTATGGGGAAAATATGACTTTTTTTCAGATTTTACGAAAATTTCGTTCTATGGTTTAATTTTTTCGACAATTTGTGATACGAATCGACATCAACACTAAATTGTCATTCGAAAAAACTATAAAACTTCAAATTGAATAAAAATTCGCCAATAAATAACAAGTGCCCCAGACCACTTTTGTGCCAAAAAAAAAAAACTCTAGGTCATGATATGTGATGAACATTTTTTCAACTTTACCAAATTGATTAAAGCCATAATTTTTATTTACTCTCAATACCTATAAGTTCTTAGATATGAAGTATTGTTTTATTACCGCATTGTTAACCTATTGCGAAAAAATACCAAAATGGAAAATTTTTTTAATAAGATTTTGAAAACTCCCTTTTTAAATTTTAAAAAATTTTCTAAAACAAAATTTCAAAAAATTGATCTGGCATATTAAAGTTTTGTTAAGTATAAATTAGAGATTTATTGTGTGAATTTTTAAGTAAATTCATCTGCCATAATTTATTTTACAAATAATTTTTTTTTTGTGGATTTCGAGAAAAATTAGTTTTTTTGTGAAATATTCAGCAAATGTACTCTTTCTAAATACTTTGTATTAAAAATTAATCAATTTCCTAGTTTTAAATGTTATATTTTATCTTAATAGGCTATGGTAGCGGAAAAATTATATGATCCCTTTATCTATTTTGGACTTGGGGTCACATATGACCCCAAACTAATAAAAAGCCAATTTATTAAAAAAATTACCATATTTTATAAGTGCTCTTGAATTTTTCCCAAAATACAGCAAAAAATGTAGCTAAAAAAGTTAAACTATAGAAAGTAATTTTCATAAAATCTGAAAAAAATTCATATTTTCCCAAACACACTTGAAATTTTCAGTCGCGTTTAAGCACCTCTATTTTTTTTTTTTTTTTTTTTGATTGACCGAAAACTTTGTACTTATCAGTTTTCTTTTACTATTTGCATATTTCTAGGGGTGAGACTTTAAATTCTAACACTTCTTCTCGCCTCCATATAATGAAGGGCCACCCTACTATGGATGTAGATTTATCGATATGATTATAATATAATTCTATAAGAAATAATTCTCTATTTTTGGTTGGCCAGGCAGTTTTCTGTACTCTTAATGTAACACACAGTCAGCTATTGCATCACCGCTATTACAATCGCACTTATAACAACAAGATTTACATTAATTTGATATTCTTAATTTTCCTTTAAACCCAAACAATTTGTCATCTCTTTATGTAACATTAATTGCATATGAATTTTCCAGTAGCTCCTAAAAGAGAGCATAACTATATATAACCTTATCTGGTCAATGTGGAATGGAAATTTATTATTCATTTACCTCGTGGATGTTTAAACATGAACATATTATTTATTGACCATATTTTATAGTTTTAATTCAATTGCTGTTCATACGTGCAAATATTTTATAACAAAGTGACCCATAATTGATGGCGATTTATTTTTATATGTTGTTTTTGCTGTTGCTCCTGTTGTTGTGGTAGCTGGTTCGTGATATTTCACCAATTCTTAATCAACAATGGGAGCAAAGTAACAAATAATATGAAATTTTTTAATTAAAGTAGAGGCTAAGTGTAGATTAAAACCACACATAAATTTATAAGTTTTATAAGGTTTTTGGTTATTGATTGTATATTAATTGATTACTTCGCTAAGAATCTTTGAAAAGTTAATGAATTAGAACTTGAAAATAAAAATAATTCTCATTCAATATATGATCCATTTTTTGGCCCATAGTGAACCAGTTTGTGTATGTGTATTTTTAATTTTATTTTAACAACTTCAAGTGTAATTTATTTATAGAGGTTGGTTCGTATGCACACAGAAAATTGCTTGTTAAACATCTTGAGAGATTTTTGCTCTGTGAGCTTGTGTATCTGTGTAAGGATGACCTTTAGTTGCTTGTTGATGGTGTCTGCATGTATGTATGAATGTATGTGTGCGTTGATTTATGATTTTCATTAAATTGATTTAACGGTCTTTGTTGCAGTTCTTTGTCTCTTTTTTTTTTATCAGATTTAATTGGGAATACTGGTTATTGATAAATGTGATGAGATGCCAATTTTATAAGAAAATTGACACAATTAACAGCAATTAATTTTCTTTTCATTTATCTTAAGCTCCATGAATTGTAAATAGTCTTAAAAAATATGTTTTATGGTGCTTAAATATAAGTTTTTGTTTACAAGAATTAGAATCTGCTATTACCAAGAATCATATATTGATGAGGATGTGCAAACTGCAATTGGATCATGAAAGCAAGAGTGGCAGATCTCGGAATATTAAAAAATTTATGATCATGCATGTACGATATAAAAATGTTTATAAAGAATTTTAAGATTAAAGTTTTTACTTTGCACAATACACACGCATCCACATTGGTACTCAAAATATGTTCACATTGCTAATAAGCAAGAGCATTCGAAAAAAAAACATATTCTTCACTTGACACAATGAACCAGAGTTCAGAAAAAAACACACACTGAATAAAAAACTCGTACATATATGTAAACAAACATAACTAAGACCAACACACACATATTTTTATTTTCATATCAATTATGTTTGTTTTTAAATTTTCTTCGGTGCCCAACACAACCATGACTGTGTTCGTTTTAATATTTCGTTATTTACACGAACATGTTCTGGTACGTGTGCTGAAAAAAAAACAGAACATGTACAATAAACAGGTTCGAGTTCAGTTATATTTTAAGTCGTGTTGTGGCTCGTGTTTAAAATATAACTGAACTCGAACCTGTTTATTGTACATGTTCTGTTTTTTCTTACTACACGAGCCACACCACGGCTTAAAATATAACTGAACTCGAACCTGTTTATTGTACATGTTCTGTTTTTTTTTTCAGTACACGTACCAGAACATGAACTTCAAAAAAAGCAACACTCAAAAATGTGTGCTTTATGTGTGATTGAAACAAAAAGTACGTGATACAAAAATGTTCGTGTAAATAACGAAATATTAAAACGAACACAGTCATGGTTGTGTTGGGCACCGTAGAAAATTTAGAAACGCACATAATTGATATGAAAATAAAGATATGTGTTGGCTAGTTTTGAACAGAACATTGTGTGTTTCATGTGTGTATTTTCTGAACCTTGCAACGAACACATTGTTATGAAGCAAGAACATAAAAACCCAGTTAGCATTTAATGCTAGATATTGAAATGAGATTGTTAAAACAAGCTTTCAAATGCTGACTGGGTATACACACATTGGCACACAGTAAGAAACAACAACAAACACACACACATAGTTAATATAGGAAAACAAAACAAATTCTAAAAGCGAAAAAGTTGTAAAGTTTCAATTTTTGAACAGTTTCAATTTTATCAAGTAAAGTTAATTTGAAATATTTCATAAGACAGTTGTTTTATGTGAAATAAAATTTGTCAAACATGGTTGAAAAAATATGTTAAATTGAAAACAAATTAAAAATCCAAATAAGGAAACAGAAATGTATAATTTTTTAAAAAATTTTATTTTATGTTATTGTTATGTATTGTTGATCTGTATTGGAATAATTAGTAATTTATTGTTCGGTTTAAGATCATGTATATATTTTTCTAATGAAAGAAAGATAATAATTTTTGTAATGTAAGAGAAATATTAGAAAAAAATTGAAAACAGCGCTAGATGGAGTAGCTACTTTCGAACAAAGCGACTTGTTCATCGTCAGCATCCTTCTGCCTATTGCTTCAACTCATGCTTAATCAACTATTTAACTCAACATTTGAAAGAAAAGAACATGAGAAATGTTTTTCTTTTTTATATACGAGAGTTTGTATGAACAAGCTGAGCTTTTCCAATTTTTAGCTTTCTCTACATTAACATAGCCAGATCAATTACAAGTCTTGTAATGTGAACAGCTCTTTGTTTTTGCCATTGTCCTCTAGACTAATTATTCCAATACAGATCAACAATACATAACAATAACATACAACACATGAGGTACAATGCATTTGTGTAATCTGTTAACATTTCGCATGCCATTACAGTTCCATCTAGAGGACAATGGCAAAAACAAAGAGCTGTTCACATTACAAGACTTGTAATTGATCTGGCTATGTTAATGTAGAGAAAGCTAAAAATTGGAAAAGCTCAGCTTGTTCATACAAACTCTCTCTTTCAAATGCTGAGTTAAATAGTTGATTAATCATGAGTTGAAGTAATAGGCAGAAGGATGCTGACGATGAACAAGTCGCTTTGTTCGAAAGTAGTTACTCCATCTAGCGCTGTCTTCAATTTTTTTCTAATATTTCTCTTACATTACAAAAATTATTATCTTTCTTTCATTAGAAAAATATATACATGATCTTAAACCGAACAATAAATGACTAATTTTATTTTATATAAAAAAAAAATTCAAAAAACGAAGATATAAAAATTTTAAAAATAAAAAGAAAAAAATTCACAAACTTAATTAGAAATGTAAATAAAAAAATTCAAAATAAATTTCAGATTGATTGCATGAGGGGAAATCCGTTTTAAATCTGTGCGTGACTGTGCGTGACATTGCGTGACTAAGTCCAAGTTAATCTTTTTTTCACAGCAAGTGTATGTACCAAGTTTCAGATCGATCGAATGAGGGGAAATGACATTTAGATCACTCCGTGGCTGTGCGTGACTATGCGTGACTGCGTGACTACCCCAAAATTAATCTGAAGTCACAACAAGACTGTGGGCGAAATTTCAGATCAATTGGATAAGTGGGAATGTGGCTGTCCCACGACACGCAGAGAGATTGAGTTAAAAGAAAGAGTGTAAAAAATTTTGTAGAAAAGTAACTTTTATTAAAAAAACGTATTTTTAAAATACCTTTTTTGTTAAAAAATAACCTTTTCTTAAAAAAGTGCCTTTTCTTTAAAAAATAACTTTTGTTAAAAAAGTACCTTTTTGTTAAAAAATAACATTTTCTTAAAAAATAACATTTTCTTAAAAAAATACCATTTACTAAAAAAGTACCTTTTCTTAAAGTACCTTTAACTAAAAAGTATATTTTCTTAAACTAAGTATATTTTCTTAAAAAGAGAGTTTTAAAAAGTATATCTTCTTAAAACGTTTTTTTTTTAAAGTACCTTTTCTAAAAAAATTATCTTTTCTTAAAAAAAGTACCTTTTCTTAAAAAAATACAATTTCTTGAAAAGCATATTAAGAAAATAGCTTTTCCTAAAAAAGTATATTTTCTTAAAAAAAGTATATACTGTTAAAAATAGTAGCTGTTCTTAAAAAAATATATTTTATTAGAAAAATACCTTTTGATAAAAAATTACATTCTATTAAAAATTATATTATATAGTACTTTTTCTTAATAAGTATTTTTTTTTTTTAAAGTTCGTTTTAAAAAAAACATAACTTTTCTTAATAAAGGAGATTTTCTTAAAAACACCTTTTCTTAAAAATATATTTTCTGAAAAAAGTATTTTTTTAAAGTACATTTTCTTAAAGAATTACCCGTGTTAAAAAAGTACATTTTCTTAGAATAGTACCTTTTCCTTAAAAAAGTTAAATTTCTTAAAAAATGTAGTCTACCACAAAATTACAAATTGGTTTGGAAGGAAAAAAAAAAGAAATGCAGCGTGATTATAAATGATAGCACATTTTGCAATATATATAAGGGTGATTTTTTAAGAGCTCTAGGAAAGTTTTCCAAAAAAAAAAAAACACATAAAATTCAGAAAAATGATGAAATCTTTATTTGAATCGATAGTACGGTCCATATAATTTAATGTTTGAAGATTATTTCATGCAAATGTTGACCGTGACTGCGCCTCAAATGGTCCATCCGCTTAGTCCAATTTTGGCATACTCCTTCCAACATTTCGGACGGTATCTCACGAATAAATGCTTCAATGTTGTCTTCCAATTCGTCAATTGAAGCAGAATTCTCTGTATAGACATTAGCTTTAACATAGCCCCACAACAAATAGTCTAAAAGCGTTAAATCGCACGATCTAGGCGGCCAATTGACCAGTCCCGAACGTGAATTAATATGTTCACCGAACTCGCTTCTCAATAAGTCCATTGTTACGCGTGCTGTGTGGCATGTGGCACCGTCCTGTTGAATCCACATGTCATGCAAGTCAAGCTCTTGCATTTTGGGCAAAAAAAGTTGGATATCATCTCTCGTTAGCGCTCACCATTTACAGTTACGTTACGATTCGCATAATCTTTGAAGAAGTACGGTCCAATGATGCCACCAGCCCATAAACCGCACCAAACTGTGACTTTTTCTGGATGCATTGGTCGCTCTTCCAATGCTTTTGGCTGATATTCACTCCAAAATCGACAATTCTGCTTATTGCAGTGGGTCGATTAAACTGACCATAAAATGGAAGAAGCGCGCGATGAACTTTCTTAACAGATCACGCATTTTGATAATAAAATTCAATAACTTGCAACCATTGTTCGTTTGTAAGACGATTCATGGTTAAATTATAGATCAAACTGAAGATGTTTGACAATGAAACGAAACACGAAACGTGCGTCAGCTGTTTAAGCCAGTGTTGCCAAAAAGATAATAGCTAAAAAATCACCCTTTATATAAAATTCATTTTCTGTTTGTTTGTTTGTTTGTTTGACAGCTATAGAAATTTGTATTTTTCAACGGATTTCTCTGATATTTGTTACACAAACATAACGTACATAATAGGACAATCCCTTACGGTAGCAGGTATAAACTTATAATATCCCTGTTTTTCTCATAAACAATTATATGTCGCCTGTTCCAGAGTTGGGAGCCAGCACAATCTTTTCGTATATGCACCAGGAGGAAAAATCAGAAATGTTGTATATCCCAAAGCTGTAGAATAACTAAAATTCGTAACTTTTAGACATCATACACTCAAAATAATCTATGCATAAACATAGTTAGTTGTAATGGTAATCAGGCGCTGAGCGCTTAGTCCCCAATGAACAAATTCCCCAGAAAAAAATTAACTTATTCCCCAATTTTTTGGGGAATAACTTCACGATGAGCAAATTCCCAAATTTTTAAAAAAGGTGCCCAAAGGAAATGAACGAATTCCCCATAATGCTCTCAATATCTCTCCTGCAATAAACGCATTTAAAATCTGTATTCTTTTCAATAGCATAATTTCGGTGCGTAGAAGCGGCGCGGGGGATGGCCGCACACAGCTTTCACAGCTTAGCTTGTAACGACGAGTTTTCCTCCGGTTGCTAGGGTATAGCTCGCGGGGCCGGGGTCGTTGCAGAAATTTGTTTTCTACTGAGACAGAGAGTGAAAAAGTGTTGGGTACGGTTTTAAGGTACAGTTATTCGTTTATTGAGATCTTAAAACTACAAAATACACTTAAATACGCCGGGGTGGTTCCGTCCGAGGACCCGGACCGATCTCACGGAACCACCCCGGCGTATTTAAGTGTTTTTTTTTAGTTTTAAGATCTCAATAAACGAATAACTGTACCTTAAAACCGTACCCAACGTTTTTTCACTCTCTGTCTCAGGTCCCGGACCGAGGTCCGGCGTATTTAAGTGTATTTTGTAGTTTTAAGATCTCAATAAACGAATAACTGTACCTTAAAACCGTACCCAACGTTTTTTCACTCTCTGTCTCAGTAGAAAACAAATTTCTGCAACGACCCCGGCCACCGCGAGCTATACCCTAGCAACCGGAGGAAAACTCGTCGTTACAGTGGCGCCGGAGCAGGGACATCGAGAGTGAAAAAAAAAAACTACACAACACGTCACCATTGCGATTACACCATGTTACGTACATCCTGTATATACAGCCTCCGAAAGGAAGAGTTAGTAACCTACGTAACCGATTTCAGCCTGGAAGTTTCGGGAAATGTTGAAGAGCTGCGGAAAAGGCTCGCTCAATTCGTGGGAAGCGAGCATAAACCAGAAACGGTACAACAATTGCTGCAGGTGCAGGGGAAGCATGACGCGTTCGGAGCTAATCCCGAACCCAGGGCAACAACACCCAAGCGACCACCACAGTTAACCGTCACAACCGATCAGGAAGGCAGAGAGAGTCATGCGCCGACTGGCTCAACTTGCGTGGACCTCAAGAGCACCGCAGATCAGGTGCGGAAATGGAGAGTCCAGTTTAATGGCGAAGAAGAACCCTGGGAATTGCTAAAGAGGATAGAGGAGCTGTTCATGGTGTACCAAATTCAAGTGGACCTCATGCCCACCATGATGCCGGAGGTGCTCACGGGCAAGGCGTTGATCTGGTATCGGAACAACAACCGGCAGTGGAAGTTGTGGTCCGCTTTTCGGCATGATTTCTTACAATTCTTCTTGCCGCCCCAGTATTTTGAGCGACCACGAGAAACCTTCAAGAACTACAGAGACAGAGAGTGAAAAAACATTGGGTACGGTTTTAAGGTACAGTTATTCGTTTATTGAGATCTTAAAACTACAAAATACACTTAAATACGCCGGACCTCGGTCCGGGACCTGAGACAGAGAGTGAAAAAACGTTGGGTACGGTTTTAAGGTACAGTTATTCGTTTATTGAGATCTTAAAACTAAAAAAAACACTTAAATACGCCGGGGTGGTTCCGTGAGATCGGTCCGGGTCCTCGGACGGAACCACCCCGGCGTATTTAAGTGTATTTTGTAGTTTTAAGATCTCAATAAACGAATAACTGTACCTTAAAACCGTACCCAACGCTTTTTCACTCTCTGTCTCAGTAGAAAACAAATTTCTGCAACGACCCCGGCCACCGCGAGCTATACCCTAGCAACCGGAGGAAAACTCGTCGTTACAGTGGCGCCGGAGCAGGGACATCGAGAGTGAAAAAAAAAACTACACAACACGTCACCATTGCGATTACACCATGTTACGTACATCCTGTATATACAGCCTCCGAAAGGAAGAGTTAGTAACCTACGTAACCGATTTCAGCCTGGAAGTTTCGGGCAATGTTGAAGAGCTGCGGAAAAGGCTCGCTCAATTCGTGGGAAGCGAGCATAAACCAGAAACGGTACAACAATTGCTGCAGTTGCAGGGGAAGCATGACGCGTTCGGAGCTAATCCCGAACCCAGGGCAACAACACCCAAGCGACCACCACAGTTAACCGTCACAACCGATCAGGAAGGCAGAGAGAGTCATGCGCCGACTGGCTCAACTTGCGTGGACCTCAAGAGCACCGCAGATCAGGTGCGGAAATGGAGAGTCCAGTTTAATGGCGAAGAAGAACCCTAGGAATTGCTAAAGAGGATAGAGGAGCTGTTCATGGTGTACCAAATTCAAGTGGACCTCATGCCCACCATGATGCCGGAGGTGCTCACGGGCAAGGCGTTGATCTGGTATCGGAACAACAACCGGCAGTGGAAGTTGTGGTCCGCTTTTCGGCATGATTTCTTACAATTCTTCTTGCCGCCCCTGTATTTTGAGCGACCACGAGAAACCTTCAAGAACTACACCCTGGCCATGGAGAACCTCATGAGGCACACTGAGTACTCCGAAAGCCAGAAATTAGAGCGCATGTTCTGCAATGCATTACCCGAATATTTATGGTACATTCGAAGGAGGCTTCTGGAAATGGCAGCCGACCTAGAAGGTATCCCGACGGCCGCACAGCAGCCCAGAGAGCAACATCGGCTAATTACAACGAACCCAACCGCCCAGACGTTATGCGAAGCTATTCCGGAACTGCAGAGTGCGTGTCGGCGCTGTGGACGCCAAGGGCACTTCGCCACCCGATGCCAGAATGAACACGTCCTTTTTTGTTGGGAATGTGGACAGAGGGGTGTGAGGACCAACCAATGCTGTCGCCAATGGTCGGAAAACGATCAGGTCGGAAACGATCCCCGCAACAAGCGAGGAAGTCCGGGTACCCTAGACAACAGACCTCGCCAGTAACCACGTCCTTACGGTATACCCGAACGAGGTTGGTGGCCGATATAATTATCGGGGAACGTTCGGTCACCGCCACAATCGATACAGGGGCTACTAGCTGTTCTATCAGTAAAACTTGCGCTGAAACCCTCGTCAATCCCTGCAGTATCAAACCTCATCGGTCGCGTGTCATCCTCGCCGACGGATCGGAAAAGGAAGTAACATATGCGGTGGAACAAAACGTCACCCTAGGAAATTGTACGCTAGCGGTTACACTTTTAATCATGCCAGACGCCACTGAAGACTTGATACTTGGCCTTAACTTCCTAGAACGCTTAAATAATGGTTTATATATTTAAGTAAAACCTTTTCCTTTTATACTTTAGTATTTAAATTTGTAAAAAAAACAAGCATCACACAAGAATTTAAATG
Source organism: Cordilura impudica (assembly GCA_963682025.1). NCBI lineage: Eukaryota > Metazoa > Arthropoda > Insecta > Diptera > Scathophagidae > Cordilura > Cordilura impudica. The sequence continues at coordinate 197,898,223 of OY821519.1, read as the reverse complement.
CGCAATTTAAAAATGGAGAAAGCCAAAACATAAGTTTTATTTGCAATACTGAATAAGATCGAGTACTTTAATACTGTAATGCAGAATTAATTAATAGGAGAATTGCCAGGAAGGAACTCATCCTCAGCTCAAATTTAAGAAGATTCCAATGGGATTCGGTCAGAAATATGAAGTATTTTGAATATTGGAAGAACACTTTGTTTACGGATGAGAGTAAATATAAATATATTTTTGGGACTAAGGTGAGATTCGGTCAAAAATTTCCAAATCTTGAAGGCGGTAATATATTTGTTTATTGCTTCTTATTGAATAGACTAAATTTTTAATTCCAGATATCGATAATGAAAATCGGTCAATAAGTGTTAAAATTGGCATTAAAATTTGAAAAAATACAAAAAAGTATTTCATAATGTCCTTTAGATCACCCTATTCGCAGTGAATTATATAAAATAGAGATTCACCTTTTTGAGTTCTTGGTCGCCATTTATTATTGTTATAAAATAAAATTTTCTGATTTAAATACTTGTACTGATAAAAAATAACGTTTCGAAATGCTAAGTTGTTTGCACTGGTTTAGGGTAGCATATAGTTTTACTAGACCGACTATTATATTATTACCAATGCAAATGTTATTAACAGTGACCTTAGCTACAAATCTTAAAAAACTACAATATCACTTCATATATATGCTCAGTGTATTTAAAAAAAATAATTTGGCCTTTGATAAAACTCAAATGTACCAAATTAAATTCAGCAAAAAAACTGTACGAACAACACCTGGATGGTGATAAATGACAAAGTGTTATTGGATATTTTTTTTTTTTTTTTTTAATGGATTGAGATGCAAAAGCAGAAAATATATTAGCAAGTCACTGTGAAATAATTCTAAAAAAATTAATGAAATAAAAAAAAAAAAAAAAATAAGAGAGGAATAAATAGTACAAAATATACGCAAACTGTTTTTCAAAAGACTCAATATAGAAATAAGCAAGAAAAATTATTATGCAAAAAAACTAAATAGATGATATTATTGGATTCCGGATGCGGATAATCTCTAATAGTTTTAAGACAGGAAATGCAAGTAATAAATACAAGTAATAAATTTTACATAACTTGTAAACGTCAAGACCACCAGCACTATGGAATGACGGCCAATGTTATCTACTGCTTAAGAAAATAATTTTTGTACCCTATAGCACTACGTGGTCAGGCTATACTTTGAGCTGATGTTTGTAGCTAGCAAAAATATTTGGCCCAGATCCATCTTTTATTATACCGACGGACCCTGGATCACTTTAAGAGTTGATTTTGCGATGTCCATCTGCCCGTCTGTGTGCTCATGTAAACCTTGTAATCAAACTGCAGGTCGCAAATATGAACATATTTTGATGAAATTTGAGACGTCAGTTTCTATCTATCTGAAACTGGCGAAAATCGGTTCATGTTCAGACCTAGTCCCCATAGAAATGACCCCTATTGGGTTGACTTAAATTACCATAACTCAAAATTATCCTATAGATCTCCGTCTAATTGGATTTGTGTATGTTTATTACATCCATTTATCAGTAGTCCAAAAAGAAACCGTATTAGATAACACTGTGGAACAAATTCAGGTTAGCCAATGTTAGGTCGATTCTGAGAGTGAGGGGTGAAAATAGAGGCTAAATTAGAAGACCCATATCGCGGCGTTTGTTTATGTTATTTCGAATTTTTTTTACTCGACCTTCGAACTTTGCAGTCAAATGCCGATTTTCGGCACATTGTTTATATGGTTTTTTGGCTATAACTCGTCGACTAATTGATATTTTTTCAATTTGTAAAAGCCAAATTATTGCTAGAGACCTGTGCAAAATTAATTTATGAAATTTTTGTGGTGCTTATGAAACAAAATGTTCGAATAATTAATTTTTTTTTCATGCTTTTTGAAAATATTTTCCACAAAACTAAGTCTTTTTTGCTTTCTGTTTAATCTATAATATGCTTCTCAGTTCCGCCAATAAATTTCCCTATTTAATTACTTCTACCTAAATCGCTATTTATTTAATGGATTTGGGATTTTTAACGCAAATTATCGACTGAGACCATTTTCTTTTCAAATGAAATTTATTGCAGAAACTGAGAAAGTTAATTATTGCACAGGTCTCTAGCAATAATTTGGCTTTTACAGATTGAAAAATAGCGATTAGTCGACGAGTTATAGCCAAAAAACCATATAAACAATATGCTGAAAATCGGCATTTAACTGCAAATTTCGAAGGTCGATAAAAAAAAAATCGAACTAACATAAACAAACGCTGCGATACGGGTCTTCTAATTTAGCGCCTATTTTATCCCTCACTCTCAGAATCGACCTGACTTTTGCTAACCTGAATTTGTTCCACAGTGTAATTCTTAGTCATAGCTCCCATATGAAGGTAATTTCCGATCTTCACTTAAATCTATCAAATAATAAAAATATTGCAAACATTTTCTTAAATTTGGTTTATATATGTTTTTGCAAAAAAATAAGTTACCTTACCAAATATGGTCAGGATCGGTCCATCTTTCAACCTAGTCCCCATATAAATATAGCATCCGTTATGAAATTTTACCTACCAGAAATTGTAGCTGCATTGTTGGAAGGCAGTACTGTTAATTCACACTCATGTTGCCATTGAGAGACTCACAATTGCATAGAGAATTAAAGGTACCCCTAGTTAAAGTCGAAATTATAAAAAACTGTTCAAGCTGCTTGAAAAACTAGAAACTCAACCAAATCTGTTAGCACGTGACCTTCTCAACAATCGCATCCACCAACTCCTAAGAAGGAGAGGGATTGCAGGTCTTATAAAAAATGTTATCTAAGCCAATGAATATTTATTTATTTCGAATTTATGTAGAATTATTATATTTTTCTGGCACTGGCCGGATTAAATTAGTAACGTATTAGTTCTAAGATTTGAATAATTATTGTTAGTTCACCATATGAAGATCCAATAAATAAATGCATGAGAAAAAATAATGTTAGCGTTGAATACGCAAAGCAATGGAACTTAAACCTGCAACGTTTCGAAGAACTTTGGGATGTCCAAAGTTTTGCAACATAGCAAGTTGATCGATTGAGATGAATGAACGGTGCATAAAAACCTTGAAAAATTTACCTTAAAAAGCTTCAGATTACTCAGTTAAAAAACCTTAAAGTAATGTCTAATTTTCCTAGGCGATGTCCTGCTGCTCTATGAAGCAGCAGTTTTAAAGAAGCAGTGGTAAATGCACTTTTAGAAAATTAACATCCAGATTCGAAGACAAGTTTCGATCTAATAAGGAATTTTAAAATTTCTGAAGAGAAGTTGAAATAAATGGTTAATAACAAAATTTCTTAGACATCTCAAAAGGTTTTTCACCTTATTTTTTGCAATACTTTAAGTAATATCTAAAACATATTTTTTTTGTAATGATGATAGTAAATAGTTAAAAATAAAAATAATAAATTAATTATTTTATAAACAAAATATTTTAGATTCTGAATTTCAATTTCTAATTTTTTGTTTTCTTTTCCCCCTTCTAATGTCTTCTTTTTATCCTCAGCTACATCCTTAAAGCCTTATCAAATTTAGCTGACAGAAAGTTAATCGATTGAGTCAGCTGATCTTGTTTTTCTAGTTTCTCCAAATTTTTCAACTCTGTGTTTATTGTGTTAAGTCATTTTCTTATTTTACCGCTACCTTGGCTAAAAATATAACGGATAAATAGTTCATGGTCGCTAACTGAAGAGTTCTTCTACCCAAACCATAATATTGAGAGAGAAATCTTTTCATAAATTTATCACATTGCATAAAATCATCGGAATTTTCTCTTATCTCTCGTTCCCACAACACTTTCTGAAATGTTTTTTTTTTTTTTTTGTAAGACTGCGACCATTTTTGGGCATACTGGTAATAATTTAAACTCCAGCTAATCTTCTTTTAATGTAAACCAATTTAAATTTTTTATTATAAAGTATTTTAAACGGAATTCAATAGTTATTTATCCACGTGACTGCATAAAAGCACTTTCTTATTCGAGGGTTGCCAAGTAATTTTGTCAATTTTTTTTAAAGATATGTTAATTTTACTAGAAAATAAATTTTGAAAGAGGTATTGTTTGAAGAAAAGACAATTTTGTAAGAAAATATGCTTTTTTCGAAAATTGTTCTTTAAAAAACGCAATATTTTTAAAGAAGCGCACTTTATATGGAAACGATTTAAAAAAAATATACACATTTAAGATATGGTTACTTTCAAAGAAAAATACTATTTTAAGAAAAGGTGTGTGTGCATGTAAATTCTGTGTGATGCTACTCATTATATTTATAGCGTATGAGTGATAATTTTATGATCTCATGAAAATAGATATTAATCATACGGCCTTATATATTCCGTGTTGTGCGTAGCCATACAGTGAAGTGTACGAAGTTAGCCCCCCATTTTTGGAAATAAAATTTTTTGAAGATTGCTCTGAAATGTTCTAGTATTGTTCTACAGTGTTCCAAAACGATGAGTTTCTAAAATATAATTTGTACCGGTAAATCGAAAAAACGAATTTTAAATTTTGCCCCCCCACTTTTGGAAAAAAGAATTGGCGGTTGATCTAAGTTGTTCTAGTTCTTCTAAACTTTTGTTCCAAAATAGATATTTCGCAAACCGTAACGTATTTTGTTTTTTTTTTGTGATTTTTGTATTTTCTTTCTTTTTTTGTGATTTTTGTATACTTAATGTTTTTTTTTGTGATTTTGGTGTATTTTATGTTTATTTTTGTTTTTGTTTTTCTTTTGTAATAACTATATAGATTTTACATTCAGGTGCCATCCAGGATACCTTGTATGAAAGAAATTTTGCAATCTGTACGTTAACTTTTGTGTTGCATAAAAATATTGATTTCGTTTAATAACGTTGATATCGCGGAACAAATGTTTTTCCTTCTCATTTGCGTACGTTACGGTTTGTGACATATTTATTTTGGAACAATGGTTAGAACAACTAGAAAAACCTAGAACAACCGCCAGTTTTTTTGCCAAAAGTGGGGGGCAAAGTTTAAAATTATTTTTTTTAGATTTACCGGTACAAACTATATTTAGGTAACTCATCGTTTTGAAACATTGTAGAACAATCCTAGAAAAATATTCAAAAAACTTTATTTCCAAAAATGGGGGGCTAACTTCGCACAATTGATTGAATAACTTTAAAATTAGGAAACATTATTATACCCCATACCACTATGTGGTCAAGGTATAATGACTTTGTGCTGATGTTTGTAACTACTAAAAATATTTGACGTAGACTAGTCTTTTATTATACCGATCGACTCTGATTCACTTTCTGAGTCGATTTAGCGAGGTCCGTCCGGCCGTCCGTTCTTTTTTCCAATTTTTCATATGAAACTGGAATTTTTTGTAGGTGATCCCACATGAAGACTCTTTTCGCTCTTGCTACCTTAGTTTACAAGGAAAACGCGTTTCTATGATTTTTTCCAATTTTTCATATGAATCTGGTATTTTTTGGAGCTGATCCCAAATTAGGGCCTTTTAGCGGAAGCTCCATATCTGATGTGTAAAGAATATACAGAAGCGGATCCAAGATAATGGTACACCTACATGAATTGCCTGTGGAGGGCTCACAAAGTTTTTCTCTTTTATAGACAATTTTCTATTAATTATATAGCTCTCCATTAGCTTATGTGTTCGGGGGGCAACAATTGAGTAACTTTATAGAGGAGTCCCTCGTGCCAAACTCGGTCGAGACATCTATAAAAAGTGCGGACCAGTAATTTTTTTCTTCTAGAGCTCTTCTTATGGAACTTACAATTCTGTGAAGTTGCGCAGTGTTGCTGTGTTTTCGTCTGAAATCAAATTGATGTGCTGGAGTAACATTATTTTGATCTGTGGATATTTTCAGTTTGTTTACCAAAATTCTCTCGAATATTTTTGAAAAATTCGGCAATAAACTTATTGATATAATCTTTACCAGGTTTAGGTATCATTGTAACGAGTGAAACGTTCCATTCTGGGTGAAACTGGCGTAATAAAAATAAGCAGAAAGTGAAAAAAACGCATAGTTTCATAATTTTTTTTAGAATATGAATAATGTTGGGATAATAATTCCGTATACACGTTATAGCATAACATTTAAATAATCTTTGAAAAAATTTATATTAAAAGTTTTAATAAATAAGCCAGCGAATCTCCTGAGGTGTTGTTGTTTTGAGGTGAACATCATAACTCATTACCGGATCATGTGAAATAAAAAACTCGAAATGATTCTGTGAATTTGTTGTTAAAAAATGGGGAAGATAATGGTTGTCTGGTGATTTATGTGTAGAAATAGTGTGTAAAATTTCAAATATTCGGTCAAGTAGATTTTGAGTTATGATGCTCACGGACTTCGAACATGTTACTTGCGAGAAAATCGATTTAAAGTTTTTTATAAACTGATTTGTATATGATATACCGTATGAGGCCGGTCCGCGCAGTGAAAGAGACTCCTACGAGTCAAATGAGTTTCAGAGGAAAGCAAAATATCAATGTTGGCTCAAGCCATATAAACATATGAAAACCAAATATGAGAAAAATCTGTGCAATATTTTTGTTTTCTTTATTAATTGAAGTGAAGGCCGGGAATCAGCTACATATGGGGGCTATGACTAAGAATTATCCTATAGGTTTTATTTTTGGTTCACTGGTAAACGGATGTAATAAACATACACAAACCCAATTTGACCAAGATGTATGTGATAACTTGGATCTTATGGCAATTCACTTCAATTTTTACGGGAACTAGGTCTTAACATAAACCGATTTTCACCAATAACAGCCGATAACAGTTCATGCGCTAACTTTTATCAAAATATATTCATATTTGCGACCTGTAGTTTGATTATAAAGTTTACATGGAAACACGGACGGACGGACAGACGGACGGACAGACGGACGGACGGACATCGCTAAATCAACTCAGAAAGTGATTCAGAGTCGATGGGAATAATAAAAGATGCGTCCAGGTCAAATTTCAAATATTTTTGTTAGTTACAAACATCAGCTCAAAGTATAGGGTATAAATAATTATTTAGGAAAAGGCTAATTTTAATGAATATATACTTATGTATGCATGCAAAATTATGCGATACTACTTGTTAAATTGACATCGTATGAGTGATGATTTTATGATTTTATTAAATTTAATATTAATCATACGGCGCTACACAGTCAATGATGTGCGAAGCCATATACCAATGGTGTCCAAGCTCTATGCACTCAATGCACTTTTGTTTTTGTAAAAGCATTTAGGCATAGGCAGTGTATCATGTCGGGGTCACCAAAATGTTAATGTGTGTCGAAACTATTAGTATAAGTCAAACCAAACACTTAAATATGGTCTGTACTAATTTGTTTGTTTCTTAAAAATTGTTTGGTCTTCAAGCACTTGTAACTTGAAGATCAGTGTTCAGTAATTAATACAAAATAAGTTCTTTTAACTACTGACTTTATTGAAGTTTTGTTTGAGGTATTTATACAAAAATTGTGCATCAAAAAATGCTGACTTAACTAAATTTTATTGAACCAAAATTTATGCTATATTGGCCAATAACAAAACAGACTGTATAAAAAGGTATAAATGTAATTTGATCTATTAATAAACAAAATTTACGTTAAATTGGCCAATAAAAAGAAAGACAATATTAACAATATAACATTCAATGCATTCACTAATTATTGTAATATATTAGGGGAATTCTACATTAATCTTAACAACACTCATACAGCACTCAGCACCATGCAATACAAAATGCACAAACCATTTTGTCTTCTTCTTTTTTTTATGTTTTTTCTTGGTACACATTAACGATGGAGATTTTCAATGTAGATTTTGTTGTTGTCTAACGTCTGATTCCGTTAAAAAAAAAAAAAAACTTTTGCAGCTGTGAATTAAAATGCGCTTGAGGAAATTAGTGTGAGTCTTAAGTTTAAAATCTATAATATTAATAGGCTAGGCGATTTTTTGTGACTGATGCTTTGTTCTGCCGTTTTGTCCCGATTTTGACCGAGCATATATTATTTGAAAGATATTTCTTTTTAGCCATTTTGCAGATATACAGATTTTTAAATTTTTTCCCTTATTTTGAGTAAATTGCATTTAAAGTTGCTACTTACACATACATAAAATTATACAATGCTATGTGTGTGTTTATTAAATTTGTTAATGTGTTTGTAATAAAAATGAGCTTGATTTTGTGTTGATTTGAGAAGTGGCTATAATTGATTAGCATACTTTTAGGGTCTTTATTTAATGCAAAAATGAAATTTCCTAGCACTTGCGCTCGAATCTCGAGGGCTGGAATCTGCTAGTTCAAATTATTACCAAAATGATCTACATGCATTTTGAGAAGAAGTGGGAAAGTGATTTTTTTCCTTTATAACTTTATTCTGAAGCAGAATGTTTTCAAATTATTCAGACTGATACAAAATATCATATTGAGAAGCATTTCAAAACATTTAATTTCAAATAATTTTTTTTTTCCTTTTTTTCAGGAATAAAAATATGAAAAAAATTGTTTTTTTTAAATATATATTAGTGTTTGCAATTTCAAAAAGAAACCTCTTGGCATGCCTACTACCATATATACTAAGATAGTACAGGAAGATATATGAAAAATGTGAAATTCTTTGTCGCGGTCATTAAGAAAGTTCTCTCACCAAATGTAAAATTATAGGTTTTTTTTTAATTATCAAGCAGTTTAAATTATGAGTTTTCCCTCAACATAACAAATATATGCACCGTTTCCATGGTAAAACTGAAACTGATAGCATATGTCTAAAAGCGAAAAAAATAAAAATATTTCATTACAATTGTTAAAGTATATTAAGGGTTTTGGGCTTGCTAAATTTTTATTAATTTACTTATGTTGCAATTCTAGGAAAAGCGTTTCGTTTGGTAGGTTTTTCTAATTAAAAAGGTTTTTATGATTAAGACAAGTGAGAAAGCTATATTCGGTATAGGCCGACAATACGATACCCAATTCGATGAAGTGCGGATAACGGTTCAACTTAACTGAGTGGTATGTGTTTTGATTTGCGGTTACAACAAATATATATCAACGAAATTTTATCGCACTATACGTATATCAATGTGACATTCTTCAAGGGAAGTTCGAACATGATATAATTTTCACTTTATTCAAAAGATAACATTCTTAAATCGTTATAATAATATTGGTAGCCACAAATTTTAGCACAAACTGATTATACCCTCGCAATACTGACAGCAAAAATGTTGTAATTAATCTTTCTTTTTTTAAAATATTAATTAAAAACTCTTTGTAACTGACATAATCATGATGAGTATTTGTATACTTTGTATTTTTAATATATTATATATCTGAGAGACTTCCAATATTGTGTATTACAAACATCACAATTTTTAAAATTTTTCGAATTCCTTGTTGTTCATTTTCATACCAATATCATCGTTTTTAATAAGAGAAATCTAAAATTCAAAAATAAAATCTTAACATCTTCCAACTCGCCATGGTTACCATGTTTGCAGTCAATGTACGTACAAGCAATAACGATAAAAATTGTTATATAAAATTTGTTTTAATATTTTGTTGAATGTGCAAGAAACTGCAGTTTATTAGTAATAAAAAGTCATAGTAAATAGCTGAAAATACTATACTGTTACAAGAAACATTTACATTATAGGAAGAAATATATGCAATAACAACTGAATACACTTTAGGGAGATGTTTAAAAAAAGAAACGTCATACAATGTTAGAAATGTGCTATGCAGAGATCGTATTCCAGTTTAAGTCATATAATGCAAATATTCTTTATACATAATAAAGTTTAAACGAATTTGCAATTCGCAAAATCTTATCATCATATATATTGTTAAGTTATACAATCTAAACTTTCTGTTTACGAGCTTACAACCTGTTGTGTGTCAAATAAAATCGAATATCCTTTTGCACATTTGCTGTCACAGTGGTTGAAATACAGGGAAACATTTAAAAATTGCAATTTATTCACATACTTTTCAGATACAGATTTACTTTTTATTTCCATTTATAGGAATATCAAATGAAATGAGAAGTTTCTTCAATTTACATATCTATGTACGGACGTACGTAGGTGGTATAGAAAGTAGAGTAAGGTTAAAAAAATAGATTTATGTCTGTTGATAAAGTTATTATAGTTGTGCTGACTTACTGAGAATTGTGTATGGTACATGACATAGAAATAGAAATAGTAATACATTCCTGTCACAACAGAGCCATAAAACAAAGTTACTGCTTATGAATTGTCAAAAAAGTTGGTCAGGGTTCTGCTGTCTGAATTCCCATAACGTATGAATATTTATTCACATAAACAGTTGTTGAAGATAAACTTCTTTTTTCATTGTTCACAAACAAACATAGTGTTACAGTTACTTAACCTTGGTATTCTCAAACCATTTTGATTTATAAAGGTTTACCGTACTTATCAATACAACTAAATATGTTTGGCGGTAGGAAATATCACCCAAAGAAAAATCGCAAAAAAAAAAAAAAAAAAAAAATCGCCAAAAAAAAATTCCATACAAAATTAGGTTAAATTTCATATGAAGAAACACCCAAATTTATTGTTTTTTTTTTGTTATTTTTAGGCTTAATTTCCTTTAATAAAATTGAGTAATTTTTCATTACGACAAATCACCAAAAAATAAAATATGAAAATGGCCCAAAATTGTTCCATTTGGAGTTTTCAAACAACTCTTGGTAATTCATGTTGATTACTTTGATGAAATGGTAAGTACGTCTTTATCCATAAATGAGAAGAATTAGTTTTGCTTGTTTGTAAATACTTTGGACATAAAATATATGTTCAGAAGCAAATTGAAAATGAAAAACCGTTTAAAAAAATCGCCCGATTTTGGGACAAATTTAAAAAGCGCATAAGCGCGATTTTTGTAAAAATTTTTCGCCTGTGGCGCTTTGGTTAAAAGCAAAAACTAAAAGTATAAAATTTTGACATAAATCCCCGCGATTCTTATTCTCCGCAATAGAAACAAAATGAATGAATATATCTTACAAATAACTTTAAAAACGATAATTCTTTTTTCGTATTTGTTTTAATGGATAAAGAAACCAAAAACTGTTACGACCATCCACTCAATTACATAAATAATAATATATTTAATTTGGAGGCATACAGTTTCATGACGGACTTTGAAACTGCATTGCAAAGTTCTTTAAAAAAAAAAAATTTCCAAACGCAAAACACTACCGTTGCCGGTTTCATTTCTGCCAAGCAATTAGCCGCAGCATCTCACAAAAATTCAGAAATCTTGGAGAGTACATTAGAGCAAACAAAAGTGTTCTCAAGTGTACCGTAAATTTTTGTCGTTGCCTTTCCTTCCTCCAAAATCCATTCAGAAAATATCTCTGTCTTCAAATAAAGTACACGTTTGACTTCTGCTGTCGAAGCATACAATGGCATTTGGGTCGTCTAATACAAAAACGAGGACATTTCTTCAAATTTGCGGGAGTTCTTCGGGATGAAGAATTTTCGAAAAAGCAGGGCTATGAAGCTTTTAGTGGAAAGTGGTGGCATATTTGGAGGAAAAAGGATTATGCAACCATAAGCGGAGAAAACACGTTTAATATTAGAGGCTACATAAGCTTTGGAAGCAGGAACTATAACTATCACTACTTTCCTTACTCGAATGTTATTTACCAAAAATAACATATGCACCGATTGGGAGCCTTACAACGGTATATTTGCAAGTGAATCGAAGGAATCAGATGTTGAAGACGAGTCACCAGAAGAAGTCAACAGAAGCAAAAGTACTGAGAAAATCGTAATATGCCTGGAGCAATCTCCCAATACAGTATTGTTGCTTTGCAGGCAAAAAGTTTGGCTGGAGGCTTAAACCAGTACTTCTGTCCACACTGTCGGGCAGCTGCTGTATAAGCAATGAATGTTTTCATTTGAAAATAAAGAACATTTTCATAATTTGGGTGATTTCTCTTTTATTTTTGACAAAAATTCGTTTTTATACCCTATACCACTATGTGGTTTGGGTATAATGACTTTGTGCTGCTGTTTATAACAACCAAAAATATTTGACCTACACCCATCTTTAATTATACCGATCGAGTCAGAATCACTATATGATTCGATTTAACGGTGTCCGTCAGTCCGTCTGTGCGTCCATGTAAACTTTTAATCAAACTGCAGGTCGCAAATATGAATATATTTTGATGAACTTTGGTATTTGATCTTTTATTGTCCATGGAATGAAAGCTGTTGAAACTGGTGAGAATCGGTCCATGTTCAGACCTAGCCCCTATACAAATGACCCCTATGAAAGCAACATATATTGCCATAATATCCAAATTATCATACAAATCTTAGTCAAATTGGCTTTGTATGTATATATTACATCCATTAATCAGTAGTCCAAAAATTATCCCTATTGGACAACGCTTAGTCATAGGCCCCATATAGAGCTGCTTCCCGATCTTCACTTAAATCTACCAAAAAACAAAAATATTGCACTGACTCATCTCAAATTTTATTGTATATATTTTTGCAAAACACAACAGACTTTACCAAACATGGTCAGGATCGGTCTATTTTTGGGCCTAGTCCCCATATAGATATAGCATCCGATATAAACTTTTTCATATCTGCAGCCGAAAAAATTAATAAAAATCCCACTCAAATTTGGTTTTTGCTTATTTTCTATATCCAGTTAGTTGGGCCTGAGAGTTGGGGTCTCTAAACGAATGGTATAGGGTATCGTATAGTCGGTCTAGAACGACTATAATTTTTTTTACTTGTTCATATTTGGGTGATTTTTCGTTTCTTTTTTGGGTTGTTTTTCCTTTTTTTTTTTGGGCGAAATTTCGGATTTTTATTTTTGGGTGATTTTTCATTTTTTTTGGGCAATATTTCATTTGGTCGATTTTTAGTTTTTTTTTTGGGCGATTTTTCATTGCGCGATATTTCCTAACGCCAATAGTTACTTAGGGAGGATCAAATTGTTCGGCTGAAAAAAATCGTGACAGGCAAAATCGAAATCTACACAAAATTCTAATAAAAGCACCAAAAAAGTATGGGTCTAAAATGAAACCTAGCTCCCGCCGACAGACGTGAAGATTTATATTTTTTTTATACGAATTTTAATTTTTATGCGAATTATACAATTTAGTAGTCTGCTATGAAAGTTATCAACAAAGACTAATTAGAATTCGATATTATTAATAGTTCTAGTCATTGTAGAAATCTACCGTTAATGCGGTTTATCAAAACGAGGTGTTAAACATTTGTTTTGAGAAATTTATGCTCTTGATAGTCTTAATCATTTTGGTTTTTTCATTGAAATAATTAACCTCAGTCTAAAAAGAGTTAATAAAGTACGCTTTCAGGTGATTGGTCATGCGTTAACGAAAAAAGAGATCAACTTAATCGTATTAAAATTAAAAAATATATAGTCATCTATAACAATTGTAAGTTAGCTGAGCCATTAGAAACTTCAGATTTTTTTATACTTTTTGTTAGCAGTTTTTTTAATTGAAATACATTTTCTCCGAAGGCGGCGCGAAGCCGGTTTTATGCCACACAATTTTGACCTCAAAAATGCTACAAATGCTACAACTACAATGACCACAAAGACAAGAACAAGAGATTTTTTAAATTTCATTGAAATCTTGAGACATGTCGAACAGAATTTGATGTTTCTAAATATCGATTTTCAATGCCAGTGAATCTTCTTCACTAAAAATGAGCAACCCAGCTGACCTGTTGAGGGCGTGATTATGATATCCACAGAAGGAAAGACGGACATCGTTATATCAACTGCGCTTGTTATAAGGATTTGGAATATTTATATTTTATAGAATCCTGATATTTTTTTCTAATTATTTAAAGCAGAATAACAAGCTTATAAACCCCGCACACTGGCACGGACGGTATAAAAACCAGTCAAAGCTTTACGTACGCAACTTAAAAAAAGAGGCAGAACTTAAATTTTATAAAATGCCAAAACGAAACTTTCAGATGAATATCGAGCTAAAAAAAAATGTTGATATGATACTGATTTTCGTAATACTTTTCCTTGATTTTTCGGTCTTTCTTATAATTTTTGAACGATAATTGCTCCATTGTCAACTGTGTTCGCAAGATAGCTTATTATCTGTCGACGATTGACATGCTTTTTTTTTGATCACCGCAATAGCCTTCGTAAACAACTTTACCGTTTTTGTAGTAGAAATGTAATGCCGTCATAAACAAAATTTAATGGAACTTTTTTGTTTATCAAAATCAGTTATTGTTAGGATTGCAAAATGAATTTTAGTCGTTTACAAAAAAGTGTGCCTTAATAAACTAATAAATTAATTGGCATGAAATGACACAGCTCAGTCTTGTTTAAGCTATTTATACGTTAAGACAAAAACTCGACAGTTTGAAGTGAGAAATTTTCAATTTAAATTTAAAAGCAATTTTCAAAACAACACATAAATATTCTTTTTGGCAAAAATAACTTGTGTTTATTGCAAAAATATCAAGCAGTAAGCAAAATCAAACCTATACGAAAAATTAATGATGTCAACGCACCATGCAGAAACATAATGCCTAAAAACCCAAACCCAACAACAATGGGCCTAATGTAAGCTCAGCAAATTATTTTTCTCCTTTACAAAGAATTGAGGATGATGAAACAGACAATGTTTTAATCATTGAAAAACATCAAACGTTACTGTTCCGACAAAAAAAAAAAAATAAAGCGAAAAATGGAAGAACTGCATGAAATATGAAAATCTAAAAAATATTACAGGGTGTGCGATTAGAAAATTTAATCGGCCTCAAATTGATTTGTAAGAACGAAAATGATTTTTACACTGGTAGTCTTGCAAATAGCTATTAATATTTTACCCATGCTACAATATATGAAAAGCTGTAGAAAACACTTATGTTTGGAATGGATAACTACGCCACTGCCATTATAAAATAAAAGCTCTTAGATCTGGTTTTAAATTGTTTGGATACTGACCTAGTAACTAAAAAAAGTACCTATAACTCTGAATATTATATATATGTGGTATATTTAAAACGAAAAATTATTACAGTTATTACCTAGGAAAGAAATATTCTGTAATGGACTATGTTACAGTGAGACGGGAATTCCGGCAATCTAAGAATTCTAAAATAACGCAATGCTATAATTACCAAATGTCTCATCACGGGTCAAGTAGATGTAAAGTAGGAACCTTTTGTGCCAACTCTGCAGGTATATATAAAACAGCAGATTGTAAAGAAATGTGCAAACTGTAATTAAACCCACAAGTCTTTTTCGATGATTGTCCCAGTAAAGCATGTTTTCTCCAATTGAGAAAAAGGGCGCAACCAACTCCACATCGCACAGTGCTTTAAGAGCGGCATTAATTCATTTTTTTCATATCCTCTGATCTACTTGATTTTTTCCGCAGTTTTTAATAAACAATCTAATTATCATATAACAAAAATAATATGCTTATATCTTATTACTTTTATGTCCAAAGACATTCAAATTTGACCTAAGTGAATGCGTTTGAAATGACCGTATTATATATGCTAACTTCTATCGCTTCATGCTTTTAAAACACTATTTTAATGACAATATAACGATTTTTTTTTTTATACAATTCGCTGTTATAAGCACTGTACTGATAATATTTTAAAATGATCAAAGAAATATGTTCTAAATTTTGTATGACAAAGAAAATTTTTGTATGATATGAAAGAAAATAAAAATTATTATTCGGCAGATGCTCAAACGATAGACATTGATTTTTATTTAAGTTTATAAAGCAGCGGTGGGATTACAAATAAAAAAGATTAATTATTTTGAAGCCTTATGCCAAGATCAAACAGAAAGAAAACCTATATGCTAATATGCGATGGACATCTGAAGTGCGGGAAAGCTCTCTGAATCGAATCCTTTCCTCGGATGGGCATGATGTGCAGTGGAAGTAATTGTGGACGAACTATCACTTTAATTGAAGATGGTTCTGGGGATAAATTGAAGAAAGCAATATGTTTTAACTGCAACAGATCCGGACATTATGCAAGTAAAGTGCTCTCAAGAAATGCAGTAATTGTAGAAAATATAATTTAACAATAAAAGAACAAAATCCGGTGATTTTAAAGAGTGCTATTTAGTGGATTACAAGATAAATGATATTGTAAATGCATTAACGTAGCTTTCCTACATCGTAGTATACAAGTTACAGGATATGGAGGATCAATTATATTTGTAACATCCAAAATTTCCTTAAATTGAATGTAGATTCAGCATCGACATTTGTTACAATATTTATTGTCAACCTTATGGGTCAACCATTTATGAATCATGAATCTCTGATTATGGTTGTGAAAAATATTACTGTTAGATTATTAACTAAAGAAAGTGAAAATTTTTCAGATTTTGATTGTATATTAAAAGAAGAATCTTATCTTTGGATTCACTAAACAGTTACTATACCTAAAGAACTTGCTCGTTTTGTTGAAATGTTCGCCTCTAAGCCGAAAATCGAATACAGAATTTCCAGATGTATTGTTGATAGTATAGGATTGATATTAATAGAAAATGAGTCGTATAATGTCTTAAGAAGGGGTTAAGAATAGTAAGAGTTTTTCTTTGGAGACTAGATAAACAATTCGAATTTTCGAATTTTAGGGTAAAATCTAGTAGATTGAAACAGTTTTTGAAGAGTGAATTGTCCATCTTGCAAGGCATTTAGACGACACTAATATAGACAGATTATGTGCTTTAATGGATAAATACAGGAGTTGTTTTGCGGACGATATGTCAAAATTAGGATATATAAAAGATAGTTTCATATAAACCATATCGGATATCATAGTCTGGAACAGAATTTGTTCGTGATATGATAACCGATCTAAAAAAAAGCTGATCTTATTCAATATTCATCATCTCCTATTCTATTCTATTCTTTTGGTTAAAAAGAAAACGGGATGATTAAATTAGTTGATATATTAAGAGAAAGCAGCTATTATACTAGTTTAGATTGCGCAAGTCGCTATTATCAAATCTCATTAGATAAGAGGTCAGTACAAAAGAGAGCGTTTATAACTCCTGATGAGCATTATGAATTTAAGAGAATGTCATTTGGGTTAATAAGTGCTCCAGCTTTCAATAGTTTTTCAATAAACTGTGAATAAAATGCTTGGAAATTTGAGATTCACAATTGCTTTGGTTCATATGAATGACATTTTAACTACTTCAGACACGATTGACAGAGGTTTCCAAAGTTAAGAGATAATATTAGAAAGATTAACGCAAAACGGTGCAATACTTAAATTAAAAAAATGTTTTTTTCTTGCATAGTACAATACACTATTTAGGATTTGAAATAAATGCAGAGGGCGTAGAAACCAGGAAAATAATAGATTATTGCTGTTAATCATTTCCAGAGTCCTAAGAATCTTCTTGAGGTTCTTCAGTTTTTTTTTCTAACAAGTTATTTCAGGAAATTTGTGGAACAGTATGCTTTTATAGCCATACTTTAGTTATGCTTTAATCACACAACAACAAACGAGGTGCAGCGATATTATTGTTATGAGTTAGAAACATTAGCTGTCGTTTTACAATATATTTACTTGGGATAGAGTCTAAAGTAGATACAGATTGTTCCTCTATAAGATCTGCTTTTTCAGAAAGAGAGCTAGTGCCTCGAATTGCGTGATGGCGGATTACTATTCAAGAATTAAATTTTATTGTGGAATATCGACAAGAGTTCCAGTGGCACATGCTGATGCATTAAGTAGAAACCCGGATGAAAGGTGTAGATATCTTATTGATATATTAAAGAAGTCTCCAACAGATAAGGACGACAAATAGATACATAGAGAATATTTTCTAAAAAAGCTATGTTATATAAGAAAACAATAAGTGGTTGTAAGTGGGTTGTTCCCAAATCTTCGCGAAAGGAAATTTTTAAAATCATCATGACAAAATTGGACATTTTTCTTAGAAAAGGCGATTTCTTGTATTCAAGAAAAATATTGGTTTCCTAATATGAAAAATTATGTTAAATGTTATATTGCATGTTGTCAACAAGGCGCCTACTGCTAAACAAGCAGGAGAGTTACATCCGATTGATAAAAGTAACATACCTTTTGGTGCTATTCATGTTGACCATATGCATTAAGAATCTTATTTACAGGAACATGTATCTTATAGTTTTGGTGGATGGCTTTACGAAATATGTTATATTAAAAGCAGTGCAGAGTACAAAAGTAAAACATTTTATGGAACTTGTAGTTTAATTTATAAGAATTTTTGGAGTTCCCAGAAGAATGATTTGTGATAGAGCTAGTACATTTATTTGTCATAAATTTATGATATATGCCCAAGAGTAGGAATGAAAATTATACATAATTCAACCGCAAATCCACGGGCCAATGGACAAACAGAAAGATATAATAGAACGATTTTATTGGCCTTGGGTACATCTGTAGAAAAAAAAAATGGGATGAGTCTATTGATGATATTCATTGGGACTAAATTATAATATAACAAATCAACAGGAAAAATAACAAATGAGGTTTTGTTTGGGTGTGTACCAAGGGGAAAATATGATTGATATTTAAGAAGTGAGGTCTATGAAATTAAAACTAAAGATGTTATAAATGCTAGAAGAAAGGCAAACTCATTTATAAAAACAATGCTGTAATATCAAAAACAAAAATATGTCCAAAGGAGAAAACGAAGTGACACTTCTAGAAAGGGGCAGTTAGTAATGGTACGGAAAACTAAATTGTTCGGAAGAATCGAAAACTTCTTCCAAAATATAATGGCCCTTATGCGATTGTGAAATATTTGAACAAGGTAAGTATGTTATAAGGGATATGCCAGGTTCTAACAGATCACATAAACCATAGGAAGGAATAACTTTCGCATATAAAATTAAATTGTATAATACGGATATGTGTGATGATTGAATAATATGAAAGTATATCTAAGAATGAATTTTTGTTATCTTGTTATTAAGAAGAAAAAAATGCTGTACATATGTAATAATAAAATATAATTCCACATGCTTCACGAGGACGTGAGAGAAGGAGCGTGGCCGAGTTGTAAGCACTGTGCTGATAATATTTTAGAATGATCAAAGAAACATTTTCTAAATTTTATATGACAAAGAAAATATTTGCATGATGTAAAGAAAATAAAAATTATAATTCGGCAGATATTCAAATGTTAGACATTGATTTTTATTTAAGCTTTTAATATATGGAAATAAAAAAAATTTTCAAAATTAAAAAAAAAAATTTACTACTATAAATTGTCGAGAAATATTTATTTTCTCCAACTTCTATGGCTTGTGTCTATTGATCTCCAATATCCTCTAGCCCTAGACTTATATCAAATTAAGGCTTGAAGTCTCAGCTGATGATTTATTGAAAATTCAGTTGCCCATTTTTGCCCCAAAGCAATTTCAGTTTAGAAACGAAAAATAGTTTGTTCACAAGCATGTTAAGAATAACTTGCAATAACTTGTTCCCATTATTTTTGATGCAGATTTTGTTGCTGTTGAAAGTTCAAGATTTACTCGATAATACTGTATGCAGAATATTGAAGTCGAAAACGAATGCTGAGACAGAGTTACTTCCAAATCAACTATAACTAATTAAGAATACAGTGCAGTTACGAATTTTTGAAATATATGCTTTCTTCTTCTTTACCACGCACCATTTATAACTAATTTCTATATGGGGTTGTGATCGATCTGCAGGACAATGATCCAAATTTAAATGACAAAAATATTTATTTGACAAGTATTGTTCCTCTCAATTTGAAATGTATTGATGGTACAAATGATTACTGGCGAAATACAAGGCCATTATCAACAACTTTTTGTAGGCCAATAAAATTTTTTTGTAAAAGAAACGGCAAATGTTATTTTTGAAGAAGTTGAATAGGTGCAAACGAAATTAAAGTTTTTAGAAAAAAATTGTTGTTAATATTTATGACAAAAGTGTTGAAATTTTGCATACTCCTGTTTTAACCACGATTGATGGAAAGGTTGGGAATACAATCACACAAACATCAGAAATGGATGTATGTTTTATATGTCAAGCTAAGCCTAGTGAAATGAACAATTTGGAAATATTAAGGACAAAACCAGTTTCGGAGGAAGGTCTTCAGTTGGGAATTTCCCCTTTACATGCGAGGCTAAAATTTGTGGGGTGCATATTGCATATAGCATACAACAAAAGTTTTTTAAAGTGGAGAGTAACTAAAGATACAAAACATGAAAGAGAATAACCAAAATCGGAAATACAAAGAAATTTGAAAGTGTTTCTAGGCATAAATGTGGATGGCTTTTATTTTTAATATATTCTTTCATTTATTTACAGATATTTTCATTGAATAAAAAACACATCAAATAAAAAGCACGCAAATTTAAACCTGTGAATCTTTTTTAAGCGATCTAGCTTTGTTAACAATGAAATTATTTGCATTTTATGTGGTCATTTTGTAAGAGAGGTAGGCGTGGTTGTTAGCAGATTTTGCTAATTTTTTCACCATTGGTTAATATTATCATAAAATGTCAATGAGCAAGAAATTGTGACTCTGCAATGATTTTTAACTTTTATGTTATATTTAAAGTAGACTTATTGCGTTTTCTTTTCTGACAAAAAATGTTGCATGTTTTTCCCATTTCGCACTTTTTTCTCTTTCTATTGTGTTCTTTTCCAAAAAAGTGTCAACCTTGCGAAAGGGTAGCGTGTTCTTTTCTAAAAATGTCGCACTATAAATATGTGAAAATGTTGCATCTTTCGCACTTTAAAAATACAGAGGGTGAGAATCGCACGTTAAAACAGCTGACATATGTTTTGTTTATTAATGTGTATTTGTGTGAACAAATGAAAAAAGTTCAGTTATTATTTTGTTTAAAATAAATTAACATGGAAAATATAACTACGCTTTTATGTGCTAAAAAAATTTTTAGATGAGTTGTTAGATTCATCGTTATCATCATCTGATGATGAAATATATGATATGATCATGGGAAGAAATCCACAACCTCGAGTGAAATGAATTGTGGAGAACGTAATTAATGAATGCTCTGAAGTTGATGTATGTTTAATTTCATAGGACAATAACTCCTTTTTCTAATATATGTATATATACTTATTTTTATAGTTTAAGAAGAATTTGCGTATTAGTCGGGAATGTGCTATTGTTCTTTTTGAGATATATTCATGGTGTTATTTCAAGCGATCCTACCAGGGACGAAGACAACAGTCAACTGTTGAAACCCATATCTTGTCATTTTTGAGGTAAGCTTGGCCAAATTCATAAAATACAAAAAGTAAAAATATTGTTTGTATGTTTAGCGGGAATAAAACCACCTTTAGAGAAGTGGCAAACCTTTTCGACATATCATTGTCAAACCTTCACAATTCCTTCAACAAGGTTTTACAATTCATTATGGAAGATGTAGCGCCGGAAGCAATAAAGTGTCCTTAATCAGACGATGAAAAAGAAGCTGTTGCGAAAGAGTTTGAAAAAGTTTGAAAAGTATGAAAGTATTTAAAATGTTGTGTTCTTCACAACATTTGTATCGATAGAGATGAAAATTTTCTTGAAAATATTGGTGAAATATGCAGCAATGAAGAAATCAAATTAAATTTTTTTTAATTCAAGAACAAATTAATGTATATAATTATTTATAAAAAAATTAATAATAATAACAAACATCTATTTACATATAATAATTATATATTAAAAAAAGTTTTCAATAAATTTTGATACAAATTGTACTGCATTGAAATAGAAACAAATTATTATCATAAATAACATCTTTCAAAATGTGTAATTTTGTTAATCGATTTGCGGGTTTAAAGTTACTGTCGTAGTTAAATATTGATATGATGTGATTTCTTATTTAGAATCATTACGTTAGGTTTAATTTTTTTTAAAATCGATAAAAATTTAGAATTAATGCCTGTCGATGAATTTTTATTAAGACATTAATTAGCAATATTTAACATCGACAGTAACTTTAAACCCGCAAATCGATTAACAGAATTACACATTTTGAAAAATGTTCCATAAAATATTCCATTCTCATTTTTTGTTTTTGGATGTCTCCATCTGTCCAAACTAAAAAAAAAATTATATTTATACATTATTATAATTTTTATTTGATTTTCTTCATATACTTACACTGCACTGTTTTACTGTTTTACTATTACTTGGGCTCTCATCACTTTCATTGTTAAACATTAATAGCCGTATTCATAAAAATTAAAGGGTACTTCAAGTAGACTTTATCAACAAATTTTTTATGAAAAACATACAATAAAGTCTACTTGAAGTATACTTTAATTTTTATGAATACGGCTGTAAATATTCGAAATTTTCCATTTCTATTTCAATTTTAATTGTTATTATTTATATTTTTACTTTTGGCTTTGGCTTCACGTGTTTATTTGTTGAAATATATTCAAGAAAAATTTAAAAAAAAAACAGCTGTTCATTGAAAAAATTTTTACAAAAGTTGTGATTCTATGTTCTATTCTGACCATTAAAAATGCGACATCTTAAAAGTGTGGGGTAAACATTAAAAAATTTACGTAATAAAGATGAAACATTTTATTTCAGAAAAGAAAACACCATTCGTTATGCTCAGATTTTTTCATGTTTTCAGTATTTTTTTTATCACAACCATATATTAGTCTATACCGAAATTCAAGGCTTTACGATTTTTCCTTGTATTTAATGCCACCAATCGTTTGAAGCTGAACCACTGTGCATCGCGGCGCTTTGTTTTCGTGATATAACTAATTTCGTGTTCACTGCTAAAATCAATACGTAGACGTATGATTGATAATTTATCATATAATTACTCATCGGTATACGTATAGCGGTACACATTGTCGAATCAGGTAGTCAGACATGAACGTAACTGCTTATAAGCTTTACGATACTTGGAATATTTTATTAAATGATATAGTGTTTATAGTATTTGCGATGGAATAATATCCGCCAGAATGCAGCTATCTTAGCTGCAAACAATGAGATTAACTGTTTTAGTAATGTTAGAAATTTAAGTAGTTTCAAATCTAAGGAAATTTGACAAAAGTAGAGCGAAAAAACTGCTAAAATGACTAATGAAATTTTTTTGCATACAAAAGGTAATAAATCTTATACACAAATACCTAATAAACAATTTGCGATGTTGTTTTTCCTTCTATGAGCAATAGTTAGCTTAAAAACTGCAACAAAAAAAATTAGGCTTCTTTGTCCAATGGATTTTAAACCATAAAAATAGCTTGCGCCATACAAGTCTTTTTGTTAAAGTTTTTTTTGGTTAAGTTAGAAAATTATCTTAGTCACTTATTTCAAGATGTTTACGC
The DNA here is from genome assembly GCA_963682025.1 of Cordilura impudica. Classification (NCBI taxonomy): domain Eukaryota; kingdom Metazoa; phylum Arthropoda; class Insecta; order Diptera; family Scathophagidae; genus Cordilura; species Cordilura impudica. The sequence continues at coordinate 197,874,794 of OY821519.1, read as the reverse complement.
ATACAGTGCGTGAACACGCCGATTGTTAGCTTAACGAAAGACTCTCTTTAGCTCAAAAGGTTTATCGTTACCATTTGAGACGCCTTTGAGAGGGTGGTTTGTTAAGCCAACAAACTACTACTTGTGTGTCACCCGTAGGAAAAGGTACGTTTTAACCCCCGTATATAAATACATATCTGTATATTTATAAAAAATAAATAAAATACCTTTTTTTATAACGTTTAAGAAAAAACCTAATCGTCTTTTATTATTTTTACAAATAATTTTCCGAGGGAACTATTTTACGAACAAACATTTGGTCCTTCGAACCGGATAAAATCCACCCGTTAAATAATTTCGTTGAAAATTGTTTTTTATTTTACAGGGAATAGTTCATCGGATTCGTGAAGAGGACAAAGTATAGCCCCACAAGTTAATAATTAAATAAATAAACAAAGCCCTGTTAATAAAAAAGGTAAGGTGTTTGAATTTTAAAAGTGAAAAGCTTGAAAATATATACGGTGTAACAACATATGTACATAATAACGTGATTCGTTTAAAAACAAAAGTGAATATACCAACAAAGTGCTTTTATAAAAAACCTTTGTTAAAAATAACCACAACACCCACTATATGTACTGTTAAATTTTGGTTACTTCTTAAGTACCATTTTTAAAATAAATAAAAATAGAGAAAACAAATTGATCTCCGTTTGTTCTCTTAAAATACAAGTGTCAGTTTACTACTCTTCTATACAAACAAAAACCCACTCAATAACTCGGTAGTGCATTAAAAAAAATTAAAAGAACAAAGCGTAAGAGAGAGTACAAAATAACATTTTTACTCGTTGTTAATTTTATAAACTAGCAAAAAATATTTGTGATATTAAGTTATTTGTGTTTTTTATTCGCGATAAATACAAAATTATAATGACTCGTTTTTTTTTTATAATAAATTAAATAAATTGAAAAGTATTGTGCCGAGTGTTTAGTTGGAAGTGCCACTAAAAGCAATTGGATATATTGTTGGTGTTTGTTTGTGTTGTATATGTTGTTACACACATTACATTAGTGTTGCAATGTTTTAATCGAACGAATGATCTGGTGCAAAGTGTTTTGTAATAAATTTTTAATAGAAACACGGATTTTTCTCGACAATTCGGAGTGAAATAAAAACACGGCTACAATTTGCAATAAAATTATTCGATTCAATTATTTAATTAATCGATTTTTTGAAAATTTATTTATCCGTTTTGTACACGAAGCGAATACCCTTTTTTTAACAAAAGTGATTTACACTGAGAAAGATTGTTGTTTGGCATTGTTGGAAAGTGAGTTTTAAATAAAAAATCGAATTTTTTATCCGAGTTTTCGATAAGCTTTTACGAACAAACAATAGTTAGTGTAAAACATTTTTAAGATTTATATACTTGTGCTATTTTTTTATTAATTAAATTGTTCATATATTCTGCGGCAAGTTATTTTGATTTTTCTTCGATATTCTTTTAAAAATTTTTCGGCAATTGTTACCCGTTTGTTGAAAATTTATTAATTGGTCTATTTCTGAAATTTTTTTCGTATAAAATTTTGCTAGGTATATTTTTTTATTTTTTTTACAAAAATTGTTCCGTTTTTTTTACTTTTGTTAATTCGCGGGTAAAGTAACCAAAAACTGATTTAGAAATGTCAGACATTTCCGATTTGGTTAAATATTCTGACCGCTTAACCGAATTCGGAGCATTTACTGCTTATATTTCTCCATCCGATCATTGTATCGGTTGATTAGGTGTTCATGAGAAGGAATAAAATCGTCTGTGGGAAGCCGTTCGCGGATCCTACGAGTTCATACCGCTAGAATCGGAAACAAATAGGAAGCTCATTAAGGAGATAAAACAGAGTTATATGACCTCTTACACGACTTATATTCGCGGTACTTCGTTTGTCTCCGACAATTTAGAGTGGTTAAAAACAAAGTCTCTAAAAGAAAAGACGAATGAAAAATTAAAATTTTTCGCCCCTGCGATTCATTTACCTCCGTGCGATATGGAAATTTTCTATAGGGATTATGTGAATTGGTCAACTTTTAGAGACATGTTTTCGGCTTTGTACAAGAATAACCCCCGGTTAAGCACCGTTGAAAAATTGTACTATCTGTTACAAAAAACTAAAGGCGAGGCGCATAATATTATCCGAACTTGTCCTTTAACCAATGATGGTTTTGCCCTCGCGTGGCAAAATTTGATGGACAGGTATGAGAATAAGCGAGTTCTCATAAATGCGCAATTGAAAATTCTTTTCAATATTTCCCTCGTAACTCGTGAAGCAGGCCCTAGCTTAAAAAATTTGCAAAGAACCATAAATGATTGTATTACGAATCTTTCATTACTTAACGTGAATACCGACAGTTGGCATGTTATTTGTTGAAAACAACCAAATGAGAATTCAAGAAAAATTTATACTATTTAAGCCTCTTTCAATATAACGAACTAAAATATAAATCAACTTTGAAACAAAAATAATAATTAATTTTTATATAATAGAATAATATACTACTATACTACTTATTATAAGAAATAAACAGTAAAAAATCATATTTTGCGGTTTATGTACCTAGAAATATTCCCATGTTGATTTTTTTATTCGGATCCGGATCCATTTCAAACTTACGTTCCCCTTCGACAGCATATCCAGCAAATCGTGTTTCTTATTTTGTGCTATAGCCAATCGAGACGTGTAACTTGCGACGAATTTTTGAGTCAGCACCTTTGGACGACGATCGTTAATGTCTAGCTGCTTAAAATCCTCTTCTGGGCGAAGCGACGATTTATACTGTAAAACTCCATGCTTCCATTTGTCGGTTCAAGCGAATATATTTCCACTCGAATTTTTAACCTGAAAAAAAATAAGTAGAAAAAATTTAATACAAATAAATATATAAAAAAAGCAATAACAAATAAAATTAGCCTAAGAAAATCCTGAACTGTTACTTGTCCTGTGTATTTGTCTTTAACCACAACACTAAAATCGGAGGAACCATTTCTTTATTACTTTTAGCCGATATCAGATTTGCCCAGTCGTGTTCGTGATATATTGAAAAATATGAATTTTTCTTCTTTTTTCAATTTTTGCATGTACTGTGTCACATTGAAATTGCGTATGATCCACACTTAGAAACTTATGTTTTATCACTTCAGTGCTTTTGTGCTCTTCCAAAACTAGTCGAAACATTGCACGAATATATGAGTAACGTTTTTGTCCTGGACAAAATGACTTGTAGAACTGTATTAGGTAAATCCAATAAACATTTAAAAAGGCAAGAACCAATACTGTTTGCTCCACGCTTTGCAATAATTTCATTCCACAAGTAACATTAAGCCCTTTATTTCCTTATCATTTTTCTTGCTCTCATAAGCAACATCTGCATCGTTGTGTGGTTTTTTGTTGCAACTTAAGCTGAATCTTTTTTTGCTCATCCGGTGCATTTGCAATTTTTGGTTTTAGTGTTTTGCACATATTAAAAAGATCGAGCTGCGATTTTTTAAATTTAATATTCATGGGTCGAAAAATTTCTTGATATTTCGATTCCGATATGTAATCAATGTGAGGTATCCATATCTGAATTTTCCGATGGAATTTAATCAAATCATCGGTTTAGTGAAAAGCGTCTAATTCAGTTTCGACACTTTCCATTCTCTTACGCTCGTTACTTCGATTTGTTCCTGTTTCAGTCGTGTTAGCATATCACCACTAATACCGCCATCAAGAGATGTGATTGTCTCATAGGGAATTTTTTTTTAAAAGGATCCATCCACATGATTGAAATCTTGGACACTCCAATTATTTCCATCTTTAGTAGCATATCTTTCGGCTAAAGACTTTTCTATTTTGTGTTCTTTGGCAGCAAACAAAGACGTATTTGCGGCTTCTTTTTTTAGTTTTTTTGCCAGTTTTTCTCTCCGCTCCATTTTAACCAAAATTTAAATTTTTCTGCTTATTTTAATGTTTAACAGCGGGTTATTTTTCTCTTTATTGCTTCTTAAAAGAGCACCTGTATTAAGATAAGACGAAACCTTTTCAATTTTTGGGTTTTTCAAAAGAAATTTTGTCAAAAAGACATTGGTAAAAACGTGCTCGAGCAAAGTGGAGACAGGCTGCTTTTTCAATTGGCTGTTTAGTGTGCATACAATATTACAACTTATTAGTTTATATATATATTATATGGAATTATACAAGTTAACACTAAAAATATTTATTTATGATTTCCACTTTCAAACACCTTTTGTCTACATTGCATATTCGCACACATGCCATTTTTATACCCTATACCACTATGTGGTTTGGGTATAATGACTTTGTGCTGCTGTTGTAACAACCAAAAATATTTGACCTAGACCCATCTTTAATTATACCGATCGAATCAGAATCACTTTCTGAGTTGATTTAACAATGTCCGTCCGTCCGTCCGTCTGTGTGTCCATGTAAAGCTTGTAATCAAACTGCAGGTCGCAAATACGAATGTATTTTGACAAAATTTGGTACATAAGCTTTTATCGGCCACGGAATGAACGCTATTGAAATTGGTGAGAATCGGTCCATGTTCAGACCTAGCCCCCATACAAATTACCCATATGAAATCGACATAAATTGCTATAAGATCCAAATTGTCATATAGATCTTACTCAAATTGGGTTTGTATGCATTCATTACATCCATTAATGAGTAGTCCAAAAATGATCCCTTTGACCCCATATAGAGCTGCTTCCCTCCCGATCTTCACTTAAATCTATTAAAAAACAAAAATATTGCACTGATTCTTCTCAAATTTTGTTTGTATATATTTCTGCAAAATAGAAGAGATTTTACCAAACATGATCAGGATCGGTCCATTTTTGGACCTAGTCCCTTTATAGATATAGGATCCGATATGAACTTTTTCATATCTGCAGCCAAAAAAATTAATAAAAATCCCACTCAAATTTGGTTTTTTGCTTATTTTCAATGTTCAGTTAGTTGGGGCCTAAGAGATAGGGTTTCTAAACGCATGGTATAGGGTCTCGTATAGTCGGTCTAGACCGACTATAATTTTCTTACTTGTTTAAAATTGGAATTTGCTGTAGTTTACTTAAAATACTTTCCCATAAAATTGTGACCAAATTACGGCGCGTGTCGCAATATCAAAATAAGAACAGTTCGATTTTATAAATTCTTATTATGAAATTGCTGACGCTATGTCTGCAATGAATAGCGATATTTGTTTGCTGATGTATTGTTGTTGTTGTTTTTTAATAATATCTTCCCCATACTAATGTGATCCAAAAATTTTTATTAACAAATAAAACTTTTTTGACTCTTAAACTTTAATTGTAGTCAAGTACTCAATTAAACATATCGCGTTTTATTTAATTAAACGTAATTTACATGTATAATTTTATAACACTAGCCGATTCCAGCGCTCGAAATTCGAGTGCAATTTCTAGGCAACTTTTTTTTTTAACTTAGCCAATTCACAAACTAACACTTTTTTGATTCAAAAATCTGGAAAACAGCTAAACAGAAATACAATTCAAATAATATACATTTGGTCAAAATCTGGACAAAACGGTGGAATAAAACATCGGTCACAAGAAATCGTTTAGCTTATTAATATTAAAGATATCGAATAATTTTTTTGATTTTCTCTTTTGGTTTTTTTTTTTTTTTTTTTGAAAAAGTTACACCTTTTGTAAAGTAAAAATTTGTTCACATTTTCATTATTTAAAAAATTAAAAATTGTACTAAAAATTGTTTCAAGCTTTATTAAGTTAAATTCTTAAAATGAATGCTCAAGGCGATTGGTCTATTAGAATTTTTTATTTCTAATAGAAATAGCATGCAAGATTCCTTTTGTACTATTGAACTCTATATGATCTTTAATGGTTCTTTCGAAAGTAAAAGTCAAAACTTGGATTACTACATTGTCTGAATGATCAAAATTTTTACCCGATGTCTTCCATTGTGAACGTATGCGATATATTACGTTATTGCCTTTTCTTATAATTTTAAATCCACCAGTTTTCTTTTTCTAATGAGTAGAAGCTGAATGAAAAACTTATATTATACCTCTGTACATGGATTTGGGGGGTGTAATAAAAACAAACTTAAAAGCCAAATAAATATTTCATTAATTTACGAATTATAGACCAGTAAAACTCTGTACTGTTTTTAGGTTACTTTTAGTTCACTCAGCCGGTCTGCTTTCTCTCCTGTTTTTTACATATTTGATTTTTATCTTCATTATAAGTGGGAATGAGCAGAGCGGGAAGTACAATGCTTCCATTTTTGAATACTATGTTAAATTTGTTTATTTAAAAAAAAAAAGTATAGTGCAACACTATTTTTGTAGGACGACGTTTCTTGCGTCGGATGATTGTATTAGGTGCGAGTAAGTTGATTAAAATAAGCAAAGTGTTTGGTGCAATGTTGCCACAGCCTCATTTAATTGCCCTTATAAACTTTAGTATTCCTGTCAGTAAAAAGTTTTGGTAATATTTCACAAGTCATTTTTATTTAGAATGTTTTAAAACTTTATTTTCATTGGTCATCTTTGAAACAAATACGAATGATGTTCATTGAAATGCGTTAAAATGTTACACAGAATATTTTAAATTCCAAAATAAACTATATTTCATTCGTAAATTATTGCACGAAATTTAAATCACCATTTACATCACCATTATCAACTTTTAGTCGGAAAAAATTCCTACTGAAATATTATAGTTCCGAGAATAATGTTAGGCTTTGAAACTCTCGTGTATATGGAATTGAATTTTCTTAGAAATTTTATACACGAAAACATCTATCGGATTTGTTTTTTTTTTTTTTTTAAGAGAAAAACTACAAAGTTCCGTTAATGGAAATATTATTATTCCATTGAAAGGTTTCATATACTTTCATGACTTAACTTAGTTGTTTGGCAGATACAAAGCCCAACGTGGACTTTTGAGTGACATTCAATTTTATTCAGAAAGCCTTTAGCTACAATATGAGAAATACTTGCCTAACAAAAAAAAAAAAACACTGGAACTAAATGGACGTTTTGAGAAATGCAATTAGTGCTGTATTTAAATTTTCATTGCATTGCAAGAAATATACAATGGGTAAAAATTACATGTAGCTCCGATACATTTGATAATAATGATAAATCTCTGATTTGTTACAATAAGTCACTTCCAAAATAATTTCGCTTTAAAACAAATGACAATATTAAATATTTTGCTTTGTTCAGAAAAACTGAAGCTTTGTCTACAAAAATCATTCATTTACAGTGACACCTGTAAAACAATTATATACTTCTCCTGTTAAAGAAAGATTAATGTATACAGCTTTGTCATATTTTTTTCTATTATTATTTTATTTATTATTATCTTATAGAAAAATATTTCGCAATTAATGTTCTATTAAGAATATAAATGACAAATGATATTGTTCAGAAACATTTTGTTTCCTAAACAACTTTTTCATATCATAGAAACGACCTACATTTACTTAAACAACAATTAAGTATTTAAATATTTATCTAAAAATGCTCATCTTGAGAAGATGTCTTTGGGCCTTCAAACAGCAATATCAATTTTGTATTTATTTCAAAAAACATACCATTAATTTTATTTATCTTTACAATTGTTCATTTTTCATTTTTCGAAGCTCAATTTAATTCAATTTTAAAATGAATTCTTTGTAAGTCACAAAGTGTTCTTCACTTAGGAAATACAAAGAAAAGGACCACAATCACGCAACAAACACACCAACAGCAGGAAATATAATATTATTTTGTTAATGATTTTTTGAGGTCAAACGAAAACAAACAATTACAGATGTCCCTTTCTGTCAGTGCTGCCACATTTGTCAAGCTTTTAAAGGGTGATTCGCGAAATTAAAAATCGCCAAAACCGAAAATCGCTAATAACAAAAATCGCCAAAACCGAAAATTTCGAATAAAAAACAAGTAAGAAAATTATAGTCGGTCTAGACCGACTATACGATACCCTATACCATGCGCTTAGAAGCCGTATCTCCTAGGCCCAACTAACTGGACATGGAAAATAAGCAAAAACCAAATTTGAGTGGGATTTTTATTAATTTTTTTGGCTGCAGATATGAAAAAGATCGTATCGGATGCTATATCTATAAAGGGACTAGGTCCAAAAATGGACCGATCCTGATCATGTTTGGTAAAGTCTCTTGTATGTTGCAAAAATATGTACAAACAAAATTTGAGAAGAATCAGTGCAATATTTTTGTTTTTTAATAGATTTAAGTAAAGATCGGGAAGCAGCTCTATATGGGGTCAAAGGGATCATTTTTGGACTACTCATTAGTGGATGTAATGAACGCATACAAACCCAATTTGAGTCAGATCTATATGACAATTTGGATCTTATGGCAATTTAAGTCGATTTCATAGGGGTAATTTGTATGGGGGCTAGGTCTGAACATGGACCGATTCTCACCAATTTCAATAGCGTTCATCCCATGGCCGATAAAAGCTTATATACCAAATTTCGTCAAAATATATTCATATTTGCGACCTGCAGTTTGATTACAAGCTTTACATGGACACACAGACGGACGGACATTGTTAAATCAACTCAGAAAGTGATTCTGATTCGATCGGTATAATTAAAGATGGGTCTAGGTCAAATATTTTTGGTTGTTACAAACAGCAGCACAAAGTCATTATACCCAAACCACATAGTGGTATAGGGTATAAATAGCCAAAATCGAAAAACGACAAAACTAAAAATCGCAAAAAACAGAAATCGCCAAAATCTAAAATTGTAAAAATAAAAATCGCCAAAATCTAAATTCGCCACATATAAATAAAACAGTTTTCTATAAAAAGTATTCCCGAAAAACATAAGCTATGCTGCAGGTTTTAGTGAAAATCATTCTGGTCAGGCTGGCATTCAAAATCATCAAAATTTCACAAGATTTTAATTAAAATTAAAAAAAAAAGATTTCAAGGATTAATTCTTGGTCTTCTAAATTGTACAATGTACTATATGCTACAGAAGTTATTGACATTTTTCAAATTGTGATGTTGGGAAGAGGCGGGGTCCAGTTTGTAAATGGGAAGTTTGGGGACAATCGGATAAAAAAAAGTCGCGCCGGAAATCGATTGAAAATTTCAAGTGTGTTTATATGGGGAAAATATTACTTTTATTCAGATTTGACTTTTCTGACAAGTTGTTATATGTATCGAGATCAGTATTTAAGTATCATTCCAAAATCTAATAAAAAATTGCCAAGAAATACGAAAATCCCTAGACCACTTTTGTGCCAACTTTGAGAAATTGATTAAAGCCAAAAATTTTTTTTTGGCCTCTATACTTTCAAGTAATCAGATATGAAGTATTGTTTTATTACCTCGTTGTCAACTTATCGCCCATTGAAACCGAAAATGGGAAATTTTTTTTTTTATAATTTTGAAAACTCTTTTTTCAAGTTTTAAAAATGTTCTTAAATAAAATTTAAAAAATGGACCTGACACTTTAAGGTTTTGTTAAATGTAAGTCAAAGATTAACAGTGTGAATTTTTATGTAAATCCCTGTGGCAGAATTTTTTTGAAAAGGATAATATTTTTGCGGATTTCGAGAAAAATGGGATTTTTGTGAAATATTCAGTATATGTAATCTTTCTAAATTCTTTATATCAAAAATTAATTAATTCTCTAATTTTAAATACTATATTTTATCCTCATCGCCTAGGGTTTAGGAAAAATTTAATGTGACCCCATTAATCCTTTAGGCATTGTGGTCACATATGACCCCACTCTAATAAAAGACGATTTATTCAAAAAATTCATATAATTTTTCAAATACTGTCGAATTTTTTAAAAGCGTTACTTAAGATATTATAAACAGATATGTGTTTATCCGTTCCTAAAATTTGGAATAAATCGAAAAACGCTAACCCATTCCTTGCCCAAGCCAAACTTTGAATGTTGTCATATTTAAAAAAAGTAAATACCTAAAAATAATGCATTGTTCTAGTAAACTAAACGAAACACTTATTATTGGTTGGGTAAAAAAATTCTGCTATATTTTGCGAAAACCTACCGTTATGTGCTCCTAGAAAATTCATTCACCTACCAAATTTGATAACTGTCGATTCAAGCGATTTTGGATGCCAAAAAACTAAATATTGCTTCAGCTATTCTACTTATTCTACCTTCCACCTCCATCGAGATAGGAATCTAATGAAGATTTTAAAAAGAGTTATATTTTCTGCACGGAATTTTTTGTAGTAAACGATACTGCCGAAAGAGTCCTTAAATTCTTAAAAGATTTTAATACTGTTAACAAATAAAGAAAAATATTGTATTATTATCATTAAATAATAAAGATCCAAAGCGATACAAATTATTTGGTGTCTATTTTTGAAGTGAATAAAATATTTTCTTTTTTACAAAACACATTTTACAAATAATATCTGATCAAATTCATAATGTTGAATTACAAAGTAGTTTTATACAAGTATAAAAACATAAATAACAACATGCCTCCTCAACATTATGAATTAACTATAATCAATTACAATTCCGAAATTCTTACAACAAAAATCATGTTTGGGTTTTGGTAAAGGTTTTGTAAGAACATCGGCTAACATTTGACTGGTAGGTAAATATTGCAATTCAATTATATGTTGATCAATGAATATGTTTAGTACGCGAATGATGAGCTCCAAATTTTGCCATCTGCTGTGCACTCTGAGAATCAGTATATATTACAATTGGCGACTGATTTGAATAACCAAGTTCTTCTAGGATGTAACCCAAATATGATCCTTCCTTGGTAGCTTCTGTTAACGCAACATATTCAGACTCAGCACTTGATGTTGCAACGACTTTCTGCTTCTTAGATTCCCAGGACACAAGACCACCTGTGAGTAGAAAACAAAAAACTGATTGAGATTTCCTATCATTTACATCTTGAGCCCAATTAGCATCACAAAAACCCTGAAGTGGTAAACCCTTTTTTTTATAAGTCAATACAGCATTTTTAGTAGAATTCAAATACTAAATAACATAATGCGCTGCATTAAGGTAGATATTATTTGTAAAATGTGTTTTGTAATAAAGAAAATATTTTATTCACTTCAAAAATAAACACCAAATAAATTGTATCGCTTTGGATCTTTATTATTTAATTATAATAATACAATAGGTTATGGGCCCAGATCCCATAGAGATACAAAGGGAATATATATAAATTGGAAGCTGAAACGTAAACTGTTTTTGGTTGTATTAATTGGTGAACGCAAGAATTATGAATTGGGTTGCTGGTCGTATACCGTTGTTTAACGGAACTAATTATGGTACCTGGAAGCTGTTTTACATAAAAGCAGATTGCTAAATATTGTTTTGGGTTTGGAGAAACCACCACGTATAAGGACACTGCAGGCAGCTCCAACGGATGCTCAAATAAGAGAACATGAGGAGTCAATGTTTGCGATGCAGGTTTTTTATAGATAAAGATATGGATGCACGAGCTGATATATTGATGGCCCTAGAGGCGAGTATTGCAATGGTCAAGAACCTGAAATCTTCTCGAGAAATTTGGTAATATCTGCAAGAAACTTTTGATCGTAAGTCAATGAGGAAGAAAATAGAGTGATACCGTAAGTTACTTAATATGAAAATGTCCGATAATTACTCAATATCTCAATTTTTAATTGATTTTGATGTATGTGTTTCATCTTTCATGGGACTGGGAATTGAGATTGATGAAGATCTTCTTGCTGTTGTGTTGGTGGATGCATTACCAGGTAGTTTTTCTGCACTAAAAGCTGCCGTGGATACAGAAAATGAGTTTCCTAAAATTGCTGTTTTGAAATCAAGACTTTTGGAAGTCGGTGATAAAAAGGAGGTTAATCAAGATGCTGTAATGAAAGCAAAGTTTGGAACAAGAAATCAAGATTATGGTAGTAAAAACAAAAAGAGACAAGATGAAGAAGGTATGTCCAATTTTCCATTTAAATGTTTTCGATGCGGAAAGAAAGGTCATAGAGCTAAAAACTGTAAAGTAAAAATAGAAAGCACTAATCGCTCAAATGAAGTTTTAGTAACCACAACGGAAGACGTTTTCTGTGCTAATTCTAATCCGATTTGGATTATAGATAGTGGTGCATCTTCCCACATGTGTACAGATGTGCCATTGTTGAAAAATATTGATACAAGTCATAGTGGTAAAGTAAGATTAGCACATGATAAGGCATTTGATGTAAAGGGTATTGGACAGGTGTCAATAATTACAAAAGTAAACGGACATGAGAGCAATATAGGGCTCTTGAATAATCTATATGTCCCGGACTTACGTTATAACTTAATATCAACTAGCATATTGACCGATAATGGGTGTAAAGTTGTTATGGAAAGCAAAAATGTAGTAATTACTAGAAAAGGAATTAAATTAATGGAAGGCTACAAGGAAGAAAATCTTTATGTCGTGAACTTAAACAAGAATTGTAAAGACGTTGCGAACATAGTAAGAAAATATGATGAAAGAGAAATCGAATTGTGGCACAAGAGATATAGCCACCTAAATATAAGTCAATTGAAACAATTAGAAAGAGAAAATATTGTAAAAGGACTACCAAAGTTTAAGAATATTGATATCGATTGTGTAACGTGTATGAATGAAAAGTCGTCATCAGAAGTACTAGGTCTTATCAATGGGTGGTAGTTTATATTTCGCAACATTCATTGATGATTATTCTCGAAAAGTATTCGTTTATTTAATTCGCAGAAAAACCCAGTATCTAGAAAAGTTTATAGAGTTCAAGAAAATGGTAGAAAAACAAACAGGAACGAAAATAAGGATCATTCGTGGTGATAATGCACCAGAATTAGTTAGTATTGAGTTTACAAAGTACTTAAAGGATAATGGAATTAGACGACAGTTGACCGTTGAGTACATACCTCAACAAAATGGTGTTGCCGAAAGGATGAATCGGACTTTAGTTGAAATGGCGCGTTGTCTTATATTAAAAACTGGTTTACCATTGGGATTGTGGACTGAATTAATTTTAGCTTCGGCATATGTTCGAAATCGTTGTCCAACGAAATTAAATGGTATGAAAACTCCAGAAGAGTTATGGAGTGGTATGAAACCGGTAGTCAAACATTTACGTCGTATTGGTTGTAAGTCTTTTGTATTGAACAAAATATCAAATAGATCAAAGTTTGATGCTTGAAGTAACGAATTCATTCTTGTTGGTTATTCAGAGGAATCTAAAGTTTATAGACTTTGGAAAGCAGGAACCAAAATAATTGAAACAAGTAAGAAAATTATAGTCGGTCTAGACCGACTATACGATACCCTATACCATGCGTTTAGAAACCCTATCTCTTAGGCCCAACTAACTGGACTTTGAAAATAAGCAAAAACCAAATTTGAGTGGGATTTTTATTAATTTTTTTGGCTGCAGATATGAAAAAGTTCATATCGGATGCTATATCTATAAAGGGACTAGGTCCAAAAATGGACCGATCCTGATCATGTTTGGTAAAGTCTCTTGTATTTTGCAAAAATATGTACAAACAAAATTTGAGAAGAATCAGTGCAATATTTTTGTTTTTTAATAGATTTAAGTGAAGATCGGGAAGCTGCTCTATATGGCGTCAAAGGGATCATTTTTGGACTACTCATTAGTGGATGTAATGAACGCATACAAACCCAATTTGAGTGAGATCTATATGACAATTTGGATCTTATGGCAATTTATGTCGATTTCATATGGGTAATTTGTATGGGGGCTACGTCTGAACATGGACCGATTCTCACCAATTTCAATAGCGTTCATCCCAGGGCCGATAAAAGCTTATATACCAAATTTCGTCAAAATACATTCATATTTGCGACCTGCAGTTTGATTACAAGCTTTACATGGACACACAGACGGACGGACGGACGGACGGACATTGTTAAATCAACTCAGAAAGTGATTCTGATTCGATCGGTATAATTAAAGATGGGTCTAGGTCAAATATTTTTGGTTGTTACAAACAGCAGCACAAAGTCATTATACCCAAACCACATAGTGGTATAGGGTATAAAAAGTAGAGATGTTAAATTCTTAGAAGGAGAAATGTATAAAAATACGAAAGGTGGTGAATCACAAAGTTTCCATGAATTTGTTCCAGTTGAAAATATGCAAAAGAGAAGTGTTGAATCAAGTAGTGAGTCAAAATATGAGGTTAACGACAGTTTCGAAGATGTATATGATGATACAGAAGTTCAACGGCAAGAAGTTGAAGGCACATCAAAGGAAACTTTAGAAGATGATATATTGAAGGAGAAGAGTGTAGTGAAAGAAACTCCTATAGAATCGATAAAGCAAAGACTTAGATCGTGGACATTCAGAAAACCTGAAGAATCGGCAAATACAGTTGGTGATATTGTAGATCCTAAAACTGTTAATGAAGCTTTAACTTCAGATCATGCTACAGATTGGTATACAGCAATGCAGGATGAATACAATTCTCTGATGAAGAATAACACATGGGTATTGACTGATTTACCAAATGGACGCAAACCAGTCGGATGCAAATGGGTGTTTAAGTCAAAAATAAGAAAGCCAGATTAGTTGCCAAGGGTTATTCTCAAAAGTATGGCTTAGATTATGTCGAAACATTTGCACCAGTTTTCCGCCAATCCTCACTTAGACTGTTATATGCTTTATCAGTGGAATATATGTTGAAACTTCGGCAATTAGATGTAACTACAGCGTTTCTCAATGGTAATTTAGATGAGGAAATATACATGGAACAACCAGAAATATTCGTTCAGGAGGAAATGATGAACAAATTGTGCAAATTACGTAAGGCTATTTATGGTCTCAAACAAGCTGGAAGGCAGTGGTTCAAGAGAATTGATGCTGTAATTGGTTTGGTTTGATACAATCAAAGTATGATCAATGTATATACTATAGTCGTAGTGAGAAAAGAATCATGATTATAGCATTATATGTCGACGACATCATAATTGCCTCGAATGACAATGATTTCACAAATAATATCAGAACAAATTCATAATGTTGAATTACAAAGTAGTTTTATACAAGTATAAAAACATAAATAACAACAAAAAAGAAAATCAGTTTTTACTCCAGATAGTAGAATCATTTATTTATTTATTTATTTATCTATTTATTTATTCAGTCTATGGAATTATCCTTACAGTATACATTTATACTACTTAAAGTATATACTACTTAAAGTATAAATTTATATTATAATTTATATATATAATTAAACATTTAACAAAATTGATTTATAACATTTATTTAATTCAGTTAATTTAATGCATTTAAGTGTAATATAATATGTCTTCTCACAATATCCAAACTTTTATTAAAATCTATAAACTGATACGAAGTGGATTAAAATTAGCATAGTTTGTACAATAATATTTAGTAGTTAGAAAGTTAAAATTTCTTGATGATCGAAAAGGAATATTTATATTTATTTTGTTGATAAGAAATTCAGATATAAGACTACCATTTAACAGTTTTAACGGGAAAGTAACATTTAGCATATGTCTGCGGCTTTTAAATGTAGGAAGCTTAATTAGAGTCACACGATTTTCATAAGATGGCAACCTTATATTAGGATCCCAAACCACGAAGACAGAATAACAAAAACTGTTTTTGGACTGATTCAATTTTATTTGAATGTATATGATATTGCGGATCCCAGACTACAGACCCATATTCGAGTATTGGTCTTACCAATTGTTTTGTCATATACGGAACCGAAAACTCTTTAGCCCAACGTTTAATGAATCCAAGTATACCAGTAGCTTTATTTATTGTTAGCGAAATATGACTTCTAAAGTCGTATTTTTTATCCAGAAGTACGCCAAGGTCGTTGAATGAATCCACTAAATCAAGCACAGCATTATTCATGATATACCGACCATTAATTGGAATTGATCTTGTAAAAATCATATATTTGCATTTGTTGACATTTAGGTCCATTAGATTAATATTACACCAAGTAATTAAACGATCAATATCATTCTGTAAAAGTGATTGTTGATCAAGATTGTTGAGGGTAAAAATTAACTTTACATCGTCTGCATACATTAATGTATTGAGTGTTTAATTAAAAGAGGTCCAAAGTGACTACCTTGAGGTACACCAGATAATACGTTTATATTGTTGGAACACGAGTTACGAAACTTAATACATTGTGTTCTTTCTTTTAAATATGATCCAAGCCATTTTATCAATAATATACCAAAGCCACTACGGTCAAGCTTAAACAACAATAGGTCATGATTTACTTTATCAAACGCCTTGCTAAAATCATTATAAATAACATCTGTTTGTTTCATGTTAATAAAACCATAATTTACCAAAGTTGTAAGCTCCATAAAAATTGTTATTGTAGAGCGTTATTTGCAGAATCCATATTGCGTTGGAGATATGATAGAGGACACATGATGTGACAGCATGTCATATATAAGTTTCAAATAGTTTTGGAGTAGCACTTAATTTAGCAATACCTCTATGATTCGAAATACAAGCATTAGATCCAGACTTAAAGAAGGGAATAATAAATGATTCTTTCCAAATGGGAGGAAAGTAACCCAATTTAAGGGATATGTTAATGATTAATGATAATGGTCCATCTACCAGCAGCATACGACAATTGAAATTTTGTCAGGGCATTCAGAACTGTATGTCGATTGGTGGATGGTATATTAATAATTGAAGATTCCGATATTATGTATGGACACAGATTATTGCTGTTAAACACTGTCGAACAATAAGTTGATGCAAAAAGGTCTGCAAACATATTACTTATGGAGTTATCATCTGAAGATTCTAAATCACCGTACTTCATAACCGAAGGAAAGTCCGCAGTAATTCTTTTAGAATAAATAAATTTATAAAATGATTTTGAATTATTTTTTAGATTATTTCTTACTTTAGTTAAATAGTTATTATAGGCCAATTTATTAGCAATAATAAATTCCGATTTTGATGACGAGTATTTCATATAATCTATCAATTATTATCTATCATACAAAAAAACAACATCCTTCCTGTACAAAGTCGAGTTTAATTTAACAATGTTGAGCTATAAATAATTCAAAAATGTTTTTATTTTATTTCGAAACGTATAGATAGTTTTTAAAAATGATATAGTTTTATAATAAAATTGGTTATAAGTTGTTTTAATTTATAGTCGCGAGCAATAAGCAGACAATTGCACCAAAGGATAATTTTGAACCCAAGAGCACTGAAGGGTTAAATAAATAAAAATTATCCGAATTATATTTCTTAAATTCTAAAAAGTGGTTTCATCGAGTTTAATAGAAAAACTCGTTTTCGGTAATCTTTATTAAAATATATCTTAAAAACCAAAGCTGGCCTTGGCAAAAAATGGATCAACGTTCTCGGCTTTATCCCAAATTTTAAAAACGGAATTTATGCATATTTGGTTGTAACATTTTAAGGAACGTTTTTAAAAATTCAACATTAGTTGCAAGATATTTGAATTTTTTGAATAAATTGTCTATTATTAGCTTGGGGTCATATATGACCCCAGTTCCAAAAGTGTTAATGGGGTCATATTATTTTCTTTTTCGAAACCTTAGGCTATTAAAATAAAATGTTGAATTTAAAAGTGGAGAACTGATTAATTTTTGATATTAAGAATTTAGAAATATTACATATAGTGAATATTTCACAAAAGTCCCATTTTACTCGAAATCCACAAAAATAAAATCCTTGCCAAAAAAATTCTAGCATAGCGATTTACATGAAAACTAACACTGTTAATCTAACATGTATTGAACAAAACCTGAAAGTGCCAGATCCATTTTTGTAAATTTTGTTTAAGAAAATTTTTTAAAGTTGAAAAAGGAGTTTTAAAAATTTTATAAAAAAAATTTCCCATTTTCGGTTTTATGCACAATAGGTTAACAACGCACTAAGTGGTATTCATACTGAAAAGCTGGCAAAAAAATCAAAATTTTAAATTGCGTTTTAACCCATATAATAATTTTAATCGCATAGTAAATTGACCACTAAATCATGTTCTAACGATAAAATAACAATATAGTAAATTTTGCGTGGCCGGGAAACCGTTGAAGTTGAGGTTTTCCGATTAATTGATAAGAAATTTCTTGATGAATCGAAAAAGGGGCAATGTTTACGTTCTTTGAAAGTGCAGTAAACGCTTAAGGATAAGAGTTATATTTAGTGTGTTAGTAAACTGATACATAAGTTACTTTTAAGTCAACAAAACGCTTCGTTTTGTACCCTTACTTAATTTTAATTGCAGTTTTCTTAGGAACACCTAAAAATTGAGAAGTTAAAAAAAATATGCCTGTATGTTGGAACTTTTGTTTATGAGCCCCGTTTCGCCCCATTAAGATATGGATACAGTTTGTAGTTTGACATATATTGTGCAGGTTGCACAAACTTGCACTTCATGGATTTCGAGGACTTCGAAAAACGGTGTTTTGCAATGCAAAAAGCTAATAAAAATTGAGCGTGTTACGGTATTTGTCGGAAATTTGGTAATATAATGATCTCGGAGGTCGCTGAATTGGAATCTGAATTCAAAATTTCAAAAACTAAAATGACGGACACAAAATGGCGGACCAATTTTCTCAAACCTAAGCGCATTTCCACCAAACTTTGTCTTAAGGGGTTTTCGGTGTAGCTGATCTCAAATCTGAATTCAAAATTTCAAAAATCAAAATGGCGGACACATTAACACCAAACTGATTTCCTATCTTAAGTCCAAATTTGTGTCACGGTGAATTTTTGCTGTTTCGTATTGTAAAAATAATAAACTGAGCGTACAAAAAGTTTCTTAAAAGTTTAGCATGACATTTTGGTTGAAACTTTTTATAAGAAGCATTTGGTTTTCCCTTAAGACAAAGTTTGGTGTGTATGCGCTTAGTTTTAAGAAGAAAGGTCCGCCATTTTGTGTCCGCCATTTTGATTTTTGAAATTTTGAATTGAGATTTGAAATTAACGATCCCAAAAACTAAATAGTACACATATTGAGGCGGATCGGAAGATTCGTTTATTTAAGGCCAGTTTTTCGGTACAAATACCCCATAGCGCAACGTAGTAATAACAACAGTACCTCATATCTGAGCACTTATAAAAAGAGAGACCAAAAAAAATTTTTTTTCTTTAATCAATTTCTCAAAGTTGCAAAAATGACCTAGTTTTTTTTTGGCACAAGAGTGGTCTGGGGCATTTGCTATTTCTTAGCGAGTTTTTATTCCATTTTGAAGTTTTATAGGTTTTGATATATCGAAACGATTTCCGGCGCGAGTATTCTTTGTCCGATTGTCCCCAAAAATTACATTTATTAGTTTTATATAGAAAGGAAACAAACTGGACCCCGTCTCTCCCCAAATCGCATTTTCATTTTTAAGGACCACTCTAGTGTTCATATATTTACACAACTAAGTAGATTTGCATGTACTTACGTACGTGTATTTATACCCTATACCACTATGTGGTTTGGGTATAATGACTTTGTGCTGCTGTTTGTAACAACCAAAAATATTTGACCTAGACCCATCTTTAATTATACCGATCGAATCAGAATCACTTTCTGAGTTGATTTAACAATGTCCGTCCGTCCGTCCGTCCGTCCGTCCGTCCGTCTGTGTGTCCATGTAAAGCTTGTAATCAAACTGCAGGTCGCAAATATGAATATATTTTGATGAAATTTGGTATATATGCTTTCATCTGCCATGGGATGAACGCTATTGAAATTAGTGAGAATCGGTCCATGTTCAGACCTAGCCCCCATACAAATTACCCATATGAAATCGACATAAATTGCCATAAGATCCAAATTGTCATATAGATCTTACTCAAATTGGGGTTTGTATGCGTTCATTACGTCCATTAATGAGTAGTCCAAAAATGATCCCTTTGGCCCCATATAGAGCTGCTTCCCGATCTTCACTTAAATCTATTAAAAAACAAAAATATTGCACTGATTCTTCTCAGATTTTGTTTGTATATATTTTTGCAAAATACAAGAGACTTTAGTAAACATAATCAGGATCGGTCCATTTTTGGACCTAGTCCCCATATAGATATAGCATCCGATATGAACTTTTTCATATCTTCAGCCAAAAAAATTAATAAAAATCAGACTCAAATTTGGTTTTTGATTATTTTCTATGTTCAGTTAGTTGGGCCTATGTGATAGGGCATGGTATAGGGTATCGTATAGTCGGTCTAGACCGACTATAATTTTCTTACTTGTTAAAATTAAGATATTGATGATTGATCATGCAAAAGAGATGATGACTTGAACCGTATTTTTATGTGGGCCGTATCGAATGGTCTTTGCTTCAATTTCAGTAAGTCAAAATTCCTGATAATAAAACCAAAATCAAAAGTCCTTCTACAAATAATAATAATAATAATAGTTAAATAATAGTTAACAAAAACAACAAAAACCTTGATATAATTATAAATAAGAATCTGATGGACTGATTACATAAATACTGCTGCTACGAATTCGATGGAAACCTTATTACTATATACCGATTATGATTCAAGTACTACTTGCTAAATTATATACTCGTATAATGCCCACTTTATTGTTTGAATACGAAATTTTTTTGAGCCTTGTTTGTATCAGTTTTAACTAGAAAAGCCCAGCATTCGAAATTCTAGTGCAAAGAAGGAAATTCTAGGAAATTTTATTTTTTAATTAAATTTTATTCTTTTAATATTTTTTATACCCTACAACACTCTGTCAGGATGAAAAGACTTTATGCTGTTGTTTGTAACTACAAACAATATTTGACCTAGACGAATCTGTTATTATACCGATCGACTCAGAATCACTTTCCGTCCGTCCGTCTGTGTGTCCATGTAAATCTTGTAATTAAATTACAGGTCGCAAATATGAATATATTTTGACAAAAATTTTGTATATGAGGTTCTATCCACTATAAGATGAACACTATTGAAATTGGTGAAAATCGGTTCATGTTCAGACCCTATTACCCCCACAAGATCGACTTAAATTACCATAATATCCAAATTATCATGTAGATCTCGGTCAAATTGGATTTGTATGTGTTTATTACATCCATTAATCAGTAGTACAAAAATAAACTTTATGGGACAATTCTTAGTCATAGTCGGTCTAATTGTTTTTATATGGTTTCTTTGGATCAGATGTAAAAATACTCACTTTCATTCAATTTGACTGATATATATCCTCAAATTTTTGTCAGCATTACCGCAGCATTACAAACGAAAACATTTTTTTATTTACTTTTATTTATTTTTGCAGCTTAAGGGCCAACAACAAGAATAATAGAAAAGCAATTCCAAAACAGAATTTTCCGAAAATAATACAACAATATATTTTTATGTATGGAAAGAATAGCGATCTAATTCATAAAAAAAAAACGTTACTTTGCCTACAAAGTATACTTTTGTTATTACAGGGATTTTGTCTTATAATCCATTATAAGTAACCTCCACCCTTAAACACGTAGTAAAAGAAAATTAGCTTTTAAACGTTTCATTTGTTTAATAGTTTTGTGATGGAAACACTAGTCCTAGTGAAGAATAAAATAAATAAATGATCTAATCGGTAATTGGATCAGATTTTATTTATATTCCTTTATATTAGAGATTATGTGCATTTTTATAAAACAAAAAAATTTCTCTTTAATAAAGTAATAAAAACTATTTGTTCGAGTCGGTAGTAAAAGTAGGCGAATAACGAATGTCGTTGGGCAAAATAAACAACACTGGTTTGTTTTGATTTTACATTTACTTATATGTGAAATAATAAACAAAGAAAATAAATGAAACATTCAACCACAAAATGATAAACAATTCGGCTGAGGAAGATAAGGTAAGTAAATTTTTTTGTTTCAAAACATAAAATAGACAATTTTTTTTGTAAAGAGTTCTATGTTATTTTGAATTGATCATCCGGAGTCGAAAAGGGATCAATTCTCTACCTAAAACTTATTGAACCTTAACTGAATTTGTTTCAAATCTTTACTTATATTGGAAATAATTGAGTTTTAAGTTATCTTAACTCCGTAGATAGTGAATAGGTCATTGAAATTATTTTAGCTGATACTTTAAGGCAATCATTGCAGTTAAACATAATATTCGGATTTCCATTAAAAAATTCAAAATTTTATCATCAACACATAATACAAATATTGGCTCTACATATGTGGCACTTAATGAAGTTCGATTTTAAAGCTTAAAACACTTCGCGCACAGCGTATTTGGTGGACAATCCATATTGCACGTCTTAACAGCATACTTTTTTCTTAACGATTTAATCTTGTTAACAGCGTCTTAAGTTGTTAAGGAGGGTTTATGAATTAGACCGTATATCTTTTTTAAAGAAAAGTACATTAGGATTCTATGCGACCTACTACAGTAAAAGCTAACAATTTTGTTTAATAAATCTGTTAAGCCATATTTTACAGAGAAATAATAATGATGAAATAATTAACATTAGAAGTTCGTGACCTATCGAGATTTTTTAGCATCATACAAAGTTTGTGTTAATATTTGTAAAAATTTAAATATAACCGTTACTTATTTTTAACACAAATTTTATTTGTAATATTTAAGTCAACTGGTTCTTACAATATTTATTAAAACGATTTAGGCTTTAGAAAAATCTTCTTATAATAGAACAAGTAATAGTGTTAATTCCTCTGTGCCAAATCTTTGATACCCTCCACCCAATAATGGGTACGGCTACCACTTTGACACTCTTGCCGATACTGAAACATTAAATTCGAATACCAATTAAATTTAAAGTTAGCATGAAAATTCGATTATCTGACGACATTCCAATTCACTGTTCTCCCCGTCGGTTATCAGTACGAGATCGTGTAAAATTTGTTTGTAAAATAATAGATGATTTACTGAATAAAAATATTATTCGACCGAGTAATCCACCATATGAATCTGCAATTGTTTAACCTATAAAGAGATGGGTGAAACTCGCATTTGTGTGTTGATCGTGCTTTATATAAGAAAACTATTATGGACAATTTTCGACTTCAATTGATTGAAGATTGCATTGGTTTACGATTTTGGATTCTTTCATTTAGAGGTAGATAAAGATACAATAGCATATACATCATTTGTAACGCCTCAGGGACAATATGAGTAAAAAAAAAATGCTCATGTGAATTTTCCGATTTGTCAGCAACATATTTCGAGACTTAATAGATTCTCATAAAATTTTAGTTTATATAGATAACATTTTAATAGCTTCGACAGATTTTAAATCACATCTAAAAATATTGGCTGAAGTACTAGCACGTGCTTATGAAAAAGGATCAGAATTTAAATTCAAGAAATGTAAATTTAATTTCCAATCTCTAGAATATTTGGAATATTTAATCAGTCCATTAGGTATACAACCAACTGAAAGTCACTTGGTTTCAGTAAAAAAAAGTTCGCATACCAAAAAATCAAAGGAACTACAAACTTGTATTGGACTTGTTTCTTATTTCCGTCGTTTTATAACTTCATTTCTATAATAGCTAGACCTATGTTGAACTTGTTACGGAAGCAAAATAATTTGTTTTTACTGAAGACAGCTTAAAGACTTTTAATGAACTAAAATAACGCTTAATGAAAATCCCTTTTCTAGCATTCATTGTGATGCAATTACTCATGGATTTGGAGCTATTTTAATACAACGTCAAAAAATTTCATCTTATTGCATTCTTTTCCCTTGCAACATTTTTATAACCTCTAAAAATGTTAACAATCAGGATCCGAAAACAATATACAAGTGTATTTTTATTTGAAAAAACTTCTAAAGTACCTTTAGTATATATTGTGAAAAGCTTTTTTTAAATCTCCACTTGAAATTATATATATAAAAAAGTAAAAAATTGTTTTAACAGCTAAAGTGACAAAAAGTAGCATATTAAAAATTTATTTTAAAAATATCTTTGTCTATATATAAAATAATTCTTAAAAAAAACGAAACAAAACAAAAAATAAAAAGACCAGAAAATATTGAACACAAAATATGTAGTCTTTAATTTTATTTTTTATTTTTCTTGGAATTTAAAATAACTGAGCTTCAATAAGCTATAAAGTAAATTTAATTTCACTTGAGATTTAATTTTATTTTCAAAAATTTTGTCAATATTTTTTTTGCCATCAGGAGCTTATACCAGTATTTTAAAATAACATGTCAAAAGTGTGCTAAAACCGAAGAAAACAAGGAAAATAAATAAAATAAATAAATAAAAATTAAGTAAACAAACTGAAGTTCTCTAGAAAATAATACCTTTTATATTAAAAAAAAAAAAAAAAAAAAAAACGTGTATACTGATAAGAGTCGATGTCAATGTCAGGTAATATGTCATTTTTACATTTAAAATTCAAGACGAGAGAATGAGAAGTAATCTTTATTTCGAGATATTCGTATATCAATAATAGCAATATTCGAAACAACAAAATATCAATTATTAAGTGATAGTATATATAGTGCCTGGAAAATTGATCATCCGGTGAAAATTTTTACATATAGGAAATTTGAGAAAATATTAAAAAATTGTGATTTAATTACAAATATCTTTTTAAACTAATCACCATTCTACTTTAATTGTTATAAAAAAAATTATTTCCTGCTTGAAGTGCTTTCACCGATGGGTCTCAACCACTATATAGCCCTTTTTTAAAATATGGTCAGGGCATAATGATATTTGTACTGATAACTTATAAAAATATTTGGCCGAGACCCATCTTTTATTATAACGATCGACTCAGAATCACTTTCTGTGTCGATTTAGCGATGGCCATCCGTCCGTCTGTCTGTCTGTCTGTTTGTCCGTCCGTCCATCCGTCTGTGTGTCTATGTAAGCCTTGTAATCAAACTACAGGTCTCAAATGTAAATCGGACACAATACTTATATGAGGACTAGGTAGGAAAATAGACCGATCTTGACCATAATGTGCAAGGTCTCATATATTTAGCATAAACATATACAAACCGAATTTGAAAAAAATCTGTGCAATATTTTTGTGTTTTGATTAAGTGCAGATTAGGAATCAGCTTCATATGTCTCATAGGGTTTATTTTTGAACTACAGATAAATGGTTGTAAAAAACATACACATATCCAATTTGTACGAGATCTATAGATATGATAATTTGGATATTATTGCAATATAATTCAATTTCAATAGAAGCGTATATACTAAATTTCATCAAAATAAATTATATATTTGCGACCTGTAGTTTGATTACAAGTTTTACATGAACACTAGGGTGGCATTCACTATATGGAGAAAAAAAAAGTGTTCAAACTCTCGGTCGCACCCCCTAGAAATGCGCGAATAGCAAAAAAAACTGAAAAATACAAAGTTCTGGGCCACTCAAAAAACATTTAGAGTTAGCAGAACGCGATTGAAAATTTCGAGTGTGTTTTATATGTGGAAAATATGACTATCTTTCAGATTTTTTGGAAAATTTCGTTTTATAGTTTAATTTTTCCGACACATTGTTATATAATTCGGGATCAGCATTAAATTATCTTTCCAAGAAGCTACAAAACTTTAAAATCAAATAAAAACTCGCCAAGAAATAGCAAATGCCCAAGACCACTTTTGTGCCAATAAAAACTAGGTCATTAAATTTGATGGCTTTTTTCACCTTTAAGAAATTAACTACAGACAACATTTGGTGTTAGTCTCTACACATGTAAGTACTCAGATATGAAGTACTGGTACATTACCACCTTGTTAACCTATTAAGCATTGAGAAAATGGAAATTTTTTTTGATATAATTTTAAAAACTCCTTTCTCAAGTTTTGAAAAATTTTCTTAAACAAAATTTAAATAAATTGATCTGGCTCATGAGGGTCTTGTTAAATGCATGCTAGAGATTAACTGCGTGAATTTTTAGGTAAATCCCTATGCCAGAATTTTTTTGACAAGGACTTTATTTTTGCGGATTTCGAGAAAAATGGGATTTTTGTAAAATATTCTGTAAATGTACTATTTCTAAATACTTTGCATCAAAAATTAATCACTGTTCTACTTTTAAATGTTATATTTTATATTAATAGCCTAGGGTTTCGGAAAAAATATCATGCCCCATTAACCCTTTTGGAAAAGAATATGAAATATAAAATTAATTCTATTTATTTTGGTGTATTTGAGGATGATTTAGTATGCGATTCAAATTGTTTTCTGTAATCACTAACGACTTCGAATAAGAAAAACTTTTCTTTAATTTTATATTATTATATTAATTTTATATTTCATATTCTTTTGTATCAATTGTCTTTTATTAGGTTTGGTCATTTGTGGATCTTCTTATTTTATTAAAAAAAAATAAAGATAGTTTTTATACATAAAATTATTTTATAACAAAATTGGTTAAAACTTGTTTTAATTTATATTCGCGAGCAATAAGCAGATAATTGCGCCAAAGATATATCACAATGGATTATGTTGATCCCAGGAGGACTGAAGGGTTAAATAAATAAATATTAACCGATTTATTTTTCTTAAATTCTAAATAGTGGTTTCATCGAGTGTAATGGAAAAACTCGTTTTCCGTAATTTTTATTTAAAAATATCTTGAAATCCAAAGCTGGCCGGGGCAAATAACGGGTTAATGTTCTCAGATTTATTCAAAATTTTTGAAGCGGAAGTTCTACACACTTGGTTATTATATTTTAAGCATCTAATCTAAAAATTCAACAGCACTTGCAAAATATTTGAATTTTTTGAATAAATTATCTTTTATTATCTTTGGGTCATATGTGGCCCCATTTCCAAAAGAGTTAATGGGTTCATGATATTTTTTCCGACACCCTAGGCTATTGGTATAAAATATAATATTTAAAAGTGGACAAGTGATGAATTTTTGATACAAAGTATTTAGAAATAGTACATTTACAGTATATTTTACAAAAATCCCATTTTTCTCAAAATCCGCAAAAATAAAATCCTTGTCAAAAAAATTTTGGTACAGGGATTTACCTAAAAACTCACGCAGTTAATCTCTAGCATGCATTTAACAAGATGTTAGAGAGTTAGATTGTTTTTTTTAAATTTTGTTTAAGAAAAATTTTGAAACCTTGAAAAAGAAGTTTTCAAAATTTTATCAAAAAAATTTTTCATTTCGGTCTCAAAGCTTAATAGGTTAACACGGTGGTAACAAAATAATACTTCACATCTGAGTGCTTACTGGTATAGAGATTAAAACCAAATATTGGCTTTAATTAATTTCTTAAAGTTGAAAAAAATGCTTTCAAATTTCATTATCTAGTTATTTTTTTTTTTGGCACAAAAGTGGTCTGGTGTATTTGTTATTTCTTGGCGAGTTTTTATTAGATTTTAAAGATTTATAGCTTTTCGGGAAGACAATTTATGTTGGTCCCGAACAATATAACAATTTGTCAGAAAAATTAAACTATAAAGCGAAATTTTCGTAAAATCTGAAAAAAGTCATATGTTCCCCATATAAACACACTTGAAATTTTCAATCGCGTTGAGCCACCACAAAATGTTTTTCGAAACTTTGTATTTCTCACTTTCTTTGCTATTCGCATATTTTTAAAGGGTGCGACCGATAGTTTGAGCACTTTTTTTATTAAGGGCCACCCTAATGAACACAGAGACGGACAGACGGACGGACATCGCTAAATCGACTCAGAAAGTGATTCCTAGTCGATCGGTATAATAAAAGATGGGTCTAGGTTAAAAAGTTTTGGTAGTTATAAACATCAGCGCATCAGTAGTCCAAAAACCGTATAGAACAACTTTAGTCATAGCGCCTATATACAGCTGCTTCCCGATTTTCACTTAATTCTTAAAAAAAAAATTAAATTATTGCACAGATTTTTCTGATATTTGGTTTGGATATGCTTTTTTTTTTTTTTTTGTATATAATACAATGCTACTCAAATTTGGTTTATGCTTATTAGGATGTCTTATGAGTGTAGGCCTTGCAAATTCCTTTCATATCATGTCCAATTTGTTTATGGTTTCTTTGGATCCAATGTAAAAAATCGGCGAAAACGAAAAACTGGCCATTTTCTAGTACCCTTTTTATACCCTATACCACTATGTGGTTTGGGTATAATGACTTTGTGCTGCTGTTTGTAACTAACAAAACTATTTGAGCTAGACCTATCTTTTATTATACCGATCGGCTCAGAATCACTTTCTGAGTCGTTTTAGCGATGTCCGTCCGTCCGTCCGTCCGTCCGTCTGTGTGTCCATAAACATTGTAATCAAACTACAGGTCTCATATATCAATATATTTCGATCAAATTTAGTATATAAGCTTTTATCGGCTACGGGATGAATACTGTTTAAAATGGTGAAATTCGGTTCATTTTCAGACCTAGTCCCCATACAAATGACCCCTATGAAATCGACATAAATTGGCATAAGATCAAAATAATCATATAGATCTCAGTCTAATTGTGTTTGTATGCGTTCATTATATCCATTAATCAGCAGTCCAAAAATAATACCTATAGGACAATTCTTAGTCATACGCCCCATATAGAGCTGCTTCCCGATCTTCACTTAAAGTTATCAAAAAACAAAAATATTGCACAGATTTTTCTCAAATTTGGTTTGTATATATTTTTTCAAAATACAAGAGACTTTACCAAACATGGTTAGGATAGGTCCATTTTTGTGCCTAGTCCCCATATAGATATATCATCCGATATGAACTTTTTCATATCTTCAGCCAAAAAAATTAATAAAAATCCCACTCAAATTTGATTTATGCTTATTTTCTATATCCAGTTATTTGGGCCTGAGAGATAGGGTCTCTAAACGCATGGTATTGGGTATTATATAGTCGGACTAAACTGACTACAATTCTCTTACTTGTTTTAGTTTTGGTAGTCAAATTGGATATCACACAAATTTGTTTATTTGCGTTTTTATTTAAAATTGATTTCTGCAAAAATTATGGACTCTAGTTACTTTATTTATTTTGCAGATTAAACTAAAAATTATTGCTATTGAGCTTATATTCGCTCAACTCCTATCTCAAGTTACCAATATTTTTACCACTATTATGACAAAAGTATAAGGGTCTTAGGGTCTCGGATCGACAATCGGGCTTTCACCCTAAGCACAGCTACATAACTGCTCTTACTGATGTGTCTGAAGATGTTCGTGAGAGTACTGATAATGGTAATATTATATTTATAGTGATTGTACATCACACCTTTTAACTAATGCAAACTTCGATAAGGTGATAAGTAATTTCGGTAGGTAGCACCTCTATTATCAAACTTTTAGTTCGTGACGAAAAATTTTAAGCCGAAAGAGGTTACATACAATAATTTAATTTGGAGTACAGATCGTGGAATTATGAACTCCTTGAGTCGAAAATGAGATCACTTACTTGCTTTTTTTGGAAAGAGTTTAATATCGCATTTAGCAACATACATAATGGAGCTAACGCATTTTTTGGAAAAATTATTAAATCTTAAATCTTCTTTTCTATAATATTTTTTAACCTAAGGCACAAGGTAGTATATGATTGGATAAACATGAGCTCTATTGTAGTCAAAGAGAAGCTTTAGGGTTTATACCTGTTTCCAGGTTTAGTTAAGTGTTTTTTGTAAAAGCTAAATTTGTTGATAAAAAAAGATGTGTGCATGTACGAGTGTATGTGAAGGTTCAGGGTTCAAACCTCGTGTCCGCTCTAAGTAGAAAAATTTCATATAGAAACAATCTGTTCAATTATATCATAACAATTATCACAATGTTCAATAAATCGCTGATGAAGGCTGAAATGCCAGAAACCGGTCTTATTAAGAATACAGTGTAGGTATGAATTTTTGAAATATATGCTTTCTTCTTCTCTACCACGCACCATTGAAAAAAAAAATGGAAATAGTTTTTGAACTTCATCAAATGTCGAAGAACACCAAGTGTTTGCTCCATATAGCATAATCTTTCTTGATTGTATATTGAAATTTCTATTATTATTTGCTATTTGAGGATGATTTATTAAACAGTTAATTTGTATAGATATATGTAGCTTTTAATAATTTGTATGTTATCTTCTTCGTAATTCTGTTTAAGCCTATAAATTATATATTTTTTTAAATTTTGTTGGCGGATCGGATAAAGCTTTATTTGGATAATGGTGGCCACATTAATCAAACTTCTAACTCGAGCAACCAAAACCGCTAGTAGTACTTCAGCTGAGTCATTCAGGTAAAGGTCAACATAACTGTCTTAATTAGCACTATTGAGTATCACAATCATCTCTTCATTTTAATTTTAGAACCACTGAATTTCACAAGTTTCCATTATATATTCTTTAACTGCTTTGTTGTATTTATTATCAAATTTTTCTTATAAATGTTTGTTCTTCAATTTCTCTTTTGCTTAAACAATAACAGGTAGAAAAATATTACTTATCCTTTTATTTTTTATCTAATGCAACAAAATATTTCCTGAACATATCATGATAACACTACATTATTTTTTGTTTAATTGAAATTTCTACAATCTTAAATTTCAACGAGAATAAGAATAAGTAAGGGAATCATAGTTTGTCTAGACCGACTATACAATACGCTATACCATGCATTTAGAGAATTGGTCTTGGTTCCAACTAATTGGGCATAAAAAACAGACGTAATCCAAATTTGAATGGAATTTTTATTATTTTGTTTGCCTGCAGATTTGAAAAAGTTCATATCGGATGCTATAGCCATATGAGGACTAGGTCGAAAAATGAACCGATTCTTATATTATTTGGTAAAGTTTCTTCTCTTTTGCATAAAACATAAACAAATTAAATGTGAGAAAAATCTGCGATATATTTTTATTTTTGATAGGTTAAAGTGAAGATCGGGAATCAGCTTTGTATAGGGGCTATGACGAAGAATTGTTCTATGGGTTTATTTTTCGACTCCTGATTAATGGTTGTAATAAGTACACATAAATCCAATTTGACCGATATCTATAATATAACTTGGAGCTTATGGAAACTTAAGTAGATCTCATAGGGTTAATGTGTATCAGGAATAGGTCTGACCATAGAAGCTCATATCAAATTTTATCAAAGTGTATTCATACCTGTAGTTTGATTTCAAGGTCTATATATGGACACACAGATGAACACCTCGACTCAGGAGGTGATTGGTATAATAAAGGCGATTGGTATAATAAAAAATGGGTTTAGGTCAAAAATTTTTAGTAGTTACAAACATCAGCTCAAACTCATTATACACTGGCCACAGAAAATATGGTACAATTACCTGCATGTTTGCGATAAATTTCAGATTTTTTGAGGCAATAATTTCAATAAATTATTTTCTTAAGGATAAAT
This sequence comes from Cordilura impudica, assembly GCA_963682025.1. Classification (NCBI taxonomy): domain Eukaryota; kingdom Metazoa; phylum Arthropoda; class Insecta; order Diptera; family Scathophagidae; genus Cordilura; species Cordilura impudica. The sequence goes on along the minus strand of OY821519.1, from coordinate 197,843,428 downwards.
CGACCAGTACGGTATCGATATTATCAAGAGGATTTACAGCTAATTTTAGAACAATTCTTTTGCCCGATTAAACAGTTTATCGCTTACTGATATTGGTATAGTTTGAAACATTTTGCGACGTAGCACTGTGGCTGAAATTTTGATTTCATTGGCTAAAGGTCTAATATTTTTTGTCACCGATTTTTAAAATTTTAACGCCTTTTTGTAGATAATATATCCAGATTAAGGTAGCCAAAAAAATTGGGTTAAACTATTGTTAATTGTGGGCGTGGCATGCTGTCAAACTCAACTGTTTTTGTAGTTTCAGAACGCCGTGATCTTTTTTGTTTTTTTTTTCAAAAATAAATGGTTACTACTCGCAAGTTATCGTCGATAATAACCAGCAATCTTCTCTACAAGGTTGGTAGGATTGCAGCCTTTAGTTTTTGTAAGTGGTCACTGCCCTACCATTTAATGTTAGAGGTGTTCTGAAATATTTAATAAACTACTATATTTGTGTCAAATTTAAATTTTTAGTGGAATAGAACCTCTAGGGAGCAAAAGGGAATAAGAAACGTATACCACCCTGGGAAAGCTAAAAGTGTCCTCTTTAACCCTATATATACTCTTGTACCCGTGACGACCCGTGGGTAGAACACTTTTTTCATTTTAATGAAATTAAAGTACTTATAAGTACTCGTATATAATGGTGTATTAAATTTGTGCTTTAGGTATTTTATAGTTTATAATAGTCATTATTTGTTCTATTGCCATAATATATTTGTAAGTAAGAATGTCAATACACACACATTCTTACGTATCATACCCTTTTTATACCTTTTTATTTTACCTAACAATGCACTAATGCAAGTAGTAAAGAAAACACACACAGGTAATTCATTTGTATAGTGGGTTTTTTATATATTATTTTAGGTAGTAATGCATAAGTTGCTATTTTCTTACCTTTTAATTTTTACCTAGAAACATAGTATGATGGCTTATGAGAAGGCTTATAAGAAAGCGACATTTGAATACAAACTCAACTGCTCTAATATATTTCAGCAATAACAGTCGTAAATAAAAATATTTAGAAAATTTTGGAGAGCTTCAGTTATAAAGAACTGGCCGAAGAGTATTTTAGAAACAAAAACCAGGAAGATATTCATAGTTGCGTTAAAATAAAATTAAATTTAAATTCGTGTAGCACCGAAATACAAGAGCAATTATCTAATTTCGACAAAGCACTAAAAAAACGCTACAAAGAAGTTAGCTACAGTAAACAAAATTTTACATAAAAAGTGTAAACTGGTTATAAGGGCAACTTACTGTCGCTGCAGAAACAGCAAATCAAGATAAGGCTGGAAGACCACCACCAAATCATTGGACAACTGCAGCGATAGCTCTAATAGGCAGAAACTTAAAGATGTTCACGATGAAATTGGTTGTACAAACATAAAAGAATCTTTTCTGCATCAATTACGATCACAGAATCAATTAACAAAAGTGGATATCATTGAAAAAGTTGTTAAAGCTAGTCCAGTGAGAACAAAACGGATTCTTAAAAGTATACCAACTCCGAGCGATGCAAAAAGTTCACAAATGAGGAGGCATTAGCATTATTTCTGGATTTGAAATTAACAAAACAGCAAAATATTCAGCTCAGATTGCGTGCGATTGAAAAAGGCTCAAATATGTATCCAGCATATCATCACATAACCGCTGCTAAAATGGACTGTTTGCCATCAGAGGACACTATTTCAATCACACCCATTTCGGCAGAGGTACAGCTACAATCTTTACTTGATCACACAGCCGAACGCTTGCTTCATTCAATAAAATGAAATGAGTTAAAGAAATATGGAAACACAAAGTTAATTCTTTTTTGTAAATGGGGATGTGATGGTTCTTTGGGACAGAAACAATACAAACAAGTAGTATGTGAAAATAATTCGGATTCAGGTATGTTCATGGTATCATTTGTACCATTGCGATTGAAAAAGATTTTGGAAGATTCAGAGCCTTCGACTAGTACAACGCAAATAGGTCAGGCTTTGACTAACACGAAGGCTGCATCCACCTGCATTATATGCCAACCAACATCAAGCCAAGCGAGCAATGAAGAAATTGACTCTAGAAAATTTGGAGATTATGCTAACGGAACTGCAAAAATATATACAACAAAATCATTTATCATGAAGAAGATGTCATTAAATATGATTTGGTGCCACTTGGAGATCTATCAGAGGAGGCTCAGGAAAAAAGGAATAAGGATTACAGATTTTATAGAGAGCACAATACTGGAAAAATTTAACGAAATTCCACAAATGAAGATCTGTTTAATATATTATTGGCAAAGTCAGATCCTTTTATCTCCAGTATTCGAAATCAATGGAAAGTGGAACATCGAGATTTAGATGAAGAAATCAAAAAACTACTAAAGAACAGAAATAACACAGAACAAAATATGGAATATTTGCAATCAATATTTGAGTCAAATGAATAATAATTATAATAGCTTTTCATTGTTGTATAAGTACGAAAAACATAGTATTAGTAAAAAATAATAATAAACAGATCCTACCATTGTTACAAATACAATTAAAATCTATTGCAGTTTTTATTTAAAATTTTTTTTTTAATTATCAAATTTGACAGCAGAAAATAATAAATTTTTCTGTGGTAATAGCAAAATTTTTAGATAATATTATTAACGATTTTTTGTAAGTATAAGCATTCTTTAAGTGTAAACAAATTTGCAAATTTGACAACGAAAAATTTTTAATTTTTCAGCAATAAGAGCAAAATCTCCAGTGGATTTTACTATTTTTTTTTTGTGTAAAAATTTTTTTAAATGTAACATTAAAAAAAATCCCATTATTACAAAAAATGTTTATAATTATTATTAAAATCCAATTATTAAAATCTGTATATATAAAAATGAATCGTGGTTTGTTCGTCCGCTTAAAACTTGGAAACTACAGGACCAAAAGGGATACTTTCTTCTGCGAGTTTGTTTGTAACTGCCATTCAGCAAATGGCGCTGTACGCGGTTATTCCATTTAAACATCATATATATTGAGTACTATTAGAGAGAGATCTTTGTAAATTAGTGTGAAGCCATCTATTATTAATATGGATAGTCATACTAAAAATGGTCAGTATCGGATAAGTGGGCGTGGTACCTCCCATATAAAATTAATTTTTAATATCATATATTGAGTACTGTTTTAGGGAGGGCTGTGCAACTTTGTATGAGGTCATCTATTATTGCTGTGAGTTGCTGTGAGTAGTCGTTGTAAAAATTAACGTTATCGGAACAGTGGGCGTGGCACTTACAAAAAAATTAATCACTCAATATCAGACTCAATATCATGACAGGGAGAGCTTTGGTACTTGATGTGCCGTCATTTGTTATTAGTGTAAGTACACCTGACGAAAATTGGCTGGATCGGATAATTTGGCGGGGTACATCATCTACACAGTACTGATTAAATATTATGTAAATATACCGAGTATAGTGATATGGAGAGCTTTGCAAGTGTGAGTGCATCTATTATTTCTGTGATTAGCCCTGGCGTGTCACCTACCGTATGAAATAAATTTTCAAAATAATAAAATTATCTTAAATAATATAAAAGGGAAAGTGAAGCTAATTTGTGTGGGTTAATGGGTTATTAGTGTGAGTTATTAGTTTGAGTGTGAAAATGGGCGGAATCGGATAAATGGGTGGGGGTACTTCCAAAAAAGTAATTATTGAACATTAATATATTGGATCGTTTTGAAGGAAAATGTTTAATAGAAATGGCAATTTCAGCAGCATAATAAAAATTTAAATTTCCGCAATTTTCATTAAAGTTAATTGCTACTGCTGTAGTATAAGACGAAGGATTGAATTTACCAAAGACTTTTGCCAGGTTTTCCATCATTTGCCAGGTCTTCCATCACATAATTTAATAGCAAAGTTCGATCTTAAAATAATAGAGTTACATTTAAGGTTACATAAGCGCTTTAATTTAAAAAGTTGGTCTATTATTGAATAACTGTTTCTTTATAAATATATATTTTTTTTTTACTTTCGGATAATTTTATTATTTTTATTACGATGCCAAGAAGAGTTCATGGTAACATTGGCCGGCATTCACAGGATGCAGCGCAGCACCGAAATGTCGCAACACGTCGAACGGAAGAGGAATGTGCTATTGGAAGGGAATCAGTTCGACCAGAATGGTTGGAAATCGTGCGTGACAGTGGGAAGAGATCAACGAAACACACAATGAGCAACAATGATTGAGAAGAAGAGAAGTTCGTGTTCGGCAAATTGATGAAGCCAGATCACAATGTGCGATTTTTTGAATGACAACGTAGGCTACAACAAATTATTCAGGTGAACATTGAGCATGCATGCTTTCGATATGAGCCCAACATTCAGTACAGTTCACACACACCGGTTCAATTCGGCCAGATGTCTGTCGTTTGTGAGCATTGCAATGCAGTTAAATTTGAGAAAGAAGCGCTTGGATATTGTTGCGTGGACGGAAAGGTGCAATTTTCAAATTGCTTCCATTACCAGAAATAAAGTTGGATCTGTCATCCATATGCCCCGACACTATGCAATGGAACCCGTCTGATTTTGACGAAAGTAATTACCAATTCCCGCGAATTCCCTTGAGTTCAGCCGATTTGATGTTCCAGTTCAAAGGTGTTCAGTTCCCAGTGAAACTTGCATTTGCGATGACAATACACAAGTCACAAGGTCTGTCCCTGGAAGTGTGCGTCATAAATTTGAATATCATGCTTTTTACACGGCCAGCTATATGTTGCATGTTCCCGAGTTGGGCAACCATCCTCACTATTCATTTACGTTCCAGAGCAGAAAACAAAAAATGTTGTATATCGTGCAGCATTAAATAGATTACAATCATCGTTCTATTCTTTTCTTAATTAATATTTGATTTTATCCCATTTCCGCCAAACGTTGGACGGGACGAAGACCGTCGGGTCAGCTATCCATATAATTATAAGATATTGAATTCAACTAAATTCGAAAAGTTTTGTACTCAAATCGCATTATTGCGTCATCTGTTAACGGTCGATAATTTTCGATAAAGAAAAATTTCGAAATTATTTCAATCATAAAATCTCTCTTGGACAAAGCGAAGTTTGCCGGGTCAGCTAGTTTTTAATAAATAAAAAAATAATAAACACACTAAAAGCTAAAAAAATCAAAAGTTCAACTTTGACGTAGAATTCCTTAAAAGGTCCTCAATCAATTTTAATGTAATTAAAATAGACTCATGCTGAACTAAATGTCTATCCAAAAAAAAAAAATTACTTAAATATTTTGATCGGTTCAAAATTTACAGAATTTTGGCCAATGAAAAACGATTTTCAGCCACTGTGCGTAGTCCATTATTAATTCTATGTAATTGAATCTCCGCACTTGGTAAATGTAGTTCACGATAGAGTCGTCCTAAACCTATCACGACTTCCTTAATTGTTCTTGTTAGGTAGCGCAAAGATTTTTTCTTTTATTCATTATAGAAATACGAAATTTTTAAAGTTTCCATTATTTCTTCATTATCTGCTTTGTTGTATTTACTAACAAATATGTCTTAATTATTTTTATGTGCTTTCTTATATTTCTCTTTCACTTCAACCACAAAAGGTTGAAAAGTATAACTTATCCAATGTAAAGAAATATTTCCTGAAATTATCAAGAAAAAACTGTTATTTTCTGCTTAATTGAAATTTCTGCCATCTTAAATTTCAACGAAAACAAAAAAAAAAAAATCATTCTCATTAATTTGTAATAATGTTTGTTAACTGTGGTATATTAAAGTCATGTATATGTATATATTACGTTTATTAACCTTAAAAGTTTTAGCCTATAAGAGATTTTTTTTTAAACATTTCGAACCGGTTATGACTTAACTTTAGAGTGCTACCCGATATCAATTCAGACTCAATTTCTTATTTTGAACTCAGATGATTAATAATTTATAGCACTAGTACCTGTACAGTATGAGATTTTACATACAATTTAGGAGCTTTAATTATCATAAAATCATTCGTAGGTTCTATAAATTTAAAGCGTTAGATTTGGTAAAAGGTAAGGTAACATTCCTTAACAGAACACAATCGTAACTTTGAGCAATGCAATACATATTTATCTAGTTCTTCATATATAATATTTCCAATTAACCATTTAATAGAAAAAGTTTGGTAATTTGGTAATTTTGCTTAAGAAACAGGAGTAAGCTGCATTATATTTCTGGCCGATATTAGAAACAGACATATTGAGTTAAGTGGTATATAAGATTTTAAATTAGGACGAACCTGTCAACTAATTTCATAAAATGAACAGAAAATAAGTAAGAAAATTATAGACGGTCTATACCGGCTATACGATACCCTATACCATGTGTTTAGAGACCCTATAAATATCTTAGGTCCAACTTACTAGATATAGAAAATAGGCAAAAACTAAATTTGAGTGGCATTATTATTAATTATTTTTTGCCTTCGGATATAAAAAGTTCATATCGGATGCTGTATTTATATGGGGACTAGGTCGAAAAATGGACTGATCCTGATCTTATTTGGTAACGTTACTTATTGTTTGCAAGAACATATACAAACCAAATTTGAGAAAAATTTGTACAATATTTTTGTTTTTTGATAGACTTAAGTGTAGATCTTATGACTAAGAATTGTCCTATAGGATTTATTTTTCAAAAATTGATTACTGGATGCAATAATCATACACAAACCCAATTTGATGGACATCTAAATTATAATTTGGATATTATGGCAGTTTAAGTCGATCTCATAGGGGTCATATGTATGGGGAGTAGGTCAGCAATTTCAACAGCATTCATCATATGACCGATAAAATTTTATATACCAAACTGTATCAAAGTGTATTCATATATATGGTTTGATTAAAACTTTTATATGGACGGACGGACAGACGGACATCGGTAAATCGACTCAGAAAGTGATTCTAAATCGATCGGTATAATTAAAGGTGGATCTAGATCAAATATATTTGACAGTTGCAAACATCAGCACAAAGTCATTATACCCTAACCACATAGTGGTATAGGGTATAAAAAACTGTCAACCAGAGATGTGAAGGAATTCATCAAATTTAACTTGAAAGAGCCTTCAACAATTTTTAACATTCTGTTTAAATACTTTCGCTGTTGTTCTGATTGTTATTTTAATTTATATTTTTAAGCCTGTTCTACTATTCAAACAATCAGAAACCAACCACATTTATGGAAAAATTTTCCTTAGTTTACTTTCTAATGAGCACTATTTACCAACCATTTGAGGGTCATTTTCATCATCATCTAAGTCATTGCTTTAAGGGTTATAAATTGTTTGTAGGAATAAATTATATTTCCCTTATTAAAACTGTCATCTGTCAATGTGATTAGGAGGAACACTTGTTTCATTTCTTATCCAACAAGGCATAATGTAACACTTTAATGAATAATCAAAAATTTAAAAAATATATGCTTTAAGTTTTCTAAAGTTAACCAAATGCCATGGCTGTTGTTTTACAGAGCTTTAAAATGTAATTATTATATTAAACGATTTGCTCAAAAATTATGACACGTGATTATATAAGTCTAGTAGTTAAGTATTTAAATTATCGAAATTATACATATAATAATGTTTGAATATTGAGGTTAATTTAATTAATGAAATAATCGATTACCATCACCTTCCCCACATTTGTTGTTATTCGGCCACCGTGTATATAGAAGTAAAACGTTTTAAAAACTAGAAAAGTATACAAAATACGAAAGCCATTAAGGAATGTAATAAAATATATATGTATATGGGGGGTTTCATGTCAAGTGCACCATCTTTTGAAACCGATGTCTTCCGATCGGGATGAAATTTGCGCCAAGGTTAGTCCTCTTGGATAGTAGTTTAAACGCAATTTTTCAACAAGATCGGTACAGATCTCTCTGAGTTAGAGGGGATCAAAATTTGACATTTTGGCCAAACATGTGTTTTTTCTCATCCATGTAACTTATTACCTATTGTTCTTAGAAAATTTTCTCCCAAAGAGTTTAGATAGCTATTTCTTCAATATTTCGGAAAAAAATACTTTAAAAAAAAAAATTTTCTTTTGATTTTTCTTTTGCTAAATTAAAGCATTTTTTGCCTTTTTTTTCAAAAAGGGCATTTAAGAGCTTTTTGGTCGCTTAGTGGGATGGGAGTGGGATATCTATCAAAATAAATGTTTTGTAACTCAAGACAACGGTTTTTCAATTTTTCACAAATGCACTATTTTGAATTTTTTCCTATTTGTGTCTCAAACCTTACAAATAAAACTTATACTTATATGTAACATACCTTCATAACATAACAGAAGAGAATGGTTATCTGTAACCTGAAAGAGTTATTTGCAACATTTCAATCTGAACACGAGGATGTTAGAATTGGCTTCACGAAATTAACCCAAATGAGGCCAAAACATTGCTTTTTGGCAGAAAGCAGCGGAAAGCAGTATCCGTTTGCATTTACCATGAAAATTTTAAACTGATGTTGAAGGAAATCAACTTAAAGTATTTAACAGATGATTCGGCAGAAGATTTACATGATTACCGCGATTGCCTTAAATTGACTATGTGTCCTAATGCAACAACTTCTTGCCACTTAGGTGAATGTACCAATTGCCCGAAAACCACATTCATCAAAGAAAATTTAATCAACTCTTTATATCGAGAATATATACAGGAGGTCAAATTTGATTCTTGGATTCAGACTGACAGATGCACATTGAAAACAATCATTTTAAATGTGGATGATTTTGTGGAAGAAATGTGTACAGGATTGCTAAACTTTAGAAACCATGACTTTTTAGTCAAAGAGCAATGGTCATTCTTCAAGGATTTGAAGATACATTTGAAGTCTGGTGAATTCGTTATTTCATATGATTTCGCAGAAAACTATAAATATGTTCTTCAGGATGCCATACAAGCATTCCACTTCAATAACGACCAAGCAACTATATTCACAGTAGTTATTTACAACATGAAAGATGAAAAACTGGAACACAAAAGTATGGCAATCATATCGGACGATTTAAAACATGATACCGTTGCAGTTTATGTGTACCAGAAGAGAATACTAAAATTTCTAAAATCTAAATTTACAGTAAAGAAGGTATACTACGTTTCGGACGGAGCTCGTACCCATTTTAAAAACAAAAGTAGCTTGGCAAATCTTATGGCCCATGAAAAAGATTTTGGAATGCCAGCTGAGTGGCATTTTCATCCTACTTCTCATAGTAAAGGAGCATGTGATAGTATTGGAGCAAACCTTAAAAGAAATGCAGCGAAGTATAGCCTCCAGTGCTCTCATCAAGATCGCATCTTAGATGCGACTGCTTTATTCCATTAGGCAAAAAGTTATTGTAAAGAAACTAAAATAGTTTTTAGTAGCAAAGAGGATCATCAGGAAACATTGAAAACACTGAAGAGTAGATTCGATGCTGCGGTAACAATCGATGACGCCGCTGAATACGATGCTTTTATACCGCTTGTCGATGGAAGACTCAAGTTGAAAAAGTTTTCTGCCTCTATTCAATGCGATTTCTTTCCAAAGACAACAAATAAACCAGCAGCGAAATCAACAGCTGAACCCAGTAACGCCAAGAAAGGATTGACAAAAAAACGCAGTAAATAAAGGCGACAAAAAAGCTGGATGAAGGACTGGGTATTTAAAAATTTACAAGACTTAAACACTTCATCAGCTACAATAAATTAAGTATAAAAATAGTTATGATATAAATGGATCTAATGTAATTAAGATTAAATTTTATTAAATTATTTGTCTTTTTATTTTTAATATTATTATTATTATATATTAATTTAATTATTATTAAAAATAAATAAAAAATAATAATTTTTCAACATTTCTATAGAAAAAAAGAGATTTTTTTTCCTGAGGTTAACCTATTCTGGGTATTACAGTATCGAGGGTATAAAATTTTAGTTAGGTATGTTATATACCTTCGGAAAGTTTAGTTTGTCTAGTTTCTCAGTAAAAGTTTTATTTGTAAGGTTTTAGACACAAATAGGAAAAAATTCAAAATAGTGCATTTGTGAAAAATTGAAAAACCGTTGTCTTGAGTTACAAAACATTTATTTTGATAGATATCCCACTCCCATCCCACTAAGCGACCTAAAAGCTCTTAAAGGAAAAATCCTAAGCTTTCTTATGAAAAAAAAAAAAAAAAAAAATGCCCTTTTTGAAAAAAAAGCAAAAAATGCTTTAATTTAGCAAAAAAAAAGTCTAATTTTTTTTTTTTTTTTATGTATTTTTTTTCAAAATATTGAAGAAATTGCTATCTAAACTCTTTGGGAGAAAATTTTCTAAGAACAATAGGTAATAAGTTACATGGATGAGAAAAAACACATGTTTGGCCAAAATGTCAAATTTTATCCCCTCTAACTCAGAGAGATCTGGACCGATCTTGTTCAAAAATTGTGTCTAAACTACTATCTAATAGGACTAACCTTGGTGTAAATTTCATCCCGATCGGAAGACATCGGTTTCAAAAGTTGGTGCACTTGACATGATATCCCCCATATATATATATTGATGTGTAAACATCTATGCGCTCAGGGGGGTAAAATCCAATTTCACAATACAATCACAAGAAGAGCGTAAGGGAAAATCGGTATGAGGTATATGTGATGTTTAGCAAAATCACAAATGTTTTTCGTAAATTTTAAAATATTCAAGGGTATACTTGTTATTGACCGCTAGGTGTGTTGTGAGTATAACATGTTCACAAATTTACAAAGTTGTTGTTTTTTTTTTGATGTGTAGACATCATACCATCATATATCCAAGTGCAAAGCAACGCATTACTTTTCAAAAAGGAACTTAAAAAATTTTTTGTTTGAATCTATGTTAAATGTCAACTTTATTATGTTCATTATTATGTTAATTTTTATGACTAATTTACTTTATTTTTATTAATCTCGAAATTTACTGTAACTCAATGTTAATATTACAAATGTTACTTGCTATCACTGTAATTTATAAGATTTATTCTTGTTGTGATAGCAATTCAATAAAACAATATAATAATAATAATAATAATTATAATAGTCAAATTAACTGAAATTATGACGCACATTCGATGAAATAGCGCTATTGTGAATTTCACTCAATTGGATTGTTCACAATAGTACATATGTATTTATCAGCTGGCACTATAAATAAATATTGTTTATTTACAAATTTATTTACAAATCTATACGCGCAGGGGGGTAAATTTCTATTTCACAATACAATCACAAAAACAGTGTAACACGTAATAGGTGAGAGCTGACACATAACGCTGTGTGGCTTATGATTGTATTGGTGAAAAAATTATGATATAACATTGTTTTTTATGCCACTTTTTTAAAAGCGTCATCTATGTAGCACTTATATACATTTATATGGGATATTTTTAACGTTTTACAGCAAAAGGTTGTTGAATTAGTTGAAACAGTTTTTGATATAAGTGATACATAGATGACGCTTTCTGTATGATTTTAAAAAATGACATAAAAAAATCTTTAATTACTAGATGTTTACATATCTTCCCTGTGATCGGACTAACATGATTTTTTTTTAATATTCAAGTATATATTTGCTATTGACATAACTTTTTTAGTAAGCAGAATCGCTAGGTGTGCTGTCAGTTTAATATGTTCACAAACTTACAGAGTTGTTATTTTTTTCAATATTCAAGTATATATTTGCTATTGACAGAACTAGTTTAAGAACGTTTAAATGCTTATTAACAAACCAAAAGCTTAACTTAACGCTCAAGGGGGTAAAAATCTATTTCACAATACAATCAGAAGTACAGAGCAAGACAAAAACGGTGTGAGGTGTGAGTGCATTGGTGCAACGATTATGATATTTTCTTCATTTCTGACTTGTGTTTCACTCTATTATCTGCACTTAAAACATGTAAAAACTTCTCAATTTCATATTTTCTTTATAATTTTATTAAAAGCGCTTTAATTTCTGGAAGAAAAAAAAAATAAACCTTTCTCGTAAACTTTTCCTCTTTCCACGTATTATTTTTTTTTTTTGCCTACTTCCATAGATTTATTTTCGTCTCCATTTTACTTGACATTTAACACAAACCAGAGTCGAAATTCCATTATATATTGTGAGTAGCTGCCTGATACATTAAAAAGCCAAATACTAGGAAAATTTTAATAAGTCAAAATAAACTTTTTTTAATTACTACAAATTTTTCAATTGTACTTCAGAAAACATAAATTGAATTTCAGAAAGTATCATTTGTGTTTCAAAAAGTATCAATTATATTTCAGAAAACATCAATTGATTTACAGAAAATATCAATTGAATTTAAAAAAACATTAATTGATTTTCAGAAGTAATCAGAAAATATCAATTGTGTTTCAGAAAGTATCATTTGCATTTCACAAAATGTCAGTTAAATTTCAGAAAGTATCAGTTGTTTTTCAGAAAACATCAATTGAATTTTCAGAAATACTTTACTATATTTCAGAAAACTTCAATTGAATTTTAGAAAGTATCAAATGTATTTCAGAAATCATCAAACGTATTTCAGAAAGTATCAAATATATTTCAGAAAATATCAAATGTATTTCAGAAATATCAAATTTATATCAAAACATATCAATTGAATTTCAGAAAATATCTATTGAAATTCAGAATTATAAAGTAGTTTACCCTACAATGCCGAAAAGTAATTATTGTTTCTATTAGTGATTTGGAGTCGCAGAAAATGTTTAGCAGTATTTGGACTTATTTGTTATAATATAAACACCAGGATAGAATTTTGACCGATTTTCAAAAAAAAAAGTTTAAAAAGGTCAAAATTTCCAGAAAATTTCTCATACTTACTAGAGCGAAACTCCTGCCTATCAAAAGCCATCCCGGCAGTTGCCGCCCTTATGCACCAGCACAATTTTTCGGACCCAAGGTCAGCTATTTTGTGGAAATTTTTTTAATACAAAAGTTTTCCACCATGTGGTTAGGGTATAATGATTTTGCCCTGATGTATGTAACTCGCAAAAATATTGGACCTATACCCGTCATTTATACGACTCAAAATCACTTTCTGAGTCGATTTAACGATATCCGTCTATGTGTTATGAATACAAAAGTTGGTCGTGCCGATGTATTTTTTTTGTGTGAGGAAACGGTAGAGTTGATTTATAAAAAGGGTTGAGACATAATGCGCTTAATTGTTAAATTGTATCAATGGGTAAAATCTTTTTTATTTTGACAGGTACATTTATATAGGTATTTTCAAAAACATAGTTGGATTTTGAGTTATGTATCTATAATATTAATAGGCTAGGCGATTTTTTGTGACCGATGTTTTGTTCTACCTTTTTATCCCGATTTTGACCAAACGTATATTATTTGAAAGGTATTTCTTTTTAGCTCTTTTCCACATTTACAGATTTTCAAATGTTGTCCTCTATTTTGAGTAAATTGCATTTAAAGTTGCTACTAACACATATATAAAATCATACATATGCTATGTGTGTCTATTAAATAAGCTAATGTGTTTGTTAATTAGATTGTTGTTTTCATTCGCAATAATAATAAAACAAAAAGATGTTTGTTTGTAAATTGGCTAAGTTTTAAATAAAATTGCCTAGAAATTGCACTCGAATTTCGACCGCTGGAATCTGCTAGTATAGTTCTAATACCTGACAATTGGTAAAAAACTGTTGCGACATACCCTTTTAACACGTTCACTGCCCACTCGTTTTTGTTGTGTGTACGCTATTTGCCAACACCAATTTTCCATAAAATATAAAAAATGAAAACGTAGGATTTTCTGTGCATATATTAAATTGAATTCAGATTTCATATTTGCAAAAAAAGGATGTACGAGTTAACTCGTACGTGGCAATGGAAAATCCACTTTTAGTTCTCATTGCCAGCTACGAGTTAACACGTAGAGCAGGACATACGAGTTTACTCGTATTTTCGCAATGGAGACGTTTTCAATAAGAAAGCAATAAAAATATTTTGTGAATTCCCGAATTTTTATAAGTTTTTTGTATATTTGCGGAAGTTTTCATAATTTTGCAGTGTTTTGTGAATTTTGTGAAGTTCCGAATTGTTAAAGTTTTTTTTGTATATTTTTATGTATTTGTAATTTTGCAGTGTTTTCTGAAGTCCCGAATTGTTATAAATTTTTTTAGATATTTGTATATTTGTAATTTTGCAGTGTTTTGTGATTATTAATTTCTACTTCCTTAGTGGCGTTTGTTGTGAATAGTTAAGTTATGTATATGTGAACTATTGGTTGATTAATTTCTTTATAATTTTATATTATAAGTTCCTTATAGCGGTAAGTAAATGGTCAGTAAATATTTTGTCTATTATTTGAGCGAATATATTCGATATAAATATAAATATTCAAAAATATTCAAATATACTCGATATTAATATAAATACATTACTTAGAATATGTCGCTAAGTACAAATGAAATTGAAAAAATTTTGATAGATGATACCGATGACGATTACGATGTATTCCAAGATGGATTTTCAATGGATTTTAGTAGTTCTGATGATTCTGAATATGAAGTAAGTTCTTCTGAGGAAAGCGATTCAGATTTAGAAAGCCTTGCAGTTACACGTAAGATTGGCCTTACGAAATCAAATCAATCTTCACCTGTCCCACAAGTATATCAACACGGTTGAACAAATGTTCCGCAAGAACCATCGAATTTCGAGTTTCAAGGTAATCAATGAGTAAAAATTTCTTTGCAAGATCTTTCACCAAAATGTTTTGCTGATTTGCATTTCAACGGTAATTTTATGAAGTCATTAGTGGACGAAAGTTATAGATATGCTACACAAGAAATCGGAAAAGTGAGTGATGTTCGCAGATCATCTCGTTTTAAACGCTGTTATGAATGTGATGTTTCTGAAATGAAAGTATTCTTAGGATTGCTTTTCTAAATGGGCCCATTTTCGCTTCCAAATATTGAGCATTATTATAACACTAGTGCATTTTACAATGTACCATTTTGGCGAAGTATAATGGGTCGTAATTGATTTCAGATAATAATGATCCAACAGCTTCCACGGATAGATTATATAAAATAAGACCGATTCTTAATCATATCAATAATACAATGAACGGAATATATTCTCCTGGAAAAAAATTATGCATTGATGGTGCTTATGCATCAATGGTACCTTGGCGTGGAAGATTAATGTTTCGCCAATATATAAAAAGCAAACGGCATAAATATGGAATAAAACTATATGAATTGTGCGAATCTAATGGCAATGTCTTAAAAATTCAAATATATTGCGGAAAATCAAAAAATCCATCCAGCGATGGACGGATTCCTTGACAAAGGACACAGTCTTTATACTGATGATTTTTATAATTCAGTATCATTAACAAAAACAATGATCGTTATACTTACACATGTGGTAGTCTTAGGTTCAATAGAAAAGAGAATCCGACAGTGAACATTCATGGATGAGATCTGATAGTGTTGTGGTATGCAAATGGAAAGACAAGCGAGATGTGCTGTCAATTTCTAAGAAACCAATAATAATAAAAGTTTATTGCAGTCCAATAAAATTTACATTCAAAAAGAAAACCAAAGATGTCATAACTGAAGTTAACAACCAGTAATATTTAAATTTGATGACCAAGACATTGAAGTAAATTATAAAATGTGTCTCACTATGATTGGTGCAAAAGTTGCACAACCTTTAACCGAAACAAAGCCATCGTCACGCTACATTATATGCCAAAAGACATCAAGCCATTTAATCCAACACCCACCACAAGATGATAGTTTCATGCTAAAATACGTTTAATGTACCATATTCTTAAATTGGGTTATGATTAGGAATTTGGTCCGTCAGTCGATATAGTGTTTCTCCCAAAAAAAAGAAAATGAAGAAAAAAGAAAGCAAAAAAAAAAAAATTCCAGAAAAATATCTACAGCTAGGCCTCATAATCGACCAACGAAAACAAGGAGAAGGAAACTCAAATGATGGAAATACTGCAAGGATATTTTTTTCCGATCCAGAAACTGCAACATATATCACAGGTGTAGATCATGTATTAACAAGACGATTCAGTCATATTACAAGTTGTAGCATGCAGCAGAAAGATCAGTGAAAAAAAAATTTGGACAGTACACCAATAAAACAGCCATACTTTATAACGAAAAATACTCTTGGAGATATATGCCATCCACAGTTCATAAAATTTTGTACCATGGGAAACAAAACAATATGCCACCAATAGGATCTCTATCTGAAGAAGTGCAAGAAAAAAGGAACAAAAACGAGTACAACACAAGCCAGATGTCCAGATGTTGCACTAAAGAAGACCTAATCACTATTTTGTTGTGCACTTTAGATCCATATACGTCCAACATTGGACAAAAATGGAAAACTACCTATATTGAATTAGCCGAAGAAGCTAAATAACTTCTAGAAGATGAAAAACAAGGCTATCTAGAAGAAATATTTACTAAAATTTGTTGACTTAAAGCAGTTTTTCAGTACACTAACAATAAGTTTTACACTTTTTTATATAGTTAGCAATTTTTCTTGATTTAACGATATATGTATTTTATAAATATACAATAAAAATTGATATAGAAATATTTGAAAAGACAGCAAAAAATTTTTTAACTAAAGTAAAAACATGCGACTTTTTCATTGAAACTTCTCTATCTTGCACCAATATCAAGTAACTTTTACGTTCGTTACTTAATAAATTATATTTTAACACGGGCTCTTTCAAAAAAAAAACCCCAACCTTGTGCACTTGTGAGCATTAGGACTAAAAAGTTAACGGAGGCCAAAGATTGACATTTTCTGACAAAATTTAACTAAATTTAATTTTTTAAAAGTATTAGTAAAAGCATATCCGCGAATAACGTTGTAAAGGACAAAATTATAATTATTCAGTATTTGTAAAAAATGTGTTAAAAGTAGCAGGCTCTTTCTAAATTATTGTTTTTTGGTTCATTTAAAGGGACACTTAAATTAAAAAGCTATTTTATCAAAAAAAAAAAAAAGATTTTTTTAATAACATTTATTTATTTAATA
Organism: Cordilura impudica; assembly: GCA_963682025.1. Classification (NCBI taxonomy): domain Eukaryota; kingdom Metazoa; phylum Arthropoda; class Insecta; order Diptera; family Scathophagidae; genus Cordilura; species Cordilura impudica. Next base: position 197,826,310 of record OY821519.1, on the reverse strand, counting down.
AATTACATATTATTTCTGTTCACAGTGGAAAATATTTCATATCCAAAACACATTGCTACATGCAACGTTATTCCATGTTAGACAACAGAGAGTAAGATGGCATTTAAAACGTTTTTCGCGTGAAGAAATGATTAATATTTAAAAAAATTTTAATGATTTGCAGCCGTTTTTTTTTTTGTAAAACAAAAAAAATGAGGTTCTATTTCTTTGTAACAAAAACTTAAATTCAATTTCACAACAAAATAACATTATATAACAACATAAAAGAAAATAAATCACCTAAATTTTTAATTTCACTTAATTTAACTGCAGATAGATAATATATATATATATATATATATATATATATATATATTATATAAAAATCAGCGAACTTCTCAGGCAAGTATGATGCCATTGCCATGATTATAAGAAATCTAATTGTTCATTGTAATTTGATTCAAAGAATTTATGAAAATGCTCTTTTATTAGCCTGATGTTGAATTTTTGGCAAAAAAAAAGTTGCATCAGCAATCACAAATCGATATTATAAAATTTTAAATAAAAATTAAAGCAATAAGCACTTAAAACGTTTTTCCATGACTGGAGCTTCTTTGCAGGTATATTTTTATTTTGCTTGTTTCATAAGCTTTTCAAATATTTCTTAATCTTTTGTTTTTATTATCTTTCCAATTTTCGACGTTAATTTTTCTTTGGTGCCTCTGTTACACTTATTTATAGCTTTCGACAACTCACTTCGAATCATTTTGTCAGTCACTTACAACGTTCTTCCACTGACTATCACTTTCAAATTGCATTTTTGCAACGATACGTAGCATAAATTTAGCTGATTTGTTAGTTGGGCAATTAAGGAGAGCCTAATAAGCGGTATTCTGCAAAAAAAAAAACGGTTATTCGCGTCTATGCTTCAGTTGTAAAATTATCTAAAAAAGTTATACAATATATATAAAAAAAACCTTTTTTGACCCTTTAACACTTCACTTAAAATTGTTGAACTAAATATTAAAATTTATTTTGAACCCTCCATAACTTTTTCTTGTTATCGGTCGATATTTATGTTTTATAGCAAATTAAAATCGAAAGGCCCACCTACCAAACAAAAAGAAACCGCATATCAAAATTCCAATCCAATCAAAATTATGGATTTTTGACCGCCTTCTTGTGAGATAGTCCACTGTGCGCCGCTTGGTCCGATTCCGCTCATTTTTCCTGTTGTAGTACTCCATTTATTATATGATAAAATTAAATGTTAAAAAGTCTCTTTGTATGGGAAGAGAGGTGCCACGCCCACTTAAAAAATCCAAGAAAGTTATAGCCTATTTTTCCTTCCGGATAGGCAGTTTCCTACTGTAAAAATTTCAAGACGATCAGTCCAGTGGTGAAGTCTCCTATAAACCACAAACAAACGTACAAAATTCCATCTTTTTATGTGACAAGGAAAATTAAAAGGTCGAAAAAATTATGGGTCGAAAAAATCGATTTTTATTTTTTGGCGATTCTTTTGATAAAAAAAGTAAAATGTAATCTGATGTGACATACTTTTCTGCAATTGATCTAATTTGCTTGAAACTCATCACCCAGGGGTTTTCGGGGTCGCTGATTACGAATCTGGTATTTGATTTTAAAAATCCAAAATGGGGGATCCAATATCGGCGGATTTGTTTTAAAATCGTTACTCAAATGTTTTTGCGATGGCTGATTATGTCGGATTATTAAAATTCAGAAAGCCGGATCCAATCGACGGATTAGTTTTTAAAATTTTTTTGGAATAACTTCTGAAAATTTAAGATGGATGTTTTTAATGAAATGAACAGCGGATTTATAACTTCACTATTTATTTTAAAAAATCAAAAAACACAATAACTTAAAAAACGTAACTAAAACTAATTCTGCTTCTTATATATTCCTTTCTTCGATTTCACTTTTGATTCTGAGTTATCATTTCTTCTTTTCATTGCTACATCTACCAATTTCTCAACTTAATTTTTTTTAACCAAAATTTGTTTTGGTATTGGCGCTATATCTTCGGCTTTTATGATGTCAGAATCTAGTCTCGAATATTTTTAAACAGCTTCAACTGGTAACATTCGCCATAATGAATCCATTGTTCTGAATTTTACAATTTTCACACTAAACTGCTAATCAGTAACCTCGAAGTAACCTTAAGTAAATCCGATAATATTACAAAAAACAGTCCGCCATATTAGATCCGCCATTTTGAATTTTTGAAATCTAATACCAGATTCACAATCAGTGAACCAGAAAACCCCCGGGTAACGAGTTTCAAGCCATAAAAGTGTTCAGGCCCTCAAAATCAACTTGTTACTTCAAAGTCGTTTTTCTCAAAAACTTATTTTCGGACCATATAAAAGAGTTTAGTGGACGATCATCATCGCCCAGCCCAAACCATTCAACCCAAAAACTTGAAATATGGACTGTAGGTTCCCCTCTGGGAAATTCGGATGTACAGGGATTAAAAGGTCAAAAATTTGAGAACTGGTACCTTATTGCATCTTCTTTAAATAGTAATTTAGGAACATGAAATTTGATATTTCCACCAGAGACACAAATATCGGACAAGAATAAAATATGTTTTAATTCGGGCCTTTATGGTGTATAAAACTGTCCAAAAATTGGGAAAACAGGTACTCTTCAACTAGTAAGTTTTCATTTGAAAGTACATTTTCTTAAAAAACAGTGAAGCCCGATTCCCTATACGGTACATTTAGAGAATTGGTCGTTGGTCTTACTAATTGTATTTAAAAAATAGGCGTAAACTTATCCTGAGTGGAATTTTTATTAATATTTTACCTGTAGATCTGAAAAAATTCATATCATGTGCTATATTTATATGAAAACTAGGTCGGAAAATGGACCACTCCTGACCATATTTAGTAAAGTCACTTATTTTTTGCAAAAAAAATGCAAACATAATTTCAGAAAAAGTTGTACAATATTTTGCTTTTGATAAATTTAAGTGAAGATCGGGAAGCAGCTTTATAATGCGGCTATGACAAAGAAATCTTCTACAAGGTTTATTTCTGGACTACTCATTAATGGGTGTAATAAAGCCTCACAAACTCAATTTGACTGAAATCTATCTGATAATTTGGATCTTATGGCAAGTTAAGTCGATCTCATAGGGGTCATTTGATTGGGGAACAAGTCTGAACCTGCACAAATTTTCACCAATTTCAATAACGTTTATTCTGTGGCTGGTAAAGGTTTATATACAAAATTTGATCAAATTGTGTTCATATTTGCGACCTGTAGTTTGTCAACGGACGGAGATCGCTTAATTGGCTCAGAAAGTGATTATGTGAGAATAATAAAATATGGATGTAAATCAAATATTTTTGGTACCTACAACAAGCATTTGGTACCTATACCACTAACTGGTCAGGCTATAATGAATAGTTTGTATAACCAAAGTTTTTAAGTTTAATAACTTTTTCCTTCCTATGTAAAAAAACGCAAATTTGATTACATCCTTTCCACATTAAGCCATCGATATACATATATGTAAAGATAGATTTTATATTTTCAGGAACCATTTGAAATTTTGAACTTATATGACATAAAATTTGAATAATTTTAGTTAACTGTTGAAACTTTTATTATTTCTTACAATGTAAAATATAAAAACATTGGTTCCGGTTTGCAAATTCATTTTATTGCTGTAAAGATATGATAGTTTCATTCAAACTATATCTATAAATGCAACGCAACGTTTGAAAATTGTGCAAATTTAATTTGAGATGTCCTTCTAAAATTAAAATATCTTTTTTAGTGATGCCAAAATAGTGGAAACTTTTAAACTCATTTACCAGAGTTGATTACAAAATAAAAACGGAAGAAGGTGCGAAAGAAGTTGCCAAAAATCTTAACCGTTATTTAAATATGATGGTGACTTTAATTCTTATCGTAAGCAAAAGAATAGTCGTGAGAAATATTTTATGAATAAATCAATAATATCATTTTGTGTCGCAGGCATCATAAAATGAGTCAAAGACGGATAATCTAATAGCCAGGGAGTTTAAAAATATCCAAAAATACTACTTAAAGAGGTAATTTTTTTAATGTTTATTAATTCGCAATATATAACAAACTTAGACTATAATAAACAATAGTTCACAATAATATTTTGTTTTATGTATATACAAAGTCCCTTAATCGGGCTTTCCAGTATTTTTAATATAATAGTTTTGATTTTTCGATATTTTATAGCTAAATTAATTTTTGTAATGAAAATTTTTTTTAAAACCATTACATCGATATAAGCAGAAATAAAAACAATGTCAAAAGGCTGAAGGGAAAGGGTTATAAGAATTTATTGTGCAAGCCACCAAAACTTATTGGGTTTTGATCTTTGTAAGCTGTAAAGATTTCTATTTGATACGCTTGTTTCATATCGAAAGTCATTATTTGTTATTGAATTGCAGTTTATAGCTTTAATGTAAGCACGTCTATACATATGATAAAAGACAGGAATGTAATGCTCATTATACCCTATACCACTATGTGGTTTGGGTATAATGACTTTGTGCTGCTGTTTGTAACAACCAAAAATATTTGACCTAGACCCATCTTTAATTATACCGATCGAATCAGAATCACTTTCTGAGGTGATTTAACAATGTCCGTCCGTCCGTCCGTCCGTCTGTGTGTCCATGTAAAGCTTGTAATCAAACTGCAGGTCGCAAATATGAATATATTTTGATGAAATTTGGTACATAAGCTTCTATCTGCCATGGGATGAAAGCTATTGAAATTGGTGAGAATCGGTCCATGTTCAGACCTAGCCCCCATACAAATTACCCATATGAAATCGACATAAATTGCCATAAGATCCAAATTGTCATATAGATCTGACTCAAATTGGGTTTGTATGCGTTCATTACATCCACTAATGAGTAGTCCAAAAATGATCCCTTTGACCCCATATAGAGCTGCTTCCCGATCTTCACTTAAATCTATTAAAAAACAAAAATATTGCACTGATTCTTCTCAAATTTTGTTTGTACATATTTTTGCAAAATACAAGAGACTTTACCAAACATGATCAGGATCGGTCCATTTTTGGATCTAGTCCCTTTATAGATATAGCATCTGATATGAACTTTTTCATATCTGCAGCCAAAAAAATTAATAAAAATCCCACTCAAATTTGGTTTTTGCTTATTTTCAAAGTCCAGTTAGTTGGGCCTAAGAGATTGGGTTTCTAAACGCATGGTATAGGGTATCGTATAGTCGGTCTAGACCGACTATAATTTTCTTACTTGTTTTGAATTATATTTATCTTATTGAGGTATTAAAAGACCTCAGGTGGTACGAAGCCATTTTGCAAAGCTTCAGATATATACTCCTGATTTGTATAGTACGGGGCCATTATTAAATTGTTTTCTTTACATGATGTACATCTTAAAATATAATTTCTTATTAATTTTATTATAAAATTGTCTATTCTTATAGCATTTGAACTATTATACAATTTTTTATTTGATATGTATTTTCTTTAATTACTTTGTGGTGATCTATATATTGACATGCAAGCTCTTAAACATTTTCTTTCAAAATTACGTATCTTTTCCATGTAGGATGGTGAAATATTAAACTATATCGGGCATCTGTGAGTGATAATTGGTCTTAATAATGACTGATACATAATAAATTTGAGTTTCGGTTATAAATATTTTGAGTAAAATAATGCCCTAAACATGAAAAATGAATTTCTGTCTTTCAGTAAAATTTCATTAACATGGTTGTTAAAATATAAAAATTTGTTGAAGTAAATACCTAAATATTTTACAATCTCTTTATTTGGTATGTGAGTGTTATTTAAATTAGATTTAATCTTAAAAGATTTCCAATTTTTTTTATATTATTTTTACATTTTGTAGAGGCACTTGTAGCAAAACAATTAGAAAAGGTTGTGGTACATTATTTCTTTTACATAGTTTTTTTTTGATCTTCGTTATCTTAAACCCTGACTTAAAATTAGATTATTAATCTTTCTAACTCACCCTGTAGCATTTCATTTACTTTAGCTGTAAATACATTTTTTTTTTATATTACGGCTGAATTAACGCAATATTTCAAAAAAAAACAAAAAAATTACAACCATCCATTTCGTGGTATATATAGCTAGGGAGTAGGTAAAAGCGACATTTTTTTCTGCGGATCGTCACGTGTGAAGCTATTCAAATCATCGTTCTGATTCTCTTTTTTTTTAAACAGGATTTTACTGATTTGGTTTCCGAGGGGTTTTGATTAATCTCCCCAAATATTGGCTGTGTAAAACACCACTAGTATGTTTTCAAAATCCGAGTAATTTCTTTAAAGAACTGTTATGATCCATCAAAATCCAATTACATCTGCAAAAGCGTCGTTTCATTATACAAAGCAAACGAAAACACACCTTTTACGCTGCATTTATTGCTATGGGAGTAGGTTCTACTAGAGTCCTGTTTTGGGAAACCCGAATTCTACGTAACCTGTTGCAAAATTTTGTTGGGGAACGAGCAATTTTTTTTCTACAAGCATCCGAAAAGTGCAGTGTAAAATTTTAGGAATTCTATATAAAGGCTAGGAAAAGGAAAAACCAAATTAAAACGTGTGAAGTCTAAAGACACGGTAGTGAAAGTGCTTATATTAGAAATTGATAAGCTTAGTAAAATTGTACTTAAAAGAAGCCTACGGAGGGTGAAAGTAAAGAAAATTATCAAATTAGCCAACGAAAGTGTCTAAAAGGGTTAAAATTAAAATATAAAATCGGTTAAAATTATGATATAAAGATTTTCTAACTTTAAAAATGTAAATATTGGCTAGTAAGAAAAGAAAAATATTTAAAATCCCTATCTGATCAAAAACATAAATCTATTTTGTTTCATATAAAAACACATAAATGACTAAAGCTAGATAAAAAGAAAACGTGATACACCCAAATGTAAATACAACCTAAAATTCTATGAAAAAAAAAAGAAAGAAATACATTCCTAAATATATTTATTATTAATTTTTTTATATTACATTCTTATTAGTTATATAACCACCAGCGTATTTCGCAAAGTGCAAAAGTCAACAAGAAAACGCGGTTTTTACATAAAGTACATATAAAAACATCGCTTTCGGTATTAATATTGTGCCATTTGATATAAAAAGAAAAAGATATATTGAATTGTGATTAAAATATACTGCTTCGTATTAAACTGTAATATTTGTCTAAATAATATAAAAGAAACAAAAATCATCATATCGATAAAACTCGAGTTGTGAATAGAGCAGTGGTTTTTTTTTCGAAGATTGGAAAACTACAACGCGAAAAAAATTAATTAAATTAAATAAAATATAATTAAATTTACTAATTAAATTGAATTAAATATGTCAGCAACAAACAACATCCAGCTATGAAAGATCTCTCATCGTGGGAATAAGTCGATCAATTTATGTAAGTCAATCTTTACAAATTTTTTTTATAAAATTTAGTTTTACTAACAAACTTGTATACATCACTGTTAAAACTACTTGTTAACATTGATATATTATGTTTATAACATTTAACAAGTTTATTATTGAATTATGTTAATTCAACGGTGATGAATACATATTTGGGACTTATTTAACGATGTTGCATTAAAAACATTAAAAGCAATCAATTGGAAATAAAAAACAATTGATTTTGATACCAAAAAAAATTATGGAAGGTATTAAAATATACTTTTAATTGCTTTTAATGTGTTTAAGTGTTAAAAAAATACGAAAAGACGAATAACGGGAACAAAATAGATTTCAATATACCGTATTCTGTACACATCACTGTAAAAACTACTTGTTAACATTGATATATTATGTTAGTAACATTCAACAAGTTTATTATTCAATTATGTTAATTCAACAGTGATGAATATATATTTGTGACTTATTTAACGATTAGAAATATTAAAAGCAATCAATTGGAAATAAAAATAAATTTAATTTGATACCAAAAAAGGTCTACTGAAGGTATTAAAATATACTTTTAATTGCTTTTAATGTGTTTTGTTTAATGTTAAAAAAAAAAAATAAACGAATAACGGGAATAAAATATGTTTCAGTACCACGCGTTCCGGTTTAAAAATATAAAGTCTATTAACTGTAAAGGAATACATTCTTTATGTTGGATCAATTTTGATTTTACGGTCGCTTTATCGAATCCTGTCGAGACCTAGAAAAATAACTTTTTACTTATTTTTTTATAATCTTTTTTTTGATGTGCAAACATCTATACGCGCAGGGGGGTAAATTTCTATTTCACAATACAATCACAAAAACAGCGTAACTCATATCGGTGTGAGCTGAAGCAGATAACGCTGTGTGACTTATGATTGTATTGGTGAAAAAATTATGATATGTTCTTTTCCAAACATTTTCCAATTGTCTTTCAAAAAACATCAATCGTATTTCAGAAACCATCAATATAATTTCAGAAAACATCATTTGAATTTCAGAAAACATAAATAGAATTTCAGAAAACATCAATATAATTTCAGAAAACAACATTTGAATTTCAGAAAACATAAATAGAATTTCAGAAAACATCAATATAATTTCAGAAAACATCATTCGAGTTTCAGAAAACATCAATCGAATTTCAGAAAGCATAAATAGAATTTCAGAAAACATCAATATAATTTTAGAAAACATCATTCGAGTTTCAGAAAACATCAATTGAATTTCAGAAAACATAAATAGAATTTCAGAAAACATCAATATAATTTCAGAAAACATCAATTGTATTTCAGAAACCATCAATATAATTTCAGAAAACATCAATATAATTTTAGAAAACATCATTCGAGTTTCGGAAAACATCAATTGAATTTCAGAACACATAAATAGAATTTCAGAAAACATCAATTGTATTTCAGAAACCATCAATATAATTTCAGAAAACATCATTTGAATTTCAGGAAACATCAATAGAATTTCAGAAAACATCAATATAATTTCAGAAAACATCATTCGGGTTTCAGAAAACATCAATTGAATTTCAGAAAGCATCAATAGAAATTCAGAAAACATCAATATAATTTTAGAAAACATCATTCGAGTTTCAGAAAACATCAATTGAATTTCAGAAAACATAAATAGAATTTCAGAAAACATCAATATAATTTCAGAAAACATCAATTGTATTTCAGAAACCATCAATATAATTTCAGAAAACATCATTTGAATTTCAGAAAACATAAATAGAATTTCAGAAAACATCAATATAATTTCAGAAAACATCATTCCAGTTTCAGAAAACATCAATTGAATTTCAGAAAACATAAATAGAATTTCAGAAAACATCAATATAATTTCAGAAAACATCAATTGTATTTCAGAAACCATCAATATAATTTCAGAAAACATCATTTGAATTTCAGAAAACATCATTCGAGTTTCAGAAAACACCAATTGAATTTCAGAAAACATCAATTGAATTTCAGAAAACATCAATTGTATTTCAGAAAACATGAATTGTATTTTAGAATACATCATTTGAATTTCAGAAAACATAATTAGAATTTCAGAAAACATCAATTGAATTTCAAAAAGCATTATTTGAATTGCTGAGAACAATAATTGTATTTCAGAAAACATCAATTGCATTTCAGAAAACATCAATTGAGTTTCAGAAAACAGCATAATCGACTTATTTTTTATGCACTGGAATATATGATGTTGATGTTTTCTTTAATTATTATATGTTTACACATCTCCCTTGTGATCGGACTCACATGATTTTTTATTTTTGCACAATTTGATTTATTATATATTACACCCTGATATCCGAACGGGATATTCCTTTTTAGGTTTGTTTCCAGCATTTTTTTGTTGATTTCTGCACGATTAATTTTTTTTGGTTTGCTGGTGGTAAAAATATTTTAGTTTGATTTAAATTAATTTAAATTTGTTACTTTCGAATTGTATTGCATTATTAGTTTCGATATAAGTTAGTTGTATATTGTTCCAATATTGACTTAATGTTACATTTAAGATTTTTCTTTCATTTCTAATAAAGTCCTTAATTAAAATGAGTACATAAAAGTCTAGTGTTCTGATTTCTAGCAAGCTCTGCGGATAGGTAAATGTATTTGGGATCATATAAATTACTACTGACATTTTATTATATGATCATGGTTGGGCGGGTGAAAATATGTTTAACATCAAGACATATTCGAACAATGTAGTTACTTGTCTTCTCCTATAAATGAATTTTCTTCCTCTCATTTTCTTTTTTCTTCCTTTATTTTCCCCCTTTCCTTTTAACAATGCACGCATTCTTTAAAATCTTTTTCTGTTTGCATAATAGTCGACAGACGCAAGCACATCGTAGTCCAATAATCCCACCCCAATTGCCGACGAGATAGAGGGCGGAACCTAAATGCGTGCTAATGCTACGAACGTTTGCTGGAAAATTTGTTCTTTTGCTCCTTATGAGCTAAGTTGCTTGCTACAATTTACCGACCGGCAATCTAAATAAAATTGTTTCGCACTTTTGTGTGTTAATCTTCATATGCCAATCCAACCATATCGAAGGATCTTTGTAGATTACGATTGATTTTTTCAATAGTGTTATCAGCATGATATATTATAATATCATCTGCAAAAGGGATTATGTTATCTTTTATACCTTATAGATACAGTATGAATATATTAAAAAGAAGAGGTGAATTGACAGTGCCTTACTGTAACCCGTTTATAATTCTGAATGTTTTTCGACTCTCATGATTCTGATGAACAATTTTAAACGTTTTATCGTTAATCATATTATATATAATTATGATAATATACAATGGAAATATATATTCCTTTAATTTACATATTAAGCCTGGTATTTAAACACTATCAAAAGCTTTCTCCATGCCGATCTGACAAACCCCTGCACATAATTTCCGATTCCAATTTATGTTAGACGTAAGTAATTGTATTGCATTAGTTGTTGAATGCTTGTATTTTTTTTTTATAATATATATTTATTTGCACAAAATTTGATTATATTACATTTAGTTTGCCCTCAGCGCCTTTAAGGCCTTACTGAGGCAAGTTGGCAAGATAATAATTACGTATGTATGTACAAATAAAGAAAATATAGTATTACATAATGGCATAAAATTTATATTTAAAATTTAAAATTATTTTTATAAAAACTTTACTTCGAGAAAAAGTACATCAGAAAAATAAAAGGTTTACATCAGAAGCGCTTCAAAAGCTGAGCATAAATATTCCTTAACGGAGGATTTAAACATCGAAATTCTGTTAAGAGATTTTAACTCATCTGCTAAACCATTATATTTGATACCACCAGTGTAGTCAATACGTTGTTTTGTTTTTTCCAATCTGCATCTTGGAGTTCTTAAATTTGAACTATTTCGGGTGTTGACATATGTTTGATTTTGTAGAAAATAAATGGTACAATGGCCAGTATTATGGTAACAAATTTAAAGACAAATGTTAAAACATTGTACTCATGTAAATAGGTAAAATTATTTTATTTATATCTCTATACAATGAAATGGTTGGATATGTAACTGGTAATTTGTATATAGACTTTAGCCCCTTATTTTGCATACGTTGTAAAGATTTCAAATGGTTTTGCTTTTGTTATATGCATAGACACTCGCCAAATAATTCAGATGCGAATGTATTAAGGATTGATATATCATTAATTTTGCTTTCTCATTTAGTTTATGTTTAAATTTGTACAAAATACCAATTGCAGGCGCTATTTTCTTTTTCATCTCAGTTATATTAAATCCCTACACAAGTTACTTTGCAAAGTGATTCCCAAATACTTAGTTGAATGTATTTCATGTATAGTTTCACCATCTACATATACCGAAAAATTGTTGTCATGATGCAGTGACTGTGGTCTAAAGCGAATAAGTTTTGTTTTCTTCGAGTTCAGCACTAAACGATTTAACATTGCATATTCATATTAAATCCAAATTTTTTCTCGCTTATTAAGTTTTTGTTTTTACAAAACTCAATTATATTATTATTTATACAGGTGCCAAAACTTTACTAATATTAGGCAGTAAACTTATCGCTCAGAGGTTCTTTGGATTACTTGAATCCTTATCCTTCTTTGGTAAAATGACTACTTTAACTTTCTTCCCCTCATTGGGAAAATAGGAGTTATTCAGCATATTTTATTGAAAAGGCTACAATATTCGAAAATTATTACATTGGGTATACTTTTCAAAACTATATTTGGTGTTTTGTCAATACCTCTTAAATTAAAAAAAATATATAAGATTTTGACCTTTGTTATGAAATCGTTTTCATCAAGTTCATTCGATTTCCTATCTCTCGAAAGAAGCTTTAGATTCCAGGAATCTATTAAAGAAGTTACTAACTCGGACATATACACTGTTGTCAGGATCGATATTCTGATAGGAGTAAACTGACTCCAAAAAGGAACCATTAGTATCTAACATTTCCTTCTTATCATTTACTATGTAATTATTAAGGATATTCCTTTCTAAGTTCCCTACTTCTATTCCTGCATTATCTAGCAAAAGTTCCTCACCTTCAGGAATTTTTATATTGTGTAGATTAAGAGGTTTAAATTTTCTAAAATTCTTCTTATTCCGTCAAATATATGCCTGGAATCTTTAGGATTTAGCCCAGTTAACTTCTCTTGAACATATTGATTATAAACTACTTTAAAATCTATAATATTAATAGGCTAGGCGATTTCTTGTGACCGATGTTTTTTTCTACCGTTTTATCCCGATTTTGACCAAACGTATATTATTTGAAAGGTATTTCTTTTTAGCCATTTTGCAGATTTACACATATTTAAATTTTACCTTTATTTTGAGTAAATTGCATTTAAAGTTGCTACTAACACATACATAAAATTATACAATGCTATGTATGTGTATATTTAATTTGTTAATGTGTTTGTAATAAAAATGAGTTTGTTTTTTTTGTGTTGATGTGTGAATTGGCTATAATTGATTAGCGTACATTCAGGGTCTTTACTTAATGAAAAATAAAATTTCCTAGAATTTGCACTCGGATTTCGAGGGATGGAATCTGCTAGTGTTCATTAATGAGTTTCCTTATCATCTTCAACTTAGCCTTCAATATATTAAGTGCGGAATCAGTGTTCGAATCTGTTGTGTCTCTTTATCACCGTAAGGATTTTAATTTTCTCCTGATGTAACCTTCTTATAGTTGAGTTTAGCCGTTATTTCCTCTATTGTCCTTACAATGATATTATTTAGTCTTTCTATATAAAAATCAGTTTCTGAATTCATAAAATTTCGATCATTTGGAGTTGGTGTTTCATAATCAACTTTTTGGGCTACCCTATTCTTAAATTTTACCCAATTTGTTCTTTTAAATTTATATTTAGATATTTTTCTTTCCTCTAAAAATGTAAATAGTTGTTGTTCGTTGTTCATAAAAGCATGAATCTGTCTGGCGTTCTGGTCGCTATCATAATCAATAGTTGCAAGATAATTTATTGTGTTATTTTCCGTAAGAATGTGAAGTCTGCAATCTCAGATACAGACATCTAAATATGATCCCGATCTAGGAAAAGATGGGAGGCAAAAAGTCTACATCTGAAATTTATTTCATTATCTACCAACCATTCCTTAAGTTTATTTCCCTTTGTATTATCTGTAGGATTCCCCCAATATAATAGTTATCATTATTTTGCAAATCTAAAGACTTACAAAGTTTATGTAATTCGGGTTTAAAATTGGAATCGTTATTACCTGAAGGATAATATGCAGAAATTATGTACATTGTTTTATGGGCCAAAATTGGTATTTTGATTACACTAGTTTCAAGATATGTGAATAAATTAATTGTAGTGTTGAAATAGTTGTTATATTTGAACTTATTTCGGATAAATATGGCCGTCCCACCACTTTTTTTGAGCCATTCCTATCTTTCCTAATTATATTATATCCAATAAATGGGAGTTTATGTTTCGGGTTTAGTTTCGTTTCATTTGATAGAACATTATCTGGATTGTGTTGATAAAGAAATTTCTGAATGTCATACATTCTACTGATGGATATTAAAGAATCTATAATATTAACAGGCTAGGCGATTTCTTGTTACCGATGTTTTGTTCTACCGTTTTATCCCGATTTTGACCAAACGTATATTATTTGAAAGGTAATTCTTTTTATCTGTTCACCAGATTTACAGTTTTTTAATTTTGTTGTCTCTATTTTGAGTAAATTTTATTTAAAGTTTCTACTAACACATACATAAAATTATACATATACTGATCGTGTTTTTATTAATTTTGTTAATGTGTTTGATAATGAGTTTGTTTTCTTCACTCACAATAACAATAAACCAAAATAGTGATGGTTTGTGAATTGGCTAAGTTGGAAAATAAAGTTGCCTAGAAATCGCACTCGAATTTGGAGCACTGGAATCAGCTAGTTTACATTATTGTGTATAATTTTAAGATTTTTTGATATTGTGTTTATCGGAGTATTAGCCATGTTTAAACACCTAGCATTGAAAAGATTTTATCTACACGAGCTGTTTGTAGTTGTAATTGTTTCTGCAGATTTGCCATTTGATTAGTAAGATTCATCAAAAATGAGTTGTTAGATGTTTCACTATAATCATTAGTGTTTATAGTAATATTTCCTCTAACTACGCTCGTAAAGCTTGTTTCGGGATTAGTGAATAAGTTATTATTATTTGTTCTATTTTCTATTAAATTTTTTTTTTCTTATATCTGAGTTTTTGTTGAAGGTCTTTGTATTTCGCAAACTTTGTATGAAGCAGGTTGACCATACTTGTTGCATACAACGCAGTATAACTTTTCTTTTTCATTAGCTGACACCTTATTTATTGGACATTTTCCTTTTTCATGATCCGTATTGCATTTCATACATTTGGATTGACACTGCGGAATATCTGCACGCCTTAATTGTTTCCATTTCACACATCGATGTAAAATAGCTTTGGTTTTTTTTAATTGATTTATACTACTATTTGTTGATATTTGTACGAGAAATATTGGTAAACCATATTTTCCTTCAATGGATTTTTTGGATTTTTTGTTAGAAAATTAGCTTACTTTGATGAATTGTAAGTCATCACTTTGATATTTAGTTAATTCATTTAAAATATCATCCGAAGATATGGTAGAGTCAAGTCCTTTTAATAGATACGAATTAGTTTTTATACCTTTAGGTGTAAATGTAAAAAATTTAGTTTTAATTTTTTTCTAAATACGCTCTCACTCCTAAAAAATCATCTAGGTTGTTCATAAATAAAGATCTTTTGTTTTTAAATTCTTTAATTTTGAATTCCTTTATTTTTAAGGCACTTTTTATAAATTCAATTAATTGTTTTGTTTCTATATCAAAAATGTTTATTGGGGCACTTTTTTATTATCATTTTTAGTAATGAATGAATTGTTTTTAGCTCTTTGCATATCATCCAATGCTGCAATAGATGAATTAAATTTTTGAGTTTTCTCATTGTTATCTTTCACATGTTTCTCAAACTTCTTTCCAAAATCTTGATCACATTGTGTGTCATAATCAGTGTCTAGCACAGCATAATAATTGTTTTTATAATGTTTCGAATTATACGAATCCATGTTGTTGTTGTTTCTTTTTCGTTTATTTTCAATATTATTATTTTTATTTTTCTGAGTTTTGAGCATTTTGCTCACTCATTTAAGTGTTTTTATTTTTTTAATAGTTTTGTTTATGTTATTTTTCTCAATTTTTGAGAAAAATAAATAAGGGAAACCCAATTTTTACTTAAAAAATTAAGCAACTGTTTATTTCACAACTTATTTTAGTAAGAAAAAAGTCTTATCTCCGTAATGCGTCTGACATACATTACGATCGCGATCGAACTCGTTAAAGAGGTCATTAACTAAGGGAAAGTAAAACTATGTACTTTATCTGTTTCCCGACGAGCAATTGGGGCTAATCTTAGTTGTAGTCATCCTGTGAGGAAACCACTGATGTCAGAGAAAATCGTCTGGCTAGCATTAATCTTGCTAAAGAACGCATGAACTGGACTTAGGATACTGTTTGCGAATTATGTTGGCTAAAAATGAAATATTAAAACGGCCATAAAATTTGCCAATACCCACACAGGACCAAACGCTTTGGCAGTTCTACTTAAATAACATAATACAATCGTTCGGTATAAGAATCATTCATCACCAAGGCCATGACCATCATATTATTCCATATTATTATTATATAGTATAAATTTCCATTCTTTTGTCAACAGCATAAAAATTAATTCTTTTAAGTTTTTTATTTTTTCTGAAGTTATGTTAATATATCTTCTTTGTTAAATAAATAAAACATACAAAAGTTTAAATTAATAAAATATTTCTAAATTTTATGATCAAAGTTTTTGGTCAAAAACATATTTTGTTAAGAGTTTCCATCGTATTATCACTCACACTATATTTCATATTCTTTTTAAATATTATTATGGTTTAAATATCTAAAATGTTAATTACGCTAACAACGTAGCGGGTGTGCTGCTAGTTTTTATATACCACTCTACGTTTATGTAGATTATATACAACATTAATCACAAAATATAATGTGATAGTACATGGAACTGCTAAAATTCGGTTGGTAACAAATTCGGTTGTAACAACGATTCCGCTTTCTGTGTGTGCGAATGGATGCTGGCGTCTCAAAATTACTCCACACAATATTCTTGTGGCATTCACGTTGAGGTGTAGAGTAAATGCAGCATGACTTGAGAAGTTTTTTTATGGTTTTATTTTTGCTGTTGTTGTACATATTTATGTTAATTTGTTGTATAAATTGTAACACTTCTAAGTTTACAGTTTACTTGGGTAGTGGTTTGGATGACTATCATTTATTTTCAGACACATTTGTTGTTCCATTAACAAAGTTTCACTGTTGTCCTTAGTTTTTGTGTCAACAAAACAGAAGTTTGTTCAAAGATTTTTTTTAATTTAAAATTCTTATAACATCTGAGCAACTTAAAACGAGTAAGGATGGCAATTAGAGTTGCACGATTGATGTTGGAAATCATGGACGTAGACAAATGATAAATGATATTTAGTCTAGATTGAATGCAAAACTACGAACCACACATTAGCATAATATTTAATTATATAAAAAAACAATATCCAATAAAGTATAACATTTTGCAGAATATTCCTGTATTGATAATAAAATTTAAATAAGTATTCACTACAAGAGAAGGGGTTTGATACTGGTCACAATTGTGAGTATTATTGTTTTCAGGTGCTACTTAAATAGACAAATTAAAATGCAATTTGTTGGTATTTAATAGATTTTATTATACACTATATACACAGTGCATTTTACTTAGCAAGTGAACAACGTATAAACCCCTATTTTGCGTAAATGTCACGTTTTGGTTTTCGAGAAATTAACGTTTACAATTGTTTTTCTAAGGAACAGGTGTTGCAAAAATACATGATTGTTAACCACAGTCGTTATTTATAAATTAAATAAAGTAAAATCTAGTTAAAGTGGATTTTTCGTTTATTTTTATTACAGGTCTTAAGAGCTTCTAAAGTCTTTTATTTTATATATTTTCATTTTAAGGCTGTAGTTGGAAAAGTTTTTAATGTAATATTTTCGCAAACCAAGTGACTACTGTAGCACTTAAAAACACGTTACTTTATAATAAATGTATATTTAAGGAGTAGCACATATATTCTATTTTATCGTTTTCTATATGCAGCATCACTTCCTCGTATACAGTTTTGCTCTTTATACCCTATACCCACTCTGTGGTCAGGGTACATTCAGTTTGAAAAGAAAATGCTTGACCAATGTTTATTATATGATTGACACCAAATCACTTTCAGAGTTGATCCAACAGTGTGTTAACATAAACCTTTTAATTACTTGTGGCAATTTTTTTGATTTAATTTTTTATATAAGCCATTGTCGGCCAAACGGATATCCCTGAAATTGCTAAATGATCAGAACTTATTCCAATATATGTTTTGCCAATGACTATTACTTAAATTATAAATTATGATAGATATTTAAAAAAAATTGTGTCTCTAATATTGTTGCTAATTTCTTTCTAAGTCAACAATTAAAAACAAAAAATTTCATCTCTGTTTGGCAAATCAAAATTATTTCCAATCTATCAAGAGATCAAAACACATAGCTGATTTAAAGAAAGCAGCAGATTCCAGCACTCGAAATTCGAGTGCAATTTCTTGGCAAGTTTATTATTCAACTTAGCCAATTCATAAACCATCACTTTTTTGGTATAGCATATAGCATATGCATAATTTTATGTATGTGTTAGTAGTAACTTTAAATGCAATTTAGTCAAAATAAAGGAAAAAATTTTAAAATCTGTAAATCTGATGAACAGCTAAAAAGAAATACCTTTCAAATAATATAAGTTTGGTCAAATCGGGATAAAATGGTAGAAACAACATGGGTTACAAAAAATCCCCTAGCCTATTAATATTATAGATGTTAGTGATTTCACGAAATATGGTCACGATCAGTCCAGTTATCATCCTATATATAAGAATGGAGTTTTGTATGTTTGTGTGTTCGCTAGTACACCACTGTACCTATTGTCTAAAAATTTGTACAATAGGTTAGTGCCAATCCGGAAGGAAAAGTATGCTACATTTTTTTATTTTTTTCTAATTTTAACATATAATATCTGGCGTACTATGACAGCATGAGTTCTGAAGCTATGTGCATGGAAATACTAAACTAATTTGAAGAGTCGCGAAAAAATGGGCAGGATCAAACCAATGGGCGTGGCACCCACCACACAAACTAAATATTTAGCACCACATAACTTAAATACCATAATAGAAAAAGTCTTGGAACCTTGTCTGATTTTAGGAGTTATCAATGTGATTTTGTGCCCAAAAAATGGGCGGGATTGGACCAATGGGCGTGGTACCTCCTATACAAAAATATTAAGTACTATGAAAATGATAATCTTGTAACTTGCAAGTACATTAATAACCAACTATGGACGGAATCGCCAAAACCAAAAATTGCGGATAACATAAGTCGCCAAAATGAAAAATCGCCAAAATAAAAAATCACAAAAAAACAATAATCGCGCGTCAAAAATAACCAAACCGAAAATCGCCAAAAATTAAATATCACAGAAACAAATATCGATTAAACCAGAAATCGACAAAATCAAAAATAGCCAAAATCGAAAATCGCAAAATTCAAATATAGCAAAAAAAAAAAATCGAAAAGTTAAAAATCGCCAAAACCGAAAATTGCGCATAACAAAAATCGCCAAAATCAAAAATCGGGAAAAAATCGCTTAAATAAAAAATCACAAAAATAACAATAATCGCCAGTCAAAAATAGCTAAAACGGAAAATCGCCAAAATTAAATATCACAAAAAAAAAATCGCCAAAATAAAAAATCACAAAAAACAATATTCGCGCGCCAAAAATAACCAAAACCGAAAATCGCCAAAATGAAATAGCACAAAAAACAAATATTGATTAAGCCACAAATCTACAAAATTAAAAATCGCCAAAATCAAAAATCGCAAAAAACAAAAATCGCCAAAATCGAAAATAGTAAAAAAAAAACCAAAATCGAAGTTAAAAATCGCCAAAAACGAAAATCGCAAGTAACAAAAATCGCCTAAATAGCAAATTACCAATATCGAAATTCGCGAATATCAAAAATTACAAAAAACGCCAAAAATCTAAAATTGCCAATACCGAAAATCGCGAATAACAAAAGTAGCCAAAATCAAAAATCAAAGAGAAAAATCGCCTAAATCAAAAATCGCAAAAAATAATAATCGCCAAAGTCAAAAATCGCCAATGCTATATAAAATAATTTTATACAAAATGCATTCCCAGTTATTTGTTTCGTTACGATGGATGTAGCGAAGCGCATCGGGTTACAGCTAGTTTTTTATGTAAAACTAGCTTCCGTGTGATCTTTTTAATTTATTCAGATCACATACTCAAATTCCGTTTATGTCTTTTTTTTAAAACATTTTCCATATATGACCCCAATAAAGTTGGATCTAAGACCGTTTCTACAAACTAATGTTATATAATATAATCGATCTACACTTTTTTTTAAATTTATATTGCAAGCATTGTGCTGAGAATATCTTAAAATGATCAAATGATCATTTTCCAAATTAGATATGACAAGACAATTTATGTATGGGATAAAAAAATAAATTATTATTCGGGATATACTAAAACAATAGATTCTGATATTTATTCAATCAATTAAGTAAGTAATAAAAATAAAAAAAAGATTTATTATTTATTATTATCGGAGTCCTGTGCCAAGAGCAAACAGAAAGCGAAGCATATATACATACTAATATAAGAAGGACATTTGGACTATGGGAAAGTTCCCATAATTGAATAATTTCCTCAATCATTTCAGAGTACTAAGGCTTTTCTGATAATCCTAAGCGATCAGTGAAACGTGTTAAGCTTCCATCGGATCAATGACGATATATTATATTGAAAATAAAATTTCAGCTGACACTTGCAAGATGGATAGAAGAGATGCTGTATCATGCAAAACTGACGGATTATCAGGTAGAAGTAAAAAGTGAGTGCATGGACTGGCAAATCTATTTGCTCACTATTTGTCAATAATTCTGCATCGAATGGAAGTCAAACCCAAAATTTGATGGACCAAAGGACGCACTATCACTTTAATTGAAGATGGTTCTGAGGATAAATTGAATGAATTAGCATGTTCCAACCCCAAGATCATGCGTCAAAATGCTCTCAAGAGATGCGATAATTGTAGAAAATGGGACATTATACAAGGGACTGTGTAATAAAAAGAAGGTTAGGTTAGGTAAGGTTGAGAAGCGAAGCGAAGTATACACTAGGGTGGCCCTTCATTACTTGGAGGGGAAAAAAAGTTTTCGAATTTGAAGTCTCACCCTTAGAAATATGCGAATAGCAGAAAAATTGAGAAATACAAAGTTTTGGGTCAATCAAGATAAATTTAGAAGTGCCTCAACGTGACTGAAAATTAATTTCAAATGTGTTTATATTGGGAAAATATGACCTTTTTTCAGATTCTTTTCTGACAAAAAATGTCGCACTTTATTTGCACTTTTTTCGAAAAATGTATTTTTTTTATATATTCTGAATTAAGAGCAATCTTATCTTATGCATCAATTTAAAGGTATCAAAGTCGAACCTGGTAAGTCGAAAAAAATTGCTGCCATTGACTTCTTTGAAGTCGTAGTGCGAGAATATTTCCCCATTGTTCCCCTTTTTTGAATATTGTGACCCTATGATTTCAAAGAAGATAATAATCGGATTTTTTTGCATTTTGTGAACACAATACTTTGAGACCTTTTGATTGATGTATAAGATAAGGTTTCTCTGAACTCAGAATAATTAAAAAATACACTTCTCAAAAAAAGTGCAAATAAAATGCGACATTCATATCCTTACTGATCAACCATTTACTAATCACGAATTTGTGATTAAATATTAAAAGAAAAATGTTCACTTTGGATTAACAAAACATTTATAATTTCTAAAGGACATGCTCGTTATATTAAAGTTTTGACCGATTAAGTTTCCAAATCGTGTTTTTATTTGGAAGAAATTTTTTTAATAAGCCGAAAAACTATTCCAGAATATCCAGTTGTGTTGTTGGTAGTATAGGATAGATTTGAATAGAAAATGAGCAGTGTACTGAATTATGTTTTAAAAAGGGATTTAGAATAGGAAGATTTTTTCCTTGCAGACTATATTAACAATTGGAATATTCGAATTATAGTGTATATTGTAGTAGAGAGTGCCAATTATTTTCTACATTCAATATTTAAATATTAATATGTGAAGGAATGATTTTCTTTCCCTTTTTATCCTAAAAACCGGCACGGAGGAATGTGAAAATTGGCATGCTCTAGTTCAGATGGAGAAGTGCCAAATGATAAAATTTATATATAATATGTGTTACAAAAATATATTAAATTAAATAAAACAAAATATTTTTAATAAATAATTTTATATGAGCCTAAAGGTATGCTAATAAATTTTAGCCAATTCAGAATCATCGAATTTCATTATAATTTTATATCGCACGCCCTGTGTTGAATTATGTATTGCTAAAATTGATTAGCATACCTTTAGGATGAATTTTATTTAAATATTCTCAAATATTTACATATGTATAAATTAAAATACATTGAAAGAAAAAAAATTTAATGAAGTAATAAAAATTCTTAAAATTTGCACTTGAATTTCGAGTGCTGGGCTATGCTAGCTCTAAATATTTCTTCTTCTGATATTGTTAGCTTGTAAAACCAGTGTTGTCTATAACTATTTAAAACAGGGCATTTTACAATAAAATGTTGCGTTTTATTGCACATTAAACATTATTTGTAAACTTTTCTCGAGTGACGAGAGCCATTTAATTCTATTACATCACAACGCGCTTTGAAACTGCAATATTATATTTCATTTATTTTGAAAATGAAAACGTCCAATAAGAAGATCTAAAATTTTATAAAAACTTTCAATTCTTATCCGATTATATTTTGCTACCAAACACTGGATAGGCATGAATTGTTGGTTGTTGCAGACATTTACAGTCATATTTTACGCCCGTCGCATATTATATTCCAGACTTAAGGCATTCAGGCGCTTCACCCAAGCAATATTGTTTTCCAAGGCTAATAAACTTAATCCATATGGCAGTCGCGACTCTGAATACTCAAATGCAGTGCGTTTAAAATATTTTAAATGTAGCTTCCAAGTAATATTGTTTTTACTGAGAGGGTAGTAATGTGGAGCATTATATTACTGTATTCCACTATTAAGAATGTGTTTCAAAATTTTTATATAAAAACGATTCAAGTTTCTTTTTGTGATAACGAGAATATTTTTTTCTTAGGTCTGAACAGTTTTCCTTGAATTGGCATTAAATATATTAAAAAAAAATATATAATTTATTTAAATTTAAATAAAATTGAATAAAATTACTATACGGGGTTTTAAGACAATCGTGTTTAAGGCAAAAGTTTCCCAGCAAACAGTTTCTCTTGTTATGCAAAATTTTGACCAGGAGAGTTCCCGAAAGTGGCAGAAAATAAGGATATGTTGACAAACATATTTGGACTTTTAAATAAGAAAAGTAGTTCACAAATAAGTTTTTCCAATTCTTTCCTAAGAAGAGTGAAAAAGAAGTCAGAATTTTATTCACATAAAGTAAAGAAGGTGTTGGATCGAATCCTCAAGTAGGATATAAGTTGAAAATAATGTGATACAATGCTTTATGCATGTCCTCAACAAGTATGTATGCTGTATTATGGACGATGAAACATACCCTTGTGGGACCTTTTAACAGCTACCAGTAGTTCAGGTTTTAATAATAATAATTTTAGACATAAAAACGCGAAGCTCCCAAAAAAGTTTTTAGTTTTACAGTTTTTATTTTTAAATGAAGGAAAAGACGCAGTTCCTATGTAACAAACAGTTCTTTTAATTCCGATTTGAATACTAAACATTACTTGCAGCAGAGTCTACTTACATTCCTAAAATAGTATGAGGTGTCTAAGTTTATTTGGCCTGATCTTGTATCATGTCATTAAAGCAATTCGACTATTGAATGAAATAATATTAAAATAATATTAATTTAAGCTCCAGAAAAAGATAATGGACTCTTAAAATAATTTTAAATGAAGCAAGTTACATTCGATATCATACATTTTGCTAGGCAATGGTCTACGTTCAACAGAATGATCAAAATAAAAAATGTCATTAAAATGACGTTCCCATGAATAACTCGTAGGACCGTTATTGCAACTATATTTTAAGCTAAAAGTGACCCATAAGCTAAAGGAATGATATTGCTGCCTTTAACTTTTAGCGTGAGGTTTCTGTATTAAATGTTGCTACATTTCCTGGTATATGAAGAAGAAATTCACATCAGTTTGGTTTTGGAAATAAATTAATTTTCATATACTTAAATATATGCTTGTATATTTACTAAAAAGTTTTATTATACATTTACAACAAATATGCAACTTATAATAAAGGTTTTTAGGTTTTATTCCATCGCTTTTAGTGTTTGTTTTCGAACAATATGTATTTATACCCTATACCACTATGTGGTTTGGGTATAATGACTTTTTGCTGCTGTTTGTAACAACCAAAAATATTTGAATCACTATCTGATTCGATTTAACGATGTCCGTCCGTCCGTCCGTCCGTCCGTCCGTCTGTGTGTCCATGTAAAGCTTGTAATCAAACTGCAGGTCGCAAATATGAATATATTTTGATGAAATTTGGTATTTAATCTTTTATCGGCCATAGGATGAACGCTATTGAAACTGGTGAGAATCGGTCCATGTTCAGAACTAGCCCCCATACAAATGACCCCTATGAAATCAACATATATTGCCATAAGATCCAAATTATCATAAGAATCTTAGTCAAATTGGGTTTGTATGTATATATATATCCATTAATCAGCAGTCTAAAAATGATCCCTATTGGACAACTCTTAGTCATAGGCCGCATATAGAGCTGCTTCCCGATCTTCACTTAAATCTATCAAAAAAACAAAAATATTGCACTGATTCTTCTCAAATTTTGTTTGTATATATTTTTGCAAAATACAAGAGACTTTACCAAACATGGTCATGATCAATCCATTTTTGGGCCTAACCCCCTTATAGATATAGCATCCGATATGAACTTTTTCATATCTGCAGCCGAAAAAATTAATAAAAATCCCACTCAAATTTGGTTTATCCATATCCAGTTAGTTGGGCCTTAGAGATAGGGTATCTAAACGCATGGTATAGGGTATCGTATAGTCGGTCTAGACCGACTATAATTTTCTTACTTGTTTTATAAAGCAATTCATTGGTCAAAATAATCGGTGTTTCATTTGGTGTTGACACAATATCAAAAAAATATTGAATTTATTTTACTGGGAAGTTGTAATAACGACTAGAAGTTAAATGTAAGTTTATTGCTCACTTTAGCTAAAGTTACCTTTAACTAACATTACTTTAGAGGCAAGTTGTAAAAATGGTCCCTAGTTATTATATCTCTAATATTAATAGGCTAGGCGATTTCTTGTGACCGATGTTTTGTTCTACCGTTTTTTTTTCGATTTTGACCGGACACTTATTATTTGAAAGGTATTTCATTTTAGCAGTTTTGCAGATTTACACATTTTTAAATTTTTTCCTTTATTTTGATTAAATTGCATTTAAAGTTGCTACCAACGCATACATAAAATTATACAATGCTATGATGTGTGTGTTTATTAAATTTGTTAATGTGTTTGTAATAAAAATGAGTTAGTTTTTTGTGTTGATTTGTTAATTGCTATAATTGATTTGCATACGTTTAGGGTCTTTATTTAATGAAAAAATAAAATTTCCTAGAATTTGCAGTCGAATTTCGAGGGCTTAAATCTGTTAGTATACATAAATCAGTAATTTCATTTAAAATGTATTTCGATTTACTTATGTTATAAATCTTATGTGTGCAATCTCTAAATCCTTTCTACCAACAACTATTGAATTTACGAAACTGATGTAGTAATCTCAAATGCATATTATTTTAATAATATGAATGTCATGTGTGTTATAAAACAGCAGCAAAATATTATAAAGAATATATGGAAATTCATTATATTGCATTGTAATTGTCTCACCAGATATGAATAAAATCTTTTCTTTTCTCTAAATATATTGTAAAACTTATTGCCAGAACGCTCGGATTGTGTATAATTATGTTCAAAGTTTAAAAGTTAACTCTGTTGCATATGCCGCACAACTATAAATTAGAGTGGCTCGAAATTTGAAAGCTGGAAGGCAATGTCTTTTTTCTGTATTGTTTTACTGTGAACTGAAATTTTCATAAAATAATGTGAGGTCTTAAAGCGGTATTGCCAGCCTTTCTATGAATAGAAAGACACATTTTTAATTTAAAGTAGATTACTTTCAAATATGTAATTAGCAAATTAATTAGTTATTAATTAGTAAATTTGTACTAAATAAATAAATACTAAAAAAAATTATTTTCTGTTCAAAACCAATTTTGAAAAAAAACTGTATTTCCGGCATTTCACAAGAATTTTTCTTGTTTTTATTCATGGCATAAATCTTCTGAAGTTGCGTAGGTTATTCTTAAGTTTATAGTTGGCGCTGTTTCGACCAACTACATGAAACTGATTTGCGAAAGCTTCTAAGAAATCTGGCAATCTAGTTCAGTTTTTGAATTGTTACGCAATATTGGACAATAAAGTCATTAATAGCGAAACGAAAAATATGCTTTAAAAAGCATATTTTATGCTGTTAAAAAATTCAGTAAAAATTTAAAAATATATTTTTTTCTATCTTTTATTTGAACTTATTATAATTTCCACACCACTGTACAGGGCCACAAATCATAACGGTCTAACTCGAGTAAGGACAAAATTATTATACATTTTTTATGTTTCTATCTTTCTTAGGACGGCAATTATCTATAAAAAATTTTATGTCCTAAGTGGTTTGGAATAACAGCCTAATTCATAATTTTTCGAATTTAATTTCCTAGCTCAAGTGAAACATGTTCTAATTCTACTTTTTATATCCTCCACACCACTGTGCAGAGGGTATATATGAATTTGTCATTCCGTTTGTAACGCATCGAAAAATGCATTTGTGACCCAATACAAAACATATACTCCCGATCCTTACAACACCTCTAGTCAATGTAGCGATTTCGGTCTGTCCGTCTGTCAGTCTATCCGTCTCTCTGTTAAAGTTACACTCATTTACAAAATAAACCAACTTATAAAAATAGAAAACCAGATTAATTATTAACTCAACCATACTATTTAATACTTATAATAAAAACTTTTTATTTTTCCATAATGTGGAAGCCAACACGTTAAAAATTTAATTTAAAAATTTTTAAATTTTGAAATAAGCTTTGAATTATATACTAAGTCAGACAATTTCATACTATCGTTATTGTTTTCAGAATATGGCCACATATTTGCAACTTTGCAAAAAAAAAAATATATAAAATTAAAAGCTAATCAAAGTCAAATAAATTTTGGCTTAGACCTTAAGTATACTCGTGCGTTAACACATTGAGTGTCACGTCGTACATTTACGTAAATACGTCAACTATTAACTCTGTGGGTGCCACTTTGTATGTTTCGGCACGACTGGCATTGTCTCACTCCAGACCTTGATGCTCGTTTTTGTGCTACAATAAATAAATCTCGTTATGTTTTTAGAATAAATAAGCTTTTGGTGGATACATCTGCCTAATTTTCATTACTCTAGGATGATTTTCTTGGGTTTTATAAAGCAAAAAGTATATATGTATCTAAGTATGTATATATATCTAATGATTAACCTTTTACTAAAATTATATAAGTGAGCATTATAAATATTAGTGTAAGAAGTTAGAAAATACATCTGTACATATCACTTTTTTAGGTGTATATATTTGGGAAACAATAAAGCCATAGCTGTGGTGTACTGGGACATTGTGGACATAAATACTAGACAGAAACTATGCGTCTGCCCAAAGCCCCGCCATAAGACTGCTGTTGCGATTTTAGGCGACCAATCATTATCAATCTTTATAAGAATAGACCACCTTCTGACACCTCTTGACAGCAATCAACACCCTTATCTCCAACCCATGTGAAATGCTATCTTGTCAGTGTCATCTAATAATAATGCAGCTCAAACCTTAAAACGCGAAATACATAAATTTAAACAAGTCAATGTTAATAATTATCTAACAAATTTATCATATGATAATACAACAAATTACTCGCTTTGGAAAGCCAGAAATAAACTTAGCAGACCAACTACTTACTAATCTCCCATCTTGAATGAAAATGGTGCTTGGGCAAAAAGTAATTCCGAAAATGTCATTAATTTTGCAGCACATCTAAATACAATATTCGGAAACAATGGCAGGATTTCTAGTAACACTGAAGAAAATAAACCGTTCTTTAACAACAACATTAGCGAATTTAGTACACGCTCTGAAGATGACATCATTAATGAAGTTATGATAAAAGAAGTAATTGATGAAATAAAGGTCCTTCAGGTTAAAAAATCTCCAGGCTGTGATCTTGTTAGTGCTAAACTGCTCAAAAATTTACCTTATCAAGGTATAGTAAGGTAACCCTAGAAGACTAACATGATTTAATTATACGTTAAAACTAATACTACGTAAAGTTTACATACTATGGAATTTTTCCTAAAGCGTTTCAATTAATGTGGGAAAATTTGTATGTTTTTGCTTTTTATTTATTAAATAACTCATATTAAGGAAAACTCATATTAAATTCATATTAAACTCAGTAAACAAAACAATTTTAAAAGATAAATAAACAAAAACAATTTTTAAAAATAAATATAATTAATCTTTAAGATCAAATCATAGGTTTAATAAAGTAAATGCTTATATGTAAGTATATATTATCAGTCCTGCTTAATACAGTCTTTGCATATTTTAAACTGAAGCTCTCCACATAGTGCATACGACAGTATGTGGTTGTCATGCGCTTTTTTGAGTAGTGGCAATATTTGCAATATGTTCTCTTGCCCTTTTCCTGAGAAGGTCCTTCGCAAGCTGAGTTGATCTGAAAATTATTTTTTATATTTTGTTTTAGTTTTGATGACAGTCGTGCTTCGTCGTTGCTCTTGCCATGGCCTGGTAAGTTGTTCTTGCAATTTAAGCATAAATTTTATTCTGTGCATTGGCTTAATCCCTTTTTGCACTGCGTTATAGCTATAAATAACATAATCGTTAACTGATACATTGTTCAGCATATTATAAAAAAACAAATAGGCCAACGTCTTGTTTTTCGATTACAGCACATGTTCTGAGCCATCTGGTCAAAGGTGTCAACCGCTATACGTGTACACAATTTCTGGTTTTCCAGTTGTCGGGTTAAGTGATCCACTCAAATGCATCGGCTTGACAGACACTAGGGTTATATTCTTATCATAAACAAATCGAGAAGATCCAGTACCCTGCGATTTCAGATCAAGTAGCTCTGGGGTATTTCTGCCTTGTTTTTGCGTAAAGTTCCCAAAACAGTTAAATTGTATGGGTTTTTCAACAGATTTCGTGTCAAAGGAATGCTGCTGAACCAGTTATCCATCCTGATGTTTCGACTGCTTCCGTACAAAGGTCTCGTGAGTTTCTCAACATAGTATGTGGCCAATGGCTTGCCTTCAGTTTTAGTTGACTTGCCAGGGTAAGGTTCGGTATTAATAACATATTTTGTAGTATTATCGCAAAGTATCACAATTTTTATACCAAATTTGTTTGGCTTATATGGTATGTACATTTTGAATGGGAATCTACCACGAAAGCCAACTAGTTGCTCATCTACAGTAACATAGGATCCAGGCTTAAAATGTATATTGCATTTGGCTATAAAATTTTCCAAAATTTCCGAAATTGGAGCAAATGAAGTTTCTTTCTTACGCTCTTCTCTTGTCGTGGGATCATCAAATCTCAGGGCGTTTAATAGAAAATTGAACCTATCTTTACTCATTCTGGCTCTGTATCTATCTCCAGAGTAAGATGTGTCAAATAAGAGGTCAGCAGTAAGGTCATTACCCTTCAAAGCTGCAGAAAAGAATAACAATCCCAACAAGGCTTTCAATTCCACCAAATTTAAGTCGGAAATTTTGGTGTTTTGCAATTTATTATTTTGTCTAATCTGAGAAAATTTCAAATTTGTGTGATTCAAAATAGTATTTAATATATCTCTAGTCATAAATAAATCAAATATATCTTCTGGCTCTATAGACTGCTTTGCTGTGATCGTCTAATTAAACAACAAAAAAATTATAAAAAAAATGCAACCAATGCACTTGTTATGTTCCTATCAGGCTGAATAAATACAATATTTCTTGAAGCGCATTTACCACCTTCACCGTGGAGGAGAAAGTTATTCCAAACGTAGCCGTTCTTACCTGAAATTTCACTTTTTTGTACTTCTGCGCTAGCTACAGGAATTTTTTCTGTTAGGTCTATTTTTGCATCTTATTAATTTTTGGTAGATGCAAAGTATTCCGTGATATATCAAGTGCTTTTGCCAATTCTTTTTCAATGTCATTTTCATCGTTTGCAGTAGGATACCAATTCTTATCAGCAAAACTGTCATCGCTATCGATATCATCTTCCTCCTCTATATTGCTAACGTCGCTAATATCACTGAAGTCGCTGGAGTTAAGCAATGCCGCAATACCTTCACCGCCGTGACCGCGCTTAAAACTTTTCTACAAAATTTTACTTTTATTGCTAACACCACGTAATTTTTACGTACTGCCTCCTAATATTCTCGCTGTAAGAGCACTTCTATAACAAAAAATTCCTTGTTTATGTTTTTGCGCTTGCGTAGAAAAGCACTTCTTGAATTTGGTACCGTTAGGTTACTAGATGCTCGCGTAGCAACAATAAGAAAAAAAAACTACACGTAAAATCTACGTATGTTAGCCTACTACGGTTAATGATGCATTAAAAATTCAATGTGCGCCCAGTTACTGGAAGGTAGCAGAAGTAATAATGATACCAAAACCTGCAAACGACCTTAAGATCGTTAAATCCTACCGGCCCATATCACTGCTACCAATCATAGGAAAACTTTTTGAAAAGATTATCAGTTGTAGACTGAATAAGATTGTTCATTTAAGGAAACTGATACCAGACCATAAATTTGGTTTTTTAAAAAGCCATTCAACAATTGAACAGATCCATAGAGTCACACGTACTATAGAAAATGCATTTGAGAATAAACATGTATGCTCTGCGGTATTTTTAAACATATTAAAGGCATCTGACGGGGTCTGTCACTTGAGATTAATTCAAAAACTTAAAACTATTTTACCAAGAATGTGCTGTGATCTACTCTAGTCATATTTTACCAATAGATACTATAGTGTGAAATATGAAAATAAATACTCCAAGTTATACCCAATAATAACAGGAGTACCTCAAGGTGGCATATTCGGACCAGTCTTCTTCTCCTATTCACTCAAGATATGCTAATCCATAACAATTGTGTTGTAGGAACTTTCTCAGATGGCACCGTTATACTCCCGATGGCTCAAACATAAGGAGTCTATAGATAGACTAAAAACAGCAATCGTTGCAATACGAGGACTAAAACTGAACAATTCAAAATCGGTTCATGTGGACATATAACACACATTCCGCTATATACAGAACAGACAGAATTGCCAAAAGCAAACTCGGAAAAATATCTTGGAATGACCTTAGACGCGAAGCTAAACTGGAAAGAATACGTTAAAAAGGAGAGAAAAGAACTAGACATTAAATATGGGAAACTAAAGTGGCTTATGAATAGAAAGTCAAAGCTATCAACCGAAAATAAATTAATGATCTATAAATCGTTACTAAAACCAGTGTGGTCATATGATAGTGTACTTTGGGGTTGCTCTAAAAATACAATAATCGAACTTATCCAACGATTCCAGAATTAAGTCTTAAGAGACATCATCAAAGCACCATGGTATATCAGAAATGAAAACCTACATCGAGACCTAAACATCTCTTTGATTAAGCAAAAAATCTCACAAACAGCCCAAAAGGCATTACTTATAATTATAAAATGGTTAAGTAAAGAAAAAAAAGTGGCGTCTAACACAAATATTCTAAAACTCGTTTTCAACTCATGTATACTCTCGTGTACTACAATCATCCCTCCCACTATGTCTGATTTTTCAACTCAGTCTTCAACTCATCTTTAATGCTAGCTTGTTAATATGGTAGCTGACGCTAACACACTCGGCCTCGTGTTAGAGTAATGCTCTTTAACTTCATCAACACTTTCGTCCACTACACTCATTCTTTCTTCTATCTCTATTAGATCACCTGCGGTTGATATTAACAACACTCCAAACTCATTTTCCAAGTCATGTTCCATCAAAACCAAAATTTGTATGTGTATTGTTTACAATGTCCCTGTTAGGAAAAATCCAGGAATCATCTTCGCAGGGCATATGTATTACCCGTGGTACCAATTTATAACTTGTGGTTAGACATTGTTGCCAAACTGGCCAGGCCATCACCACTACCAGTTATGTGCCAAACACAGATAGGACTGTTGGCGGTCACGATATTTTGAACGGTACGTAAATGTCATTGTTAGGAGCCTACTTGCCGTTTTTCCAGATGACTATTATTTTCTTTTGCCTAAAACACAAAACGCATGTATACCTAATCATTTAATTGTTTCCAGCTGCCGGGTTTTAAAGTTTATGGACAAGAAAGATCTAAAAAACCATTAGTAACACGTTCATGGAATATGCGGATATTGATGTTCTCTTTGGTAGCTAACTTATAAACAATATATGCTTTTACGATGGAAAGACCAAGTACGTCTTTAATAGCCAGTTTTCGTTACCACTTCAGACTTTTGAGTGGGAAAATGGCGCACTAGGCCATTTGCTCAAATAGCCTTTCATTTGTTAAAATTAATAACAGCCAATGGATTTTCCATTACACACATAAACAAAATGGATGGTACAAGTGCTCTACTCGAGATCAGTAGAAACAAAAGCAGAAGGGGAGACTATAGCCGTCAACACAACCAGAGGATGTCCACAGGGAGGAGTTCTTTCGCCCTTAATGTAGAGTCTGGTTGCTAACGAATTACTAATGAAACTGTCGGAAGCAGGAACAGAATGTGATGGCTACGCATACGATATAGTCTTAATAGCAAGAGGCAAATTCGAGGAAACCCTATGCGACATTGTGCAAAGAGGGTTGAGGCTTATATGTTAATGGTGTAGGACAACAGGATTGAACATCAATACGACAAAGATGACTACTGTACATTTACAAGGAAATGGAAACTTCCAAGATAGAGGGTAATTCAAAGTCTGGGGGAAGTCATCAAACCAAAAGTGGAGGTGAAATACGTGGGGATAGTACTGGACAGTAACTTAACATGGAAGGCACATGTCGACCACATCACTGAGAAAGCCAAGCGAGCTACAGTGGTATGCAGAAGGGTAGCGGGTAAAACCTGGGGATGTAAACCCAGCATATTGCACTGGATGTTCTATGATGGTCCGCCCAATTGTGACCTTTGGGGCTATAGCATGGGCCAAAAGCACAGATTTGAAGTCAACTCAAATGGAGTTAAGTTATATACAAAGACTAGCGTGCATTGGGATAACGGTTACAATGGGGACGTATCCAATAGCATCACTGGAAGCACTATTGGACCTAAGCCCACTACATTTAGTGGTGCAAAGGAAAGCCCTGGCAACGGCCATCAGAATAAAGGAGGAAAAACGTATAGCAAGACTTTAAGAAGGGCAATGGAACCGAATAAGTCAAGTTAGTAATTACTCCCTCCTAGATTGCCCCATGGACAGGTTCGAGAAGAAATATGATTTCAGGAATTAATTTGCTACAAAACTTAGCAATAAGAGAGAATGGAGAGGTTTGAGTACAGCATATTCTCTAAGAGAAGATACAATCAAATGGTACACAGATGGGTCAAAACCAAAAGAGGCACAGGGGCGGGAGTCTTCGGGCCTAGAACCAAATACTTTGAGTCAATGGGAATATACACAAATATTTTCCAAGCAGAAATTTATGCATGAATTTATGAATTTATGATGTGCACAAATCAACTTGAAAAGGAAGTACAAAAGACGGGACATAACCATACTATCAGATAGTCAAGCTGCCAAGTCAGTATGGGATTGACTATCTCTTTATACAATGCAATACAATACAATACAATACATAAACAAGATTTGAAAAAGTCGATCCAATATTTTTGTTTTTCGATAGATTAAAATGAAGATCGAGAACCAGCTTCATATGGGAACTATGACCAAAAATGGTCTTATGGGATTTATTTTCTGATTAGTGGGTATAATAGATACACAATCGCCGACATGCACCGATTTTTCCCAATTTCAATAGAGTTCGGCTATGGCAGATAAAAGCTTAACACACTGAAATGTCCGTAGGATGATACATAGGTGGTGCCACTAATGAAAAATTCAAATGATTTTTGAGAACTATCTATCCTCAGATGATGCCTGTCAAAATTAAGTGCCAATTTACTTATTAGTGAACAAGTTACAGCTGTTTTAGTGGCGCTACTTTTGCGATTTTGATAGCAATGGATTCAAAGCAATTTCATATGTTGAGCTATCGTTGCTTTTTAATGGGAAAAAACAACATTCAAGCCAAAGCTTGCCTTGAAGAGTACTACTCGGACTCTGCTCGCAGACTTTAAACGTGGTTGTAAAAACACCGACGACTCCGCACGCTGTGGTCGACCAAAAGAGGTAGTGATATCTGAAAAGGTAAAAAAAAATTGCACAAAATCGTTTGGCAGAACGTAAAGTGAAGTTCCAGGAGATAGCTGATACCTTAAAGATAACAAAGGAACATTTCTGTTTTTTTCATGAACGACTATAAGGGTCCGTACATTTTTTCTCATTTATTACACATCAAAATTGTAGCATATGCTTAGGGGATACTCAAGATACCCTTTGTTAGACTATTTTCTGGTAGTAACGGGCATCATATATCGAGTAAATATAGAGCTGGGAAAGGTGAAAAACATAAAATCTCAAAGATTAAATGAGCTAAGGCGTGTTCTGAAAAAGCTTAACAGTGCATATGATTAACAAAAATTACAAGATCAAATCAATGAAGGATATCGAAAAGAGGGAAAACAGAAAAATTATTCTTTTGGATTACATACACTTTTAAAATTCGGCCCACTTATTTTTTGATATAAAAGTAGTAAATTTTTTGTAGTTAACATTGTATATTTGTAAGTATGTTTTTACATTGTGTCTACTTAAGTTGCATTTTAATTAAAATTTCTCTTGTAGCTTCGTGATGTAGTATTAAGTTTTATACTTACGCTTAAATCATAATGGTCGGGAAATTTATTTTTATCATTTCAAATAGATTACAAAATGTTACACACTTAAATTCGAGTGGAAATTTTAGGAAATATTATTTTTTCTTTTAATGTTAATAAAAAAATTATGAATATTTAGATAAAATTCATTAAATTGTGAATTTTTATGTTGTTATATCTCTTGGGCTATGATAGTCAGCTTACAAGTTTTAAACAAAATGAATTAAAACAAAATTTAATTTCATTAGTATTGGCTAAAATTGATTAGCACTTATTAAATTATATAATATAAATATTTAATTTTATTTTATTTAATATATTTTTAACGCATATTATATACAAATTTTACCTTTCTGCAATTCTCCTCAATGTGAGCTAAAAGTATGACAAATTTCTCACTCCTACGTGAGTTCATTTTGCTTAAAAAGGGGTACAAAGGTTTATCTTCACGTTTTAATAAAATTATGTTTAAAAAATGTGTCAGTTATTATGTGTAACGATAACCCTGTTAAAATGTGTAATGAAATAGAAGTACGTTAAATATTTTCAACAAAACCCTACATACTACTACAAAAAATTATTAAAAAATATCAGGAGAATTCGACCAATAATGGGAAACCGTGTTCGGGAAGAAAGAAAGGTCAAGATTATAGAGAGCATAATAAAATTAGGTCTAAATACTTCCGATAGCAAAGCAGCACGGTTAACTCAGGTCTCAGGCTATTTGGTGGGAGGAGCTAATTCCAGTACAGGTTGGAAAAAAAATTTTGAGCCCAAAGGCGGAGCACAGAAATTGAAATCATGTTTAATTAAAAAAAGACTCGTGGCAATTTAAGCAAACGAAAGCTCATGTTATCTCTAATGAAATAAACATTCAAAATATTCATTGAATTGTTATTCATTCCATTGCAAATAAGCGAGTAAACCCAAACTGAGTTTAACATTCCAAAAACAAAATTATTTGTAACTATTTATGTAGAATTGTTAGCTGGTTCACTGAAATTCTTACCCATAGTGGCTTAGACATTACA
The DNA here is from genome assembly GCA_963682025.1 of Cordilura impudica. Lineage (NCBI taxonomy): Eukaryota > Metazoa > Arthropoda > Insecta > Diptera > Scathophagidae > Cordilura > Cordilura impudica. The sequence continues at coordinate 197,790,341 of OY821519.1, read as the reverse complement.
TACACTTAATCACTTTTCTAAAGAACTGTATGATTTTCGCAATAACAATATGTTTTACTTTAAGCACATTCGTTTAATATATATACAGTGACTACCCGATGTAATAGTACTGATAGTGTTTTTTTTTTTGTTTTTTAAATATTAAAGTGAGAATGTAGTCCACAAACTCTTTGGAAGTGAAATAAGCGCTAATTACGAGAACAATACATAATTCATCTCTCATGTCAGTATATTTGTAATATTTATACTCTATACCACAATGTGCTCAGAATATAATGACATTGTACAGATGTTTTTAACTACCAAAAATATTTGACATAAACCCATCTTTTATTATACCGAACGACTCAGAATCACTTTCAAAGTCGATTTGGCGATGACCGTCCATCGGTATGTCCATCTGTGTGTCCATTATAAACTTTGTAATCAAACTAAAGGTCACTAATATCAATATATTTTGATGAAAGCTTTAATCGGCCATATCATGAACGCTATTCAAATCGGTTTATGTTCACACCTAGTCCTCATAAAAATGACCCCTGTAAGAGCGACTTAAATTGCCATAAGATCAAAATTGTAATATAGATTTCCTTTAAATATGATTATTACATCCATTTATCAGTAGTCCAATAATAAAACCTATAAGACAATTCTTAGTCATGGCTGCCATATGAAACTGCTTCTCGATCTTCATTTAATTTTTATCAAATTTGGTTTGTATAGGTTTTTGCAAAAAAAAAGTGACCTTCCCATTTTCCGACCTACTCCCCATAATAATATACCATCCGATGTGAACTTTTTCATATTTGCAGCCAAAAAAATTATTAACAATGCCACTCAAATTTTTCTCATGCTCATTTTCTATATCTGATTTGTTGGACCCAAGGGATAGGGTCTCTAAACGCATGGTGTAGGATATCATATAATTATCGTACTTGTATTGTTTAACTTGGTCCTTTTAAATCCATTTGGACTAGTTCTTGAATTCAATATTAATCAAATGACTGCTTTTAGTGTCACGAAAAAAAGTGTGTTATTTGAGCATCTCGAGCGATATAGCGATTATGTGGGCTTAAGCTTGTCAACGGATGGATTTTCCGCATCTCAAATATGTCAATTTCACTTGCTAACATTGCCACAGAGTGTGAAGTGGGCGTTATCGCACACTGGGTTCAAATACTCAGATTTCGAGGATTAATTAAAAAAGGAAATTTTATATATCGTCAAAACTGTTTTTACTTGCTTAAAGCGTTATAAAATTCTACATCACTAGCTGAAAAAATAAATAAATAAGTGATCTCTTCTGCTTGCAATGACAGATCAAAATCAGAGTTTATTATTTTTAAACTCTTTCTTTTAACTCATACTCTCTGTCTGTCTGTCGTGGGTGGACCCCATTCCCCTTATTCAATTGATCTGAAACTTGACCCATAGTCTTGTTGTGACTAAAGATTATTTTTGGGGTAGTCACGCACAGTCACGGGGTGATTTAAATGTCATTTCCCTTCATCCGATCGATTTGAGACTTAGTCCATACACTTGCTGTGAAAAAAGATTAACTTTGACTTAGCCACGCACAGTCACGCATGGTCACGCGCAGTCACGTAGTGATGTAAAACCCATTTGCCCCTATCTGATCAATCCGAAACTTGGTCGCTAGAATTGCTGTATCACGCATAGTCACGCATAGTCACGCACAATCACGGAATGATTTAAAACACATTTCCACTTATCCGATCAATCTGAAACTTGGTCGATAGACTTGTTGTAAAAAAAAATTAACTTTGACATAGTTACGCACAGACATGCCTAGTCACGCACAGTCACGGAGTGGTTTAAACCCCATTTCCCCTCATCCAATCAATCTGAGACTTGGTCCATAGACTTGGTGTGACCACAGATAAATTTTAAAATAGTCACGCAAAGTCACGCAGTCACGGAGAGATTCAGGACTCATCTGCATAAGGAGAGAAAGAGTTTTAATAAATACATGGTTTTTATGGGTTAGATTATTTTTTTGTTTAAAAAATGCTGAAAAAGTGAAAATTTACTCGATAAAAAATCTTATTAGTTTGAAATGTTATTGAAAAAGTGACCAATTAAACTATGAAATCATCAAGTTCAGGTAGTTATGCAAATATATTGATAAAGTAAGTGGTACAAATTTAGTGTGGAAAGATTTCTGTTTTTGCTGTACATATTAGGAGTCCAAAAAAATATAGTTTTATAATTTAAGTTGACATATAGTTATTATTCGTGTCCATTCGTGTGGAGATTTTTGGTTTATTTTATTTTAAATACTATACATATAGCTAATATGTTGCAAAAATTTATGCTACATTTTTGTGTATTTTAGAAGTTGTGCATTTGTTTACAAAAAGGCTCGTGGCGCTAAAATTTACCAACAAAACATATTTGTCTGGCGTCTGCAATTATATTGATACTGCTTTAATATACTTATTGTTGTTGTTATTTTTTAATAATATTATTTTTGTTTTTGTTTTTGTTTTTGTTTTTGTTTTTGTTTCTGTTTTTGTTTTTGTTTTTGTTTTTGTTTTTGTTTTTGTTTTTGTTTTTGTTTTTGTTTTTGTTTTTGTTTTTGTTTTTGTTTTTGTTTTTGTTTTTGTTTTTGTTTTTGTTTTTGTTTTTGTTTTTGTTTTTGTTTTTGTTTTTGTTTTTGTTTTTGTTTTTGTTTTTGTTTTTGTTTTTGTTTTTGTTTTTGTTTTTGTTTTTGTTTTTGTTTTTGTTTTTGTTTTTGTTTTTGTTTTTGTTTTTGTTTTTGTTTTTGTTTTTGTTTTTGTTTTTGTTTTTGTTTTTGTTTTTGTTTTTGTTTTTGTTTTTGTTTTTGTTTTTGTTTTTGTTTTTGTTTTTGTTTTTGTTTTTGTTTTTGTTTTTGTTTTTGTTTTTGTTTTTGTTTTTGTTTTTGTTTTTGTTTTTGTTTTTGTTTTTGTTTTTGTTTTTGTTTTTGTTTTTGTTTTTGTTTTTGTTTTTGTTTTTGTTTTTGTTTTTGTTTTTGTTTTTGTTTTTGTTTTTGTTTTTGTTTTTGTTTTTGTTTTTGTTTTTGTTTTTGTTTTCGTTTTTGTTTTGTTTTTGTTTTTTCTAACAACATTCTCTGTGTTGTTGTTGTTTTTTAATAACATTATTTGTAGTTTTAAATAGTGTTGTACAGTTTGAAGTTATCGGTTTAAACGGATAATGTTTTTTCTCTATGTGTAGGAACAAGTGCAGGCGTTGTTTTTATACTCGTCGGAGCTTGTAAGATACGATGATGAATTCAGGCTACCAAACATTGGATGAAAAGGTAAAATTTTTTAAAGAGGAAATGAAGACTTAAATGAACGAATTAAGGCTTTCTTTCATGACTTTAAATCTAGATGGAAAGAGTGCATAAAGTAGATAAACGGTATCGCTGCAATTGTGAACTGGTTGGAGTCCTCTATTGGTTTTACACGTGCTCAGACTGGAAAACGCGGTAAAAAGAATTTTTTTTTACAGAGTCAAGTGAATCGAAAAAAAAAATAAAAGAACAAAGCTTTTAAGGGACACCACAGCATTGCCAGTATTAGCTCATGCTACACAAATTAAATTAAGAACCTCAGGTTACATAGAAGAGTCGAAGATGTTGTGCGGATTCACAAATTTATCACCATCAAAAAGTACACCTTCAAGAGAGTGTTCAAAGCAACCGCTATCGTTTGAGAAAATGTCGAATGTAAAAGCATTGTCTGTTTTTGTAGAAGCTAAACTTTCTCGACACCAATACAATATTATCAGACAGTCTACACCTGATAAGTTTCCCTCCTACAAAAGTATTCTAAATGAGAACCAAAATTGTTACCCTGCGCCAACGAGCTTTAAAATAAGCGAAGTAAGTTTACAAGATCTTGCGGAGCGACTAATATAACTTAAAGAAAATTTTATTGCCTAGTTGGGCAACAATAAATCGCATATCTTATTATATACAAAATGGGGCTTTGATGGAAGCTCTGGTCATAGTGCATATAAACAAGCGCTTCATGGCTCAGATGCGAGCGATTCATCTGTATTTTTAATCAGAATTGTGTTACTTAGACTTATGATGAAAGACTAGTTGATTTGGCCAAATCCTCGGCCGTCTTCCACTAGGCCTTTACAAATTGCATTCATGAAGGAAACATCATTTGTGTCAGGTAGTGAAAAAATAGAGTAGAAGAAGAAATAGAGAATTTGAAATATTCAACTGTCACAATCGGTGAGAAAGTTATGAAAGTGTATCACAATTTAATTTTGTTAGTGATTGATGGAAAGGTTATTAATGCTATAATTGGAACCACATCAACACAAAAGTGTTACTTATGTGGCGCCACTAGTTAGGAGTTCAATAATATAGATGACATGATTAAAAGACAGGTGAATATGGAATATTTAAGATTCGGGATTTCTATTCTTCATAGATGGATTAGATTCTTTGAATGTATTTTGCATATTGCATATAAAAAAGTGGCAGGTTACAAGTAATTTTGAATAAAATCGTTGCTGAGACAAAATTAGGAATTCAGAAACAATTTAGAGAGGATATTATTACCAAAGCTGCCTCCAATTAACTTTTTAAATTGCTTAAAATGTTTCCACCTTTTTAAACAAATTGAATCTGAAAGAGGACATAAATAATAGTTATAAGCGTTAGCTACAAACTTGCGATTAAATGAAATAGTGGTGTGAAGTAATAAGATGTGTTTAAATGTTTTTGCGTTTTTTTTTTGTGTTTTCATGTTTTATATGTCTGTTAAATGCAAATAATAGAGATTACTTCAAATACACATTACAACCCCTGAAGAAGTAGACAAAAATCTATGAAACGTCGGGAAAATTTTAATAAAAGAATGCCTTTTTAATTACAAAACAATATCAGGTCTAATTAGCTTAATAAAATTTAACTTAAAATTCCTTTATAGTGTATACCAACACTTTTTGAAAATTTATTTATTCTTTACGGCTTAAGTTTTGATTTCATATATATACCATAAAATATTTTGAATTTGTAAAGTATTTATTTAGTAGTTTGCGATAAGTGTTTGTTTCAAAAAAAAAAAAAAAAAAAAAAATACAGAAACTTAAAAATATCATGTCACTTAAGATATTTTCATGGTCATGTCTCGATATGGAAGGCAACTATAATTAAAAATATATCACATAATCACTGTTGAGTACCGCAACTGCAAAATTCTTGTTTCTTATAAAAGTAAGTGTGTGCAGCAACAAAAATTAAGTTCTCCATAAATCTCTATGTGAATAACTTAATAATTGTAGACCGATTTCATGTGTAAGTGCATTAGGGCTATTACATTTTTGCTTTAAATTTTACCCAGCACCACGTGATGGCAATAATAAATAATAAAACAAAGTGTTCTCTTATCAGTTTGGAACATAAAACTTCCACATTAAAAGAAATCGCTAGAAAATTGATTAGTATTTTATTTGATTACTGTATTAAGAAATTGATATGTAAAAATTGTAAAAAGATAGACATTGTAAAAATTAAGACCAGAAATAAAATTTTGATCAGGAAATAATCAAAAGTTGTCATATCGCACGACCTTGGAGGCCAATTGACAGGTCCATTTCTGGAAATCAACTTATTGCCAAATTTTGATTTCAATAAGTGGATGCTGGCATCCTGCTGAAACCAAAAATTCAAAATTCGAGATATCAGAGACTTCCCGTTTCCTTCAAAATTGAACTTTTTTTGATTTGGCAACTTAATTGTAGCTGAGAGTGGCGTCATTTGAGCAATGTTCTTCTTGGTGCCTAGTTTTCGAGACATAACCGATGACGTATGGTTAATGTTTACAACTAATCATATCAATCATACGTCTACATCTACGCAAATCAAGAAAGCAGTTCACAGTGTGTTGAATGATAGTCAAAATGAGTCTTAATTCAGGGAAGCCGTTTAAAAAAAAATTACATACTATTATTAACCCTTATGTGCGCGACAAAAAAAATGACCATCTATTGCGCTGCAGGGTACCCAGGTACCTATATGGAATTTACGTATAAAACTAGCATTTTCGGACTAAATATCCAGTTAAAACGTATAAAAGCTGACGTTGGCAATCAATATTTAGCACGAGTATAAGGTTGGTGATTTCCCTTTGAAAATAATTACTAAACTTTATGTAGTATTATGCTTATTATTCTTTGTTCGACTTATGAATTGAGCAATGAAGTTGCCATTTTTTACGTAAAACAAACGAAGTGAATTCAAACGGAACAGTTTGTTCTACCAGATTTAAAACTACGATATAAATAATATCTCAAGTGCATTTGTAAGTAGAGAAGAAAATTTCATCCACTCACGGCGATGAAGAATAACATTGGATGCTTCAGACGCTGAATTGGCATGTACTTTATAAGCAAATGAAGATTCGTTTGATCCCAAATAAGCCATGATAATGATAATGATGAAGTACCGACAAGAAGTGAACCTTGCGATGAATATAGAACTTTCTGGCAAGCAACCTTACCCATTTCAACAATCCCAGACTCTAAAGAAAAATATTTTACAACGTGCGAGTGCAGCCCAAAAATTTAAGTTATTACCAGCCAAAGAAATATTTAAAGGTATTTTGTCAATTGAAATGTGTGACATAGTTCTTAGAGAAATACTAAAAGACAGAAAAGTACACCAGAATATAATTCACGGGTTATACGTGTAAATTCTGATAAAGCAGCTGCTTTTCGAAATATTTGGATGACGCTAAACGACAGTTAATGTCAAAGTTATAAGACTAGTAAATGTATAACTATAACTATGAGCTGATGTGTGGATACCGCTTGCATACAAATTTTACGCAGTATGCCTTCAAAACCTGAAAAATATGTCAAAAAATATTTTGGGTTTGCGATGCACCATACCACACAGTGGTATTTTGTTGGCAAAAAAACAATTTTTCGACAATTATTTTTCAAAAATCCAATGATGCAGGTTTATAGAAAAGTGTTTCGTTAAGAAAATTCAATAATTTTTTTAGTCAAAAGTAATATATTGTCTTAGAAAAATCTAGTGAAGTCACTTAAATGTTGTAAAACGAAAACTGATGAAAATTTTAATGCAACTAAGTAGCAAATGCATCTAAGATATTTTACTAGCCAAAATTTTGATATCGCCTTTTTGTTTAAAAAAAAAAGTTATATGGACTGCATATGCAGTTTAGTAGATATGAGCAAATTAAAATGGCTTTATAAAATTCAGGATTTGCACTTTTCTTGGGAAAAAAAGAAGTTAGCTCTGCCTACCTCCGTCTTCTTACTGTAACAGAATGAAGGGTGAAAATCCATTCTTTAAATTTACCCAAAAAAATCCACCGACTTTCACCGATCGCTTAACAAACTTATAAATTTTCTAAAAATGGCCACGAATTTTGCAGCGTAGGCTTGTAACAAAATGTGTTGCATATACTTAGGTTTAAACTTTTTAATGATATTGGAGTTATCAATTACAATAAAAACTGAGTTTGAAAATGGATACTGTACAACAAGGATCTGGTACTTCGAATGATGGAAATACCTCAAGGCGTTTCTTTTCCAACCCTGCACTTGTTGGTGATATAACAGGTGTTAATGAAGAACTTATAGATCGCTTCCGAATTATTCTTCAAATAAAAACATGTGACCAGAAAATTGATACTGCGAAATTTCAAAAATTTGCGTGGGATACGGCTGAGCTATTTGTTAAAAAAAAAGTAACTGGAACTTAATGCCTGTTACTGTCCATAAAATGCTAATACATGGAAAATACATAATTGATGCAGCAGTACTCCCTATTGGTATGCTTTCCAAGGAAGCAGATGAAGCACGTAATAAAGATTTCAGGAGGTATAGATTAATGCTCTCTAGAAAGTGTACTAGAATTTAAACAAATACTGATGTTTTCCACCATTTACTTGCATCATCTGATGCATACATAAGTAGTATAAGACGTCAACCTCAAAAACAGCTTTTAAAGCTATATGATGTAGTTAAAGAAATGATAGTTGATAAATAAAAAGTTTGATTATTTTAGATTCAGTCTGTTTGTACTTATATACGAATATTTTTATTATTATATATGAATACTAGCTGGACCCGGCAAACGTTGTTTTGTCCTCAATGAATTTTTAATTTTAGTTAGAATCTGTATATATCTATATAAAAAAACGTTTGCGCATTTGTTAGTATTAAAACTGTTAAAGAAAAACCATGTTTTATTTATGAAAATTAAAATAAATATTTATTGTAACATATGTATGTATAAGAATGACCAATATATTTCTATCATTGTAATTCTAAAAAGAGTGAACAATATTTTTAGTTTCCTTATTCTGGCAGTAAATTAATAAATCTGCTGGCTTTCCGACACAGGAAAAGCAACTGTTTTCGAGGTCCAAACCACATATTTGCAATGATTATTCTTGAGATTAATTGATGGTCATGGTAAAGCCCAATATGTTTGGAAATTGCAATCTTTTGAATGTTATCAGTGTGTCGATAGGAATCATAGGAATTCTTGGCAGCAAGACATGTTCTCCTTTAAATTTGCCTTTGAGAATTATGGCCTCAATAACATTGAGTATTATCCTCTCAACAATTAACCTGGTGCCATTACATAGTCTCGGAGCGTTGAGGTTACGTAGCAAAATTATTGAAGAACCAACTTTTAATTTTAATAAATGTGGAGGTAGATCGGGTACATCAAGCGAATTCAAAAATTCTGTTGGATAATTGACTGCTTCATTTTCTTCAACAACACTATCCATAGATTTGAAATAACACTTTCGGAATCAATCATGTCCTGAATAATAACATTAATATTATCGACAGCGAAATTTTTTGCGGCTTAAATAGTTCTTTCACTTAACCAAGCAGTTGTTTTGAAAACTGGTCAGCCGTTGGATCATGGATAATAAAATGAGAGCTCCACCAAAAAATCTTTCATTGCCTTTCAAATCTTTTAAAGTTCTATGTAGTGCTTCTAAGGAATGTTTGTAAGCTATGTTATATTCATCCCAAATAATAATATTGCATTTTTGCAGAACTTTTGCCATACCGGAATCTTTTTTTTATATTAATATGGCATTCTCATTCGTTTGTATATTTAACGGAGATTTGAGTGCTGAATGAGCTGTGCGACCACCATGCAATAATGTTGCGGCTATTCCGGATAAAGCAATAGCCAATGCAATTTTTCCTTCCTTTTTGGTTAGAATATTTGTATATAAAAACGTTTGTGAATTTTGCAACTTATAAAATTTAAATAAATTTGACAACTCATTATTTTTCGAACGCCAGCGCCATCTACCGGGTCCAACAAAAATTTTTTTGGCATTATCTAACATACATATATGTACATTCTTATTTTCAGTAAACTCGCACCGTAAATAAGAATATTCGAAATGAATTTACCCCAGCGCCACCTATCGGGTCCATTTATACATACGAAAATTTCCTATGATAAAACATACATACATTTTGAATTGCAGTCAAATCGCTCTAAACAAAAAAATAAAATGAAAAAAAAGGAGGAGTTTAACTTCTTATATATAAAATTCTCGTGTCGCGGTCTCTGTAATTGAACTCCTCCGAAACGGCTTGACCGCTTTTCATGAAATTTTGTGTGGATGTTGGGTAGGTCTCAGAAACGAACAACAGGTATTTTTTTTTTATGGGCGTGGCACTTATGGCTATCATAGTACTCCAGATATCTGATTTTATAAGTTCACTTTGTATGGGGGGTACCCCTCCCAGTGGCCCTATCAAAAAAAAAATAGACGTTGTCCGATTCTCAGATCTGCCCAATATGCGCACAAAATTTCATGAGAATCGGTCTAGCCGTTTCGGTGGAATTTTACCACAAACACCGCGACAGAAGAATTTTAAATATAAGATTCAGAAATTTGGATATGCATCTTTTATATATTCTAGAAAGTGAAGACTTTCGTTTGGATAGGAAAAATTTTATGCGAAAAAATCAATTTGAACTGTATGGGCGGTGAGCGTGGACGATTTTGGTGAAATTCCAGTTTTTTCTTCATTTAGTCACTATAATGATTGGTGCCAACTTTTAATGATCTAGGGCCAGTCCTTATATTTTTTGCAAAAAATGTATGAAGCCATTCCACTGTGTAGCACCAGAAGGCTATCTTCAAACTAAAATAGGCGAAAAAATTGTTATGGATCTGGGTTATCCCTTTAAAAACTCAGCATAAAACGGTAGCAAGAGCTCATGGAACCTGGCACTCGTCGGCACGGTACGAAAAAACAAAAAGTTTTTACTACCTGATATGCAGGCACATAAGGAAAGGTTATTACTATTCTAAGCATATTTGGACACAACATCCATACAGATATTTTTGATGGGGTTATATGATCCAAAAAAAATATTATTAAATTATTTCGTTACATGGCTTGAGATATATTTCAGAAATTTTGCCTTTGACACATAGGGGGTATACATTTTTGGGTGAATGATGACGTGATGACCATTGTCTTAATTTTTAAGGCTATTGATATAACAGCAGGAACTTAATACCCAAGATAAGTCTACTTATCGTCGAAGAAAAGATTTGAAAGACTTAAGCATTGACTTCTGTATGGAAAATATAAAACAATGTGTTAAAAATACAAAAATAAATTCATAGCCATCGACGACATCCGCCATATAAATATTTTATACAAAGACTTTGAAACTCTAACTTCGCCCATATTTAGTTTACAAACAAAGCACAAATGAGGTCGTATTCCGAAACTACGTATGAAGCAGAAAAAAAAAATCGTAAAGCTTACATCAGCTGTTCCAAGCCAATCTGCAATAAGAATTCGATATATAAATTATTATACCTTGTTGATTATAATTTCTTTATATCACCGATTATAATTTTTTTGTGTTTATGATGCCTTTGATAATTATTTTAACTGTTAATACTTATTATGAGCCGTAGGAGTAAAAGACGATAATGAATATTTAATTAATTATACCCTATACCACTATGTGGTTTGGGTATAATGACTTTGTGCTGCTGTTTGTAACAACCAAAAATATTCGACCTGCACCCATCTTTAATTATATCGATCGAATCAGAATCACTATCAGAATCATTATCTGATTCGATTTAACGATGTCCGTCCGTCCGTCCGTCCGTCCGTCCGTCTGTGTGTCCATGTAAAGCTTGTAATCAAACTGCAGGTCGCAAATATGAAAGTATTTTGATGAAATTTGGTATTTAATCTTTTATCGGCCATGGGAAGAACGCTATTGAAATTGGTGAGAATCGGTCCATGTTCAGACCTAGCCCCCATACAAATGACCCTATGAAATCAACATATATTGCCATAAGATCCAAATTATCATACAAATCTTAGTCAAATTGGGTTTACATGTACATATTACATCCACTAACCAGTAGTCCATAAATGATCCCTATTGGACAACTCTTAGTCATAGGCCCCATATAGAGCTGCTTCCCGATCTTCACTTAAATCTATCAAAAAACAAAAATATTGCATTGATTCTTCTCAAATTTTGTTTGTATATATTTTTTCAAAGTGTAAGTGACTTTACCAAATATGGTCAGGATCGGTCCTTTTTTGGACCTAGTCCCCATATAGACATATCATCCGGTATGAACTTTTTCATATCTGCAGCCAAAAAAATTAATAAAAATGCCACTCAAATTTGGTTTATGCTTATTTGCTATATCCAATTAGTTGGACCGAAGAGATAGGGTCTCTAAACCATGGTATAGGGTATCGTATAGTCGGGCTAGCCCGACTATAATTTTCTTACTTGTTTTATTTTTGATTAGGTAGGGTCAAATTACAATTATAATTTTATATTTAGTTCATATTTAACTAAATTTTATTTTTTCATTTTAGTAAGTTAAATTAATATGTTCTGTATTTTAGTTCTAGGCTTGAGCTCCTTCATTTAGTCAATTATGGAACAATCTTAACAATTGTTCTACTCACCATGTAGGTCTGGGTCTGTCTTCTAACTAACTCCCTTTTACTAAATGCTAAACTAAATATAGCTAAAAAATATAATTCCTCAGTAACAGAGAAAAACAAAAAATGCCAGTTCAAGTAAAACCTGAAAAACCACCGAAAAATGCTAAACAATCAAAACATATGATCAACATAAATAACAGTCAAGTGCATTTGTTCCACAACCAGAAACTGAGAAAATCTCACTCAAGTGCAGTGACTTAGGGGAATGAAGCAATCGAACGAAGTGCAGCGTTTTCAAGAAATGTTTGTGTGTCGAAACTGACACCCAAAATAATTAAAAGTATGAATGAACGCAATGGGGGATTGTGACAGAAATATAAATGCAATATGTTATTGCGACATAATATTAAATGTAAAACAATGCAATATGAGATTGTGACAAACTCGTGCCCGTTGTGAGTAATTTGATGAGGGCAAAAACATTTATAAAAAATAAGTGACAAAATAAGCTGTTTGTCATTTTGGATAACGAAATATTTATCTCAAAAGAATGAGTGACGACATAATGTTCGTCATATTGGGTGGCATGAATGGCGGACTGACTTGTTCGCCAAATTGGGTGGCATGTCCTTTACAATGAAAGTGTGCCATGCCTTAACTTGTACAAGTTACTCGAAAGATCTGCACTAACATTTAATTTCTTCTGCTTTGTTATTTGCTCAATGTTTTTTATGTTTTCTTATATCACGATACAAATTGTTCACGTTTTTATTTTAGATAGACTTTGATATATATGTATATGCAGAGCTAGCAACAACTTCAAAAAATGTACTTATAATGGCCACATTCCGATAGAAAACAGGTACGTGTACCTTGTTAAGGGTGTTAAGAGTAAATTGGCTTCTCACGTAAATTACAAAAAATATTTTAGCTGTACGGCTGCAACAATTCTGAATTGTTTAAAATTTAGTTGTTCTGAAGAAGTTTCCGACATGCAGATTATCAATTTCAGTGAAAAGATGTTGGTTAAAAACGCAAAAATTCCTGGGTGTGCACATATATTCCAAACTTCAACACGTTTCATACTGGTAAAAGAAATATCACGTTTCTTCATATTTTCTTCACACCCGGCCAGAAGCAAAGTTCAGTTTGAAAAAAATTACAACAAAAATTGACTATGCCATCTTTTAATGGGCGATCTGCACTTTCAGAAACCTTATGCCGTGAAATCGTAGCTGATCCTGTTACAGAAATGTCAACATTTCAATTTAAAATAAAAATAGGAAATATTATTTGACTTGAAAAAATATTTAACTCCAAGTTTAATTAACAGAGTTGATATCATTTCCACACCATCCTTGGGATAGACACCTCGGCGTTTTTATACCCTATACCACTATGTGGTTTGGGTATAATGACTTTGTGCTGCTGTTTGTAACAACCAAAAATATTTGACCTAGACCCATCTTTAATTATACCGATCGAATCAGAATCACTTTCTGAGTTGATTTAACAATGTCCGTCCGTCCGTCCGTCTGTGTGTCCATGTAAAGCTTGTAATCAAACTGCAGGTCGCAAATATGAATATATTTTGATGAAATTTGGTATATAAGCTTCTATCGGCCATGGGATGAACGCTATTGACATTGGTGAGAATCGGTCCATGTTCAGACCTAGCCCCCATACAAATTACCCATATGAAATCGACATAAATTGCCATAAGATCCAAATAGTCATATAGATTTTACTCAAATTGGGTTTGTATGCGTTCATTACATCCACTAATGAGTAGTCCAAAAATGATCCCTTTGACCCCATATAGAGCTGCTTCCCGATCTTCACTTAAATCTATTAAAAAACAAAAATATTGCACTGATTCTTCTCAAATTTTGTTTGTACATATTTTTGCAAAATACAAGAGACTTTACCAAACATGATCAGGATCGGTCCATTTTTGGACCTAGTCCCCATATAGATATAGCATCCGATATGAACTTTTTCATATCTGCAGCCCAAAAAATTAATAAAAATCCCACTCAAATTTGGTTTTTGCTTATTTTCTATGTCCAGTTAGTTGGGCCTAAGAGATAGGGTTTCTAAACGCATGGTATAGGGTATCGTATAGTCGGTCTAGACCGACTATAATTTTCTTACTTGTTTTTAATTGTTTTTTGTTTTTTTTTTTTGAAAAATTTACACATGCGATAAACAATCTACACGTCCGATCACAATCACAGTTGATTTGAAACTAAGAAGAAAAAGTAACTACTGCTTTTTTAAACCTCCCGAAAATGTTAGATCATCGGTAATATTTATTTCGAATCTATCCCAAAATTTGAGAAATTCTCTACGAATAGATTCGCCAACTTGTTCGGACTATAAACCCAAACCATCGTAATTCAAATGTATAAAAACCTGCTCTAAATGATCAAGAATTAGATGAATGTTAATAAGTTGGGAAACATTCGTACTTTGGAAAGATCTACGGAGTTCTGTCAAGTGCTTATTTATGTTAGTAATATTGACTATGTTCGTTGTAAAGTACTTGTCAACAATACTATTCATAGCTTTATATGGTGCAATGAAATATTCCAACTTCTTCATAGATTTCTGGGTTCTCCAATTTATCCGCTTCTGTAGGATTTCGGAATTTTCTTCAACTTCTTTGGCCATAATAGAGCTTTTTCCCTCCCTACAATGGGAACTATGCTATTCCAAAAGAGATGATAGACAAATCCTTGTAAATGTTGGACTTCAGATAAAATACGTATCTCAATTTCATAAACGTCATCATCTTCGTCGTCATCTTCTTTCACAAATAGGGGGTGATTAACTACACTATGGCATTGTGAAACATTCTTTTTATCCTTACCAGAAGACTTAAATTTTGTATAATACTCTTTCAAGTGTTTAAAGGTCTTTAGCTCTATACTTTGGACATCATGGTTCTGCAATTCATTTAGCTTTATAAAGCAATGAGGACATGTTTATGTTGCAGTTGCAGTCTGTTGGCCAATAGCAATTAATAAAAGTTTGAAATCCAAAACATCGAGTTGTGTTAAATACACAATTTTTTTTACATTTTCGTAAGTTTATTTTGTATTTGGTACTATACATAATAGTATTAATATATGAACACTATTCAATTTCCTCTTTTTTGCAAAACTTCCTCCGTCAGAGCACGGCATTTTTTTATTCTCACTACCATCTATTTGAATTGGATCATCTTCTTCTTAAATAGAAATAGAAAATTTGAAGAATTTTTGAATACCGTCATCCATAATTTTTTTGATCTTACTTCTTTCGATATGTCCCGTAGAGCGTTGATAAAAAATATATTTGAGAATCTCCGTAGCTTTTGCATAAATAACTGCTCTACATGCTATTTTATTTGACTGATAAATGACCTCTTTGTAAATATTGCTAATTTTCTTCTATCTGGAGCGCATATTATCGACGTAATTTGCTGGTACTGATTGCCTACCAGCAGAAGTACAAATGAAATTCGTTATTTATTTCAATAGGTATTTGAAGCGCCAGTGGTTATCTGAAAATAATCTAAAATATCAGCTGTACTTTTTTTTAAATTTTCCTATTTAATGCTACTCTAGCTTTCGGACCCAATGTAAAGGGTTTTTCAACAGGGACGCTACAAAAGTAGAAAGACAGACACAGCAAATGACGCAATATTTCTTGCCCCTCTTTTGACATTTCTCTACAGTAAGGTTTACCATTTCATGATGGAAAGATATACGAGCCAACAACGAGTCAAAAATATTAAAATTTACTACCGAAATTCGGGGTCAGTGGCCTCAACGTTAAGAGCGCTACGTCCAATTTATGGTCGTCATAATCGTCCTAGCAGATCAACAATTGAGCGTCTAGTGGAAAAATTTGAATCCACAGGCACAGTACAAAATGTTCCCGTGCCAGTGAGACAAAGAAGTGCCCGTAGTGTCGAGAATATTGCTGTCGTTGAGGCTTCAGTTGAAGAAAGCCCACGTCGTTCTCAAGCGTTGGGCATCTCTGTTACGTCGTTGTGGCGAATTTTGCGAAAAGATCTTGGCCTATATCCTTACAAGATTAAACTGACGCAAGAACTGAAGCCGCTTGACCACCAAAAGCGTCGTATGTTCGTGGATTGGGCTGAGCAACAACTTGAAAATGATTCGGATTTTCATCGAAAAATCATCTTCAGTGATGAGGCTCATTTCTGGATGAATGGTTTCGTCAATAAGCAAAATATGCGTTATTGGTCAGACAGCAATCCACACGTACTCCATGAGTCATCATTGCGTCCCGAAAAAATTACGGTTTGGTGCGGTTTATGGGCCGGCGGCGTCATTGGGCCGTACTTCTTCCGTAATGATCAAGACCGGCACGTTACTGTGAATGGGAATTGCTACCGTTCAATGATAACCGAATATTTTTGGCCCCAATTGGATGATATGGACTTGGAGGACATGTGGTTCCAACAGGACGGTGCTACAAGCCACACAGCGAATGTCACAATTAATTTATTGGAAACCAAGTTTGGAGAACGTGTTATCTCACGAAATGGTCCAGTCCATTGGCCGTCTCGGTCATGCGATTTGACGCCGTTGAACTATTTCCTGTGGGGCTACGTCAATTCTATGGTCTATTCCAACAAGCCAGCGAAGATTGATGAACTTCGTACGAATATCGTACGTGAAATTGCAGCAGTATCGGCCGATTTATGCTTAAAAACTGTCGAAAATTGGGTTCAGCGTCTGGACTTCTGCAAGCGTGCCTGTGGCAGCCATGCAAAACACATCGATCTCCATACATAATGGCATCGAACTTACTTCATAGGAATAAAGGATTTCATTGATATCCAAAACCGTTTTTGCTTTATTTAAAAAAACTTTTGTAGCGCTCTTATTGAAAATCCCTTTATTTAACACTAGATGTCACCTGGTGTGCTTCGCTACACCCTCCCCCTCCCCCTCCACCCCTTCCGAAACGTTATGAAAGGGCTCACGCAAAGTCCCAAGGCTCTCACTAATACAGTAATTCAGATATATCACATTTAATATTAAGTTTGTGTGGGGGTGCCACGCGCATTATCTAATATCGCCCATTTTTTTGTTTGAGTGCTCACGTTAATAATAGATGACCTGAGACAAATTTGCAAAGCTTTCTCTATCATAGTACTTAATATATATGATATTAAAAATTTACTTTGTATGGGAGGTGCCACGTCCACTAAAAATATTTAAAAAAAATCAAGCCTGTAGCACTCTCATATCCGCAGTAAGACTATGTGAAAATTTCAGGAAGATGAGAAGAGTAGTTACGGAGATTACCTCCTACAACCAAACAAACAAACAAATATTACCTCTTTATTATGTTAGTATATATTTTTTTTATTTCAATGCTTGCCGTTGCTGATATACAATGTTTTTTGTTTTTTGATTCGGTACAACAATTATCAGATTTTTCGGCGTTCCTACCATGGAGCAAGGTACATGTAGCTGCCCATGAGAAGAAAATGGATTATTCATATTAGATCTGGCAACACTTAACTATTGACCTTGAACTTAGAATATCATTTGGCATTTTTCTTTTTAACGATTTTTGATTTTGCCCATTTTTTGATTTTGAAGATTTTTGTTTTTTGGGCGATTTTTGTTTTTCGCGATTTTTGGGTATGGCGATTTTTGATTTTGCCGATATATTTTCCACGACAAACCACATTGATAACTAATGAACTTGTCAAAAGACTGTCGCTTTCGTAGTGCTTCATATTTTTTACATAGAAGGTGCCACGCCCACTAATCCCATCACCGCCCAATTTTAATTGGACTACCAACATTAATATCTGATGGATTCATGTAAAATGTTGAGTCTTTCCCTTTTATAGTGCACCAGTTATATGATATTAGATATCTACTTTGCATCGGCCGTGCTATGCCCACTGCTCCGATCACTCCCTTTTTTTGTTCGACTAATCACACAAAGAACCGATGGGTTCACGCAAAGCCACAAAGCTCTCTCTTTTACAGTACTCCAGATATATGACATTAAATAGTTACTTTGCATGGGGAGTGCCACGTCCACTGGTGTGAACCCGCCAAGTTTTTGTTCGACTACTCATAGCAAGATCTGATAGGCTCGTGTAAAGTGTAAAAGCTTCCTTTTTTAGCACACCAGTTATATGATATCATATATTTACTTTGTAAGGGCAGTGCCAAGCCCACTGCTCCGATCACGCCCATTGTTTGTTTAACTAATCAAATGAATAACTTATGGGCTCACACAAAGTCCCAAGACTCTCACTGTTACAGTACTCCAGATATATGGCATTTTATATTTACTTTGTATGGTGACATCAGAAAAATTTGAAAAGCTCTCTCTATCACATTACTCGAGATATATAATATTGAACTATTACTTGTATGGGAGGTACCACACCCACTTATCCGATCCCGCCCATTTCCGACGTAGCTACTAATATTAACAATGGGTGACCTCACACAAATTTGCAAAGCTCTCCCTATCATAGTACTCAATATATGTATATGATATTAAAAATTTACTTTGTGTGGGAGGTGCCACGCCCACCAAAAATATTTAAAAAATTATAGCCTATAGCACTTCCCATATCCGCAGTAAGACTCTGTGAAAATTTCAAGAATATCAGATGGGTAGTTACGGAGATTACCTCCTACAAACAAACACACATTACTTCTTTATTATATTAGTATAGATAATTTCATTTTTCTGGTCACTCTCTTTAATTTTTGTTTTTAGGTGAGAATAAATAAGTTGAATTTGCTGTTTTTAGGTAATTTTTCTACAATATTCGAAATATTTTCACGGGCCTGTGATGATGACGGCTTACTTTCGCAAGAATATCGAATACCCTTTACTATTTCCTGAAAACACGTTTAACAAATTTTAATAGAAGCTTTTGGGTTCTTCCCTTTTTGTGCAATATTTTCAGTTTCGTCAATGCTTGAAGCAAATGTGCGAATCTTTCCTCTACCTTTTTTCAAAGGCAAATGGCATTTGAAAGAGGCTGTCACATAAATGTAACAACTATAAAATGGGCTGCTTCTTGGATACATTGAAATGAGTGTAACTAGGCATGGGGAGTATAGATCTATTAACAATTCCTTTATC
The DNA here is from genome assembly GCA_963682025.1 of Cordilura impudica. Classification (NCBI taxonomy): domain Eukaryota; kingdom Metazoa; phylum Arthropoda; class Insecta; order Diptera; family Scathophagidae; genus Cordilura; species Cordilura impudica. Next base: position 197,771,231 of record OY821519.1, on the reverse strand, counting down.
CCTCTCATTCAATATTTGCCGACATGTAACGCAAATTTACTTCGGAAACTTGGCATTAGTTATATCAAAGTTATTATTTATGAACCTTTTTACAAGGCCTTCAGCTTTATTAGATATGGCAAATGTATATGGATTTTTTACCAAATTTTGATTTTGATGAGAATAATGATGTTTGTTATTCTTATTTGTTATATTTTTCTTTTTTTTAAAAGCAAATCAAATATTTCCCTTTTTTTTAATGAAATGTTGATATTTCTGAAACAGGATCAGCTAGAATTTCATGGGATACGGTTACTTGAAAGGCAGATCGCCCACAAAAAGATGGCATAGTCACTTTTTGTCGTCATAGTTTTCAAACTGAACTTTGCTTTAGGCCGGGTGTGTCGGGAAGATAAAATTTTAATTTTTACCAAAAAAAAAAAAAAAAAAAAAAAACAGAGAAATGTTATACCCCTAATTTACAACTTGGTTATATAATTGCGTGATGAAAATTGTCAAACACGTTGTTGCCAGAGTCAAATAATTGTTAATTAAGGGGTGGGTACTGCAGAGAAGGATTTTTAAAAAACTGTTTTAGAAAGTAAGTTTTTTCAAAACTTTTAGAAGTAATTTTTAGAAATACCAGTAAAAAAGTGAAAGCTATGGATTAACGTAAACAAATACTATTCCGCAACTTTAATTTTTGTAGTTATACCGATTTCAATATTTTAGCTTGCCAAATTGTTTTGGCATATAAGATCCATTTTTTTGAGATAATATTTAAGTTTGGGAATAACACACGTATTATCAAAAACCCGGTAATAAGAAGAACTGCATAATTTTAATATTACTTGCTTTTTTTTATATATAATCGGGAAAATGTAAAAGCTTATTCAAGCCCAACCGAAAATTACACTTTTAAAAACATGCAAAAAAAGATGCAAAAATGAAAATGGAAGCGAAAAAAATTTGAATTTAATATCTTCTTCATATGATCCAATGGGTATTAATGTATCTTTCAAAGAAAGAAAATTTTAACTGTCTTATATTCCCTTTTTATAGCTGTTCGTTCGTACCCACCCCCTTAAAAGACACAGTGTGTATTTGTATTGTATGGTGTGTGCGTTTGTTATATCACACATGGCTTATATAAATCCTCAGTTAATTATATGGAGATTAATTAAAACTTAATTTATTTTTGAAGCTTATTTTCAACAGTAGTAATTTGGATATTTGTGAGATAATAAAATTTTGTAATTTTCTTTTGTGCCACAACAATTTTAACACTGAATTTTTAAATGAGTTACAGTAAATTTCACGTTTTGTTGTTATAGGGATCTACATTTCGAAATGTTTTTACAATTACACACATGGATAATTCATGAGGATGAAAAATTATATTGCTTGCGTAACTAAGCTCAGCAGTTTTTAGAACAAAATGAAAAGTAATTATAGCTAAAGAATGCCCACGAAAAACTTTTTGATTTTATTTTATTTCTGTAACTGATAAAAGTATTTTTTAAATTATTATTACATAATGAAAATACAATTGTACTACCTGTAACCCGATGAGCTGCACTACACCAATCATCACGAAATAAAAAATTGGGTATACACTGTGTAGAAAACTATTTTATTTATATTTGGCGATTTTTGATTTTGTCTAGTTTTGTAATTGCAATTTAGATTTTGACAATTTTTGGCGAGTTTTTACTTTGGCAGTTATTGTTTTTTTCTGTTTTTTGATTTGTAGCGATTTTTTTAATCGCGACTTTCGATTTTTGCGATTTTTGATTTTGGCATTCTTTGTTTTTCGATATTCGATTTCAACGATTTTGTTTTTTTTTCGATTTTTGTTATTCACGATTTCCGGTTCTGGCAATTTTTATTTTTTGGCAATTTTTGTTTTTGGCAGCTTTTGTTATTCGTGATTTTCGGTTTTGATGATTTTCTATTTTTGTTTTTCGCGATTTCCGGTTCTGCTAATTTTGATTTTGGCGGTTTTTGTTATTCGCGATTTTCGGTTTTGGCAATTTTTACTTTGTTTTTTGTGTACTGTTTTTAGTGTACTCCATATTTTTTCAATAGGAGGTGCCACTCTCAATGTATAATATCAAATACTTCCTTTGTATTGGGTATGCCACGTTCACTGGTCTAATTCCACCCATTTTTTTATCAGACTACTCAGTTCAATAACTTATGAACTTACACAAAGTCCCTAGTAACTACTCTTGATATATGATTTTAAATATTTACTTTGTATATTGGATGCTATGCCCATTGGTCCGATCCCGCTAATTTTTTTCAAAACTCTCCAAATTAGTTTAATATGTACCTTTGGGGGGGCCCTTAATAAAAAAAAGTGTTCAAACTTTCGGTCTCACCCCCTAGAAATATGCGAATATCAAAAAAACTGAGGAATTCAAAGTTTTATGTCAAATAAAAAATTTTAGGTGTCTCAACGCGAAGGAAATTTCAAGTGTGTTCATATGGGGAATATATGACTTTTTTTTCAGGTTTTACGAAAATTTCGTTTTATAGTTTAATTTTTTCAACTAGTTGTTATATGAATCGATATCAGTACTAAATTTTCTTTTCAAAAAGCTATATAACTTCAAAATCGGATATAACTCGCCAAGATATAATAATAATTTCAAATTGATTAAAGCCATAATATTTTTTTTTTGTCTCTATATCTATAAGTACTCAGATATGAAGTATCGTTTTATTAACATGTTGTTAATCTATTGCGAAACGAGATCAAAATGGAAAATTTTTTTGATAAAATTTTGAAAACTCGTTTTTTAAGTATTAAACATTTTTTTCTTTCTGGCACTTTAAAGCTTTGTTAAATATATGTTATGGATTAACTGTGTGAATTTTTGAGTAAATTTTTCTTTCACAAATTTTTTTTCGGATTTCGAGAAAAATTGGATTTTTGTAAAATATACTGTAAATACTTTGTATCAAAAATTTATCAGTTTTCTACTTTTAAATGTTATATTTTATCTTAGTCTCCTAGGCTTTCTGAAAAAAATAATATGACTCCATTATCCCTTTTGGAATTTTGATCACCTTTCTTAAAGTACATTTTCTTATACAAAAATAACTTTTATTGAAAAAAAATTTTTTATTAAAAAAACTTTTCTTACAAAAGTTCCTTTTCTTAAGGGAGGGATAAGGGTTTTAAAGTAAAAAAAGTCGTATTTTCATAATTCGTTTTTGAAGATACGAATAATCTTGGATTATTTATTTCATATACACATTATAGCATAGCATTTGAAGAATCTTTGGAAAAATTTTCAATTCAAAATTTTTGTAAATAAGTCCGCGACAGCGAATATTCGGAGGCGTTGTTGTTTTGCGGTGAACATCATAACTCGTTACCGGATCATGTGAAATAAAAAATCGAAATGCGTTTAGAAGGTGACATGTTTCATGTAGTGATGGAGAGTTTTTTCAATTTTTTGTTTTTTTTTTTTGCAGCATTTTGAAGTGAAAAAACACGATTTTTGCTATAAAATTTGGGGAATTTGTTGTTAAAAAAATGGAGAAGACGATTTGTATGTCGATATAGTGTGTAAAATTGCAAAAGAATCGGTCGAGTAGATTTTGAGTTATGATGTTCACGGACTTCGATTTAAAATTTTTGAAAAACTGATTTATATACCATATACCGTATGAGGCCGGTCGCTGGAAATGCTGTATCTTCTTAAGTCTTACTCCGATTTACTTGAAATTTTGAAATGAAAAATAGGTTTTTAACCCCCCCCCCCGTCCACCACCGTTAAAAAGTACCTGATGTTAAAGAAGAAACTTTTCTTAAAAAGCTACCTTTTCTTAAAATAGTACATTTTCTTATATAAATGTACCTTTTCTTGGAAAAGTAATTTTTTTTTTTTAATTATTACTAGTTATAATTCTGTTTGAGAATAATTCTGTGAAAATTCTGTTTCTTAGCTGATGCTAGATGTTTTATGCACTTGCGCTTATTTAAAATAGTTCGGAATGACCGTCTGTTTATTATCAATCGACCCAGAATCACGTCTATGAATGAAAAATATTTTTGTCCATCCGGCTAGCTTTATTTCATACAAAATGAAATTTAGAAAACTAATTACTTTATGAGAAAGAGTTTCAAGAAGGGTGTTCGGTTCAGCTTTCCTTATATTATATTGTTGGATAAAGAAAAAGGGGATGAAGAAAATTTATATAACATTTTTCAGAACTTACTAGCAGAGCCCAGCCCTCGAAATTCGAGTGCAAATTCTAGCAAATTTTATTTTATCATTCAATTTATGTCTTTCAATGTTTTTTAATCTATTTAGTTCATTAAGTTTATTTCACCATAAATATTTGTTGAACACACATAAATAAAGGCCACCTTGTATGCCACCTAAAGGTATTCAAGTTTTTGGCAATTCACAACTCAACACAGGGTATGGGTTATGCAATTATTAACTTTCGTGTTGCATGTAAAGTGGATTAAGCAGTTAATAGCTCAAAAGAAAGGGCTTGATCCACTGAGTGTTCTGAGAGTGAAACGAACAAGATCCATTCATTAGAAGGGGAGCTATGAGAATTCGCATTGCTTGGGTGATTATATCCCATCAGAAATGTACAGGGAAAAATCGCGTTGAGTATACCTTAAGTAAGGTGGGAGTTGAATAAATTTCAGTGATTGATGACATATCTGTGTCTAAATACCTTTCATTAAAAAAAAATGAAGGAAATCGGCCGGATAGAACGGCCAGATGACTTAAGTTTTCATAAATATTTTTAATATATAAGATGTCCTGAAGATATCAATGAGTTCGTATCGTATCCTATTTTTATACCCTATACCACTATGTGGTTTGGGTATAATGACTTTGTGCTGCTGTTTGTAACTACCAAAAATATTTGACCTAGACCCATCTTTAATTAAACCGATCGAATCAGAATCACTATCTGATTCGATTTAACGATGTCCGTCCGTCCGTCCGTCCATCCGTCCGACCGTCCGCCTGTGTGTCCATGTAAAGCTTGTAATCAAACTGCAGGTCGCAAATATGAATATATTTTGATGAAATTTGGTATATGATATTTTATCGGCTATGGGATGAACGCTACAAATGACCCCTATGAAATCAACATATATTGCCATAACATCCAAATTATCATACAAATCCTAGTCAAATTGGGTTTGTCTGTATATATTACATCCATTAATGAGTAGTCTAAAAATGATCCCTGGACAACTCTTAGTCATAGGCCCCATATAGAGCTGCTTCCCGGTCTTCACTTAAATCTATCAAAAAGAAAAATATTGCACTGATTCTTCTCAAATTTTGTTTGTATATATTTTTGCAAAATACAAGAGACTTTACCAAACATAGTCAGGATCGTTCCATTCTTGGGCCATTCTTAGCATCCGATATGAAATTTTTCATATCTGCAGCCAAAAATATTAATAAAAATCAAGCTCAAATTTGGTTTATGCTTATTTTCTATTTCCAGTTAGTTGGGCCTAAGAGATAGGGTCTCTAAACGCATGGTACAGGGTATCATATAGTCGGTCTCGACCGACTATAATTTTCTTACTTGTTATATTTGGCCCAAGTTAAAAGTGGTTCTTAATATTAAAGTTACTAATTTTTCTAAAAAATAGAACACAACTAAATTATAGAAATGTCTATGGAATATTTTTATTTTTCGATAGTTTTAACCGTAGTTCCGGCTTGGTGTAGAAAAATACATTTTTTTTTTCAAAAATCTCTAAAGTTTCGTTACCCATTTTTCTTGAGTTTTTCTGTATCATGTATATGAGCCGAAATGGATTACTTTTAAGTTTCCAATCATATGTGGATCGTTGTTTTTCGAAGACTTCAATTTGGTCTGCTTGGTGTAGTTTTCTACTCTGCATAGGAAAGTTGTATGAAAATAGTCCTGATTTTGTTCATATTGAGCCCTTGCTTGTCTCAAATGACAAAAGTCTTTGGAGCGGAATAGCTATGCAAATAGCGGAACGCAATCGAACTGCTAATGTGTTGAGACTACGGCCAGGTACTACTAATACTACTTCATCAAGGACACTTTCTCGATATTTTTTCACCGCATATTGAGAAATTCATTTTGGAAAATGCATGCATTTGGCGGGCTAAAGAATGAAAACCATGAAGAATTTGATGCTGTTTTGATATTGCCTGGCGGTCACAAGTAAATTGAATGTAATTGAATATATATAAATAACGAGCTGTTCAATATTATTTCCAGATAAATTATGTCGAAAAACAGTTTGAGTATTTGACGAAAATTATTCATTTCGGTGATACTATAAGTGGTCGACAAAACAGATCTGCGGATAAATTTGACCCAATTCGTGATCTGTGCGATATGTGGTATGAAATGTTTTCAATGCTTTTCAACCCTTACTTTACTGTAGACGAACAGCTATGTGGTTTGCATGGAGGTTGTGGATTTAGGCAAAGCAAACCAGAGAGATATGATTCGAAATTTTGGGTACTCGTACTCATGCAAAACTTCTACGTCTGGAAAATTCAACCATACCTTGTGAAAGCTGTTGAAGCTGTAGGAACAAGCGCTTGCTTCCAGCAATGAAGAAAGGCTCCACTTTTTCTGTGTAGATTCGGATTTACTACATTTGTTTCTTAGGTTGAAAAAAAAAATTAAATGCACAGTGCTGCAGAGTACTCTTCACAATATGCCAGAAGTCGAGACTGTTGGAAAGAAGCTCCCAGAAATAATGTCATATTACAACCGAACTAGGGTGAAGTTGACACGTTTGACAAAATGATTTCTGGATATAGCTGTAAGCGAAAAACCCATAGGCGACCTGTCTATGGTTGTACTTATTATCACGATTGACAGATGAGCCTTGAATGAAACTATTTACCGAACTTAATACAATACTTTCATATACTTTTAAAATTAACCCTAATTAGCCTGAGAAACAAAAACATGCAATGGATCGTATGTTTTTTCGTGACTTGCGCTTTCTCAACCATACATGCCGCGGAGAAAATGAGATATATACATATGTTACTTTTGTGTAGTAGAATATACCTGAACTACACTCTGCCTCGTGCGTTCCATTATTGAAAAAAGGGGCAGATTCGTATTTTACGTGCAAGAAAAGAACGCGAAAGCAAATTATAACCATGAGTTAGCTCGCCGTCTTTGGGAAATAATCATTTGCAAGGCTCACTAAAACCAAATTGATTGAGTTTCCGGTATAGAAAATATGCAGAATTATACCTAGTTCATCACTTTATATGTAAATACATACGTAAAACTGATTTTTCTTTAAATAAAATATTTTTTGTTTACAAAACAAACCTATTTCCATATAAAAACATACAAGAGGTAGAAAACTACACAAAGGTAGGATTATGAAGTGTTTTGCAAGGTAGGAGTACGGTTAAGTGAAGATCGGGAAGTAAATTTAGCTGAGGACCATGACTACAAATGTTCCTAGATGGGTTATTTGTGGACTACCGGTAAATATTTGTAATAAACACAACAAAATTTGATAGTGATCAGTATATAAGCATTTTTGGGCCTTACTACGATAGCATTAAAATTGGTGATCGATGCACCCATTCAAATGACACTATAAGATCGATTTAAGTTGACCTAGGTTACAGATTGCCATAAAGATATCGTTGAAATTTGGAAAATACGTGTGTATTGTTGGAAATTTAAAAAAAACACGGTTTTTGTTAGCAGTGAAATATTGGATGGAAATTTACTCTATAAATTTGTACAAAGTTTGAGGTTAAAAGCAATTATTTAATTATTTATTTATATTAATTACAATGCAAAGTAAATTTTTATTTAAATTGGGTCCAGGGATAAGCCGGGTGACAAAGACCATTTGGCTGGTTTTTGCAGCGACAGACCAAAGCTTCTGATAGGAATCGAACCCACGACCTCCCGCATGATAGGCGAGCACGCTACCTACTCACTTACCTGGGCACTTAAAAAAATCAATTAATATTTGGTTTTTTCAATTGAAACTTATGGTACATATTAGTTAAAGTACATTTTGATTACAAACATTTATTATACTCAGTAATCAGTTGTCAAAAAGACCCTTGTTACGCGTAGATTTACGTAGATTTATCAAAAATATGAATTTTTAATATCTGTGGGTAACAAATTTATAACAACTCCACTCAAATTTGGTTTTCGCTTATTGTCAATATCGTATTATTCGACCCAAAGACTTTCTCTAAAAAGCACGGCAGAAGGTATCTTGTAGTCGGTGTAGGCTAACTATAATAGAGTTACTTGTTTATCTAAATTTTGGCATTCATAGCTTATGATACTGAATTTTCGGCTGATTAATACTACGGTCACTAATGGCTAGCCACAATAAAACTTTTCCTGGCAACAGCTTTTTTTTAGAGTATAGAGATTAAAAATTAAATTAAATACAGACGAACAATATTAAATGCGATGAAATTTTTTTTTGTTTGTCATTTGTTATTTGAATATAACTTCTGGCAAAAATTTCCAATGAGACTTGTTAGGAAATTCAAATTTTCGGTCACGTTTTGCGGCTGTATAACGGTAATAAGTTGGCGAATGCTGTCTTGCAAGTCAGCGATCATGTCTGGCTTATATCGTCGTATATTATTGATATTATATCGAATGGATGACAATTTAGAAGCAACAAACGCAAAATTATGCACTCACCAATTATTTCCTTCATATGGCGTACGTTATATGGTATATTGTATTAGAAATATTTGTACTACTGAATACGTTCAAAGGTAATTCTTAAATATTTATCAGATGCTAATATTTTTGTCATAAAAATCTAACATAGCTTAAAAACTTGAGAAATGTAATTCACTGCGTCTGGTAGCATTTGCTTTAAAATAAGATTCATTATGATTCATTAGGTACACTAATTAATTGACAATCTCATTGAAAATTAATTGATGTCAATTTCAACGGATTTTTATAAATTAATTAAAATATAGGTACCGTTAATAATATCTCAATTGAAAAATATAATTGTTTTGAGAAACATGATAGTCGAATATGTTTAGAAATGTGTAGCGTAGTAAGAATTGAAAAACAATTTTTTATGGTGTCAGGTACAATCGTCAATATTTTTGTTTCAAAAAGCTGGTTACTGTTTTTTTTTTTTTTTTTTTTGTTATTGCTTCCTTTGATTTGGTTTGAAAAGTATACTTTATATGTTTACAAGAAATAAATGTGGAAACAAAATACTTTTTCCCCAATTCTAAATACCTTTTTCTTAAGAATTTTTTTTCCATTTCCTTACAATTGGTTGAAAAAATAACAAATAAAAAAATAATGACCTATAAATGATAATGATATATTTTGTTGTTTGAATTAGTTGTTCTAATGATAATGACACTTCAATGCCAATGAATAGTTTCCAAGTATGATAAAAGCAAGCCAAGTGTGATGTAAGCTAAGCTTTTTTTTTTTTTTTTTTGAATTAAACGTTAAACGGAAAAAATATTGTTGTAATCATATGAATTTTGTTTGGAAAGAAGTCTGCGTAATAAACGTAAATTTATATTTAAGTATGTTATTTTGGAAAACATGTCTTGTGTGTAATGTGTTAACAATAAGTATTAGCAATGAATTAATTTAGTTCCAAGGATAAATGTTTTGGTTTCAATTACAAGAATACATTCTTAACACTCTATTTAAGGAAAACGGAAATAAGATTATTAACAAAAACTGAGAGTGAAGTATGTTAACATGTCATTGATTTTTTTTCCTTCGTTCATTCCACTTGGGAACACAGAGCTTTAACAAGAAAATTCAAACTTATTCTATCATTACATACAACTCTTATTTTGTCAAATGATTTGTTTTGGGTATTGAGTTCTGGTAGGTATGTTATACGTCAGGTGTTCTTAGGGCGGCCTGGGCGTCGGCTACCTTGGGCAAGGACCATATATAATGAGGATGTGCAAACTGAATATTTGGAGAATGAAAACTTATAATGCAAGAGAAGGCAACAAGCGTCTACACATGCCCCTTGAAATTGAAATGGTGGAGCGTGTTACTGGAACAAAATCTTGTCCCATAAATGCGGTCATTTTGTCTTCCTCCCAAAGTTACGACCAAAAATTTACGATATTTTAAACTTATCCGAATAAACCAAAACAGTATAAAAATAGCTTGTAACGAACTTGCTACCATAAGCCTTAAGTTTAGAAAACTATTGTGAATATTATTGTGAAAGGCTTCTTAACAATTGTTTAATAACGAAAACTGAAGCTTTGTGAACAAGCGTAGAAGTCTAATTATAGAATAAGCTTACAGGAAAATAGTATTCTAATCATGCTTGCAGTAAGTTTATAATCATAATATTTTTTTCAACTTATAATCGTAATATTTTTTTAAGCTTTTAAATACAATTAAATAATAAGTCTTTTTCAAATATTCTGGTTTAAAAATAATTTTATTGATTTTTTTATAATTTTTTTATTTTACCTATTTATCTTTGCCTTTGTCTTATATGTCTTTCTAGACTCTTGTCTATTTTTAGCGAATTGGAGGAATGCTTTTGTACTTTTAATGGGATTTTTGAAAAAAATACTTTTTTTATTAAAAAATAAGAAAGAAATAAATATTTAATATGTATTTATTATTATTATTATTAGTAAAATTTTAAATTGAAATTTTATCCAAATTCCATAATTCCACAAAATAAACTCAAAAGATTCACTTTAGGAAATATTATATATTTTTTTTGTTGTTGAATAAGCATAAACGCATAAAAAATAACCATTTCAAAAAAAAAATATTGAAAAAAAATTTTCATCGGTAATAAGCCTTTTTTTGGAAAATCATTTACTTCACCAGCATCATTAAATTCTTTATAATAATCTTCATCATCATCGTTGAAAGATTTATTGAAAAAAAAGCACTTGAATCGTAAAGAACACAATGTTGAACCCAATGTGCAACGTTTACAAAATGTTCAAATAACGGGACTTCATATGCAACAACGTTTACAAAACTATAGCGAGCATAAGTCGTTTACAATCATATTTGCCAAACTGTTATACAGACTAATACCGTGTTTCCATAAAACAATTCGTCACGAAAATTTGTATGAAGAACAAAAACAAAATACACTCAAATTTTCGTTCGTCTGTGACGAATTGTGTTATGGAAACAGGGTATAAGTGTATATTAAGTGTGATTGTAAATGCTATTACTGTGTAAAGCGATTTTAAAACATCATTTAAAAAGAGTCCATATTTTGCAATTAAATAAACCTATCATAACAATGCTTATGAAAAGTTATAGAAATATTGTTCTAGTAAGCTTATTCTCCAATTCAGTTACATTTCACTTATGGAATGGTTTATTGGGATGTTATGCACACACAACACACATTCAGACTCATAATTGCCTTTATTCACTTGTTGCTTGTAGAAAAAAGCTGATTAATAAATAAATGAAAAATGAAAATTGTGTTTATGAATAGTTGATATATAAATGTATGGGAAAGAAATATTTATTATAAAAATTTATGTTATTGTCTTAAAGAAATAAAATATTTGTAAAAAAGCAGTAAGAAAAAAAATTTCTTTGAATTTATTTGGTGGCCCTGAGGGCCTTTTGAATTTGATTTAATAATTTTTATACAGTAGTTGCTATTAAAAAAGTATGTCGTTGTCGTTAAAAAATTTACCAATAAAAAATATAAAGATTAATACCCTGTTTCCATAACACAATTCGTCACAGACGAACGAAAATTGTTGTGTATTTTGTTTTTGTTCTTCATACAAATTTTCGTTCGTCTGTGACGAATTGTGTTATGGAAACAGGGTATAATATATAACGTAAATTTTAAGAATTATTCGACCTTTGAAATTGATGTAATTTCCCAAAATAAATAAGCTCGAGGTCATCGGTTTTTATAATAATTTTATTATGTCTCAAAACCAAAATTTCGTCATTCCTTGAATGACATCATCAGGGTTGCTGAAATTTTACAATAAACATTTATACATAAATAGTATTTTAATTGTTATTGTTATGTATTGTTGATCTGTATTGGAATAATTAGGCATTTATTGTTCGGTTTAAGATCATGTATATATTTTTCTAATGAAAGAAAGATAATAATTTTTGTAATGTAAGAGAAATATTAGAAAAAAATTGAAGACAGCGCTAGATGGAGTAGCTACTTTCGAACAAAGCGACTTGTTCATCGTCAGCATCCTTCTGCCTATTACTTTAACTCATGCTTATACTACGTTCTCACTGCAGCTAAATCCGCATTAGCTGTATTTTTGAATCTCCACCGTTCTTACTACAATTTGTAGCTTTAGTTTGACAGTTGCTGCACAGCTGTTCGAACGAATTGTTTATTTACATTTTAATAGTTTTTGTTTTGGAGAAAACAAATTTTGCGAAAAAAAAAGTTTAAAGTGAAATAAAATGCAAAATTTAATTTATATTATGAAAATCATTTCCATAATGGACATTACGAAGAAAATGCAACATAACACAGACAAATTTATTTGCGATACATTGCAAAAGACGCGAGTTAATCGGCGTAAAGCCGATGCACAAATTCTTATTATGATGTGGGAAACTATTCAACTTTTGTACAAGGTTTATTATAACAATTTAAATAAAGAAAAATTTTGTTGGGTGAAGGTGAGTCAAATTACGATTTTAAAAAATCAATTATTTAAGTAAAATATGTTTATAGGAACGTACTGCATCGTTTTGGGAAATCGACTGCCAACTGCAAGACGACGTGACATTTACAAATAATTTTCGTTTATCCCGCAAAAGCTTTGGAAAATTAGTTGCGCTCATGAAAAATTTGGAAAAGAAAAATACACAGTTTCGTCAAGCGATTCCTGTTGAGAAGCGTGTTGCCATTGCGTTGTATGCATTGGGGTCATCTGCCGAGTACAGAAGCATAGCCAATTTATTTGGGGTTCGAAAGACTACCGTATGTAATGTTTTGTTGGAATTCTGCCAAGAAGCCTGGGACGTTATGCAGCCGTTGTACTTAAATCACTTCCCTCTTACCAGATCAAAAATCGAGGAGTGCAGAAATGGGTTTGAGGCATTGGGATTTCCTCAATGTTTGGGTGCGCTTGATAAGTATATATATAAGTATAACAAAAATACAACGATTTTCAAAACACTTATAGATGGATGTCATATTGAAATACATCCCGATAAGGAGGATGCTTCGGACTACTACAACTATAAAGGGTGGTACTCGACTGTTCTGTTGGCATTAGTGGATTACAGGTATGTTTAAGTGTACATATTTTATAATTTATTTTTATTTAATGAAATTATTATTTCAGATATCGCTTCCTTTATATTAATGTTGGCGCAATGGGTAAATGTAACGACTCCAAATTGTTCGAACAATCATCATTGAAATGTAGCCTTGCTAATTCAGAGTTAATACAAGACATGAGTAGGAGCATTATAAATGTCGAAATACCTATTTTAATCCTTGGGGATTCTGCGTTTCGATTAACACCAAATCTTATGAAACCTTACCCGTTTTATATTAATCAAAGCGAAAACGAAAGGAATTTTAATTATACTCTGTCAAAATGCAGAAGAGTTGTTGAAAATGCATTTGGACATTTAAAAGCTCGTTTTCGACGCATTGGGAAAGGCACCGATAGCCATATAAAAATGTCAACATCGTAATAAAAGCTTGCTGTGTGTTGCATAATTTTTTAAATGAGGAAAACGACCATATTAACCGAAAGTGGTTAGAAGTACAAAGAAATGTCGATAACATGCGGCCTCAACCAGAAACCTCATATCCCATCTTTTTCAACGAACCTAAAGCAGCAAGTCAGTAATTTATTTTTGATGATTGTTTATAGTTTATAATCCCCTTGACCAAAGCCAAATACAATTTTGGTTTTTTCAATTCAATTTGAGTTTTATTAAACATAAAAATTAAAGTAACAAAAAAGTACAAAACTTAAAACTATATTGTGTAATACATAATATGTATGTATGTATATAAGACTACGATGAAAAATTTTATCAATTAGAAGTTGAAAAATATGAATTTATGTCAAAAGTGATGATCTTTCGATAAATATATATAATATAATATAATTTTATTTTTTTTCAAGAAAGTTCATCACTTTTGACATGAATTCTTCATTTTTTTTGAAGTATTTAACTAATTCATTTTTTTTTTTACTTCTAATTGATAGAATTTTTCATCGTAGTCTTCCGACTTCTTCATGTGGTCCTTCATTAGGCCACCCAATTCACCAATTTTGGCCTTATTGATATTGTTTTTTTTAGCTGCTGCTGCTGATGTTGATGGAGCTGGTGATGAGAGTGGCGATGGAATTGTCATTGTTGTTGCTGATGGTGACGGAGCTGGTGACGAGAGTGGGGATTGAGGTAAAGTTGATAAAGTTGCTGCTGATGTTGATGGTGCTGTTGACACATTTTCATCTGAAATAAACCAAAATATTTATATATGTATATTGAAATAAAATACATTTTCATACTTACAAAAACTTTCCTCAATAATTTGGGTTGTGTTGTGAATTTTGAACCCACCAAGGATTTGGTGGATTCTCAAATAATGAGGCCACTCCGATGGTGACCCACCAGAGCTCACGACCACCAATTTCTCTTTTCTGAAAAACAAAGTTATTTCAATCAAGATGCATTGCATACATATGTGTTATAAAATATTTACCTGTACCGATTTGTGAGATTTTTTATCTTCACTTGTATTTCACTTTTTGAGATGAAATACAAGTGTTTTCCCAGCTCCGCGGCGATTTCCTCATAAACATGGATATTTCTGCGACATCCGTGGAGCTGCGATAACTTTTCCTCCCACAAATCCAGCATCATCGTTTCCGCCCCAATACACCACGTTTTTCGCGATTGCTTTACTTTCGACATGCTGAAATTGAATAACAAGTTAAAATAATAAATAAAAAAGGCAAATAAATAATTTTTTAATTAAACAATTCTTTGCTATACTCACTTGCTGCTTTTGTTTATGAATTTTTTTTTTTTGAAAATACACAGTCGTAAAATGATGCAAATTTTCTGCTGCAGCGTTGTAAATTTGTTCATTTTGCGGCCAATTGCACAATACATCCCTGATTTCTGTTGGATTTATTCTTGATTAAGCTAAAGCTAGGGTTGTATTTTGACAGTATTTATATACCCAAAAATTGACCAGCTTTAATTAAGTCCACTATAAAGCGAGTCAAATGCGGATTTAGCTGCAGTGAGAACATAGTATTAATCAACTATTTAACTCAACATTTGAAAGAAAAGAACATGAGAAATGTTTTTCTTTTTATATACGAGAGTTTGTATGAACAAGCTGAGCTTTTCCAATTTTTAGCTTTCTCTACATTAACATAGCCAGATCAATTATAAGTCTTGTAATGTGAAAACTATATACATGATCTTAAACCGAACAATAAATGACTAATTAATATTTTAATTTTTAATAATTATATACATTTATAAATTATCACTAACTTCAAATACATTTATATACGAATAATACAAAAATTACATCAAACAAATATTAACAACAAATTTATGTAGCTCACAAGAAAATAAATGCTTACATGTAAAAATAATACCACTTAAAAAGTACAAACTTAAAAAATTGCCATTTTATACACGACTGTCAACATCACATTTACCACTGATTGCATTTATCTATTCTCCCTCTCAAATTCTCTTGTTTACCAAAAATCTATAGCTCCTTCCAGTATGCTCTGTGTCTGTTTTAAAATTCATACGTTTGGTTGTTGGTATTTTCATAATATTCAGAGCTTCCAACATATAGCGGTGCCGGTGCCTGCTCTCCACTTGCAATATTTTTAAATTATCTAAATTAACGGGTGATTTTTTTGAGGTTAGGATTTTCATGCATTAGTATTTGACAGATCACGTGGGATTTCAGACATGGTGTCAAAGAGAAAGATGCTCAGTATGCTTTGACATTTCATCATGAATAGACTTACTAACGAGCAACGCTTGCAAATCATTGAATTTTATTACCAAAATCAGTGTTCGGTTCGAAATGTGTTTCGCGCTTTACGTCCGATTTATGGTCTACATAATCGACCAAGTGAGCAAACAATTAATGCGATTGTGACCAAGTTTCGCACTCAGTTTACTTTATTGGACATTAAACCAACCACACGAATGCGTACAGTGCGTACAGAAGAGAATATTGCGTCTGTTTCTGAGAGTGTTACTGAAGACCGTGAAATGTCGATTCGTCGCCGTTCGCAGCAATTGGGTTTGTGTTATTCGACCACATGGAAGATTTTACGCAAAGATCTTGGTGTAAAACCGTATAAAATACAGCTCGTGCAAGAACTGAAGCCGAACGATCTGCCACAACGTCTAATTTTCAGTGAATGGGCCCTAGAAAAGTTGGCAGAAAATCCGCTTTTTTATCGACAAATTTTGTTCAGCGATGAGGCTCATTTCTGGTTGAATGGCTTCGTAAATAAGCAAAATTGCCGTATTTGGAGTGAAGAGCAACCAGAAGCCGTTCAAGAACTGCCCATGCATCCCGAAAAATGCACTGTTTGGTGTGGTTTGTACGCTGGTGGAATCATTGGACCGTATTTTTTCAAAGATGCTGTTGGACGCAACGTTACGGTGAATGGCGATCGCTATCGTTCGATGCTAACAAACTTTTTGTTGCCAAAAATGGAAGAACTGAACTTGGTTGACATGTGGTTTCAACAAGATGGCGCTACATGCCACACAGCTCGCGATTCTATGGCCATTTTGAGGGAAAACTTCGGAGAACAATTCATCTCAAGAAATGGACCGGTAAGTTGGCCACCAAGATCATGCGATTTGACGCCTTTAGACTATTTTTTGTGGGGCTACGTCAAGTCTAAAGTCTACAGAAATAAGCCAGCAACTATTCCAGCTTTGGAAGACAACATTTCCGAAGAAATTCGGGCTATTCCGGCTGAAATGCTCGAAAAAGTTGCCCAAAATTGGACTTTCCGAATGGACCACCTAAGACGCAGCCGCGGTCAACATTTAAATGAAATTATCTTCAAAAAGTAAATGTCATGGACCAATCTAACGTTTCAAATAAAGAACCGATGAGATTTTGCAAATTTTATGCGTTTTTTTTTTAAAAAAAGTTATCAAGCTCTTAAAAAATCACCCGTTAGGTGTATGATTTTTTTTTTACAATGTGCTGTAAGTGCTGTCTTATTAGACTCATCATTCACATTCCTTAGTTTGATGTCTGATTTATGTCCAGCTAATCTAGTTTTAAGTTTGTTTTTAGTGGTCCCAGCGAAGACCATGTCACAATCATCAAAAACACTTTTATTACCATTACAAGATACTCTATATACAACGTTTGACTTTTCTTGTTATCTATTGTATCCTTGGTTTTACTAAATAATTTCTTCAAAGAGTTGTATGTCGTATGAGCTATCTTATATTTCGTAGGATCGAATAATTTGGATTTCTCAAATCTCTCAGAGATGCCAGGTACATATGTTAGTGAACTGTAATATATTGGCTCCGTTGAATTGTTAGGGGGTTTTATCTTTCCGTAGTCCATTAAAAGTTTTTTTTTTTACCAATTGTATAGGAAAATTATTTTCCAATAAAATCTTCATTATCCTGTGATGATTGGCCTTATGAAATTCCAAATCGCTGATATTTAACACTCTCTTCAACAAATTATTTGCCGTGTTAATTATTATTCTCTTAGGATGTTTCGAGTTGTAATTAATTATCCTACCTGAAGCAGTTGGTTTCTGGTGCCAGTCAATTTTCAATAATCCACGGTCTCTTATAACTATTGTATCTAAATATGGTAAACTATTATTGCACTCTTCCTCTTTGGTAAACTTAATCATATGATGGAAGCCATTCAAAGTTGTCAATATTTCATCTATTGCACTATACTGAACTACACAAAATAAATCATCAACGTACTTGGTAATAATCTTAGGTTTAATAGTAAACTTTTCCATACAGGTGTCAAGTAATTTCTCCATAACTATATCCGCAACAATAGGAGATGCTGATGAACCCATTGGCAGACCCCTTTTTTGGGTATAAATTTTATCATTATACTGGAAATAACGATTGTCTCTAATACAAAATTTGACAATATCTAAAAATAGGCCTTTAGTCATATTTTCATGTGTGTATAATGAGATTTCTTGCCATCTATCTTAAATAATTTTCAAGGCTACATCCACAGGTACACTAGGGAATATCGAAACTACAGCAAATGAAATTAATCTTTCATTATCATGTATTGTAAATTGTTTGATCTTACTTCTAAACTGCACAGAATCCCGAACGTTATATTTTGAGTTTTTTGTGATATTCTTCAATATATCAGTCACGTATCTACAAAGTTCATTAGATGGTGCTTTAATGCACGAACAAATAGGCCTCAATGGATATTTTTCTTTATGGTTTTTGGGAGTCCATATATTCTTGGCGCTATTGCCGTGTCCGTCTTTAATCTAAACTTCTCCCGATCTGTTATAATGCCCAAAATATGCATTTTCTCCACATTTGCGTCTTTCCGTCTTTGCAAAGTATTAGCGGGGTCCTAATTCGTTCTCTGATACGTCATCGTATCATTGATTATATTCTTCATGCGAATATCATAATCATTTTTATCCATTGCAACCGTTACATTGCCCTTATCAGCATTTAGGAGGAGTAAAATGTCGTTTTTCTTTAAAAACTTCTCGGTTTCTCCGCTATCCGTAACTTAAGTTTTTTTTTTTTTTTTTATTAATCAACACTTAGGGGATGCCCCCTACAGATGCAGTGCATTGTATTGATCTCAGCAAAGATATAGATATAGGAAGGAGGAAAGGGCAGTAGTGTGTTCATTTTTTTTTTGCAGCAGACCAAAGCCTCTGGTGGGAATCGAACCCACGACCCCCGCATGGTAGGCGAGCACGCTACCTACTCACCTACCGGGGCATAAGTTTATCTCTATTACCTAGTTTTAATTTGTTTAAATGATTGTCTATGATAGATGTACCATTTCCCGATCATCCTTGTCAACCAATGATTGAATAAGGTTATCACCATCCGTTATAAATTTAAGCATCGGAAAATCTTTTTTCATCATTCAAGGAATAACGAAATATTGGTTTTGAGACATAATAAAATTATTATAAAAACTGATAACCTCGAGCTTATTTCTTTTGGGAAATTACATTAATAATTAACAATAAAAAAATAAAAATTTTATTAACGAATAGGTAGTATATAATTAAAAAAAATAGTTCACATTAAAATTTATGTTATTGTCGTTAAACTAAAATTTTTCTAATATAAATTTTAATAATTTTAGGTTGTTAATTTTTAAATTTTCCACTTTTTAAAATAAGACTATCAACTAATGTTATTGGGTTTTTATACAACGAAACAGTTATATGAAAATCTAAAATCGCTCTCCGATGTAGTATGCATGGATCGTTTCCATCGAGCCATGCAGAGAACTCCGATGTAGCCATATTCTGTTCGATTGTATTAATTATTGCCCGCCTCAAGTTTATTATGTGAAACTTTTTCGTATAAATCAAAAAAAAATTTTGGAGAGATATTCGTAATATTTGGATGTCACTAGAATTTTCTCCTCTTTATAAGCCTTGTTCTGTACGAAAACTGGCGCTGATCCTGCTGGTCCTTTTGCCATATCTAAAAATTTTTTGCGTTTGATTTTCTTCACAAATTTTTAAAAAATCACATATCCCTTATAATATGACAGCGTCTCCAACTCATTGCTAGTTATTCCAAGGTCCCTATTAATATCAATGGTATCATTATCATTGTTCGCTTTATCCGTGGATATCTGAATATTAAGATTGTTGGCTGTTGATCAGATAAGTCTTTTGATTATTCGTTTGCTTTCATCCATCGAAGCATAATGTTCTCATCCTCCTCACAATTTTGATTCGCTGAGTTATATTTGAACGTTATTATTTCCATAGAAATGAGGCGCACTAGAACGTATTGTGGTTCAATCGAACGGTGACCATTTGAACCACCCTTCGAACGTATTTTAAATAACAAATTTTCGAGCGCATCCTGGTTAAATTTCCCAAATACAAATAAATTTGTTTCGCCATACTTTCCGAAGAACCGTCGGCTTAAATTGAGGAAACACCTTAATATAAGAATGAATCTATTGATACATATGTTTCTAAATTGACCGCCAAATCTAAATGTTTCCAAGTATTCAATAAGTACTGGTCAATGAAGAATAGCATACCCGGCACTTTTCTCAGTAATTCTTCATTGAAGAACGCAGCATCCAATTTAGTTTTTATAACTGCAAACTTGCTGTTATTCAGCACTTGAGCTGATATCTACACTTTCATCCTTACGATACTATTCGGATTTAGATGTTAATTCTGAAGTTTCGCCAAGATCCGCATGAAGAGACTTTTGTTGACTGATCTTTCATCATGGGACATATCGACAACCCCATCAATCCGTTATATAAAACATCGTTTTCAGTTCCGGACTTCACACACTCGCTTGGCATAAAATTCCTCAAGGACGACTTTGATGGGAGTTTAAATTTCAGCGATTTTCTCATGAAAGTAAATACCTTGGTTGACGTACAATATATATTCTGAGCAATCGCTTTATCCTCCTCACTGCAAATTTACCTCATTTGGACAATCATTTTTGCAAATGCAATTCCTTCTTTGCTGGCATGTTGACACGGGACGACAGCATTTAAAAGCTTCGCCTTAAGCTTCAGTACTTGTAGTTATAGTGGTTTTATATTCCGGTGCGCAGCAACCATTTGCTTTTGGTACATTTTCTGTTCTCTACCAAATTTTTCCTCCCACCGATTTTTCTTCTTCTTTCATCGTCTTAACTCCACGAGCAGCCGCGTTAGCAGTTTGGCGTGAGTAAAATTTGTACAAAAATTTCATCAGTTTTCTACTTTTAAATGTTATATTTTACCTTAATAGTCCAGGGTTTCTGAAAAAACTAATATGACCCCATTAACCCTTTTGGACTTGGGGTCGCATATGACCCCAAGCTAATGAAAGACAATTTATTCAAAAAAATTAAATATTTTGTAAGTGCTGTTGAATTTTTAGATGTGATGCTTAAAATATAATAAACAAATATGGAAGCTCTCCGTGCTAAAAATTTAGAGTACATCTTTTGGAGTACAACTTTGAATTTTGGCATATATAAAAAAATTAATTGTTCTAGTAAGCTAGTCGTAGATGAAAATCTTATTATGGGTTGAGAAATAAAATTGTGCTATATATTACGAAAACTTACCCTTATATGCTCCTAGGGTTAAAATGACACAAAATTTAGCATTACTTGCAAAATATTTCAGTTGTTTGACTTATTCGTCCTATAGCAGTTTGGGGTCATTTGTGGCGCCAAGTCCAAATGGCTAATGAATTCAAATTATAAAATCATCATAATCATCAAATCTTAAAAATATGTAAAATATAATATAAATATAAAATACTGCTTAGATCAATTTGTTAAAGTTGAAAAAATGTTCATTACATTTCATGACCTATATTTTTTTTTTTTTTTTTTTTTGCAAAAAAGTGGTCTGGGGCATTTTTTATATCTTTGCGAGTTTTTATTCGATTTTGAAGGTATGTAGCTTTTTTAAAAGATAATTTAGTGTTGATATCGATTTCTATAACAACCTGTCGAATAAATCAAACTATAGAATGAAATTTTCATAAAATCTGACAAAAAATTCATATTTTCCCCATATAAACACACTTAAAATTTTCAATCGCGTTGAGGCACCTCTAAATTTTTTTTTTTTATTTTTTTTTGATTTTCCCAAAAATTTGTATTTCTCAGTTTGTTTGCAAATTGCATATTTCTATTTCTAGATTAGACCGAGGGTTTGAACACTTTTTTTATTAAGAGCCACCGTAGTGTATATACTTTGTTTCTTGCTGAGCACCATTGTGGGACCATACAAGAGAGAAGGTGCATATTATTAATATCGTACATATTGTTAATATTTTCGTAGAATAATAAGTCTCGGCAACATTCTGTATTGGCCGGATCCATGGAACATCGTTTATCAACATATTTTGTGACTGAACCATAAAATTTTTAATATACGCTTGTTGTCTTCTCTTGCCAAGCAATTCCATTTTCAATTTGCACATCCTCATTATATGTGATCCTTAACCATTGTCTGAAATTTCCTAATAATAGCATCGGTTGGGCACCTTCTTTTCGCCCCGGTGATGCCAATACGGGTAATGCGGTACACCTTGATCCCGATTTTCTTAGCATTCACTTGCTCAACCTTTGCCCACCATGAAAGAGCATAATAAGTTCCTATTGGTTTCACTATAGTCCCAAACGACGAATAGATCATGTGGGGTTTTAAACCCCACGTTCTACAAAATATCCTTTGGTTAGCATATAATGCCCTAATGGCCTTTTAGATGATTTGATCCAAGTGGTTATTGCACATGAGAGATTTATCCAGGGTAAACCCAAAATACCTGACTTCGTCCGAAAACCCTATAATCAAGCCACTTAAGCTTGGTTTAACACGGTTGAGTTTCATGCGTTTAGTGAAGGGTATCAGTATGATCTTAGATGGGTTTCCTAGAAAACTCTTTATTCTGACAGCAATTGAGGGTATAATTACGAGAACAACAAACTAGAAAATCAAAGTGAATTGGATTCCGTTCACAGCGATCCATTTCTTTTTTGCTCGCAATTTATGTTAAATATAATATTTAAATAACCTAACCCATAAAAACAAAGTTTTTATTAAAACTCTTTCCTTCCTTATGGCTATGGGTTTTGAACCTATCCATCACTATGCTTGACTTTGCGTGACAATTTTAAAATTAATCTTTGGACACAACAAGTCTGTAGACCAAGTTTCAGATCGATCGGATGAGGGGAAGTGAGGTTTTAATCTCTCCGTGACTGTGCGTAACTATGTCAAAGTTAATCCTTTTTCACAGTAAGTCTATCGACCAAGTTTTAGATAGTTCTGATAAGAGAAAATGAGTCTTAAATCACTCCGTGACTGTGCATGACTATGCTTGAAATTAATTTACCGAAATTTATCTATAGTCACAACAAGACGATGTGCCAAGTTTCAGATCAATTGGATGAGGGGGAATGGGGTTGCCCCATGGCAGACAGACAGACAGAGAGTATTAGTTGAAAGAAAGAGTTTAGAAAATAATATACTTTTTTTGACATATCAATACTAACAAATCATTAAACTTACAGAGAAAATATATAGCATATATATTAAAAAATGAAAAATACCCAAATTTGGAATTTTTTCGCTCCTTTTCGGTCAAATTATAATTCCAAATGGTCAAATCTGATTACATATTTGAAATAAGCACACTCAAGTAAATATATTTTCCAAATTTCGTAACTGTGCGATGGCTCCATCTATTTGAGTTCCATATTGTATGGTCTCTATTCACTGTGCGACACAATGTAGTCAATATTAAAGTTTTAAGCTTCAAACAATAACGCAATACAAACTTGCACTGGACACTTAATTAAGCACATAATCCCTAGTTTATGCCATGATGCATGTGAAAATAGATACTAAAATATTTCATATCACCCCACATGATAAGTGCTTGTAATTATAGAATTTCTTTTAGATTGTGTTTATACTTGTAACATGAAAAAGTTCAAATAAATTTTATGACAAGGTCTTACAAATATTTTAAAAACAACTTTAAAACTTTCAAGCTAAATCACAAATTCTTTTAAGTGGATTTGCTTGCAACAACAACAGTATATCAAGAAAATCTTATATAATTTTTAACAATAGACCATAACCAAGGCATACAAACTGCAGTACACAAGATTTATAAGCTAACTCTATATTATGATGACCTAAATTTTATATTTATTTACTAAAGTTTGTGTAAGTTCCTATGAGCATAATTTGGATAACTTTTTAAATATTTGCTAAGTGCTTCCATAAGTTGCACTGAAGATGATGATGTTGCTAACGGAAGCAGTTGCTACTATTAATGCTAAATTTTCACTAATTCAGACAAGAGAAGCACAAATATATTTAGAATGCAACAATTTTGATTTATAAGTATACATGCTGAGATAAATTATAAATCAATATATAATTTTATGGAACTAATTTTTTTTAGTAGATCTTCGATTCACAAACGCTATGACCCATGACCAAAAATAAAAAAAAAAAAATTTTTTTGCCCAAATTAAGATTAAAGATAGATTTTTTGAAAGATAATAAGTTGACTTAAATAAATGACTTAGTAGAAAAATTTGTTTTAATTGTTTCACGAAAATAATTCTTAAAAATAATTTTTTTTTTAAACTAATTCGAAGTTTTGCTTTATAATTACTTTTATATATTTTTTACTAGCAGTATACCTGCTGCGTTGTTAGCGTAATTATTAAACTCATTATTTTAGCCATTATAATATTTAAAAACAATAAGAAATATAGTATACAATACGATGGAAACTTTTAATAAAATATATTTTTCACGACTTGGACGGTTAATACCAAAAAATTTTATCATAAAATTGAAAACTTTTATTAATTCAAACATCTAAATGATTTATTTATTTAAAAAAGAAGAAATGTTAACATAACTTCAGAAAAAATTAACAAAACTTAAAAGTATTCATTTTTATGCTGTGGAAAATACAATGGAAACTTTTACTATACAGTAACACTGTTGTAAAAAATGGTGGTCATGGGATTGAATTATTCCTATAACGAACGATTGTATTAATTTATTTTAGTAAAACTACCGAAGCGTTTGGCCATTTAAATATCAATTTTATCGTCCACACTATTCGCCAACTATATTTCAATTTCAGTTCGTGCGTTCTTTAGCAAGATTAATGCTAGTCAGGCGATTTTATGGATTTATTCATATTTCTCACAAATATTCTTTGGCTTACGACCATCACTTAAACCATGGTTTTTTCCTCTTCATAAAATGTTTTTTTTTTGCCATTATTTTATAATAATTAAATGAAAACGCCAGAATATATAAATATTTAAATATCAGACAAGATTATTTACATTTTCTTTCACTGGTTCTTCTATTTTTATTATTTCAATCAACTCTGGTAAAGAAGTTTTAAAGTTTCCACTATTTTGGCATCAGTGAAAAAATATTTCTTTTTCGTTTATCTATTTTTTTGTTAGTTATATTTTTTGTAACAAATGTGTTATCTTCCAATACAGAACACAGCAAATATGATACCGACTTAACTTACTATAAAATCCAAATTATCGAATATATCTCATTCGAATTGGGGTTGTGTGTTAATTACATCCATTAATCCATAGTCCAAAAATAAACCATGCAGCACAATTCACTTAAGCCTATCAAAACCAAAAATATAGCACAGATTTTTCTCCAAATCGGTTTGTATATGTCAGGATCGGTCCAATTTCCGATTAGATTTGGTTTATGCTCTTTTTCTAAACCCAATTAGTTGGACCTAAAACGAATTCTCTAATCGCATGGTATGGGGTATCGGTCTAGACCGACTTCTATTTTCTTACTTGTTTTCTTAAGAAAATGTACTTTCAAATGGAAATTTAGCAGTTGAAAAGTCCATTTTTCATTCCATTTTTTTTGGCCGTTAATGGGGTAACTAAAGGCTCGAACTAAATCAAATTTTATTCTTCTCCGATGTTTGTGTCTCTGTGGAATTTACATATCAAGTTTCCTATTACTAATATAATTTGTAAAGAAGATACAGAAAGGTACAGTCTAATACGTAAGGGCCGTTTTTATCCCTTTTCAATATCCGAATTTCCAAAAGATTTCATCTCATTTGATGTTTCTATCTCAAGTGGAATCCACAAACTACATTTTATATTCGTTTGTTTAGAAGAAACCAGACGTTCACTTTTCCCAATTTTGGCCGCTTTCCTCCCATAGACGCTAGAATCCCAATTAATTCATCCATGTATGGTGCCCACGTATTCGGTGGAGTCTATATGACAAAATTCATGTAATATGTTAAGTAGATGCAAAAACGTACCATTTCCCCTTTTTGGCCGTTTTTACCCCCTTAACATCTGAATTTCCAAAAGTTTTTTTCGCATCTGATGTTTTTGTTTCTAGTGAAATCCACATACTATATTTCATATATTGGCCGTTTTTCCTCCCCTAGATGTTAGAGTTAGCAATAAATTCATTATTGACTGATGCCCAAGTATTCAGTGGAGTCTGCATACCAGAATTCATATATAGATTAATATGTTTAGAAGATGCAAAAAGGTACCTTTTTACCCTTTTTGGCTGCTTTTTCCCCTTAAATGGCAGAATTTCGAAAAAATTAATGCTGATCCAATGTTTAATTCTCAGACAGAGTCTACACAACAAATTTCATATTCCTAGATTCATGTTACCATTTTCCCACTTTTTGGCCGCTTTAGCCCCCTTAATATACGAACTTTTAAAAATCCGTTCTTAGGGGATCTTTATGTTGAGAGAGGAACCCACAGTCCAAATTTTAAATTCTGGTCGAAGAGTTTCGGCTGGGCGATGATGATCATCCTCGCCACTCTTTTATATATATATAGATTGCTACGAAAATCACATTTTTTTTTGTTCAAAATACAAAAATTACTAAAGTTTGATGGAGTATAAAAAAAATATACTCAATTATATATTTTTTTTTCTTTTTCTATAATTTCACACTGTTACCTAATAGACCATAAAAAATTTGTGCCTATTTTTTAAAACAAATTAAAAAAAACGTTTTTTGAAATGCTAAATTCATGATTTTTACTAAAATTTTACTCATGTAAGAGTGTTTGGTATTCAACTTTGGCTAGAAATTATATTAAATAACTCTTAAATTATAAATTATATTTAAGAAGCAGTGAAAAAATTAATCTAGTATTAGTGTATTGCGCATTAAAAATGGTGCTAATTTATGAAATTCTACACGAAATGGGTTAATCAGTTTTTGCATGAAATTTCAGATTTCAATACTTAAGTAAATGTGAAATAAGCAAACATTGATTTAGATATTTTTAAAACGTGAACAATCTTATTAAATTCAAAATTGAATACCACTACAAATTTAATTGTCCAATACAGTTACTTGACATTACTTGACATAAAAAAAAAAATAGTAAGAGTGTTAAATTCGGCTGTGCCGAATCTTTGATAAAATCCACCTCGGTTTGAGTATTGATAATAAATGTAAACAAAATATTTGAAAAAGTAAACAATTTGTTAAACTTAATACCAAATTATTTCAGCGTATTCTTTGGTTTGATCTAGATTTTTGTTTATTCCAAGAGTAGTTATATAGAGCTCTTTCCTTAAGATTCTTAAGATTTTTGACTCAAAGTTTTATATAAAGTACTTATTGCCCACATCTGCAGGACTGTTAAACAAAATGTTCTAAAAACTTTATATCGAGCCCATAATTTCAAATATAACGTTTTTGGCTCCCCTGAACATTTTGATTTTATGACATACGCGGTTATTCTAGAAAACCACAGAAATGTCATTTGAGGTTTCATAAACTTCATTGAATTTAAATTAATATTTTCTTATCTTGAAATGCTATTAATGTCTCCTCCATCGCAATATTTTTTTTTAATTTCAGTTGATTTTATAAATGTAAACATATATGTGTTTTCTTAATTTCAGTTTGTGTTTAAAGAATAAAATTTATATTTTAAAAATTCAACTGATGTCTTCTAAATTTCAAGTTATTCTTTCCGACGTTTTAATATGAGTTTCTGAAATTCAATTTATATTTTATAAATTATAATTGGAAATCTGAACTCCAATTTTTAGAATTGATATTTTCTTAAATTTGAACGGAAAATTTAAAAGGTGCAATTTTGTGTACATGTCAATAGTAATGCTTTAGTAATTATAAACAATTTTTAAAAATTATATGTAATCGCAATCAGATATTTTGTAAGTAAAGCAGAATAATAATTTTATATATCTATGTAGAACTGTTTTGAAAGCAAAAAAGAACTCATTGATGAACTCGGTAACTCTATTTTGTTAACACAACAAAAAGTTAATATGCCAAACTTATGGTCATATTTGTAAAAAATAATGGAAAAACGTATGAAATAAAAGACCAGCCCTGTGTATACTCTTAACATTGTGTTGTTTGATAACAAATTGAATATGTTGACATTTATGTTGAAATTGAAATAACTATTGCAAAGCTAATTAGAACAAAAATTGCGGCGCCATCTACTGTGGCATAGCAACACTGAGCAAAAGTTAAGTGACGCTCTGTTTGTTAAGACAAAAGAAATGTATTTTTCCTAAACCAAAACACATATTGGACAATTTTATATAAAAAAGGTAATATACCGATTTATTTCTAACATGCAGTTATGACGGATATATAGAATATATGAATATTATTTTATTATTTAATATATGTATGTATGTATATGTAAATATTACATAAACAAAATACAACATCAAAAGTTATTTTCGTGTTTTTCTTTAAATAAATTAATACATAAAATTTTGTTTGGTAAACTTACATTGCTTTTTTTCTTAACAACTAGGTAGTTTAACATTATTTATTTTAGATAATGCCATTGATGCCAAAACAATGTAAACTTTAAAAAATTTCGACCAGAGTTGATAAAAAGATTTACAAAGAGTTAGTTTTTAAAATATTATTACCACAACGACCACAAAAACATCAAGTCCACCTATGACAACAATACAACACTTAGAATAACAACAAGAACAATACAGAAACATCATATTTTTTATTTATTTTTAATTTTTCAAAGATTTCCCTGTACCTGTTCCACCGATTTTAATGATTTTTGAAACAGAAAACTTCACATAATCTTGGTGAATCATTCTCGCAAAAACTGATTACCCTCTCTGTCCTATTGAGGCGGTGATCGTGACAAGAACAACATAGAAAATCATATTTTGCAAGACTTTTTTTAGTTCTTCATTCAGATCTCGGGCCCTATTCAACCGATTTGTACGATTTTCAATATCAAACTTTTCAGAAAGTCGTTGAATCATTTTTTATGCAAACGAGCACCGTGAATGTCCGACTGAAGTTCTAATCTTGATTTCCACAGACGGGCAGACGGACATCGCTATATCAACTCCGCTTGTTATAAGGATCACAAATATATATATTTTATGGGGTCCAGAATCTTTGTTCTAATTATTACAAATGGAATGACAAACTTTTATATACCCTCTGCACACTGGGGTGGAGTGTATAGTAATAATAATAAAATATGGGATAATAAAACACTATCTTATCTTCTACGTTGTCCCGTACGCCTATTTAATTTTTTTTACAAAAAGAGGAGCATGATCTCGTTAAGAAGGTTTTCGGCGAAATTGGCATAGTTAGAGTTCATATGAAGGAGAAGTGCAGAATTTTAAAATTAATGTATAATATGTGTTAAAAGTATATCAAATTAATTAAAATAAAATATTAAAAATAAATAATTTTATGAGTGCCTAAAGATATGCTAATCAATTTTACCCAATCCACAATTCATCGAATTTCATTACAATTCTATATCAGATATCCTGTGTTGAATTATGAACTGCCTAAAATTGATTAGCATACCTTTATGCTCTTATAAAATTATTTGTTATCCCTAACTTTGTATATGTACATTAGGGTGGCCCTTAATAAAAAAAGTGTTCAAACTGTCGCTCTCACCTCCTAGAAATATGCGAATAGGAAAAAAACTGATAAATACAAAGTTTTGGGCCAATCAAAGAACGTTTAGTCGTGGCGCAATGCGATTGAAAATTTCAAGTGTGTTTATATGGGGAAAATATGACTTTTTTTCAGATTTTACGAAAATTTCGTTCTACAGTTTAACTTTTCCACCAAGCTGTTACATAATTCGGGATCAGTATTAAATTATCCTTTCAGAAGGCTACAAAACTTCAAAATCGTATGAAACCTCGCCAAGAAATAGCAAATGCCCCAGACCACTTTTGTGCCAAAAAAAACTAGGTCATGAAATTTGATGGCATTTTTTTTCAACTTTGAGAAATTGATTAAAGCCATCATTCTGTTTTTGGTCTCTATACTTATAAGTACTCAGATATGAAGTATTGTTTTATTACCATGTTGTTAACTATTGTGCATTGAGACCGAAAATTGGAAATTTTTTGATAAAATTTTTGAAACTCCTTTTTCAAGTTTGAAAAAATTTTCTTAAACAAAATTTAAAAAAATGAATCTATCACTTTAAGGTTTTATTAGATGCATGTTGCAGATTAACTGTGTGAATTTTTGAGTAAATCCAGAATTTTTTTGACAAGGATTTTAATTTCGCGGATTTCGAGAAAAATTGGATTTTTGTGAAATATTCTGTAAATGTGCTCTTTCTAAATACTTTGTATCAATAATTCATCATTTTTCTACCTTTAAATGTTATATTTTATCTTAATAGCCTAGGGTTTCGGAAAAAAATAATATGACTCCATTAACCCTTTTGGAATTGGGGTCACATATGACCCCAACCTAATAAAAGACAATTTATTCAAAAAATTCAAATATTTTGTAAGTGCTGTCCAATTTTTAGATGCGACGCTTAAAATATAAAATATAAATATAATAATATATATAAAAGGTAATGTTAAATTAATACTACTCTTAATGGAATAATTTACAAAATTAAATCAAAGTGAATTTCAAAAAATGTCCTATTTTTTAGACATATGACTTAAGTTGTTTTAATTTATATTCGCGAGCAATAAGCAGATAATTGCACCAGAGATATATCACAATGGATTATTTTGTTCCCAGGAGCACTGAATGGTCACAATGGATAATTTTGATCGCAGGAGCAC
Source organism: Cordilura impudica (assembly GCA_963682025.1). NCBI lineage: Eukaryota > Metazoa > Arthropoda > Insecta > Diptera > Scathophagidae > Cordilura > Cordilura impudica. The sequence continues at coordinate 197,740,363 of OY821519.1, read as the reverse complement.
TGAAGGATTAAATAAATAAAAATTAACCAAATTATTTTTCTTAAATTCTAAATAGTGGTATCAACGAGTTTAATAGAAAAACTCGTTTTAGGTAATTTTTATTTTAAAATATCTTAAAGTCCAAAGCTGGCCTTGGCAAATAATGGGTTAATATTCTCGGATTTATCCCAAATTTTTGGGACGAAACTTCTACATATTTGGTTATTATATTTTAAGTGTCGCATCTAAAAATTGGACAGCACTTACAAAATATTTGAATTTTTTGAATAAGTCGTCTTTTATTAGTTTGGGGTCATAATGGAGTCATATTATTTTTTTCCGAAACCCTAGGCTATAAAGATAGAATATAATATTTAAAAGTAGAAGAGTGATGAATTTTTGATACAAAGTATTTAGAAGGAGTACATTTACAAAATATTTCACAAAAATCCAATTTTTCTCGAAATCCGCGAAAATCAAATCCTTGTCAAAAAAATTCTGGCGGAGGGATTTACTTACAAATTCACACAGTTAATCTGCAACATGCATTTAATAAAACTCTGAAGTGGTAGATTAATTTTTTTAAATTTTGTTTAAGAAAATTTTTTCAAACTTGCAAAAGGAGTTTCAAAAATTTTATCAAAAAATTTCCAATTTTCGGTCTCAATGCGCAATAGGTTAACAACATGGTAATAAAACAATACTTCACATCTGAGTACTTCTAAGTATAGAGACCAAAAAAAGAATGGTGGCTTTAATCAATTTCTCAAAGTTGAAAAGAAATGCCATCAAATTTCATTACCTAGTTTTTTTTGGCACAAAAGTGGTCTGGGGCATTTGCTATTTCTTGGCGAGGTTTCATACGATTTGGAAGTTTTATAGCCTTCTGAAAGGATAATTTAATACTGATCCCGAATTATGTAACAGCTTGATGGAAAAGTTAAATTGTAGAACGAAATTTTCGTAAAATCTGAAAAAAAAAATTCATATTTTCTCCATATAAACACACTTGAAATTTTCAATCGCATTGCGCCACAACTAAACGTTTTTTGATTGGCCCAAAAGTTTGTATTTATCAGTTTATTGCTATTCGCATATTTCTAGGGGGTGAGACCGACAGTTTGAACACTTTTTTTTCCTCCATATAACGTACATGTACATACATATTAAAAAAACATTGAAAGAAAAAAATTAAAAAAAAATTCTAGAATTTGCGCTCGAATTTCGACCATTCCGCCCATATTTGCCACAATTAGTCTAATTGGTAATTAATGTACTTGTCAAAATTTTCAAGACTGCCGTTTTCATAGCACTTTATATTTTATTTTATAGGAGGTGCAACGCCCATCTATCCTTCCCCGTCCATTTTTTATCTGACTATAACACATTGATATTTAACGTACTCAAAGCTCAAAGCTTTCCTTTATTTAATAGATTAATATATGGGAACAAAGCACTGTGTGACTGAAGATGACCTCTACTGTGAGTTTTGAGTAATGATTTTAGGTCTAACTATACTGAGGCCATAAATAGATATAGAAAATAATCATAAACTAAATTTTTGAATGACATTGCTGTGAATTTGTTGGTTCTAGATACGAAAAGCTTCACATCGTTGATTCAAAATATCGTAAGTAGACATGAAATTTTTGATTTTTGCAACCTCATTTGTTAAAAGCACCACTGTGTGTATATTTTATATTTTATTATATAAGGTTTAATTTTTTATTTTACTTTTTCTAATTATACTTTTTAGTCAGACTTACTGCTAGCTAAGTTATATCCTGTTAACAAAGACATAAAAAAGTGCATTTAATTTGCATTTTTATGTTAAATCAACACAGTATCAGGTATCAATAAACAGATGTGTTTTATCTCTTGGCTGCAAGTAATAGAAATGTAATAAAAATTTAAAGAAAAAAAAAATTCAGAAAAAAATCTTATTTGTACAAATTTTATATCTGTAAAATTCACTTTACTATAATTTTTCTTACATATGCGATGAATCAATAATGTATGATAAAGAAAAGATACAACAACATCAATAAATCTCCCTTCCAACTTTACTTGTTATGTACATATGTCAATTTGTATCAAATCATCATCACATATCCATCCTTATACTGTATCATTATTCCCTTGATATGGATATGGATGTTCATGTAAATGTTCACCAATATTTCGTCATATAAAAACATAAAAAGAAATACAAAAAATGTGCAATGTTTGAGAATTTCATTTTGGCAAATCGGTATAAGTTTAAAGATAATATGCTGTCAAGAATCGTTCAAAAGTTAATGCTTGTCATCAGAGAATTGCGTCATCAAAAGAATTTGTTATTAATTTAAAAATTGTGAGACATAAGAGCAGATAGATGTCTTAATTGAAAAATGTTATAAATATTCAGTTAATACAAATGCTTAAACAAGAATCAAAAAAATTACTCAGTGCTGCAAATATTTTATGGTCTTAGGAAAAACATTCGCAGATGCATGTCATTTGTGTGTACATATGTTTCTACCAATGAGTTCTAATAGCTTTTACAAGTAAAATATAAGTAGTGTTCATAAGCAGTTTCCATTTTTTTTTTTCGTATTTATATTTGTGTTTATTGAAATTGTAACCAGTGCAGTAAGATATAATATCTTTTAATATCATAACAGCATATTATAATATAAAACAAGTAAGAAAATTATAGTCGGTCTAGATCGACTATACGATACCCTATACCATGCCTTTAGAAACCCTATCTCTTAGGCCCAACCAACTGGACATAGAAAATAAGCAAAAACCAAATTTGAGTGGGATTTTTATTAATTTTTTTGGCTGCAGATATGAAAAAGTTCATATCGGATGCTATATCTATATAGGGACTTGGTCCAAAAATGGACCGATCCTGATCATGTTTGGTAAAGTCTCTTGTATTTTGCAAAAATATATACAAACAAAATTTGAGAAGAATCAGTGCAATATTTTTGTTTTTTAATAGATTTAAGTGAAGATCGGGAAGCAGCTCTATATGGGGTCAAAGGGATCATTTTTGGACTACTCATTAATGGATGTAATGAACGCATACAAACCCAATTTGAGTAAGATCTATATGACAATTTGGATCTTATGGCAATTTATGTCGATTTCATATGGCGTTCATTTCAATAGCGTTCATCCCATGGCCGATAAAAGATTATGTACCAAATTTCATCAAAATACATTCATATTTGCGACCTGCAGTTTGATTACAAGCTTTACATGGACACACAGACGGACGGACGGACGGACGGACGGACGGACATTGTTAAATCAACTCAGAAAGTGATTCTGATTCGATCGGTATAATTAAAGATGGGTCTAGGTCAAATATTTTTGGTTGTTACAAACAGCAGCACAAAGTCATTATACCCAAACCACATAGTGGTATAGGGTATAAATATATAACTGGATGTAAAAAAGTATCTACATTAAGCGAAATTTGTTTGGCCGCACATGATATTATTCGAATTTGGATGAACAAGTCTTAAAAAATAAAATATTTGTGACAGATGTTACTTTTTTTTATTTATTACAAAATTACAAAGAAAAATATGTTTTAACTTTAACTAAAGATATTATAACAAATTATCACGAAAAATTCATTTTAATGTGCGAAAAAATCATAATTTAAACTAAAAATACTTTAAAAATTTGTATAATTAATAGTCTGCAGCACCTCCATTTTTATTGTATTTTATTGTTTGAAAAATCCGGGCAGGTAGCGAACTAATTAAGTTCCGAAGCATGTTTAAGTCTGAAGCAAGCCAGGCTTGCAAAATTGAAGTTTTGAGCTTTTGGATTGTTGAATATTCTTTTCAATTTCCATACACAACTCTAACAATGATGCAAGATTGGATTTAAATCTCGACTTCTTGCTTGCCAATCGAGCAAGGGTATGGAACGAGACGAAAAGAACTCCTTTGACGTACTGCATACGTGAATACTTGCATTATCTTGTTAAAATATAAATTCTATTTCATTATTATTTTCGAAGTATTCAACTAAAACGTCGTCCAACATTTCAATGTACATTTCGGAGTTCATTTTTGGTGGAACGAAGAATAGTTTTAGCTTTCCGTGATATGAGAACGCACCCAATATCATAACTGACCCACCTCCGAAGTTGCGGCTCTTTCGTGGAGCGTTATTTGCACGCAGATCGTGCCAATAATATGAAACCGTCTGGTCCGTCCAGCTTTAACTTTTTCCGTCCGAAAAAATGATTCTCTGCCAAGTATCAGTCCACGCCATGTGCGCCTTCGCAAATGTCAATCGTGCCACTTTATGGTTAGCTGTCAACTGAGGTTTTTCGTAGCTTTCTTCCATTTTATTGTTTTATCAGCACTCAATATTTTTCGTACCCGACGTTTTCCAACTGGGAGATGCAATTTAGAAACAATTTGTGACGAATATAATCGATTTTTAGTGGTTTCTTGTTTTATTAAGTTTTTTTTTGACGTTGAGTTAATTTCGTATTTCGTTTGCATTTTGAAGGTACTGCGCCGTATTTATCGCCTAACTTTAGATAATTTCTTACAACCTTCTCTGATCTATTAGCTAACTTGTCCTGCAATTTCTCTATTTGAGAGGCCATTTTCCTTTAAAACCTTAATTTGGCCCTTTTCCACTTCATTTAGTTGCTTTTTGCGTACCATTTTAACGAATCTTTCCAAAAAAAAAAAAAAAAAAATATTTTTTTTTACATATTTATGTAAAATAATGTAACCTTGATAAACAAACATTAATAAATATTAATCACAAACGCGGCTAAACAAATTTTACACAAACAAATAGTTCATTATACCCTATACCACTATGTGGCTTGGGTATAATGACTTTGTGCTGCTGATTGTAACTACCGAAAATATTTGACCTAGACCCATCTTTTATTATACCGATGGATTCAGAATCAGTTTCTGAGTCGATTTAGCGATGTCCGCCCGTCCGTCCGTCCGTCCGTTTGTGTGTCCATGTAAACCTTGTAATCAAACTGCAGGTCACAAATATGAATATATTTTGACGAAATTTGGCATATAAGCTTTCATCGGCTATGGGATGAACGCTGTTGGAATTGGTGAAATTCGGTCCATGTTCAGACCTAGTCCCCATGCAAATGACCCCTATGAAATCGACATAAATTGCCATAAGATCCAAATTATCATATAGATCACAGCCAAATTGGGTTTGTATGTGTTCATTATATTCACTAGTCCAAAAATAATGCCTTCAGGACAATTCTTAGTCATACGTTCCATGTAGAGCTGCTTCCTGGTCTTCACTTATATCTATCAAAAAACAAAAATATTGCATAGATTTTTTCCAAATTTGGTTTGTGTATACTCTCTCAAAATATAAGCGACTTTACCAAATATAGTCAGGATCGGTCCATTTTTCTACCTAGTCCCCATATAGATATAACACCCGATATGAACTTTTTCATATCTGCTGCCAAAAAATTAATAACAATGCCACTCACATTTGGTTTATGCTTATTTTCTATATCCAATTAGTTGGACCGAACCGTATCGTATAGTCGGTCTAGACCGACTATAATAATCTTACTTGTTTTTTTTTACATTCCTTATTCTTATATCTAAGTACCGTTATGATCAATTATATGTTGTTAAACTAATCACGTGATTTTAAAATTAGAAAGCATAATGTTACAATAACAATATGATGAGTATATTTAAAAAAATAGTTAGTTTTTTAGAAAAAATTTATATGCGGCATATATATAATGAGAAAAATAAAGCATTCATCATTTAATAATTTAAAAATAAAGAATAATATCAAGAAAATTTAAAAATTATTATCCTTCAAAATAATTAAAAATTGATTTTTTTTTTTAAATTGTATTGCGTTGCTAATTTTTTGTGTATAATGGGGTAATATTTTCCAGAGACGGATTGCATAAATAAAAAATTGGCACTCTGAGATCAAATATTGGTGACGAATTTGAATTATTGTTTTACCTCTATTTGATCGTGCAAAAAATAATTTTTCGAACAAACAGTTTGGATGTCTTGTATAAACCAATTTATGCAAAAATAAAAGAATTCTGCATTTTAAAAGATATTACAAAAAGTTTTTTCGAAAATTGAGACTCCCTATCATATCCTTTCAAACCAAAAACATTACTTGTAATATTATTGTATGTAGTTGTTAATTTATCGGCAAATAATTCACAAAGCTTCCTGATCTTTAGTGGTGGCAAATAATTGTTTTATCCATAATATTGGTTTGTCTTCAATAACATCTGCAAGAGCAGTTATGAAACTATGTTTCGGCCTAAATTCATATTGGCGACTAGTAATTAAACCTCTGTCAAGAACATGATGTAGCATTTGTTTATGGATAAGTTTTTCAAAAACTTAAAATAATCATTTCTAGCGTTTTGAACAGGAACTAATTTGGCGAATTTCCACCTTGTAGGGAATGTGCTTGTTGTCATTACAGAATTAAAAAAGTAAGTAAGTTAACAAAAAAAGAAATATTAACTTTATAATTTTGGATGCATATCGTCGTAACCGACAGAGTTAGATTTTATAGACAGAAAACCTTGAAAATCATCAGATTGACTGAAGCAATGAAAGCTAAATAGATTTTTATCAAGTTTGATTATTGTAGAACGAAAAATTGACACCAGCCGTTTCTATATTAACATATGTTTCATTGAGTTCCTCAATCTTCAAGTTATCACTGTTACGATCTGTTTGCTTTATAACTCCAATTTTTCTTCTAGGGTTTTGAGCAAAAAATGTTATTTGCCCTTATCTTTTGATATCATAGAATAGTTATTTAAAATAAGGTAAGGTAAATAATACATTGTGGACCCATCCGGTTTTCATCGCGATCTGAAAATTTGACATATAAAGGAACAACATAAAATAATAAAGATTTATAGACAAAATATTAGAATTTGTTTGACACTCCAGATACCGAAGGTGTGCTTGGTCATGCTTTTACTACTTTATAATTTTGCTTGAATCGATTGCTAGTTCAAAAAAAAAAAAAAATTGCGAATAATATTTCCAATTTTGGACGGGGCGTCACTCTGTATCACATATTCGGAGAAGACAGCAAAAAGTCCAAATGTTTATAGTCATCGATTCAGAAGTTAATTTTAAATAAATTTAAATCTCCGCTTCAACTACAGCACTGCGGTCACAGTGATCCAAAACAAGGTCTTTATATATCGAGTTGGGAAAATAAGTTGAGGTTGGTATCCCTTAAATTCTTAAATGGAAATTATTTTTTTGACACATAGGGCACAGAGTGGCTCGAAGCGGAGAAAAATTTTAATTTTTAATTTTTTCCAAAAACGGTCAAAATATTCCAAAACATTTTGTGGAGAAGCGATTTTATTACTGGAAAATTATGCTATTTTGGAGGGAAATTTAGTGATCAAAAAGTGTTTAGAATCATTTATCGAATACTCACAATTTTTTTTCAGAATTTTTGGACACATTTCTTGCCATTTCAAAAAATGGCCAAATATATATCTTTGATATAACAATAATTTTAGCATGAAAAATAATTATTAGTTTAATCTATTGATGTTTTAGCTACAACAAAGATGCATTTATAATCATTAATTTGGTTATCGCTTCTTTAAGATGCGATATTGTGGAATGATATTTGAAATTGTCGTCTTTTTCATGTATTATAACTTTTGATCTACAAGCACAACAACAAGCTGTTTTTAACAAAATCAAATTATTTTTTTTGTAGTGCTAGAGCTGACACGAATACATTGGCGTTCTTATAATACAATTTGTACGATCGGTTAGATTTTGGGAATCATTTAAAGTTAGCGCCACTGTAGTGCACATGGTGAGTTTATTCAAGTTTTTTGGATATTTTTTTTTTTCCAAATGTCAATGTTAATTAGTAAGTTAATATTTTATAAATATTATTAAGTTTTAAGAGTAATCTGATTTTTTAATCGCATTTTAGTGAAAATGAAACGTCTAAGATATAAATATTTTCAAAGATTTGTTTTAAAAAGTGAAATTATGTTCGTGATTCTTAAACTGATTGGAATTTTGTTTTGAGTCTGCATCTTGCTGTTCTCAGATTTTGTTGATTTCTTGTGTTAAAAGTTGATTGATTCCGAACAAAGTTGATAGTATGATAACTTACATTTTGTAATGATTTAAATACATACATTAACAATTGATATGCGTATAAACCATCGATCGAAAAATTGGGAAAGGAAAAGTACCCTTTTTTTAAAAGCATCCATTTTTAGAAATGTATAATCTTTTAAAAAAAATTACCCTTTTTTCAAATGGCCCTTTTTGTAAAAGCTACTATTTCCTTCGAGATATAACCCCTTTTAAAAAAGCATCCTTCTGTGTAAAAAAAAAGTACCAATTTTAAAAATTTGTGGTTAGTTCTTTATGGTCAACATATGGCCATACAGGACTTTTCGAGCAGAACAACTATATAAACTATTGATACTTACTAATTAGAGCTCTACGAATTTAAAATCCACCAGAATATAGATTCAGAGTTTTTAAATACTGCAAGTTTTTTGTTATACTTTTCTGAAGCCATATTTTTGTTTCAATTTTGCTTCAACAATATAAAAAAGTTGAATCGCAATATGCGTGTTTCATTTTGGTAGTTTTTTTTTGCTGTTTAGTTTTATGTACATGTTTGGTCATTCCTATGTGAAATTTTACCTATTTTGTCAGTGGCTATCACAGCGTGAAAGAAACTTATTATTACTGTCAAATAAACATAGACATAGAATAGCTTGACGCAGGTGTTCTTGGGAATCATTTTGCTCTAGATTTCAATATGTGACAAAATATGTCATGATATACATATATGCATATGGGGCGTTTCATGTCAACTGACCCAACTTTTGAAACCGTTCGGGATGAAATTTGTCCCATTAAGTCCAAGTGGATTGTAGTTTAGACACAATTTTTCAATAAGTTCGGTCAAGAACTCTCTAAGTTAGAGGGGGTTAAAATTTTGGTCAAACAGGTGTCCCAAAATTTGTCCCAAATAGTTTAGATAGCTATTTGTTCAATCTTTCGGAAAAAATTTTTTTTTAAAAAATTTAAAAAAAATTTTTTTTTTTTTAAATTAAAAAATTTTTCTGACTTTTTTTTTGCAAAATCAAAAATTTTATTATTACAAATAAATATTTATTTATTTATTTACTTGGTATTTATTACAGTTCAATTTATAATAAATCTTAAAGTTAAAGCACTAGCAACTTAGGCTATAATTTTTCAACATTTCTATAGAAAAAAAAATTATTTTTTACTGAGGTTAGCAAATTGCGGATACTACAGTATCGAAGTTATAAAATTTTAGTTAGCTATGTAGCATACCGTTGGAAAGTTTGATTTGTCGAGTTTGTCAGTATAAGTTTTATTTTTAAGTTTTTGGAAACACGTAAAAATTTAAAAACCGTTGTCTTGATTAACAAAACTTGTTTTTTAATAGACATCCCACTCGCACGCCATCAAGCGACAAAAAACTCTTAAAGGAAAAAACCTAAGTTTTTTTTTCGGCAAAAAGGGCGTTTTTAAAAGAGTCGAAAAATTTTTGATTTAGCAAACAGTCAAAAAAAAAATTAAAATTTTTTTCCGAAAGATTGAGGAAATAGCTATCTTAACCAGAGCCTACGGTCAAGCTCGAGTACTCGTGCTACTCGAGCTACTCGAGTAATGGCGGCTCTGATCTTAACCATTTGGGACAAATTTTCCTAAAAACAGTCTCTAACTCGGATCGATCTTGTTGAAAAATTGTGTATAAACTACTATCCAATAGAACTAACCTTGGTCCAAATTTCATCCCGATCGGAAGACATCAGTTTCAAAAGTTGGGTCACTTAATATTAAAAGCCCCATATATATAAAATTACCTAGCGCATCAATATTAAATTCTGTTTCCAACACGTATCAGAAAGCAACAAATAAATCTTTACAATGCCCTAACTATCAAAAAATTTCATAATTCTTTAGGAGTGAATCAACGTGATAAGAAGTAATTATTAACACTCTCAGTGCCACAGATAAAACAGGCCTTTTTTAACATGTTATTGTCAGACACATTGACCTGACAAGTTTATTTTAAAAAAGTCTCTGGCAGATAAATCGACCTGAAACAGAGTATGTTAAAAAATGCGTTGTCAGACTAAAATCTGAAATTATTAATGTACTTTCAATATAAACTTGACAGACTGTGGATCTAAGAGAAAATTTCAAATATTTTTCCTAGTCCTAACTTAATGCATTATAAATATATGGGACTTTAAAAAAAAAAACATTTTTTTGTTTTTTTTTTAAATAACAAAAATATATTTCAGTTCTGTGAAGATAAAAACTTAAAAATTTTAAAATATTTAGTTCATTTATAACTATAATTCAGAAAAACAAAAACATCTTTATTCTATAAAGTTAATTTTTAGGCATTTGCATTTATGAGTGATGGTCGGCGAAGCAATCAGACAGAGCACATTGTAGGTTTATCAACACATTTCTCACAATAAGTTTTCACTTTTTTGGTCTTTCTATGAGCCACTTGGTGGGAATGTGCTTTAGCTAATTTGGCATAGCAAAACGTGCACTGTTTTCGATCAGCCGTTCCATTACCTGTTCGCTTATTTAAAATATGGGTAGTTTTATGAGCTTCAGATGCGGCTGTCATTGAATGAGACAAATATGCGTATGCTACTTCTTCGCGAAATTTAGTAATTGTGGTTTTGCATTTGGTGACCGTATTGTAAGTAATGTGTGCATTTACCAACTACACGATACCCTATACCATGCGTTTAGAGACCCTATCTCTCAGGCCCAACTGACTGGATATAGAAAATAAGCATAAACCAAATTTGAGTGGGATTTTTATTAATTTTTTTGGCTGCAGATATGAAAAAGTTCATATCGGATGCTATATCTATATGGGGACTAGGCCCCGAAATGGACCGATCCTGACCATGTTTGGTAAAGTCTCTTGTATTTTGCAAAAATATATACAAACAAAATTTGAGAAGAATCAGTGCAATATTTTTGTTTTTTGATAGATTTAAGTGAAGATCGGGAAGCAGCTCTATATGGGGTCTATGACTGAGAGTTGTCCAATTGGGGTCATTTTTGGACTACTGATTAATGGATGTAATAAATACATATAAACCCAATTTGACTTAGATTTATATGAAAATTTGGATCTTATGGCAATTTATGTTGATTTCATAGGGGTCATTTGTATGGGGGCTAGGTCTGAACATGGACCGATTCTCACCAATTTCAATAGCGTTCATCCCATGGCCGATAGAGGCTTATATACCAAATATATTCATATATGCGACCTACAGTTTGATTACAAGCTTTACATGGACACACAGACGAACGGACATCGTTAAATCGAATCAGATAGTGATTCTGATTCGATCGGTAGGTCAAATATTTTTGGTGGTTACAAACAGCAGCGTAAAGTTGTTATACCTAAACCACATAGTGGTATAGGGTATAATTGTACATATGCTACGTGTGTTTAATTAAATTTTTTATGTGTTTTTTTAATGAGTTTGTTGTGTTCATTGACAATAATAATAAACCATAGAAGTGTTGGTTTGTGAGTTGGCTAAGTTTAAAAATAAACCTGCCTAGAAATGGCACTCGAATTTCGAGCGCTGGAATATCCTATATATATTAATTACAGTATAAATAAGCAACAGTGTTTATTTCCACAGAACCCGTTATTATAAGGATTAAGAATTTATTTATTTTATGAGGTCCCAGATTTTTTAAAATTATTACGAACGGAATGATAAGCTTATATAAACCGTCTGCACACTGGTATGTGAGATATAATAAAAAGCGGTCCTAGGATCTACCAATTTAGCACTGAGCGTCACATGATGAATTTCGGATATTCAGTCTACAAATTGGTAATAATATCTCTGCTGGAAATTTCAATAATAAATATATAAATAGTAAAATATTTTTCATATGACAATGGGCCTTTTGATTGGCTTTAAATTTAGTTTTTAAAACTTATCTTAAGAAAAAACTTTTCAAAATTTGCTTTAAAATGGTGTCGATTAAGCTAAACTTTGATTGAAAGAGAAAAATAAACTATTATTTATTTTGTTGTTTATTGTCGACCTTTAAAATATTGCCTTATTAACTTAATATGAATATTATTCAAAAGTCTACAGTTGAAATATTTATTTTTAAATTTTTGTTCTCCAACAGCAACTTTTTAACACAAAGAAAATACAATTCTATCAGCTTAATAAGAGACAGAAAAGTAGAATATAATATTATGCCTAGGCTAATGTAAGGTTAACAAACTTTTGGTGGTAAGCAAATACGTTTTTTTTTTTTTGTATAAAATATTCATAACTACATGCCACACATTCACATGCACTAAAATCTATGCAAACAAAAACTTTAACTCATTCAGACAAAGTAAATATGCAAACAATCAGAGTTGTAAAGCAAAAACAAGCGGTTATTGTTGGAGTATTATAAACAAATAGGAGTAAACGTACGATGAAAACTTTGCTCTGAATGTTGCTGGTGAAATTGTTTGAACTTTTTTTCGGAATTTTAAAATAGAAAATGACACGTCTAATTTCTATTAGATTTATCAATCTAAATAGTGGGTAAGATTGTTAATTTTACAGACGTAAAATTTAGTATTCAGTATGCTACAAATTGACACTAATGATTGCCCTTTTATTAAATCAATCGCGTCAAAATCACTGATGTTCGCAATGCAAAAATTATGACTGTTTGCAGTATAAAAATTATTCGAAAGGAACTTCTTACAATAAAAAGCATTAACCCATTTGCTATCAAAACTTTGAGCAATACAATTTCACAAATTTTGGCCTGAATCAATTTGATAAATGCAAATTACACTCAAATGTTTTGGCAACTAATGACTTATTATACTCTATACCACTATATGGTCAGGATATAATGACTTGTGCTGCTGTTTGTCATTACTAAAAATATTAGAACCAGATCCATCTTTTATTATACCGATTGACTCAGAATCACTTTGTGAGTCGATGTTCCTATATCCGTCTGTTGTCCGTTTGTGTATCCATGTAAATCATGTCAGCAAACTATATGTCGCAAATATGAATATATTTTAATGAGATTTGGCAGATAAGCTTTTATTGACCACAGGACAACGGCTATGGAGCTTGGTGCATTTTCAAACCTAGTTTCCACATAAATGACCCCTATGAACCCAGCTTAAATTGCCACTAGATTCAAGTTATCATATAGATTTCAGAGAAATTGGGTTTGTGTATGATTATTACATCCGTTGATAAGTAGCCCAAAAACTAACCATGTAGGAGATTGCTTAGTCAAAGGTCCCCTATAAAGCATCTTCCCAATCTTCACTTAATTCTGTCAAAATGCAAAAAAATTACAAAATTTTTTCAAAAAATTTGGTTGCATATCTGTTTCAACAATATACGTGACTGTTAAATTTGGTCAGGATCGGCCCATTTTCCGACTTAGTTCGCATGTAGATATAGTTTCCGGTATGAACTTTTTCGTATCTACAGTCAAAAAAATTAATAAAAGTTTCAATTTATGTCCTGTACTATCATGTGCTATAGACCCATGCTTTGTTGCACCGATCGACTTAGAATCACTTTCTGAGTCGAAAATGGAAATTTTTTTTGATAAAATTTTGAAAACTCTTTTTTCAAGTTTTGAAAAATTTTCATAAATAAAATTTAAAAAATGGATCTTGCACTTTAACGTATTGTTAAATACATGTCAGAGATTAACTGTCTGAATTTTTAGATAAATCCCTCCTTAATATTAATATTCTGTAAATGTACTATTTCTAAATATTTTGTATAAAAAATTTAGCACTTGTCTACTTTTAAATGTTATATTTTATCTTAATAGCCTAGGGTTTTTGGAAAAAAATAATATGCCCCATTAACCCTTTTGGAATTGGGATCACATATAACCCCAAGCTAATAAAAGACAATTTATACAAAAAATTCAAATATTTTGTAAGTGCTGCTGAATTTTTAGATGCGATGCTTAAAATATAATACCAAATGTGTAGAACTTGCATTCCTAAAATTTGGGATAAATCCGAGAACGTTAACCCATCATTTGCCAAGGCCATCTTTGGATTTTAAGATATTTTCAAATAAAAATTACGGAAAACGAGTTTTCCTATTAAACTCGATTTAACCACTATTTCGAATTTAAGAAAAATAGTTCGGTTATTTTTTATTTATTTAAGGCTTCAGTGCTCCTGGCATCAAAATAATCCATTGTGATATATTCGTGGTGCAATTACCTGTTTATTGCTCAGAAATATAAACTCATATTCTTTAGAATAAAAGAATGTCTTTTATTAGCTTTGGGTCATTTGTGGGTCTTCTTATTTTATTTAGAAAAATATAAATAGCTTTTATACATAAAATTATTTTATAACAAAATTGGTTAGAAGTTGTTTTAATTTATATTCGAAAGCAATAAGCAGATAATTGCACCAAAGATATATCACATTCATCCATCTGGCTTTGTGTCCGTGTAAACCTTGTCACTTTGATGACAGGTCGCACATATGAAAATATTTTGATCAAATATGGTATATAAGCTTTCAGCGGCCATAGCGTGAATGCTATTGAAAGTGTTGGAAATCGGTTTGTGTTCATAAAAATATATATAATGACGTTTTTGATCTAATCAAAGTTGTTTTACTGCTTTGGCTGAAGTAACTGAACACATAAGGCAGGATCTGGTTGATAATAAAATTAGTTTTTTGGTCCTACTTGATCACTCAAAGGCTATAGATACTGTCGACCACCAAATGCTTTGTAATAAGCTGAAACATCTTTTATTTTATTTATTTATTTATTCTTATTTATTAATTCGTATCTTGGTCCATGGAATTAATCCTTACAGACTATTTACAAAGAAAAACATTTTAAAATTAATTTTAGTACATAGCTATTCATAAATTTAGAAAGCAAATTATTTTACTTTTAATTAGATTAGTATTTAATGAGAAATCAATAAATCTATAAAGTTCATTAAATTGAATATACATTCTGCAGAGAGGGTCTGCATTTGCATAATTAGCTCTATAGAACTGTACAGATAAAGGTGAGAAGTAACGTGTTGGTGGTTGAGGAATGTTGAATGATATATTGTTAATCAGGAAACCAGAACAAATATCACCATTAATTATATTAAGAAGTTGGTAAAGTTGGTAGCTTAACAAGGGCAAGTCTGCTGGTATACGAAGGAAGATTACTTGGATTGAAGTATACACTCCGAAGACGAAACAAAAGGAATTGCTTCTGCACAGATTCTAAACTGTCGGCATGAATTTGGTAACTTGGGTCCCAAATTATAGAAGCATATTACAGGATAGGTCTCACAAGTGACGTCTATAAAGTTTTGGTGGCATAGGGATCATTAAACTCTTTAGCCCAATGTTTTATGAAACCAAGTACACCTCTGGCTTTATTGACAGTAATTGTTATATGAGGAACAAAGCTCAGTTTATATCCAATAAAACACCAAGATCTATAAAGTTATCTACTTTATCGAGACAATAATCACCCAGCACATAGTTGACAGATATCGGCCTCTTTCTGGCGAAACGCATATATTTACACTTTTTAAGGTTCAGCTCCATTAAATTTAAATTACACCATATATAAAATGAATTCAAATCATTTTGGAGAAAAACATGATCAGAGTGTTGATTATAACAGAAGAAAATTTTGACATCATCCGTTTACATTAAGATGTTTGAAAAACGAATAACATTCGGAAGATCGTTTATTAACAAAGAAAAAAGAAGCGGTCTAAGATGGCTGCCTTGTGGTACTCCCGACATTACTTCTATCTACTTTGACCTATATGATCGCACCCAAGCCGTTTGCGTGAAAAATAAAATTTCAACAACGTTGAATATTACGAGAAGACTTTGCTTTTTTCTCTATATGCTAATGTTATGCCTTCACAACTTCTCCATTGCAAAATTCATATGCGCGCCGATAACGTGCAGTTATACTTCAGCAGTTTGACTGCTTCAATTAATCATAACATAAGGAAACCCAAAGAGGATTTAAATAAAATCCATCGTTGGGCTATGGCCAACCAGCTCTTTTTAAAGCCATTAAAATCTAAATGTTTGATGATAAGTAAATAATCTTAACAACCACCAATGGTTCATGATATAGAAATGAACGGTCAAAAGATTCCTTTTGCTTCTTTTGCCAAAAACCTAGGTATAATTTTGAACAGGTCTCTATCGTGGTCAAATCATATAAATAATGTAGTTGGGCAAACTTACGATAAACTGAGATCTTTTTGGTCAACACAATATTTCACACCTTTGAAAGCAAGAATTCTACTAGCCAAAACGTATATTATTCCTGGACTTTTGTGCGGCTGTGCAATTTTGCATATAATGTTGCAATGTTGCATATAATAATATTATTCGTTATGTTTTTGGATTAAGAGGATATTCTCATATAACACCCTTCTTTGTAGGACTATTATTTACAGAAAAAGACCTAGCTATCTATTCGATAAATTGCAATTTGCTAAATCTGATAGAGGAAGAAAGCTCATAATTCCTATTCACTCGTCTGAAAACACCAATTCTTTGTGCACAGAGTTCGTCTTTGGAATGCACTTCCACAAACTTATCAACTAACAAGCAACGCAAGACATTTACAAAAAATAATTTTTGTTGTTGTTATTTTATTTTATAAATCTATAATATAACAAGTAAGAAAATTATAGTCGGTCTAGACCGACTATGCGATACCCTATACCATGCGTTTAGAAACCCTATCTCTTAGGCCCAACTAACTGGACATTGAAAATAAGCAAAAACCAAATTTGAGTGGGATTTTTATTAATTTTTTTGGCTGCAGATATGAAAAAGTTCATATCGGACGCTATATCTATAAAGGGACTAGGTCCAAAAATGGACCGATCCTGATTATGTTTGGTAAAGTCTCTTGTATTTTGCAAAAGTATGTACAAACAAAATTTGAGAAGAATCAGTGCAATATTTTTGTTTTTTAATAGATTTAAGTGAAGATCGGGAAGCAGCTCTATATGGGGTCAAAGGGATAATTTTTGGACTACTCATTAGTGGATGTAATGAACGCATACAAAACCAATTTGAGTAAGATCTATACGACAATTTGGATCTTATGGCAATTTATGTCGATTTCATATGGGTAATTTGTAAGGGGGCTAGGTCTGAAGATGGACCGATTCTCACCAATTTCAATAGCGTTCATCCCATGGCCGATAAAAGCTTATATACCAAATTTCATCAAAATATATTCATATTTGCGACCTGCAGTTTGATTAAAAGCTTTACATGGACACACAGACGGGCGGACGGACGGACGGACATTGTTAAATCAACTCAGAAAGTGATTCTGATTCGATCGGTATAATTAAAGATGGGTCTAGGTCAAATATTTTTGGTTGTTACAAACAGCAGCACAAAGTCATTATACCCAAACCACATAGTGGTATAGGGTATAACAAGTAAGAAAATTATAGTCGGTCTAGACCGACTATAGGATACCCTATACCATGCCCTATCACTTAGGCCCAATTAACTGGACATAGAAAATAAGCAAAAACCAAATTTGAGTCTGATTTTTATTAATTTTTTTGGCTGCAGATATGAAAAAGTTCATATCGGATGCTATATCTATATGGGGACTAGGTCCAAAAATGGACCGATCCTGATCATGTTTGTTAAAGTCTCTTGTATTTTGCAAAAATATATACAAACAAAATCTGAGAAGAATCAGTGCAATATTTTTGTTTTTTAACAGATTTAAGTGAAGATCGGGACACAGCTCTATATGGGGCCACAGGGATCATTTTTGGACTACTCATTAATGGATGTAAGGAACGCATACAAACCCAATTTGAGTAAGATCTATATGACAATTTGGATCTTATGGCAATTTATGTCGATTTCATATGGGTTATTTGTATGGGGGCTAGGTCTGAACATGGACCGATTCTCACCAATTTCAATAGCGTTCATCCCATGGTCGATAAAAGCTTATACACCAAATTTCATCAAAATATATTCATATTTGCGACCTGCAGTTTGATTACAAGCTTTACATGGACACACAGACGGACGGACGGACGGACGGACATTGTTAAATCAACTCAGAAAGTGATTCTGATTCGATCGGTATCATTAAAGATGGGTCCGGGTCAAATATTTTTGTTTGTTACAAACAGCAGCACAAAGTCATTATACCCAAACCACATAGTGGTATAGGGTATAAAAATGGGTCTAGGTCAAATATTTTTGGTTGTTACAAACAGCAGCACAAAGTCATTATACCCAAACCAGATAGTGGTATAGGGTATAATTATACATATGGGTAATTCCATGTCAAATCAACCAATGGGTGTACACTACCTTCTCCAAATTGTATGATTTTTCGTAGGAAGACAGATTATTACAGAACTAAAATAAGTGCAAAGTTTGAGGGCACTGGCACTTCTGTATCCGGAAATATGTGGTCTTGAAAATCATAAAAAAAAGGTCAAAATTTACAAAGTTGTACTTACTTAATTATCATTTTCTTGAAAAGTATTACAGTTACGCAATTCATCAAGGTTGCATTTGAAAGGCTAATTAATTACCTTTAATTTGATATACAACATGATTATACCCTATACCACTATGTGGTTTGGGTATAATGACTTTGTGCTGCTGTTTGTAACAACCAAAAATATTTGACCTAGACCCATCTTTAATTATACCGATCGAAACAGAATCACTTTCTGAGTTGATTTAACAATGTCCGTCCGTCCGTCCGTCCGTCCGTCCGTCCGTCTGTGTGTCCATGTAAACCTTGTAATCAAACTGCAGGTCGCAAATATGAATATATTTTGTTGAAATTTGGTATATAAGCTTCTATCGGCCATGGGATGAACGCTATTGAAATTGGTGAGAATCGGTCCATGTTCAGACCTAGCCCCCATACAAATTACCCATATGAAATCGACATAAATTGCCATAAGATCCAAATTGTCATATAGATCTTACTCAAATTGGGTTTGTATGCGTTCATTACATCCACTAATGAGTAGTCCAAAAATGATCCCTTTGACCCCATATAGAGCTGCTTCCCGATCTTCACTTAAATCTATTAAAAAACAAAAATATTGCACTGATTCTTCTCAAATTTTGTTTGTACATATTTTTGCAAAATACAAGAGACTTTACCAAACATGATCAGGATCGGTCCATTTTTGGACCTAGTCCCTTTATAGATATAGCATCCGATGTGAACTTTTTCATATCTGCAGCCAAAAAAATTAATAAAAATCCCACTCAAATTTGGTTTTTGCTTATTTTCAATGTCCAGTTAGTTGGGCCTAAGAGATAGGGTTTCTAATCGCATGGTATAGGGTGTCGTATAGTCGGTCTAGACCGACTATAATTTTCTTACTTGTTTTTTTTTTGGAAAGGTCCAAGGTCACATCTCTTGACCTATAATTCGGGAGGCTATAGCTGTAAAAACGACAATTTTAAAAATCTGAAAAAAATATATGTTTAAGATTGGTTCCTTCCCTAAAGTTCCAAAAAATTTCAGACTGGGGGTATTCTTGGATCCAGAAATATTTATCATAGAGTAAAGGTAGATATTTAAAAAGTCGGTGCTGTTACTGTTACTGTTTATGAATGTGGTTGGTTGTGCTCGTGAGCGTCGGCGGGCTATGCACGCACGCCGCTATTTGTTTCTGGTTCTTTAGCTCTGTACTATACTCAGTACAGACCTGTGTTAGGGTTGGTTTGACAGGTAATTATGTTAGAGCGAGACAACAGTATAAATGTTGTCGGGTGTGGTTCGTAGTGTCAAATAACTTGGATATAGAGAAATTATTGAAAAACGAGAAGTCAAAGGAAGCACCACGAAAAAAAAACCATTCTAAGCACGTTGCTTTAAAAAACCACATGCGTTGCTATAAAATCAATATTTTTAAATAAAACCAAAAGTGTTCAAAGTGATTGTTTTTTGCCTCTGTAAACAATATGTCATTTAATACAATATATTGTTGTAATCCATTTAAAAAAGTTGCTCATGTCCGGAATGCAAGAGGACTTCGAAAAGTTCAGCAATGGATGACTGGAATTAGTAATAACATTTCAATATCAAATAAAATATGTGATATATGCAGAAGAGAACTTTATAAATTAAAAGGAGGTGTAAACAATAATATTCAATCTATGAACGAGCCAGAAAACGAGACTTCAGACTCGGAAAGTGAAGCATCAGTTTCGGGAGATGTTCCAATTTCTAAGTTAAACGACAGTTTAACATATTTACAAGAATCTCCAATATGTTCGACAAAAATTCCATTAAAAGGGTATACAACTAGAAAGTTAGAAAAAATAACAACATCAATTAAAACCAACATTTTCCCAAATTCGACACCTTCAACCTCTCACGTATGCCCAGAATCGGAAATAATCGAACAACTAAAAGAAAAGTTCAAATCAATAACTAAAAATAGTGATAAAATTCAACTTTTAACTATTTTGCCTAAAAGCTGGACATTGAAAGGAATGGAGGAGGAATTTCAAATAACAAATTTCATGGCACGAAAAGTAAAAAACTTGGTTGAGACAGAAGGCGTATTGAGTACACCGAATCCAAAACTTGGAAAACGATTGCCATTAGAAATTGTTGATGTGGTGAAAATCTTTTATGAAACTGATGATGTCAGCAGATGTCTACCGGGATGTAAAGACTACGTGTCAATAACAGAAAATGGTGTAAAAGTAAAAAAAAAAATAAAAGACTTTTACTCGGAAATCTTCGAGAAGTTTATGCTTTATTTAAAGAAAAACATGAAGGGATAACTATTGGAATTTCTAAATTTTGTGAACTTCGGCCAAAAAATGTGGTTCTAGCAGATGCGTCAGGAAGCCATAATGTATGTGTTTGTAAAATACATCAAAATACAAAACTAATGCTCCACGCAATAAACCTGAAAAAATTGACAGAAAATGTGCAGGATTTTGTGCTGGAAACTTATAAAGATTGTTTAAAAAGACTTATATCACCAAATTGCTACCTTGGCAGATGTAGCATGTGTCCAGATATACAAAATTTTAAAGAGAAACTTGGTGAATTATTATTAGAAAATGAAATTGATGAAATCATATATAAACAGTGGATAAGTGTAGATGGAGACTCTTTGGAAACTATTATTAAAGAAACTGATTCTTTTCTGGATTCTTTATGCGAAAAACTGCAAACTCTTCTACCCCATTCATTCGTATCTAAAGAGCAGGGTGCATTTATGGCTCACAAAAAGTCTGCGTTGGAAGAAAATGAGTATTTAGTAATTTGCGACTTCTCCGAAAATGCAACTTTTGTGGTTCAGAATTCTGTGCAAGGCTTTTTATGGAATAATAGCCAGGCCACACTATACCCAATAGCTATTTATTACAAATCAAATGGACAATTAGAAACTACAAATTTTATAATAATATCAGACTGCCTAATACATAATACCATAGCAGTTCATTTATTTCATCGCCACCTAAATGAGTTTTTAAAAAACAAGTTTTTGAAAATACCAAAGAAAATTTTTTATTTTTCGGACGGTTCTTCCGCTCAATTTAAAAATAAAAAAAACTTTGCCAATTTATGCCATCATAGCGAAGATTTTAATTGTTCCGCTGAGTGGCATTTCTTTGCTACCAGTCACGGCAAAGGACCTAGTGATGGTCTTGGGGGAACGGTAAAGCGTGAAGCACGAAGAGCCAGCTTGCAACGTCCATTCGAAGATCAGATAACTACTCCTCTCCACTTGTATAATTGGTGTCAGCAAACTCTTCAGAACTGCAACTTTGCATATTTAACGGAAAAAGATTATGAAGAAGAAGAGAAATTGCTAACTGATAGATTTATAGGATTACGTACAATTCCGGGAACTCAAAAGCAGCACAGCTTCATACCAATTTCAAAAACACAATTACAAGCTAAAATTTATTCCGCTGATAGCAAATTTGTAATTGAAAACATTTATAATAAAACTAAACAACAACAACAGCATTCATCATAATAATGTCAACAACAACAACAGCATTCATCATAATAATGTCAACAACAACAACTACAACAACAGCATTCATCATAATAATGTCAACAACGCCAACAACGCCAACAACAACAGCATTCATAATAATAATAATTCACTTGTTAAATATCTACCTTTACTCTATGATAAATATTTCTGGATCCAAGCATACCCCCAGTCTGAAATTTTTTGGAACTTTAGGGAAGGAACCAGTCTTAAACATATATTTTTTTCAGATTTTTAAAATTGTCGTTTTTACAGCTATAGCCTCCCGAATTATAGGTCAAGAGATGTGACCTTTGACCTTTCCAAACAAAAAATCATGTTGTATATCAAATTAAAGGTAATTAATTAACCTTTCAAATGCGACCATGATAAGTTGCGTCACTATAATATTAATCAAGAAAATGATAATTAAGTAAGTACAACTTTGTACATTTTTATAGTTTTTCCCGATATTCAACACCTCATATTTCCGGATCCAGATGCGTCAGTGAACTTAAATTTAGGATTTTTCCTATTTCTCGGATACACTTTAATCCTGCCAAAATTCAGCCAATTTGGAAACAGTGATGTTAAAAACAGCCATATTTTAAGTTGAGTTCAGATGGTTTAACCCATATGCTATGTGTGTGTTTATTATACCATATACCACTATGTGGTTTGGGTATAATGACTTTGTGCTGCTGTTTGTAACAACCAAAAATATTTGACCTACACCCATCTTTAATTATACCGATCGAATCAGAATCACTTTCTGAGTTGATTTAACAATGTCCGTCCGTCCGTCTGTGTGTCCATGTAAACCTTGTAATCAAACTGCAGGTCGCAAAAAGGAATATATTTTGATGAAATTTTGCATATAAGCTTTTGTCGACCATGGGATGAACGCTATTGAAATTGGTGAGAATCGGTCCATGTTCAGACCTAGCCGCCATACAAATTACCCCTATGAAATCGACATAAATTGCCATAACATCCAAATTATCATATAGATCTTACTCAAATTGGGTTTATATGCGTTCATTACATCCATTAATGAGTAGTCCAAAAATGATCGCTTTGGCCCCATATAGAGCTGCTTCCTGATTTTCACTTAAATCTATTAAAAAACAAAAATATTACACTGATTCTTCTCAAATTTTGTTTGTATATATTCCTGCAAAATATAAGAGACTTTACCAAACATGATCAGGATTGGTCCATTTTTGGACCTAGTCCCCATACAGATATAGCATCCGATATGAACTTTTTCATATCTGCAGCCAAAAAAATTAATAAAAATTCCACTCAAATGTGGTTTTTGCTTATTTTCTATGTCCAGTTAGTTGGGCCTAAGAGATAGGGTTTCTAAACGCATGGTATAGGGTATCGTATAGTCGGTCTAGACCGCCTATAATTTTCTTACTTGTTAAATTTGATAATGTGTTTGCTAATGTGTTTGGTATCTCTATTCACAATAATAACAAACCAAAAAAGTGTTGGTTTGTGAATTAGCTAAGTTGAAAAATAAAGTTGCCTAGAAATTGCACTCGAATTTCGAGCGCTGGAATCTGCTAGTAATTAATATCTGTAATTAATTTCATTGGTTGGAACTAACATAATTTTCTTACTTGTTTCTATATGCAATTAGATGGCACTAACATCCCTTCTCTGAATGCATTGTATAGGGTATAATATTTTTTCACTTTTTTAATTTCAATATCATAGCTTGCATTTAAATTCATTGCTTATCCTGCGAACATTTCTACATTATATACATTTTGGGTGTTGTCACGGTTTTTGTTTTTAATTACTTAAAAAGGCAATAACCTTTTAGATAAAATATGGGATATTTGCTGAATTAACAACTTGTTGCTTATTTTGTATCCACGAGTGCTGCAAAACCTACACACTGCCTCATTTATTTTAGCCAGGGTATGACCACATTTGAATAACACGCAAGGCAATATTCTTTGTTTGCCAAATTGTGTGTAGAACATACTTTTGGGTCAATGTACTTGAAACTTGCAAAGAAGCTGTTTCGCTATGATGGATAGTATATACAACTATGTACTTTCAATGTCATACACACGATAGTAGATAGATAAAGTTAGGTAAAGGTCTTTACTGTAAAATTATATTATCAAGTGTAATTGATAATAATATTTTCTTCAGGTATATTACTAAAATTTAGAACATACTATATTGATTTAATTCGTCTGCCAAAGTTTTGATTTGATAATATAACCTTTTTTTTAGTAAAAAATTATTTGATATGAGTTAATAGAATTTATATTTAAATCTACATAAATTGGTTTATTAATTTTTTTGGTGGGATATCGCATTTTTTGGAACGCTCAGGGTTGTAAAAATCTATTTCACAATACAATCACAAAAACAGCATAAGAGGTAAGAAGACAAAAACGGTGCGAAGTATGGGTGTATTGTTTCATCTGATTCAACAACCTCTGCTAAAACAAAGTTACAAAATTTCTCAATATAAACGTATAACATTTAATTCAACAACCCCATAAGTGTAACGCTCTTTGCAATAATTTTTTTTTTTTAATTAATTCAACAACCGCAACTATAACAACCCCTGCAGTTGTTTGCTAAAAGTGATACATAGATGCCGCTTTCTGTTTGTTTTGAACTGATATGTAAATAGATGTTTACACATCACCCCTGTGATCGGACTCACTTAGTTTTTTTTATAAGATCGACTCTGTTTTCCGAAAATTCATCATATACTTCATTGTGTGACTTTTCGAAAGAAACTAAAAAAGATTTTGTTTTCACGAAAAATTGTAAATAATTTCTTCTTCAAATTTTAACCTTTCATACCCTTGACAGCTTCCAATATATTTTTCTCAATTTTGTTCCTACAGCCTTATTAATTCTCTAGTTCCTCAGCCGGCCTTTAAACGGCCTTAATTACATGTGCATTTGCTTTTTGTATCTGGTTTGTTTCTTTTCTTATTTTACCTATTTCGGGAAATCTCAGAATTTAAGGTGCTATTACATGATGTGTTTTTTCCATATGTACTGTCAAATTTTCCCACAACAAAAGTTGTACACATCGTGTGATACATATGAAACATTGTTTATGTACAATACATGAGGATAGTCACAAGTACATTTTTCAATTAGAACAGGTTCTATTTTTGCATGACAAACATATGAAAATACAACACTGCTTGTGGCGAAAGAAAAACAGAGTAAATTTTAAAGATTAATATTGAAAGAAAAATAAATTGTGTAGTATTAATTAACAATTAAAAAATATATAACTTTTTTTTTAACAATAAATTTTTTTAAATTCAAAAATTAAATCAGCTGTTGTTTACATTTAGAGGTTATGTCATACGGAAGTACATATGCACGTGTGATAGCAAAAATTATGAATCGTATGTAAAAGACAATTTTGACAGACGTGAGGAATTTCATATGGATAAAAAAAGTGACAGTACATATGTAAAAAACATTTCGTGTAATAGCACCTTTAATTTTATTGTACTTTCAGCAAGTGGGTAAAGCAAAAGTTACATTCATTTCAATTTTGATATTCGTGAAATTTGGTCGAAATAATTATTTTGAAAACAATATGGAAAACAACACTATAAATAAAACATAACTAGTGATCGTAGTTTAAAATAAAAATTACTAGCGTGTTGCTGTTAACATCTAGTTAAAAAAAATCTTAACATATTTTAAAAAATAGTCTACGCCTTTTCATATTTATTATGATGTTGTCTGGATATAACACATTGCGGTCAAATTATCCATGTCTTGGAAATGAAATACAATACATTTACATACATATATATTTTTATATACGGCTTCCCTGAATTAATTCTCACTTTAACTATAATACAACCCACTGTGCGACAATTGAAAATAAAAAATTGCTTTCATTTCTAGAGATTGGCGTTTTTAAACTGATACCCACATTGACATCAATTGATGGGTAGAAATTTCTAAATAAATTTCTAGAAATTGTTATATTCTCAAAACTTTCAATAATGACAATAATGACATAAAGTGTCAAATTTTTTATTTATAAACGGTAAAATGTTAAATTTTATTTACCCTTGTTGTTGACGCATATCATGTAATTTCATTATAATTTTTGAGATTAATTATAATATTAAAACTTTTCAGTATAATTATGCTACAAAGTGTACACATTTTGTTCTTTTTTTTGCTTTGTACGCCAAATATGTTATTACTTTGATGTAATTGTTTTTTTGATAATTGTATACCAAGAGACCTGTTTTTATCTTTAGCGGTACTCCCGTTTAACTTATCGAAACTTCAAACTTACTTTTGTCAGCTAACTACACTTCTTGTACTTTTAATAAAAATCACTTGCGTATTACAACTGGAAGAAAAAACTACCTTGCTGTGTTTGATACTACCTTGCTGTGTTTGATACTACCTTGCTGTGCTATATATGAATATTAAGTTAATATTTTGATATTTATTGTGAACAAGTTTTATAGTAATTTAAATTAATAAAACTAAAAAATACTCGAACTAAACATTGGTGCCGAAACCCGGGAACTTTAAATG
Organism: Cordilura impudica; assembly: GCA_963682025.1. Lineage (NCBI taxonomy): Eukaryota > Metazoa > Arthropoda > Insecta > Diptera > Scathophagidae > Cordilura > Cordilura impudica. The sequence continues at coordinate 197,713,667 of OY821519.1, read as the reverse complement.
AAATTTAACTACATTGGAAAAGAAATTGGGAATATTGTTGTACTGCCGTATATTGAACGGACCTGGCTTCTATTGACTTGCCGTTTGGGAACTAATTGACTGTGCTACTTTCGTTGGATATAGTGGAACAATTGCGTTGGAAAGGTTTGAGATCTTGCGTTACTGTTGTTGAAGTCTGCAATAAAACCGTATGTATTTAATGAAATTTTAAATTAGTATTTAAAATGGCAGATATTTCATTTATGATCGAAGAGCAAAAGGTTTTGTTTAATCATTTAAAACGAATTATTCGAAGTTATGAAATAAAGGCAGGAAAAACTTGTGGGTTTGCTCAGACCATTTTCGATGAAATTGAACAAACTTTTCAATTATTTAAAGAAAAACATAGTCAGTTGCTTAGTATTGTGCATGACAATTCAATAACTATGAGCGATATTCCTTATTTTGCTGAAGAGGTTTGTTATCAATTTTAAGATGAATTTTTTTCTTTGAAAAGTCAATTGCTTGATTTTATGAAAGATGCTAGTAATCCTCCCTCATTGGGTTTACATTCCACCTTTGCTGCCCCCTCCCACAGTCGCAACGAAACCATGCCTGCTGAGGTTCGTCTGCCTAAAATTGATATTCCAACATTTTCGGGCGATTATTTAACTTGGATATCATATAAAGATATGTTTGTTTCTCTTGTCCACAACAATCATGGTTTAAGTAATGTTCAAAAATACTACTTTTTAAGGGGTTCATGTTCAGGAACTCCATTGGACATAGTAAGCGAATATCCTGCTTCTGACGCTAACTACATATTGGCTTGGAACGCCCTTAATCATCGATATCACAATAAAAGGAAAATTGTTGACACACTCTTACAAAAACTTTTTTCTATACCTAACTCTACTGGATCGGCTGAAAGCATTCAAATTATTTTAGACATGACTCGTAATAGTCTATCTCTTCTTCGTGCTTTGGAGGTTTCTACTGAGGGCTGGGATGCGTTTCTGATTTATATGACAGTAAACAAGCTTGATAGGCAAACTCGTAAGGAGTGGGAACAGTCACTAAAGGCTTCTACTGAAATCCCTCCTTTAAATGACTTGTTTAATTTTCTAGAAACTTCTTTTAGAACTTTAGAGACACTAAATGATACAAATCAACCCAATTGTGCACCTTCTACAAGAACGTCTACTACTAACTCGTATCAAAATCGAACAAGGAACAACTTTCGACGTAATATTCATTTAACTACTGCTAATAACGACGCAAACTGCCTTTGCTGTAACAAGCGTCACCTTTTATTTAAATGTTTCAAATTCGCTGCCATGACACATGATGCCAAACGAGAATTTTTAAATTCAAAAGGAATATGTCGCAATTGTCTTAACGTGGGTCATTTTAGTTACAATTGTCAGACATCGTCACGTTGTCAGTCCTGTCAACAAAATCATCACACAACATTACACAATTTGTTTACTAAAAACGACATTGACAGCAATAATTCAAGCCGTCAAGTTGCATCTTATCCTTCAACAGCTGGACATTCTGCTGATAATGTATCTACTAATATTGTTTGTAACTGTGGTACACTCAATAATGAAATTATACCACAAGTTCTTTTAGCAACAATTAGAGTAGTTTTAAAAACGCCACATGGCAACTTTCATCTTCGTGCTATACTTGATCAATGTGCACAAGCAAGTTTTATAACTCAAAATGCTGTTGATTCTTTAAGACTTTCTATGAATAAAACTTTTGCCCAAATTAGTGGAGTTGGTGGAAATCAACCCTATATTACAAGGAAATTTGTTCAATTCGCACTTTTTTCGGATTCTGAAGCTCAATTTAGATTAGATTGTAAAGCCTTTGTTTTGCCAAAAATAACATCGTATCAACCGCTATCGCTCGATAAAAAAATTCTACCTGATTTGTCAAAATTTAACTTGGCTGATCCTAAATTTTTTAAAACTGGAGAGATTGATCTGTTACTTGGTGGTGATGTTTATGGGAACATTATTTTACCACAACAACAAAAATTTAGTAAAAGTATTTTCCTACAATTGACACATTTTGGGTGGATAGTCTCTGGGCCTATTGCAACTTTATCGTATCAAAATAATATCAACGTTAATTTATGCTTATTAGACCAACAATTGCGTGCTTTTTGGGAGCAAGAAGAATTTTTTGAAAAACGAGTTTTAACTGAAGAGGAGAAACAGTGTGAACAACATTTTAAAAACACAACGACTCGCGATCACAGTGGTCGTTATACTATTTCATTACCCTTTAAAGCTTTACTTAAAGGCCAACCTCTTCCTTGTTTTAGCCACACGGATTATAGTGCACTTGCTCGCTTAAAAAATGTTGAAGCTAAATGTGTTGCAAACCCCTCTTTTGGGAAACTTTATCGAGAATTTATGGAAGAATATGAGAGGCTTGGACACATGACTAAGGTCGGAACTTATCCGCGTGACTTAAAACAAAATGGTTTCTTTTTACCCCATCATGGTGTTTTGAAGGCAAGTAGCTCAACTACTAAGTTAAGAGTAGTGTTTGATGGTAGTTGTAAAAGAACCTTACAATCTTGTTTAAACGAAGAGTTAGCTGCAGGTCCTGCACTACAAAATGATCTGCCAACTATTATAAATAGATGGAGACGTTTTAAAATAGGTTTTCGGGCAGACCTAGAGAAAATGTTTCGGCAAATTCGTGTTGTTGAAAACCAACACAAATATCAACAAATTTTATGGAGAAGTGCAAATTCTAGTGAAATCTCTATTTATAACCTCTCGACAGTTACGTATGGCACAACGCCTGCTCCATTTCTTTCAATACGAGTTCTACAACAATTATCCCATGATGAAAGTAAAAAGTATCCTTTAGCCAGTAAAGTACTCAACACAGATTCATATGTAGATGACGTCATCTCTGGCGCTGATAGTTTAGAGGAAGCCTATGAGTTACAAACGCAATTATGTAAAATGTTATCAAAAGGAAACTTTAATCTGAGAAAGTGGACAACAAACTCAAAAGAATTGTTAGACCTTATTCCTGTAGAATTTAGAGAAAACTCTAGAGTTCTTGAAATCAATGATGGTAATACCGTAAAGGCTCTTGGTCTTCAATGGAATACGGATGATGACTGTTTCTCCTTTAAGATGAATTTTGAAAGCAATAATATAGTGACCAAGAGAAGTTTATTATCTGACGCAGCGAAACTTTTCGACCCACTGGGTTGGTTAGCTCCTACTACGATACTAGCAAAAATTGAATTTCAAAACCTATGGTTACTAGGAATTGACTGGAATGACAAACTTCCTGAAAATCTTAAGAGAAAGTGGTTGGAATACCGAAAAAATCTAAAGGATCTCGAAGAATTAAAAATTCCAAGATGGATTGGTCTGAATAAATATGGCAAGCTTGAAATCCATGGGTTCTGTGATTCCTCTAAACTTGCATATGCCGCTGCTGTCTACGCAAAAACTATTTCTTATGATGGAATTGTTCAAATAAGTCTACTGCAATCTAAAACTAAAGTTGGTCCGTTAAAGCGCCTAACCATACCTAGAATGGAGTTATGTGGAGCTAGTTTGTTAGTGAATCTTGTTGAAAGAGTTACGTCTTCGATCGATCAAGAAATTTCGCAAGTCCTATTTTGGACTGATAGCACCACCGTACTCTCTTGGATTCGCGGACAAGCATCCAGGTGGCCTGTTTTTGTGGGAAATAGGGTGGCAGAAATTCAACGTAAATCAACCAATTGTCAATGGAAATACATTTCGTCACGTGATAATCCTGCCGATTGCGCTTCAAGGGGAATACCATCCAAAGAACTGGTTCAACATGATCTATGGTGGAGTGGTCCAAAATGGCTCAAGGAAATGCCAGAAAATTGGCCAAAACAACCAAAGCTCAGTTTTGATATTATAGATGATGTTGAAGATGAACCCATTATAAATGCACACTCAACGAATGTCGAAGTTAAAGAGTATCCTGAATTGCTAACCAAATTTTCCTCTCTGAGCAAACTTATTCGAGTTACTGCCTACATACTGCGTTTTAAAAATAATTTCATTAATTCATATTATCAAAAAAAATCGCAAGACACAGACATCAGTAAGATGACAGGATTTCTAACAACCAAAGAGCTAAAATTTGCTCGTAACGAACTCATTAGAACTTCGCAAAAAATAGATTTCATTGACGAATTGAATGAGCTTCAAAAGAAAGGTCAAATAACCACAAATAGTTCACTTGCTAGGTTGTGCCCATTTGTTGATTCTTTTAATATTTTAAGAGTTGGCGGGAGAATACAAAATTCTAACTTGACCTATTGCTCTAAACACCCCATTTTACTTAAAAAAAACAATCCATTATCATATCTTTTGTTTCTAGATGCACATTATAAAACTCTCCATGGTGGTTTGATTCAAATGCTTTCATATATTGCAAGGGAATATTGGATTATCTATGGGAGAAACATCGCTAAGCTAATATTACGCAAATGCACAGTTTGCTTTAAATATAATGCAAAAGCTGCTCAACAATTGATGGGTAATCTCCCAAGTGTTCGCTTAAAGCCGGCTCGCCCTTTTAAGCACAGCGGTGTTGACTATGCTGGTCCAATAACCATAAAGCAGTCCACAGCTCGAAACTCCGTGACAACCAAAGGGTACATTTGTTTATTTGTTTGTATGGTAACAAAGGCACTGCACTTGGAAGCTGTTACCAGTTTATCTACCGAATCATTTATGGCTGCATTTCGAAGGTTTGTTGCTCGTCGTGGTGTTTGCACTGACCTATATTCTGATTGCGGCACTAACTTCGTTGGGGCAAGTAAAGAGCTTCAAATAATTTACCACCGCAATAAGTCATCATTACCAGAAAGTTTACTGGAACAACTCGCTTCCCGTGGAACAACTTGGCACTTTGTACCTCCAGCCTCACCAAATTTCGGTGGTCTGTGGGAGGCTGGCGTGAAATCCACAAAGTACCACTTAAAAAGGGTTATGGTGAATCGGATTTTAACGTTTGAAGAATTAATAACGTTATTGGCGCAAATCGAAAATTGCCTAAATTCAAGACCACTTTGTCCACTAAATTCAGAACCCTCCGATTGTAATGCCCTTACTCCGGCTCATTTTTTAATTGGTGAACCAACTCACAATGTTCCTGATGAAGATCTACTCAACGCTAATATTGATCGGCTTAGTAGGTGGAAAGTGGTGGAAAAGATGAAACAACACTTTTGGAGTCGATGGGCAAACGAATGGTTGTGTCGTCTTCAAGCCAGACCAAAATGGTTACAACTGTCTAAAAATGCTGAAATTGGAGATTTAGTTGTGGTTGTAGATGAGCGATGCTCCCCAGGGGAATGGCCGCTAGCACGTGTTAAAGAAGTTCATGCTGGTAAAGATGATCTGGTAAGGGTGGTAACACTATTTTCAAATGGAAAAACCTTTAAACGACCAATATCGAAAATCGCGTTTTTGCCTACAAACGACTCTTTTCATGAAAATGGAGCTAATGATGTGTCTCACTCTGATGATGCTTCCGTGATTTAAGTACTGTCGTCCTTAGTGGGGGAGAATGTTGACGCATATCATGTAATTTCATTATAATTTTTGAGATTAATTATAATATTAAAACTTTTCAGTATAATTATGCTACAAAGTGTACACATTTTGTTCTTTTTTTTGCTTTGTACGCCAAATATGTTATTACTTTGATGTAATTGTTTTTTTGATAATTGTATACCAAGAAACCTGTTTTTATCTTTAGCGGTACTCCCGTTTAACTTATCGAAACTTCAAACTTACTTTTGTCAGCTAACTACACTTCTTGTACTTTTAATAAAAATCACTTGCGTATTACAACTGGAAGAAAAAACTACCTTGCTGTGTTTGATACTACCTTGCTGTGTTTGATACTACCTTGCTGTGCTATATATGAATATTAAGTTAATATTTTGATATTTATTGTGAACAAGTTTTATAGTAATTTAAATTAATAAAACTAAAAAATACTCGAACTAAACACTTGTTTTTTAAAAAGTTTATTTTCCATTTCTTGAAATATCTATAATTGTTATCTTTGGAAAGTGCAAACAATTGGGATATTGCCTTCCTTTCAGCCATTCTGATTTGATAGAGTACAAAAAAAGTATAATATTTTTGCCATTTACATGGAAATTATATACTGATTTTTGCTGGTCAACTTCTTTGAACAGAACTTAAATATATATTATACAAGCTGACCCGGCAAACATTGTTTTGCCTAAAAATGTCCCATGAGCTGTACTGAAGATGTACATATATGCATTTAGGACTTAAACATACGTTGAGCATACCCCTCTGTCAATAAAACTAAAATGAAAAATGCAGATATAAATTGATATTTGTCGCCGTCAGTACAATATATCTTCAGCCTTCTTGCTCTAAGCAGCTCATTTGCCACGTCCTTCCGCTGACAAACCTAATATTTAAAATCCGGCTTTAAACTGATATTCCTCGTCGCCAGTACTTTATGTGTACTTACTCGTACGAAAATATTTTTTTATTTATTGAATTGTATTTCCTTCACTGAAGGACTCTGTGATAAACGATATCTTTCGTTTTGTTGTCAGGTGCGAAAACGATCAAAGCAGATGGTTTTCTGCCACGGGAACATGCGACATACAGTTGTCTGTGCGAAAAACATGCATTTTCCAGATTCATGCCACAAGCACTCAAGGTTTGGCATTGCGATTTATTAATTGTTATGGCAAATGCGAAACGAATTGGAAATTGGATTCACTTAAACTCGAATGGCATATTGGTTGGGATCATTAGAATTCTCGAAATGAGGAATTCCTCACTTTTAAATTTTAATTTTAATAGTCTCGCATAAATCACATTTCTCATGAATTTTGTGATGGCTAAACGCGTTCCGTTGCATAATTTTGGCTGGCTGAGATTGCGAAGCATGATGACGACTGCACCAATCTTCAATTGTAAATTGTGCGGTGGCGAGCCAGGCACATCCAAGAACTCAATTGGGTAGTTGATTGCTTCGCCTTCGTTTGTTATACAGTCGATAGATTTGATGGAATGCTGAGAGCCAATGATTTGATTTTGAATTGTGAAGTTTAAGTGATCCACATCCTCGTTCTTTGCCGCTTAAATTGTTCTTTAACTCAACCAAGCGTTGTTTTCGTGGTTAGCAATGATGTTCGGAAACACTTTGTCGGTGAGCTCCTCTTTCGCTGAGACAAAGTGCTAAAAATTTGGCGAGAACAAAATCAATCCATTCGATGCGTTGACAGGAACACGGCCATTACCGATAGTTAGCAGTTGATTGGAGAACATTTTGGTAGATGGATCCTTTAGCAATGCAACTCGCACGTTTGTCGTCAGCTGAAGTTTCTTCGCATAACGCCACAATGGTGATGAATCGAGGCAAGAATTGATATCATCGGCACCGGTCGATTGTGGTATTACCGGCAGTGTTTGCCGGAAATCACCTGAGAGTAAAATCAATGCATCCCCAAAATGTTTTGCGTCATTGCGCAGATCTTTTATAGTGCGATTCAGAGCTTCTAACACACGTTTATGCGACATTGTGCATTCGTCCCTGATAATGGTTTTGCTTGAAACGAAAACTTTGGCCATTGTTGAATGTTTCGATATGTTACATGTTGGTTCTTCAACCGCTTGAAGGTTTAAACTTTTAGCAGCATAGCCGCTATTCCAAAAGAAGCAAAGAACGTAATGGCTCTGTTGGCAAGGGCAATGGTAATAATTGAACCTTGCTACTGAGACAGCACAATCCAGGTGTTTCTCCAGCGAACTTCAATGCATCGCAATGGTTGCAGACAACCTCCATTGGGCCAATTTGAACGGAAGGATGCGAGCTGTAATCAATTCTGCAATCGTAATGAAACGCTACTCGATTCAAATCAACACTTGAAGCACTTCTTCTTATGCGTTGATTTAGATTATCACGTTGTTGAGTTGTTTGATTTGCTCGAAGATTTCTCATTGATAACTGAGCCGTTACATATGCCCCCTGTCTTTCCTCTTTTGTTTGTGATACACGAAGTCGGGCCATACTAACACGGCGCTGTTCTCGACGATTTCTTGCTCATCCGTCGCCAATTGATAGGCGATATTCCGCACTCTATTTGCATTTCAAATTCGATGCGAAATATTAGATGTTCTGGCTCGCGGTATTGTGAATTTCACTGAGAAATGAACACAAAAAACATGAAACATGTGCCCAAATGTCATTACCTCACAAAATAAACATGGTTGTTGGTAACTTACCGTTTGAAAATGCAATTCCACAACAAAATGATCAACCAGAATGAAATGAACAGCGAATTCGAATCGATTTTCAAAATAATCCACCTAAAAATTATTTGCACAATCCAAAATTAACGTTTGGGTTTATTGTCGATGAGAACGTATATATTTACAATGTGTACTACATCAATCGGAACTCACCTCTATGAAATCGCTTTTCGCTGGTAATCGCAAATTCAAAAAAATCGTTTCAAAACAATGTATTTAATCAAATTGAATTACAATTACTGTCTAAAGCTGATAAAAATTTGATAAACTGTTCAAATCAACCAGCTGTCAGAAGTCGATGCACATAACGCCATCTACTGGCAATACCGGAACCAGCATTTGAAATCGTGTTTGTTTTTCTGGGTTCTTGAATTAAGATGGCGTTGTAAAATCGCTTCATACGAAATGTATGCAAAAATAACTTTTCATCGTATTTTTCTTTCGGGAAATTTTCCGGAATTTGCTTGGGTATTCTTCTTGGGCGGAGACCTGTCCGAATTGGTGCTAATCATCAAAAGTGATCCAGGCGTTCTCGAGTTATAAGCGTAGTAACTAACGTCACTCTCTTTTATATACTTATATAGATATTGATGCAATTGGTCACAACTAATTACAAAATATGATATTCATCCAGTTTCTCCATTATAGCCTGGCATATGCCATATCTGTAAGTTTCTGCCACATTTTATTATTTTCAATTAGCTCATCTCTGACTGTATGTTATTTTGGCTTACGAGGTCGACCTCTCCTTCCAAGCCCTCGGGTTTTCCCCTTTTTTTTTGTTTGATATATTCATTTTATTTTCTTAGAGTATAACCTATCCATTTCCATTACATTCGCTTAGTTTTATATATTATTGGCTCTCGCATAGTAATTCACCATAACTTGTCACTGGATGTTCTGTTAGCTCGCAGATCTGGCTAAGGTAAATATATCAACTCAAGTATTTGAATTATTGTTGGCTGATCTCCATATATTTTAAAGTCTTAAATATGCAGCCCTAGTCTTGAAGATATTTGATTTTTAATCTTCATTTCAAATGCCACCTTTTGCTATTGTGCAGACCAAATAATTGAATTTTTTAACCTTTCCTATACGCTCATTGTTTATGCATATTCTTAAAGTTATTAACTTTGAGACCTACTCTAGCTGTTGCTTTAACTGGGTTGTCAAGTTTTGCTTGTACATCATGAGTGGTACTTGCAGATAACGATGGAAGTTGGTAACTCATTTTCTACCTACCCATTCTAATATTTAAAGGGTAAAAAAGAGAAATTAAAAAAAAAAATTGAAGTGGGTTAAACTAAATTAATCGACCTTTTTCTTACATCACACCCTGACAAGTATGAAGTGAAAATACTTGCACCTCTCTGTAATTCGGATCACTGCACCATTTCCGCATCTTTTCCATACCCTGTACTTCATAGTGTTTCAACACCAGCTGTGAATCACTCAGTTTTTATTTTCGAAAATGCTCGTTGGGCCGACCTTAACGATTTCTTCAAGAATTTCAACTGCAAACTTTGTTTCCTGGACAATAATGTTGACGCTGCAGCGATAGTGGTGGATAAACTAATGGTGCTTGGTATGAAAAACAAAGTACATTTCTGCTAAACCAAATCAAAAATCTTGGTTTAGCCGGACTTGCAGAGACGCAGTCAGATCCAGAGAGAAAGCATTCAGACCTTCGCGTGAAAATAAAAATTCCGTCCCTGAACTGCTACGCAAGCAAGCGGGAAACAAATGTGCTAAAGTACGAAGGCGCGAAAAGTTTCTTCACGATCAGCGTCTTGGTGTTAAAGTTATTTCTGCTCCCCGAAGCAGCAAGAGCTTTTGCTGATTTGTTAAAAGAGTAAAAAATAATGCTAGTTCTGCTATCCCAACTCTTATAATGAATGACCTAATATTCACTGACCCGGCTGATAAGGCTAGCCTTTTAGCTGAACTTTTTGCAGAAAATTAGCGATCAATCTCTGCTCGAACTCGAAAAAGTATCTTGTACTATGCCTGAGCATAGTGCAGTTAAAAAGGTTATTTCGGATCTCAAACTTAATAATAAGTCTCCGGGACCGGATGCTATATCAGCACTGGTGCTGGAACAGTGCTCTCCGACGCTAGCCAGTCCATTGGCCAACCTTTTCAGCCTTTCGTACCGTGTGGGAGGCTCTTCCGTTTGGTGGGAGGTTGCTAATATCCAACCAATCCCTCAAAAGGGTGCAGCTAATAACCCTGAAAATAACCGTCCAATTGCAATCTGCTCTGCGCTCTCAAAGGTGATGGAGAGCATGATCAATTTCCATCTTGTGAACTACCTAGAGGCCATCTCACTTCTTAAAAATCGACAGTATGGCTTCCATAGAACTCGTTTCACTGGACACCTGTTAACTCTACTTTCTGAGCGCTGAAGTCGATCCATTCGCAATTTTGGTGAAAGTAAACTGGTTGCTCTAGATATTTCCAAGGCATACGATCGTGTGTGGTACGGTTCCTTGATATCAAAGCTTTTTGAATTTGGGGTCGATAATGACTTCTCTCAATTTATATCGAGTTTTCTCAGAGACCGAACAATACGTGTTGTTATTGATGGGGTCTCATCTAATGAGTTTTAGCTAAATTCAGGGTTCCCCAAGGTTCCGTCCTTTCTCCTTCCTTTTTCCTTATCTTTCTCAATGACCTTCTTGGTCAAAATTTTAATTGTATTTACTCTTTCGCAGATGACAGCAGTATTTGTCATTCATTTTCCTTTAATTTTCGGCCAAGCCTCTTGGAGGTTGGGGACAGAAGGCAGACAATGAATGACACACTCAATCAAGACCTGTTAACAATCGCCGAGTGGGGTAAAGCGAATATGGTTGATTTTAATGCACTGAAGACTCAATGCAGTATGTTGACCCATAGGGCCATGGAATCAACAATGTCATCTGTATATATGGGTGGTATAGGTATTGAGGAATCGGATACTCTTGATGTTCTAGGCATGAAAATTCAATGTGATGTTCGTTGGAATGAGCATATTTTTCAAGTGTATAAATAGGCATTCAAGTGTCTTTGTTTTCTAAAACGGTGCAACATTACTTCACTCCCTCTGATCTCCTTAAAATCTATGCCACTTACGTCCGACCGAATGCAACTCCCATATATGGGCAGGAGCTTAAAAGTCTATTTTGGAGCCACTGGACCGTGTGCAATGGGGGGTGTTGGCGTTTATCAATGACAGTAGGGTATCCAACTCTATTGAGTCATTGGAACATCATCGTAATGTGGGTTGTGTAGCACTGTCCTGTAGATATTTCCATGGAAAATGTTCTTCTGAGATTAGTTTGCTCTGCCACCTTCTCTAGACTTTGATTACATCCGTTTGTAGTCTATTGTCCAGTTGACCGCACGACGCCTTACAGAGAGAATTCGTTTATCAGTCGAACTAGCCGTATGTGGAATAAACTCTCCGCAGAGGTCTTTCCTGGCAGTTATAGTTTAATAAAATTTAAGTCAAATATCCACAAATACTACTCTCTCTTTCCTCCTTCCCGTAACCTAATTTCCTGAGATCAACATAATGCACTGTATCTGTAGGGGGCATCCCCTGATTGCTTGTTAATAAATAAAATAATCTAACCCATAAAAACAAAGTTTTTATTAAAACTCTTTATTTCCTTATGCATATGAGTTTTGAATATCTCCGTGACTGTTCGTGACTGTGTGTGACTATCTTAAAATTAATCTTTGGCCAAATCAAGTCTATTGATAAAATTTCAGATCCATTGGATGAGGGGAAGTGGGGATTTAATCTCTTCGTGACTGTGCGTAACTATGTCAAAGTTAATCTTTTTTCACAGTAAGTCTACCGACCAAGTTGTAAGTCGATCGGACAAGGGAAAATGGGTTTTAAATCACTCCTTGACTGTGCGTGACTGCGCGTGACTATGTCGAAGTTGATTCTTCTTTACAGCAAGTATATTGACCAAGCTTCAGATCGGTCGGATGAGGGTAAATGATATTTAGATCAATCCGTGACTGTGCGTGACCATGCGTGACTGCGCGTGACTAGGTCAAAGTTAATCTTTTTTCACAGCAAGTGTATGGACCAAGTTTGAGATCGATCGGATGAGAGCAAATGACATTAAGATCACTCCGTGACTGTGCGTGACCACGCGGGACTATATGTGACTACCCCAAAACTAATCTGTAGTCACGACAAGACTATGGGCCAAGTTTCAGATCAATTGGATAAAGGGGAATGGGTTCCACCTATGCCAGACAGACAGACGGACAGACAGACAGAGAGTATGAGTTAAAAGAAAGAGTTTTGGAAAAAGTAACTAATTATGCCCTCATTAGGTCTCACTGGATTATGAAACATTTATTCGGTGTATGATAGTTTACCTTTTAGACGCAGATTCTAAAGCTCGCTAATTGGCACCAAAAATACATAATGCCGATTATTTTCCTGTCCCTTCCTAGTTATGCCTTTGCACGTGAAAGGTGAAAAATGTCCAATACATAATAATCGATGTAAATATCCAATATAAAATCGGATATAAGACCGTATATTTTTAGAAGATATCTAGATGCAATGACAAAAAAAAGTATGTGAGTCCGATCACATGGGAGATGTGTACACATCCATTTACATATCAATTAAAAAAAAAAACAGTAAGCGCCATCTATGTATAACAAGCAACTGTTGTGGTTGTTATACTTGATGGTTGCAGTTGTTTGCTATACATTCATGGCGCTTTCTGTTGGTTGTTGAATCAGCAAAATTAATTAAAATCATAATCTTTGCACCAATACATTTACATGTACCTCACACCGATTTTCCCTTACGCTGTTTTTGTGATTGTGTTGTGAAATACTATCCCTGAGCGCATAAATGTTTACTCATAAAAAAAAACACCGTAATGCAGCCTTCCGAGCAAATTTCTCAGACCCAACACTTCATTTAAATTCGATATAAGACACCTCAGAAATCACGTAAACTTACACTTTCGATTGGTCAATCACATATCGTGAAATTTTTGACATTTTCAGACTTACTGCTTTAATCTCGTGTCTCACAAACCAATGGCCTTTAATTGTTTATTACAACTAAAAAGTAGACTAAAACTAAAGCCGGTGTAAACATTAACTCTGACCAAAAAGTATGAAAATTTCCATAGATTTTACTCAAATTTGGTTTTTCAATTGGTCAGTCTTGATCTGGTGATTGTATATGCAGCCAAAAAATAATAACAATGCCTCCCGAATATGATTTATATATAATTATCTGAACATAACATGGAGTGGCCCTTCAATAAATGGAGAAGCAAAAAGTGTTCAAACTCTCGGTCGCACCGTCTTGAAATATGCCAACAGCAAAAAAAAAAGTGAGAAATTCAAAGTTTTGGGTGAATCAAAAAACATTTAGAGGTGGCTCAACGCGATTGAAAATTTCAAGTGTGTTTATATGGGGAAAATATGACTTTTTCCAGCATAAAAAAATTTCGTTCCATATGCTTACTTTTCGGACAAATTGTTACAAAATTCGGGATCAGCATTAAATTACCTTTCGAAAAAGCTATAAAACTTCAAAATCGAATAAAATCTCGCCAAGAAATAGCAAATGCCCCAGACCACTTTTGTGCCAAAAAATTTTTTGAAAACTCCTTTTTGAAATATTGAAAAATTTTCTTAAACAAAATTTAAGAACATTGATCTAGCTCTTTAACATCTTGTTCTTGTTAAATGCATGTTGGAGATTAACTGTGTGAATTTTTATGTAAATCCCTATTCCAGAATTTTTTTTAAGATTTAATTTTTGCGGATTTTGAGAAAAATGGGATTTTTTTTATATACTGTAAATGTACTATTTATAAATATTTTGCATCAAAGATACATCACTTTTCTACTTTTAAATGTTATATTTTATCTTAATAACCTAAAGTTTAGAAATAAAGTAATATGACCCCATTAACCTTTTGGAATTGGGGTCACATATGACCCCAAGCTAATAAAAGACAATCTATTCAAAAGAATATGAAATATAAAATTAATTTTAATTATTTTGGTGTATTTAAGGATGATTTAGTGTGTGCTTCAAATTGTTTTCTATAATCACTTACGACTTCAAATAAGTATTGTTTTTCTTAAATTTAATATTATTATATTAATTTTATATTTCATATTCCTTTGAATAAATTGTATTTTATTAGTTTTGGCTAATTTGTGGATCTTTTTATTTTATTTCAAAAAATATAGATAGTTTTTATACATAAAATAAATTTATAACAAAATTGGTTAAAAGTTGTTTTAATTTATATTCGCGAGCAATAAGCAGATTATTGCATCAGAGATATGTTACAACGAATTATTTTGATCGCAGAAAAACTGATGGGTTAAATTATTATTATTATTATTATTTATTTATTTCGAATTCCCGTACAACAAGACATAAAATCTTGTAATTAAAGTACAGGATTAGTACTAGGTACATAGTAGTAAGGAAATTTAACATTGTGTATAATAACAATTAAAAATAATAAAAAATATAATAACAAAATAAAATAATTATAAAAAAGTTTAATGTAAAAATTAGTTATTTAAAAGCGATTTAAAATAGAAAACCAATTAATTATAGAAAGTAAAGAGGGCAATTTTAAATTGCATTGCGTTGCTTATGAACTGATTGTTTGAAGGTAGCAAGTTCCAAAGACGAATTGAATTAATAAAAAACTGCCATTCAGATGTTTGTGTTCGATGTCTAATTGGTATTAAATCATTTGTTCTGCGAGATCGAGTGAACGATATTCTATTAAAAAGATAAGAAGGTTTACGGGTATATACAATTTTATGTAATAAAGTCAAGGTACGTATTTTTAGTAAATCACTGAAACTAACTCCATACATTTTTTTCGAAACTGGTGTAATATGATCATACTTCTTCAGGCCGTAAACATACCTTAGTATGGCGTTATAAGCTTTCTCCAATTTATTGTAACTCGTATAATCACAGCTCGAAAAAACTTCACATCCGTATAACAAAGTTGGCATTATATATGTTTTTGCAAGTAATAACCGAATCTTAACCGGTGTAAAGTATTGTGTTTTCCACAGAATTCGTAGCATAGCATATGTTTTTCCAGCAGCTGTGTTTATGTGATCAGTCCATGTAAGATTATTATTAAAAGTTATACCAAGATTCTTTGTAGTTCTAACAATCTCAATTGCTTGATTGTTTAGTATAACTTCTGGTTCAAAAGTTGATTTCTTGGATTTTGGATTAATCACCAGACACTTAGATTTGCTGGGATTCAAGCAAAGACCATTGGATGAAGCCCACATAAAAACACGGTGTAAATCCTCATTTAGTTTACTTAAGCAATCATCAATATTTTTGTTGTTATTACATATATATAATTGAACATCATCAGCATAGATATGAACGCTGCTGTACATTAGTTGCTCTGGTAAATCGTTGACGTATATTGTAAAAAGAAGAGGACCAAGGATTGATCCTTGAGGAACACCTTTCGATATTGGCAGTGGTCGTGATATTTTTTTATTGGCAAAGACTGACTGTTTACGATCCAATAAGGAGGACGCAATTAATCGAGTGGACGACAAAGAAAATTTAAACAAAGTTTGCAGTTTCATACAAAGAATTCCATGATCAACCATGTCAAATGCCTTAGAGTGATCTAATAAAACAAGAAATGACATGAAACCAGCATCAATATTACTCCGTATTTCCTCCGTGACATCAATAAGCGCAGTTACGCAACTATGCTTTGGCCGAAAACCTGACTGTCTGCTTGTAAGTAACCCATTTCTATTTATGTAATCGTACATTTGCTTATGTAGTAGCTTCTCAAATACTTTTGATAGAAATGGTAATATAGAAATAGGTCGGTACTCATTACTGGATTTTGGTGTAGGTATTATTTTAGCATACTTCCAGTTAGCAGGAAAACTACTTTTAATTATGATATTGTTGAATATGAATGTGATATATGGTAACAACACAGGAAGAATAGCTTTTAAAAACTTTGGGTGAATATTATCAAATCCTACAGCATTTGACTTAACAGCTAGGCAACTCCTTGATACATCATCTTGTGTTACACAATTAAAACTAAATAGTTGACTCTGCTCAGTGATAGGTTGATTAAAAAAATTACTATTCAAAGGTACTGTAGGCAGTCGCGTGAAAGTTTCATTAAGTAATTCTACATCTATTTCCGTTGTATCTATTATCCTTGGTTTTCCAATACCAATGTCACGTATATTTTTCCATGTTTTTTTGGAACCAATTGCAGAGTTGAAGACAGATGAATAGTATGTTGATTTAGCACTCTTAATAGCTCGGTTTACTTCTCTGCGTGCGTTACAATATTCTTCATGTAGTGAATCAGTTTTGAAACGTTTCCAACGACTATAAGCCCTATCTCTGTAAGCAATTGCAGATTTAATATTACCACTAAACCATGGTTTTAATTTAAAACTAGTTTTTATAGCTTTCAGCAGAACCGACCTATTGAAAATTTGTTAAATTTTGTTTTCTAAGAAGTTAAGCTGACTTTCAGCAGATAGCATATAGTAAATTGAATTCCAATCAATATTTGCTAAATCAAAAGCTATGACAATATTATCCATATGTTTAAAGTCATAGTATGTGGCATCATTCATAATAAGTTGGATCCGGAAATCAAAGGTAAGAAAAATTAAGTCGTGCTTTGAAAAACAGGCCGCTGAAATCTGATCATAGAGTAAAACTTTTCCTTTATCGCCAACAAATATTATATCCAATAGCGTGTTTGCTGTAGCTGAAAAATGGGTTGGAACTGTTGTATTTGTTGGATAAAGTCCAACTATTTCCATATTATTTACTAAATAATTTTCCACTAGAAGATTTGAGTTGAAATCGCCACATATAACTATATCTTCAAATTTTACCGTTTCATTCTCCAAAGTTTTGAAAAAATTTTGCATATCAACATTGTGATGAGGTCTGTATACACAACCCACAAGAATTTTGTTTCCATGTGCTGAAATTTCTACAAAGAGATGTTCAATCTTTTCCATTGGCTTGGATTTATAATATAATTTACTAGTTATTCCATTTCTAATATAAATAGCAACACCACCTGCATGAGTTACCCTATCACAGCGATATAATTTATAGTCATGGAAATCAAAAATAGTATCAGGAACAAGCAGGTCAAACCACGTCTCAGATACACATACAACATCAACGCCTGAGTTTTCAAATATAAAGGAAAACTCGTCCATCTTATTGTTTAGACTTTGCGCATTTATGTGACAAATATTTAAACCAGTTTTCTGCTTACAAAGTACTCGAACCATATCAGAAGTAACATCTTTGGAACTATAAGTTGTACTACCTGAACAATTTGTCATAGAAACAAAAAAGATTTTTTAAAAAAAACAACGCATGCATATTTAAAAGGGCCAAAAATAAAACATATTAAATGACTGAAATTTTTTAAAAACATTCCGAAAATACAAATTAAAATAACATGAACATGAACATTAGATATTCGTAGATTTCCATAATAAAAACAAAGCATCAGCAAACAATGGACATCAGTTCTGGCAATAAGCATTATCATTACGAAACATATTATCAAGTTCATCAATAGAGTCGACACGAATGGTTGATCATCTTGTCTAATTTTTATATACACTAAGCCACGTTTAGTAAATGCCGAGTGTAGTTGTTGAATTTTCTTTTTTCGTATCGCCGACTGCAATATTTTGTGGTTTGTGGAAGTCAAATATTCATTTAAATAAAAAGGACGATCTGAACCAAGACCAATGTGGTCTAAAACTAGCGTAGATTTTTTCATTTTTCGAAAATTTGCAATAGTTTTCAAAATAAAATTTTTGTCATAAGGAGAAAAAAGCTCCACCATAATTACGGCATCGGGCGAAAAGGTTAAATGAACAAAAATTTACTGAATTATTTTTCTTAAATTCTAAATATTGGTTTCATCTAGTTTAATAGAAAAACTCGTTTTCGGTAATTTTTGTTTAAAAATATCTTAAGATCCAAAGCTGGCCTTGGCAGATAATGGGTTAACGTTCTCGGATTTATCCCAAATTTTAGGAAAGGAAGTTCTACACATTTCGTTATTATATTTTAAGCGTCGCATCTAAAACTGCTACAGCACTTATAAAGTATTTGAATTTTTTAATAAATTGTCTGTTATTAGCTTGGGGTCCTATGTGACCCCAATTCCAAAAGCGTTAATGGAGTCATATTATTTTTTCCGAAACACTAGGCTATTAAGATAAAATATAACATTTAAAAGTAGAAAAGTGATGAATTTTTGATACAAAGTATTTAGAAAGAGTACATTTACAGAATATTTCACAATAATCCCATTTTTCTCGAAATCCGCAAAAATAAAATCCTTGCCAAAAAAATTCTGGCATATGTTTACCTAAAAATTCACACAGTTAATCTCTGACATGCATTTAACAAGACCTTGAGGAGCTAGATCAATTTTTTTAAAGAAAATTTTTCAAAACTGGAAAAAGGAGTTTTCAAAATTTTATCAAATAAATTTTCCATTTTCGGTTTCAATGCTTAATAGGTTAACAATGTGGCAATAAAACAATAGTTCATATCTGAGTACTTACAGGTAAAGAGACTAAAAAAAAATATTGGCTTTAATTAGTTTCTTAAAGTTGAAAAAATGCCATCAAATTTCATGACCCAGTTTTTTTTTTGGCGCAATAGTCTGGTGCATTTGCTATTTCTTGGCGAAATTTTATTTGATTTCAAAGTTTTATAGCTTTTTGGAAAGATAATTTAACACTGATCGCGAAATATATAACAATTTGTCGGAAAAGTTAAACTATAGAACGAAATTTTCGTAAAATCTGAAAAAAAAAAGTCATATTTTCCCATATAAACACACTTGAAATTTTCAATGTTTTTTGACTGGCCCAAGACTTTGTATTTCTCACTTTTTTTGCTATACGCATATTTCCAGGGGGTGGGAGCGAGAGTTTGAACACTTTTTTTTATTAAGGAACACCCTACATAACAGGGCCTAAGCCTCTTTAACAATTTTCATGGTTTAGGGTATCGTATGGTGGGTAAGGACCTTGTCTTGCTGATGATAGCAGTCTGTTGAATCCGTCTACAAGTAAAGTTTGGTTAGATACAACAAAACATTAAAACTTAAGATGTATTCATGTAACTCTTTAAGAGGAAATATCTTTGTGTTGGGCTAGTTGAAACATTTGCATAGATTTGTACAAGTCAATTTAAAAAGAATCATCAATTCTAAACCACAGCCATGATAGATTCTTCATTACCATGACATTGGACTAAGAGTATAAATAAAGCTCACATGTCTATTAAATAACATTTTGGCCCAAAAATGAAAAAAATTACCACATTGTTATTTTGTTGTCTACAATTCCATCTCCTATTCTTAGTGAAACATACATAACCACAAAATTGTATTTTAAGTAAATGTCACTCTCATAATGTGTCGGTTGATAAATGTTTATGTGGTAAAACAAAACAGGTACCTGTTTATCAAAATATAAATGGTTGGCAATGAAATGTGGAAAGGTATGCCCATTATTGGTTTCCATACCACACACTCACAAACACTCGCTCAAATACAGAACAAAAACAGGTCATAAATAACAATTTTAATTCGTTGACAATAAATTCATTAACAAAATAATATTCTGTTCAGTGAGTGAGTGTGTTTGTGTATTTTAATAATGTTATTTAGTAGTTTTGGTAAGGCAGACATATGGTAATTTATGGCTGTAATTAAAAATAACTATATGAAAATATACATATATGTTTGTTCAGAGATAAGGCGTTAGGAGAAGCAACGACCATACAAATGCATAAAAATTAAGTAGTTACCCAAGATTAATGTTTGCACAAGTGATGGCGAAAGTTCATCAAGGAAACTATAAATCTTGAAAATTACTTTAAAATTAATGGGTAACACTAGGATGAAGAAAATAAGATTTATTCCGAAATATGAGAACATATGAATATAGGATTTGCCATTTTTATTACTTTTCTTGTACTCAATAAAAAAAGTTTGTTTACATAAAAACTGAACTTAGGGCCACTATCTATGATCATCTACCATCACTATCTGAGTCAATTTGATGATGTCCGTCCATCCATATGTCCACGTTCAATTCTGTCCATGCAAACATTTTGGACAATCTACAGGTCAACGTTACACATTTATTATTATAAAATTCGGTATGCAACCTTCGATGGACATAAGGGCGATCGGTATTGAAGTTGGTGAAAAACTGTTAATATTACACCTAGCTTCCAAACAAATTTCCCACATTCGATGTAAGCTGTTCTAAATTCCAAAATGTAAATAACTTATCATATTAATAGCTGGCGTTGCATGTATTTATTTATTTATTTATTTATTTATTTATTTATTTATTTATTGGTTCTTTATTTGTAATCTGAGCCCTAGTGGGCCAAATGATTACAGCAAATATTTCATGAAAGTACATATCAATTTTTTAAAATATGTATATAATATAATAAAAATTAAATAATATAATACATTAAAAATAAAATAAATCTTCTAAAAATAAACAATAATACTAAGCAGACAGTAGCAACAAAACTAATTACTATTTTTCAAGAACAATTTCCCGAAACTTGGATTCTGAATGTGAAAACTTTCTTTCTTTATAGGGAACAATTTCATTCCAAAGTCTTATTACTCGTGCTTGAAGAGACCGTTGCATAATAAGTGTGTTGTATCGTATTTGCTGCAACGAATACGTTCGAGTCGAGTTCCCAAACTTAAATTTGTCTACTAAATATAGAGGTTGACTTTGCTTGTACACTTTATAAAAGAACTGAGGACACCTCAAACTAACGAAATCAGCAAAATCGCAACCTAAGAATTTACGCACATATGAAGTTATATGTTGAAATCTACTCAAACCATAAACGAATCTTACAATTCGGTGTACACACATTTTAAGTTTTTGAAAGTTTCCATCAACAGTACCACTAAACACTTCTAAACCATATAAAATTGTTGACATAAGCAGTGAATAAGCTAGTTTTTTCCTTATAGCAAATGGCAAAGACGTATTCACGCTATATAATTTTCTCAGTGAAAAATACACTCTAAACGTTACAGATACCACATGATTATCAAATTTTAGATTACTATCTATGTAAAAACCTAGGCCTTTATAATTGTCAACATTTTCAATTCTTGAATTTCAATTCTTGATTTACCGACATTAAACATTTGGAGTCATTTTATATGCTGTTTTTTAAAATTCCAAGTAAATATGTTATTCGAAATATTTAAGAGATAACTGAAATGGAATATTGTTTGAATATATTCTGGTATTAATTAAATATCACATAGATTAAAAAACACTTCTATGAACTACGTTCAACAACGCGACATATAGCAAGGACATCAGAAGTGCTAACTAACTTCTGAGTTCTAATATTTTATACTTATTACTAAGAGGGCCAAGTTTCAGATCAATTGGATAAGAGGGAATGGGGTACACCCAGACAGGCAGACAGGCAGACAGACAGAGAGTATGAGTTAAAAGAAAGAGTTTAAATAATCCAACCCATAAAAACAAATTTTTTATTAAAACTCTTTCTTTCTTCATGCATATGAGTTTTGAATATCTCCGTGACTGTGCTTAACCCTACGATTCATAACCGGGTACCCGTGTACCTTTTTTGACTTTAAAGTGTTGCTGTGCCTATAATTTTTGAGATATGGACATAAAACTCCGAATCATGAGAGATTTTGGCTAAACTAAGATTTAAATACGAAAAAATTCAAAATATTTTCAATATTTTCTTTAAAAAATGATTTTAAATGTTTTACCCCCATAAACACACAACCGGGTCCCCGGGTACATTAATGCAATTCCTATGTAAATGCCTGACATGTAAATGAAAAAACGTTTTTTTTGTGTTGTTTTTATTGGAAATAAATGTCTTTTTTATTTATTTTATCATATTTTATATATATATTATTCATCCGAATCACTATCGTTGTTATTGTGGCAATTGTAGCATTTAGTAATTGTTATGGCGTGCTCATCGCATATCGGTGTGCTACATATGCTGCAATTTTTTCTAGTTTTTCTTCTGTGCTTATTTGGAAGAAGGTTGCACATGTAGCACACACCCGTATGTACTTGTCTGCCCCTTTGTCGTGCTGACGGAGATGTTGACGGACCTGCAGCACAAAGCACACTCTCCAACGGCCTTCCGATGATGCTTTCAATTGCATTTTTTGTTGAAAATTGGCGCACGCTTTGCACATTTGAAATTCTATTTTCTATAACAGGAATGCAGAGGTTTTCTGCCAGTTGACGCAGGAAATTCTTCCTGCCCGTCGTGGTGTATCGTGCAGTTGGATTATTTCCATAATATATGATGTGTGATTCAAATGCGCTCACATCAATGATGTTATAGAAAAATGCCATCGGCCATCTTCTTGTTTGTCGCTGGGTCGTGTATTCTTGGAGCGTTTGGTCCATTACGTCCACCCCACCTTTTGTTTGGTTATAAAAATTTATAATTTCTGGTTTCCCATTCTCGTCAGTTTGTGCATCATCATGCATACTAGAAAGAAGGATGACCGAGTTGGACTTCCGCTGCTTATATGAGAGCGGTGTTACGTTGTCGTAGAAGCCAAATAAACTTGAACCAACGTCTTTTTTTTTTGTCTTCTTTCATCTCCGCAGGGATGTAAGCTTTGTTGCGGCGGAGTGTACCCACAATGCTGAGCTTTTCTACTTTTAGTTGCCTAGCCAACGGCAGCGTCGTAAAAAAATTATCCATTGTTATATTTCGTCTGCTACCGTAGTATGGCCCAACTAAATCCCTCACGTATTTATTTATTTTTGGCCAAGTATTAATTCTTTTTTTAATAATTTATTATTTTAAGCTAATTGGGCCTAACTTCGTAAATGTAAAATAAAACTCAGTTTTATCACATATTTCCCCGACGTTTCGTAACTTTTTTGGTTACTTTTTCAAGGGTCGTCTATTTAAATAAAATAAAATAAAAACACAACATTAACACACAATAATTGCACAAATATGAACAATAAAAACTTACAATAATAAGAATTTTAAACTTTATCACATTACAACATTATTAATATAAATCACAGCAAACATAAAAACACAAAATTGTATAATTACAAACATAAAACACAAATTTGTATAATTACATTTAGCTTAAAATTAATATCACAGAATGTTTCTAAACTATTGCGACTCTGTAACTAGTACTAATATTTTGGGTGTCCTCTTTGTGGTTCATGGTTGTATTTATATTCTTTTGAATTCGTAAGCTTTCAATTGTGTACCGCTTTTTTTCTATTTTTTCTACATCCAGTATTTTCGTATTATTGAAATTTATTTTGTGTCCAGTTGTAATTACATGTTTTGACAACGCTGTGCTTTCTCTCTCTTTTATGATGTCCATTTGATGTTCTCCTAATCTCTTTTCTAATGTTCTTTTAGTTGTTCCTATATAAATAAGATCACAGCTGTTGTTTTGATCACCCTCACACTTGACTTCGTATACAACATTACTTTTTTGTAGCTTTTCTATTGGAGTTTTTGTTTTTGAAAAAATTGTATTTATTGTTGTGTGTGGTTTGTATGCAAATCTGATGTTTTTTGTTTCCATTGTTGTTCTAATACTTTTATTATCTGTCAAACCCGGGATAAATTGTACACTGTAAAAACTCTTTGTGTCTTTTTCTTTAATGTTTTGATGTTCAAGATTAGAGTTGTGGTTTAATAGTTTTTGTGTATCATTTAACAACACCAACTTCATGACCAGTTTCTTGTTTGCCAGTATATATTTGGCCATGAAGTGGATATGAGTTTTTGGCATCGCAAATCCACCATACTTTTATGCCATATTTTGCTGGCTTCGAGGGTATATATTGGGTGAATTTGGTTCTACCACGGTATGGATATAATTGTACATCAATGGTCAAATATTCTGATGGCACATAATATCTGGCAAGATTTGCATTGAGCATTATCCAAATATCGCGAATTGGCGCCGCTTTGTCTTGACGCTGCCGCTCTACCCGTGTTCTGGGGTCGTCAAATCGCATAAAACGCAGCAAATCGAAAAACCTGTTTATTCCCATGGTGGCGCGGAATATTGGGTGAGCCTGTGACGTCCACAAATCTCTTGCGTTTTCGTCATTAGAATGATTTGTGCCAGCCATCAAAATCATTCCAATGAACGCATAAATTTCGTTGATTGTCGTGTCTTTCCACTTCAACTGACGTCTATTGGGATTCGCTTCATTGTACGCATCATATGTGGCATGCGCTTTTCTATTTGTGTGGCGCACTATTATATCCACCATTTCCACTGTGAGGTATGTTTTGAAACACTACAAAGGCGTCATATTTTCAGTAATTCGCGCTGGACCACAGCGGTCTCTGAATATATTGTGGCTTCTCACTTGTTGGCAACTACGTGGTGTTCGCTGCCATTGTGTGCCGTCACGTGCAGTCATGTAGTCTGCTGGGTTTGTTGTTGGTGCATCTTCTAGCATATCATCATCTTCACTTTCATCATCAAAGAAAATTTACTCTGGTGCGTCAATAGCAGCTGCAATTTCGTTTGCGTTGTCAACATTCAAATCTTCATTTTCTGATTCCGAAACTTCGCCAGTATAGGACACATTTCCTTCATTTTGGTCTTCCACGGGGTCCGCTTCAAGGTCCTCATCTTGAGTCGCTTCCTCAAATAAACGTAGAATATATGTGCTTCTTGCTTTATCACTCAAATTCCAGTATTCCCTTGTAGACAAATATCGGTCGTTGCGGCTCATTTTTCACCAACTTCACTGTTCAAATATTGAACACAGACTGGCGAAGCAAATGAAATATTTCAATTTTACGACACAAATGAACATCTGCTATCTAATTCAAAAGCAATTAAGCAAGTAGGTACCGAAAATAAGCAAAATAAGCAAATAAACAACCCTTACATAAAACCAGTTTCTGCCTACTTGTGTCGCTTTAGGTACTTATATACGAACAGAAACCAGTTTTTTTTCCAAATATCAAATTTGTACAGTTGAGAACGCAAAATATAATCAACAACAAAAATATTTACAGGAAAATATTATTTTATTTCAATAAACGCAAAACAACCTACTTCGGGTACCCGGGTACCTGGTTATGAAATTAAAGGAGTTTTGCTGGTTATGAATCGTACGGTTAACTGTGTGTGACTATCTTAAAATTAATCTTTGGCCACAACAAGTTTATGGACAAAGTTTCAGATCCATCGGATGAGGGGAAGTGGGGTTTTAATCTCTCCGTGACTGTGCGTGCCTATGTCAAAGTTAATCTTTTTTCACAGAAAGTCTATCGACCAAGTTTTAGATCGATCGGATAAGGGAAAATGGGTTTCAAATCACTCCGTGACTGTGCGTGACTGTGCGTGACTATGTCGAAGTTGATCTTTCTTTACAGCAAGTATATCGACCAAGTTTAAGATCGGTCGGATGAGAGTAAATGACATTTAGATCAGTCCGTGACTGTGCGTGACCATGCGTTACTGTTCGTGACTCAGTCAAAGTTAATCTTTTTTCACAGCAAGTTTATGGACCAAGTTTGAGATCAATCGGATGAGGAGAAATGACATTTAGATCACTCCGTGACTGTGCGTGACCACGCGTGACTGTGCGTGACTACCCCAAAATTAATCTGTAGTCATGACAAAACTATGGACCAAGTTTCAGATCAATCGGATAAGGGGGAATGGGGTCCACCCATGGCAGACAGACAGACAGACCGACAGAGGGTATGAGTTTAGAAAGAGTTAAAAAAGAACTGTATCCCACATTTACACAAAATATTTGCTTCAGTTTCTTTTAAGTCCACCATACAAACGTGAATTGATATTTCTTTATCGGTTTATTCCATAACATTGCCAATCAGATTTCCTAACTTCGCCCAGTTTTTCAAGAGTGCCATGAAGCAAATCAAAATCCAAAGTAGGAGTTCCTATAATATTAATGCGGGTGATTCCGTAAAACTTTGTACCAAAGAGGTTTAAATCACTCTCCATCTAGCAACACTTCTGGTACCCTTAAACGCATGACAAGGTCCGTAGGGACCTATTTTTGTTGATATGACATTGTCTATGAAAAAGACATTTTAAAATTTTTGTTTTGTTATTTTATTGTTGTTTATTAATTAAAGTGTTGATAAATAAATTAAAATATTTTTTTTTTTTAATACTAACATAATTAATTTTTTATGAATTTTATTATGAAAATTTAGTTTTACAATGAATAAAGCTTAAAAAAACTATTCTTGCTATGGATGTTCCTCATTTTGAGTGCAGGTTAAGCACCGATGTATTAATCTTGAATGCGCTGCACAAACTGCATTGTTGCAGGAACAGCAATAGGCCCTGGTTTTGCGTTGACGACCGTACTCTGAACGGCATAGGCGACATGTCTGTTTGTCCTTAGCGCAAACGACGGTGCAGCTGCTTCTGTTGGTCTTGGTACTATATAAAATGAAAAGATATATATAATCATTCTGCTTTTGACCTTAAGAATTCTTAATTCTTACCTTGACATCAAATTCCTCCATTGCATTCCGTATCCTTGGATATGCAGTTATGGGAGTATTCAGGGCACGTTCTTCAATGTTGGGTAATGCCAATTGCTTAGTTAGCATAAGGAGGAATGAGCGCTGTCTGTCACTGCTCTTCACTGGCTTCATCTCGTTGAATATTATGAATGCAGCTAATGCAGCGATGTCGAGCTTATTGTAAAACATGGCAAGCGGCCAGCGCTTTGTTGAGCGCTTGCATGTATACGTACCAAGCATCTGCCGGATTTGTTGGCATTGTAATGAAGAATGGCTAAGGGCTTCTTCTTTTCAGTTTCCATGTTCACATCGCAAGTGTAATGTTGTGTAGATAGAAAAATTACTGATTTATTCTTCCTGGGCACTGTAGTGTGTTTGATATGTTTTAGTTACCATACCTTCAGTACGGTAACTAAATGGTAACATTAAACCATTTTAATTAACGGCAACAATATCCACACACACCGAACTTTAGCGTGAGAAACATTTATTTCTCAAACTGCAATACAATACAGTTATGTTTAGTTTATTTGATTCACCTGTGTGGAAATCTGCTGTGCTTGCAGATTCCCACACACATTTAATTGTATTCTAGCGTAAGTCAGAATTTAAGTATAATTTGTAAACACAATTAATAAAGTACTCCATAACAGAACAGTCCACAAGCGGCTGTTCGCCAAGAAAATACAAAAGGTGTTTTAAATAAAATGAATTGCTTGAAAAGGATAAGTAAAAAGTAAATTAATGAAGTGACATAATATGGTGATCCTGCCAGCCTTGACATAAAAAGCAAATTAAAAACAAAAAAAAAAAAAAAATAAGTTTTAAACAAAAAAAAAAAAAAAAACACATTTTAACAAAACAAACAATTCTATAAAAACATAAATAAACTCAAAAAATATGGAAACTTAACAGTGAGAATTAAATGCCTACAACAAAAACAACAAAAAGCGATTTAAAAATCAAAAAATTAAAAAAAAAAAAAAAAATGCTTTACATTTTTTTTTTCAATATTATTTTTATAAAACTACCAAAAAAAAAATTTGCAAAGAAAGAAACCCATTTTTATTACATAAATTAAACGAAAAAAAAAATAATTGAATCCCTGCTTGTTGATTAAGTGATAGCTGATAAAAATTAATGTTAAATACAAAATGAACTTCCTAGTGCTAAAAACATATACAAAAATGAAATTAATAAATTAAGAAAGGAAGAGAAGAAATGAAAATCAATGTGGCCAAAGAAGCAAGAAACAGGTGTGGCCGATACACCTGCAACGTACAAGAGGAAGCGACAACAACAGCAACTATAACAGCAACATCAACATCAACAATAACAGCAGCTGCAACAATCCACAAAACCAACAGCGATAAACATAAAACATCGTAAGCGTTATTAATATAAAATTTAAATATTTTAAATAATTAGATGCATTACAATTGTAATCTTTTAAACATTTATATCGACCTTGAATATTTTATTAGATGTAAACATATAAAAATCGCACAATAATTATATATATAAAAGCCAGTTGGTAATAATACCTACATATATGGTACTACTATTCTGTTCTTTATATTTTGTAATCTACATAATGTTGGATATAAAATTTTTGATATTTATATTGTATAAAAATCTACTTTGTTAGTTTAACAGAAAGAAAAAAAAAAAAGGGAGAGAATATTTATTTTAATACCATTTTGTTAATACAAAATAATCAATTGAAATATACTAAGAATATGTTATGAAAATATACTCTGATTTAAAATAATATATAATTTAATTTTATTCCAAAGCGGAAAGCTCATCCACAGGATGACCTAGGCTATTTTTTTATATAATGTATAATTTAGAAAGTACCTCGACCATACAGTAAGGGAAAAGGATCTTAAATTCATTTTATTTTTATGGACAAATTGCTTGTGTTTTGGGATATTCGGACATACCCTTTTGGATCAGTTTTATTTACTTAAATAGAGAAAATAATATATTTTATTATGGGAAAGACGGAGTCGAAACTCGAAAAACCCAACGCTAATGTCATAACCAACGTTGAGGTTGTCGACCACACAAATCAATTGGATTCCTTGCGGTACCTCACATTGTGTCTAGTATTGGTAAGCGTGGCCAATTTATTACTGAAATTATATGTGCTCCACAAAAGATATCTCCGTAAGAGGTATAGGCCCATTTACATGATACCACTCAGTCGTATGATTTTTCGAAATAAAAATCCGATGAAATTCATCGGACTGTCATAAAGTCGTACCGACATTATTTCTGCATACTTAGGCCATTTACACCATAACACTCAAGTCTTATGAAAACAGCTGTTTAGAATAATAAGCAAATTTATTTTGAAATTTATATTTTATTTTCACTTTCTTTGTTTTTGTTTACCATTTTTTTAATATTACCAAAAAAAAACAACTCTGGTCCGATGAAAATAGCAAGTTTTTAGAAATGTTTCAAAAACCATCGGACTTCGAAAATGAAATCCTACAGACTGTCAATTTCATAACAAAAGCTTTTTACATTATACGACTTTTTCATAATACTCGAATTTCTGACAGATCGTATTACAAAGTGTGATAGTGTAAACTGGCCTTATATGAGCAGAGGCGACAACCTTGATAAGGTTTAGACACGGCATTGCGAAAATCTCTAGGTGATTTTTTAATAAAGATATCCTGGGCAATATTTCGAACATATTAGAAATAACATTGAGTGACAGATCTTAATATATTTGCTTTGAAATGGAAAATTTGGTATTGGTTTTAATTACCTGTTTTCAAGAATTGGCATTAATTGCCAATATTATTGATAATTGAACATTGCGGCATACTGTGCCAGATAATTATTTATGAAAGGCAAAAATTTCATAATAATTTTATTGAATGAATTTGTTGGAATTAAAGTATAGTGAATGAATAAAATTATCTTTGGCATACAGTGCCATAGAATTACTATAGTGGAATTATTCACTTGAACAGATTTTTTTTTCTCTCTTCTCAAATTTTTTTTTGGGCATTAATTGCCAATATAGCAAAAATTTTATCGGATATAGTCTTAAATACCTTACGATTTTTAAATGATTTTGGAAATTCTTTGATTAGTATGCGAATATTTTGGCACCTAGTGATTTTGAATGTTTGGCATTACGGGCCAATACAATAAATTGACATTATATTTCTTTTTCAATGGAGAAATTTTAGTAACCTTTTATGACATTTCCCCATAGTCTCCCAAATTGTTTCAATTTTGATTTCTTACATAAACGCACAATTTTCCCCTAGGTAAATTGTCATAATTTTGGCTAAAGGTTGACCCTGATTTTATGGACTCGCAAGCGATACTCGACCAATGTAGGATCATAAGGGAAGAATTTGACAAATCCCATAAATGCCTCAATACTGATAGGCCTACCAAGGAGTAAACAGTTGAGAAACATCTAAATAACCTCCACTTACGACTTGAAGAAATAAGAGTCTTATTAAACGTTAACTATCAGCGCCTAACATCCGCTCATAAGGTTGCGGCAGAGGGTTTTTCATTGACCTAAGAGGTAAGCTGATTGGCGTAGCGTCCCGCAGGGGTATTGAGGTGAACTTGCCCGACTCATTACATGAGAGGATAGAATTTGGGGAGGATAAGGAACAACTGACAGTACAATTGGGGGAAAACAGCGACAAAATGCCACAAACAGCATCAGAATTTTTAAGAACAGCTTCCAGGATCATACCTGATTTCGATGGTAGGGCAGAGAACCTACAAAGTTTCTTAG
Source organism: Cordilura impudica (assembly GCA_963682025.1). Lineage (NCBI taxonomy): Eukaryota > Metazoa > Arthropoda > Insecta > Diptera > Scathophagidae > Cordilura > Cordilura impudica. Next base: position 197,682,901 of record OY821519.1, on the reverse strand, counting down.
ATGCCCTGACACTTGTCGATTCGATCGCTGAAGGTCAAGATGCGGTAGCCGTCAATCTGGTAAAAACCAAATTGAAGGGAACAGCTCGTACCCTTATAAAGGGTAATGAAGCAAATTTGGCCGGCATAATTACAAGATTAAGGTCAACAGTCAAGGGTGAATCCGTTGATAAACATAAAACATCGTAAGCGTTATTAATATAAAATTTAAATATTTTAAATAATTAGATGCATTACAATTGTAATCTTTTAAACATTTATATCGACCTTGAATATTTTATTAGATGTAAACATATAAAAATCGCACAATAATTATATATATAAAAGCCAGTTGGTAATAATACCTACATATATGGTACTACTATTCTGTTCTTTATATTTTGTAATCTACATAATGTTGGATATAAAATTTTTGATATTTATATTGTATAAAAATCTACTTTGTTAGTTTAACAGAAAGAAAAAAAAAAAAGGGAGAGAATATTTATTTTAATACCATTTTGTTAATACAAAATAATCAATTGAAATATACTAAGAATATGTTATGAAAATATACTCTGATTTAAAATCATATATAATTTAATTTTATTCCAAAGCGGAAAGCTCATCCACAGGATGACCTAGGCTATTTTTTTATATAATGTATAATTTAGAAAGTACCTCGACCATACAGTAAGGGAAAAGGATCTTAAATTCATTTTATTTTTATGGACAAATTGCTTGTGTTTTGGGATATTCGGACATACCCTTTTGGATCAGTTTTATTTACTTAAATAGAGAAAATAATATATTTTATTATGGGAAAGACGGAGTCGAAACTCGAAAAACCCAACGCTAATGTCATAACCAACGTTGAGGTTGTCGACCACACAAATCAATTGGATTCCTTGCGGTACCTCACATTGTGTCTAGTATTGGTAAGCGTGGCCAATTTATTACTGAAATTATATGTGCTCCACAAAAGATATCTCCGTAAGAGGTATAGGCCCATTTACATGATACCACTCAGTCGTATGATTTTTCGAAATAAAAATCCGATGAAATTCATCGGACTGTCATAAAGTCGTACCGACATTATTTCTGCATACTTAGGCCATTTACACCATAACACTCAAGTCTTATGAAAACAGCTGTTTAGAATAATAAGCAAATTTATTTTGAAATTTATATTTTATTTTCACTTTCTTTGTTTTTGTTTACCATTTTTTTAATATTACCAAAAAAAAACAACTCTGGTCCGATGAAAATAGCAAGTTTTTAGAAATGTTTCAAAAACCATCGGACTTCGAAAATGAAATCCTACAGACTGTCAATTTCATAACAAAAGCTTTTTACATTATACGACTTTTTCATAATACTCGAATTTCTGACAGATCGTATTACAAAGTGTGATAGTGTAAACTGGCCTTATATGAGCAGAGGCGACAACCTTGATAAGGTTTAGACACGGCATTGCGAAAATCTCTAGGTGATTTTTTAATAAAGATATCCTGGGCAATATTTCGAACATATTAGAAATAACATTGAGTGACAGATCTTAATATATTTGCTTTGAAATGGAAAATTTGGTATTGGTTTTAATTACCTGTTTTCAAGAATTGGCATTAATTGCCAATATTATTGATAATTGAACATTGCGGCATACTGTGCCAGATAATTATTTATGAAAGGCAAAAATTTCATAATAATTTTATTGAATGAATTTGTTGGAATTAAAGTATAGTGAATGAATAAAATTATCTTTGGCATACAGTGCCATAGAATTACTATAGTGGAATTATTCACTTGAACAGATTTTTTTTTCTCTCTTCTCAAATTTTTTTTTGGGCATTAATTGCCAATATAGCAAAAATTTTATCGGATATAGTCTTAAATACCTTACGATTTTTAAATGATTTTGGAAATTCTTTGATTAGTATGCGAATATTTTGGCACCTAGTGATTTTGAATGTTTGGCATTACGGGCCAATACAATAAATTGACATTATATTTCTTTTTCAATGGAGAAATTTTAGTAACCTTTTATGACATTTCCCCATAGTCTCCCAAATTGTTTCAATTTTGATTTCTTACATAAACGCACAATTTTCCCCTAGGTAAATTGTCATAATTTTGGCTAAAGGTTGACCCTGATTTTATGGACTCGCAAGCGATACTCGACCAATGTAGGATCATAAGGGAAGAATTTGACAAATCCCATAAATGCCTCAATACTGATAGGCCTACCAAGGAGTAAACAGTTGAGAAACATCTAAATAACCTCCACTTACGACTTGAAGAAATAAGAGTCTTATTAAACGTTAACTATCAGCGCCTAACATCCGCTCATAAGGTTGCGGCAGAGGGTTTTTCATTGACCTAAGAGGTAAGCTGATTGGCGTAGCGTCCCGCAGGGGTATTGAGGTGAACTTGCCCGACTCATTACATGAGAGGATAGAATTTGGGGAGGATAAGGAACAACTGACAGTACAATTGGGGGAAAACAGCGACAAAATTCCACAAACAGCATCAGAATTTTTAAGAACAGCTTCCAGGATCATACCTGATTTCGATGGTAGGGCAGAGAACCTACAAAGTTTCTTAGATGCCCTGACACTTGTCGATTCGATCGCTGAAGGTCAAGATGCGGTAGCCGTCAATCTGGTAAAAACCAAATTGAAGGGAACAGCTCGTACCCTTATAAAGGGTAATGAAGCAAATTTGGCCGGCATAATTACAAGATTAAGGTCAACAGTCAAGGGTGAATCCGTTGAAGTCCTATCAGCGAGATTAAGAAACAAGGTGGTAAGTCACCAAATGATTATACAAAATAAACAGAAGACCTGGCAAAAAGGCTGCAAAGCGCCTATATAACGGACGGATTAACAACTGCCAAAGCAATGACGAGGAGCTGCACTAATGAAAGAGTGGGCCTCGTAATGGAGGCTGGTCAATTTAGCACCCTTAACGATACTACAGCCAAATTCATAAACAGCTCTAAAGATGCGACCAAAAATAATACAGTAATGTATTATAATAAATGTAGAAACGCAAACCGGTACCAAAGGCGTGGGCGACCCAACGGAAATTTCCGGGGACGCGGAAATGGAACAGTTTACCATAACCGCAATAATCAGGTCAATAATAGGAATGATTATGTCCAGGGCGGAAATAACGGTGGACACCCCAAAGGTGAATAAAATAAGTCTACTATCGAACAAGAACTAGCGGCTATACACTAGGCAATTACGTATTTCAGACCATATATTTATGGCACTAAATTCATTGTAAGAAGTGATCATCGACCACTGTCATACTTGTTTTCAATGAAGAACCCTTCTTCAAAATTGACGCGAATGAGGTTAGAATTAGAAGAATATGATTTTACCGTAGAGTACTTGAGGGGAAAAGATAACCACGCTGCATATGCTTTATCTAGAATAGACTTCAATGACATAAAGAATATAAGAAATGTCTATATGGTAAAGACAAGATCGAGATCTAAGGCAGCGATGGGAACAAAGACAAAGAAAAAAATAATAGTATAACGGAAACTCCAAAGATATATGAAACATTGACCATAAAGGAGGTCAGGAAAATAGTTCGCCTAAAGTTTGACCTACAAGGTGGAACACTAAGGTGTTACCTTAGAAAAGGAAAAACAACTTTAGAAAAAATAATTATTAATGACCTTGTTGTTAATGGGAAAATTGATTTAGGTCAATTCTTCTCTAGATTGGAAAATATAACCGACAATAAAGGCATTGATAAATTGCAACTCACATTAGATGATGAGATATTTAAAGGGCTCCCAATTAATGAATTTAAGAGTACAGCGAACAAAGAACTCAAAAATTTAATAATAGCGTTAACGCCAAGAAGAATTAAAATAACTGCTGACGAGCAGAAACATGAAATATTGGAGAAATATCACAACGATCCGTTATACGGCGGTCATCCGGGAATAGCAAGGATGACGGCAAAATTAAGGGAAAAATATTTCTGGAACGGAATGTCTAGAGACATCCGTAATTACATAAGGAAATGTAAACAGTGCCAGACTAATAAGACACAACCTAAAACAAAGGAACCAATGACAATAACAGAGACACCAGCCCGGGCATTTGACATCATTGTTATAGACACAATTGGACCTTTTATAAGATCAAATAATGGCAGCGAATACGCTGTAACCATTATATGCGACCTGACTAAATACTTAGTCACTATACCTATTCCTGATAAGCAGGCAAAGACCGTTTCTAAAGCAATTTTTGAAAATTTTATTTTAATTTATGGTCCTATGCATAGGATTCTAACTGAAATGGGAACTGAATACAAAAATCAGACCCTGCAAGAACTTTGTCAGCTGTTGAACATTGAGTATGTCACATCAACAGCTTACCATCACCAAACTCTGGGTACAATAGAAAGATCTCACAGAACATTCAATGAGTATGTTAGGTCATATATTTCATTGAACAGAACAGATTGGGATGAGTGGCTAAAATACTTAACGTATTGCTTCAATACGACGCCATCCACTGTTCATGGTTATTGTCCATATGAGTTGGTGTTTGGTAAGAACAGTCCTGATCTAAAATTTCTTAATTCGAATGTAGTAGACCTGTAATGGACATACCCATATAGTGTCATAAAAACAAAACCATTTAAACATTCATTCATTCATTCATTAATTCTTTCATTCGCATATATTCATGTAACAAAAAACATTTAAGCATACGAACACTCAAACACACATATTGTTTACATTTAGCTGACACAGTCATAATTGTCATAATTCCGATATTTGTTTACTCCACACTCCACATAATTTTTATTCTTTCTTTGTTAAGAAATTCTTTAGTAAATAGTTCATAGTTTTTAATGTAAGTATTGATTATTGAATAATGCTTAGGTAATCAATAATTTGAAATAAATAAAGCCACAGGGCAATGGTTGAAGTCAATCTTCTTGTACTTCAGCTTGAAGTAAGTTCTAATTATTTTATTTTGGTAAATATAAAAATCTTCTTCCTAAATAGCTAAAACCAAGCAGTTTAAGCTAAAGGAAATAAACACACGTTCAACCGCAGTATTGCTGTGAACTGTGTTATAGAACCAAATTTATTATATGGCGATCCTGCCTCCTTAATAAGGACAATCGAATTTTGGAATATTTTTTTTTTAAATTTTTTACGTAAAAATTACATTATCCTGGGAACCTTTTGATAAATTGTATCCTTGAGAACCAACTGTAAAAGATGATATCCCAGCAATAAAGAAGACGACATACACGCAATTTTAAGAAAAGATCTTGACAATTATAAACTACAAAAGGCGACAAAATTTTTTTTTTTCTCACTCTCTATGGAAGGTCCTAAGAGAATTAGTCTACAGGAGTATTATAATCGACAAGAAAGAAATAGAGACAGCCATCTGACAGCGATACCAAAGGTGGTACTAAAATTTAAATCTAGAGGCGGAAGACGTGAACGCTTAGTAAAATTCAAAAAGGACATTCAAAATATTCAACACACAGAGAAGAAATATCCTGGCACAAAGAGCTTTGCAACACTACTCGCTGCTGAAAAAGCTATAAACGCAATTAACAGAGAGCTAAAGGCAATTCCGAGCCTAAGATCAGACACAGTTTGGGGCCTGATTGCAACAGCAAAATCTTTATCCTATGGGGAACTGGTGGAGTACGGAAAAGAAGGAAGAAATAATCTTCAATCAACCGGCAACGAACAACAACAACAACAACCACAACAACAGCAGTCTACTAGAAAGTAAAATTATAACTCTAGATATAATTATTTTATTTTTTTTATTTTTACTATGCATTTATGTAGGTAATAAAATTAACAAATATTATAAAAACTACGTGCATAAGCACATTAATAAGAATTTGCAAATTGTTTAAAATTTTAAGTTTCAAAATTATTTTTCAAAAATGTAAAAAAAAAAAAAAAATTTTTTTTTTCGAATCTCTTTTTGTCTAAATAAATAAAAAAAAAAGAAAATTTTTTCTTTCGTTATGAATGAAATTGAGGACACATTAAGGACTTTGGTGCAAATTCTAGATAATCTAAAAAAGCAAGGTACAAAAAGGTACAAATTAGATACGATTTTACAAAAAATTGAGGAAATAGAAAATCTAAAAACAAAGTTTGAAAGATTAGAATTAACGCCAGATTTAGATTTTGCAAAACTAACTGAAGTAAAAGCGAAATTTCAAAAAATTTATAAAGACACAAAATCTAAACTAGAAGAGCAGAAAGATTTAGAAAGTCAACAAAGTTCAACTCCAGGGACCAAAGCAATGGCAATGGCAGAATTTGACATAAATACTTCTTTGAAGGTTGTCCCAGAATTTAATGGCAACTATAAAGAACTAATTTCATTTCTTAAGATAACAGAATTAATTTACTTGACTTTGACAGTAGATAGTAAGAAAACTTTTATAGAATTTGTGCGTGAAGTAAAATTGGGAACTAGGGTACGTACAGCAATTGGCATATTAGAACCTATTGATACCTTTGAAAAATTAAAATCAGAGTTATCAAAAATTTACAAGAGTCCGTTTACAATCCCGGAAATATATTCAAAATTGAATAATTGCACGCAAAGAAATCAAAGCGTGGCAAATTTCAGTGATAATATATTAAGCTTGACGTCAGAGCTTAATTCTATGCACATTTCAGAGCTAGAAGGTACAGTCACTACTGAGAGAAAAGATGACATAGTACGAAATAATCAAAAATTCAGTCTCACTGTATTCAAAAATAATCTGAATGACAATTTAAGGCAAGCGATATGCTTAGCCCAGCCAAAAACTCTTCCTGAAGCGATAAATCTCGCAAAAGAATTAGAGAGGACAACTGGTACGCAAGGAAATCTTATGTACTTTAGGCAAAACAACATAAGACGAAATAATAATTCCAGGGGACGTAATTTTAATAATAATTTTAATAACAACAGAAGGTACAATCGCTCAACATACAGCAATTCAAATAACAACCAAAATTTTACAAATAACAATCGTGGAAATACCACAGGACATAGATTCCAAGGACAGCACAACAATACTGTGCAGAACCATTCTCGGTCGATTCAATATAACAATAATAACAATGCTAATTATAACAATAATTTCAGACAGAATAACAATCAAACTCGTGGAAATAACCGTGGACAAAACTTTAGAGGACAAAATCGCGGAAATAATAACAATCGTGGATACCAAAATAGTAGAATCAGGGTAATAAATGAGGGAAACGAATTGGACCCGGAAGAGGGACATGCGAACGAGAGTCGTTCTCCGGGCAACCAAAATTAAAAATATATAGGATATCGAAAAATGCTACAAATATAATTTCTCTAAGATCAAAGGACTCCAAAAGAAACCTAACATTTATAATAGACACGGGAGCAGACGTATCGGTAATAAGAACAATAAATTTGGACGGTGACCTTTACTTTAACGACAGGGACAAATGCAAATTGACTGGAATTACTAATGAAATAATTTATTCAAAAGGAGTGGTGGATGTCAATTTATACTTTGGGGAGAAATCGTACACTCAAAATTTTAATTTAGTAGATGACAAATTTCCGATAGAGACTGACGGTATTTTAGGACAGGATTTTCTGAAAAATTGTCTAAGTAAGATAGACCTAGAAACATGCACTATAACACTCATTATTGAGGATCAAGAGATCACTCTACCAATACATTCAAGCCTCTCAGAGGCATTTGAGGTAATTATTCCCGCTAGATCTGAAGTGATTCATAGAGTAAAATTAAATATACATGAAGATAGCGTAGTGTTCAGTAAAGAAATTCAAGAAGGCGTATTCGTAGGAAATTCCATAGTACCTAAAGAAGGTTTCGCTCATATAAGATTACTTAACGTAAATGACAGGGAAATGAGAATAAAAAATTTATCAGTACAAACTGAACCTTTAAAAAATTATCATGTCATTTATCAAAAGAAGAAAGACAATATGGACAAAAAACGTTTTCAAGAATTAATTGAAGTTTTGAATTTCGAATCCAATGACAAAATTGCACAAGAATCATTATATAAAATTTTTGAAGAATACCCAGATATTTTTCACTTAGAAGGGAAATATTAACGACAAATAATTTTTACACACAACATTTAAGTGTAAATGACCAAACTCCAGTGTATATCAAAAATTACAGACTACCACAATCACAATTAGAAGAAATAGACGGACAGATAGATACTTTACTCGATGCGGATATAGCAGAACCATCCGTGAGCCCATATAATTCACCATTACTGATAGTACCAAAAAAGAGCAGTGGGGACAAAAAGAAATGGAGACTCGTGGTAGATTATAGGCAACTAAATAAGAAACTTTGCAACGACCGTTATCCTTTGACTAGATTAGAGGATGTGCTCGACAGAATTGGCCGTTCAAAATATTTCTCAACACTCGACATGACAAGTTCCTTTCATCAAATACCACTACACAAAGACTCGAGACCATTGACGGCATTTTCAACAAACAAAGGACATTTTCAATTTAAACGCTTACCATTTGGACTAAAAATTTCAAGCAATAGTTTTCAAAGAATGCTTACAATTGCTCTGAGTGGTTTAGATAGCCAAGCATTTTTGTATGTCGATGATATAATAGTGTTTGGTTGTAGTCTAAGACACCATAATGACAATTTAAAATCAGTTTTTGAAAGACTACGAAAATATAATTTAAAATTAAACGCAAACAAATGCGTATTTCTAAAATCAGAAGTAACATATCTCGGTCACTTAATTACAAAAGAAGGTATAAAAACAGACCCTTCTAAATATGAAACTATAAAGAATTATCCAGTGCCAACCTGCAGTGATGAAACCAGGCGTTTCGTGGCTTTTTGTAACTATTACAGACGATTTATACAAAATTTTGCACAAATAACAAAATGCTTAAACAATTTGGTAAAAAAAGGACAAAAATTCGAATGGACGGACGACTGTCAAAAATCTTTCGAACTACTGAAAGCAAAACTCATAAAACCCCCAATTTTACAATACCCGGATTTTGAAAAACCATTCGTTCTCACAACAGACGCATCTGATTTTGCAGTCGGTGCAATTCTAAGTCAAGGAGACATAGGAAAAGACTTGCCAATTTCTTACGCAAGCAAAACTCTAAATAAACATGACATTAATAAACCCGTGATAGAAAAAGAACTGTTAGCTATTCATTGGGGAATAAATTTTTTCAGACCATATCTATATGGCAGAAAGTTTATCGTAGTAACAGACCACAGACCACTCGTATCTTTATTCACACACAAAAACCCATCATCTAAAATGACAAGAATACGTATAGACTTATCAGATTATGATTTCGACATAATCTACAAACCAGGAAAAATCAATACAAATGCCGATGCCTTATCAAGAATTAAAATAGATTCGGACATACTCAAGAGTATGATACCGACGAATTGTGATGATAATAAAAGACTGTTTGCAATAACTAGGGGAATGACTGCCAAAAACAAAAGCAAGGTAGACAAGGAGAACTACAACTCTCATTCGAAGTCAGGCCAACTTCACATTTGGGATTGTACGTCCATAACTGATATCAGAAATATAAGAAAATTAAAATTTATATATGAAGAAAATATTAAGTGCAGAAAGATAGAAATAAATAATAATGGGGTAATAGTCAGATATAACGAAATTCCTCCGAAATACGTTTCGATTATGGATAAGTTATCATCAAAAATGACTAAATTAAATATAGAAAAGCTAGCAATTGAAGAAAAAGATATATTAGGAGGCATGCCCATCGATGAATTTAAAAGAATTTTTAATAAAAAGCAAACAGAACGTATAGAGAAAAATTTGAACCCATTGAAAATAATAATTTATAGAGCCCCAAAAGAAATTAAAGATAAAAATATTATGAAAAATTTAATATATGAATACCACAATTCACCATTAGGAGGACATCTTGGAATAAGAAAGACAATTTTAAAACTAAAACAGAGATTTATTTGGAAGAACATGAACAAGATGGTAAAAAGGCATATCAACAATTGTGAAAGTTGCACAAGAAACAAGCAAACTAAATACACAAAAGAAAACATGATAATAACGGATACACCAAACACTGGTTTTGAAACAATTAGTATTGATACGGTCGGACCTTTGAGTATATCAAACGGTTATCGATATATTTTGACAGCACAATGTGAACTGACAAAATACGTAATTTTGCATCCAATGAGAACAAAAGAAGCAAGCTCTATTGCAAAAACACTTGTTGAACAAGTAATATTAAAATATGGAATTTTCAAAATACTTAAATCCGACAGAGGTTCAGAATTCGCAAATGAATTGCTTAAAAATATTTGTACAATGTTACAAACAAAACAAATTTTTTCTGCACCCTACCATCATCAAACAGTCGGAACCATTGAAAGAAACCATCGAGTTTTAAATGAATTTCTACTAAATTTTGTAGAAAATAATGAATGGCACCAATGGTTACCATATTACAGTTTCGCTTATAACAGTACACCAAACGTAGACACAGAATTTTCACCATATGAATTAGTATTTGGGAAAATACCACAAGATTACCAAATGACGTCATAAACGACGACATACCGGTATATAATTTAGAAAATTATGCTAACGAAATGAAAATTAGGTTAAGAGAATCTTTACGAAAAGCTAAAGATCTAATTAACGTTGCTAAACTTAAGAGAAAACAAAACTATGATAAGAACAGCAATGTACCAAACTTAGCAGTAGGAGATTTAGTATACCTTAAATTAGAAACTAGAAGGAAGAACCAGAGCCCTTATAGAGGTCCATACCCAATAGTTGAAAGAAAGGGCGTAAATTCCGTAATAAATATTAACAATAAACTAAAAGAATTTCACAACAATATTTTGAAAAAATATAATTACTCATGTTAACAGAAAAATAAAACATGTTAGACAATAAGTAGACATTAAGTTTTTTATACCCTATACCACTATGTGGTTTGGGTATAATGACTTTGTGCTGCTGTTTGTAACAACCAAAAATATTTGACCTAGACCCATCTTTAATTATACCGATCGAATCAGAATCACTTTCTGAGTTGATTTAACAATGTCCGTCCGTCCGTCCGTCCGTCCGTCCGTCCGTCCGTCTGTGTGTCCATGTAAAGCTTGTAATCAAACTGCAGGTCGCAAATATGAATATATTTTGATGAAATTAGGTACATAAGCTTTTGTCGACCATGGGATGAACGCTATTGAAATTGGTGAGAATCGGTCCATGTTCAGACCTAGCCCCCATACAAATTACCCATATAAAATCGACATAAATTGCCATAAGATCCAAATTTTCATATAGATCTTACTCAAATTGGGTTTGTATGCGTTCATTACATCCACTAATGAGTAGTCCAAAAATGATCCCTTTGACCCCATATAGAGCTGCTTCCCGATCTTCACTTAAATCTATTAAAAAACAAAAATATTGCACTGATTCTTCTCAAATTTTGTTTGTACATATTTTTGCAAAATACAAGAGACTTTACCAAACATGATCAGGATCGGTCCATTTTTGGACCTAGTCCCTTTATAGATATAGCATCCGATATGAACTTTTTCATATCTGCAGCCAAAAAAATTAATAAAAATCCCACTCAAATTTGGTTTTTGCTTATTTTCAATGTCCAGTTAGTTGGGCCTAAGAGATAGGGTTTCTAAACGCATGGTATAGGGTATCGTATAGTCGGTCTAGACCGACTATAATTTTCTTACTTGTTTTTATTAATATCAGCCAACTAATTGTTATGACACAACACAAAATTTTATACTAAAATTTTTTTTGTATGTTAAGAAAATATGAAAACACATTTGTATTATTTATGATTGAAAATCACAGCACTTTTGAAATTCATTCAGTAAATTTTCAAAACACTGCAATTTTCAATCTTGTCGTTGAGGGTGTAATGGACATACCCATATAGTGTCATAAAAACAAAACCATTTAAACATTCATTCATTCATTCATTAATTCTTTCATTCGCATATATTCATGTAACAAAAAACATTTAAGCATACGAACACTCAAACACACATATTGTTTACATTTAGCTGACACAGTCATAATTGTCATAATTCCGATATTTGTTTACTCCACACTCCACATAATTATACCCTATACCACTATGTGGTTTGGGTATAATGACTTTGTGCTGCTGTTTGTAACAACCAAAAATATTTGACCTAGACCCATCTTTAATTATACCGATCGAATCAGAATTACTTTTTGAGTTGATTTAACAATGTCCGTCCGTCCGTCCGTCCGTCCGTCCGTCCGTCCGTCCGTCTGTGTGTCCATGTAAACCTTGTAATCAAACTGCAGGTCGCAAATCTGAATATATTTTGATGAACTTTGGTATATAAGCTTTTATCGGCCATGGGATGAACGCTATTGAAATTGGTGAGAATCGGTCCATGTTCAGACCTAGCCCCCATACAAATTACCCCTATGAAATCGACATAAATTGCAATAAGATCCAAATTGTCATATAGATATTACTCAAATTGGGTTTGTATGTGTTCATTACATCCATTAATGAGTAGTCCAAAAATGATACCTTCGGCCCCATATAGAGCTGCTTCCCGATCTTCACTTAAATCTATTAAAAAACAAAAATATTGCACTGATTCTTCTCAAATTTTGTTTGTATATATTTTTGGAAAATACAAGAGACTTTACCAAACATGATCAGGATCGGTCCATTTTTAGACCTGGTCTCCATATAGATATAGCATCCGATATGAACTTTTTTAATCTGCAGCCGAAAAAATTAATAAAAATCCCACTCAAATTTGGTTTTTGCTTATTTTCTATGTCCAGTTAGTTGGGCCTAAGAGATAGGGTTTCTAAACGCATGGTATAGGGTATCGTATAGTCGGTCTAGACCGACTATAATTTTCTTACTTGTTTTTATTCTTTCTTTGTTAAGAAATTCTTTAGTAAATAGTTCATAGTTTTTAATGTAAGTATTGATTATTGAATAATGCTTAGGTAATCAATAATTTGAAATAAATAAAGCCACAGGGCAATGGTTGAAGTCAATCTTCTTGTACTTCAGCTTGAAGTAAGTTCTAATTATTTTATTTTGGTAAATATAAAAATCTTCTTCCTAAATAGCTAAAACCAAGCAGTTTAAGCTAAAGGAAATAAACACACGTTCAACCGCAGTATTGCTGTGAACTGTGTTATAGAACCAAATTTATTATAGACCCACTGTATATCATAGAAGCATATGAGAAAGAAGTAAAGTATAGACTTCAGCAGGCGCAATAGCGCGCCAAAAGCTTATTGGATAATGAAAAGGTTAACAGTAGGTCACAATACGACAGGGTTACAAGACCAATTGATATTCGAATAGGAGATTTAGTCCTGACGGAAAACAGTGCAGGTCATAAATTGGACAAGTTATTTAAAGGCCCATACTCAGTTAGGGAAATCGACAATTTAGGTAACTGCACATTATCCATAAGCGATAATAAAACGGTCAAGGTACATAAGAATAGACTAAGAAAATTTTGTAAATAATGTAAATGATTATATACATATAAACTAAACTAAAATCTAGATGAACATTTTCATATAGTTTTGAAAAAAAAAAAGATAAATATTTGAACTAAAATATAAAATACAATTAATTAAACAATTAAACAATTAAACAATTAGATTAATTAAATAAAACCATATATAGAACCTAACACCTTAATTTAACCTTCCTTAATTACAAATTTTATAACTATAAATTTTAAATTAATCTTTAGTTTACGGAAATTTTTTTTAATAATAATAATAATAAAAAATTAAAATAACATAATATAGTTTTTTTTTAACATTAAAATTAAAATTTAAATAAAAACAATTAATTAAAAATACATTAATATTGATAATGTCAATTTTTTATTTAATTTTGTAAAATTATAAATAAAATACTTTAAATTGTAATTAAAATCATAATTATATAATCAAAAATCTAAATTTAAGAAAGTATAAATTTAAAATTTAAAATGTATAAACTAAATAATAATTTGAGATAAAATTTAAAATCAAAAATTTTTTTTGCCGACGATTGACTGGCCAGCATTCGCCTGCAAAAGAAATTAAACAACAAAAATTTTCAAAATTATAAATACATATTATATTTTTAATTTTTCTATTTGAAAAGGGGAAGGAATGGTCCCCATTAAATTAAAATTGTTAATATTCAAAAAAAAAAAAAATATATATAAAAAAAAAAAAAAAAACTAACATTAAATTTGATCATTTTAAATTTTAATTATAACAGCACTAAAGAATGGTCAATCGATTATTGATCATTCTTTCTCTGAAAAAGGTAACTAAATGGTAACATTAAACCATTTTAATTAACGGCAACAATATCCACACACACCGAACTTTAGCGTGAGAAACATTTATTTCTCAAACTGCAATACAATACAGTTATGTTTAGTTTATTTGATTCACCTGTGTGGAAATCTGCTGTGCTTGCAGATTCCCACACACATTTAATTGTATTCTAGCGCAAGTCAGAATTTAAGTATAATTTGTAAAGAGAATTAATAAAGTACTCCATAACAGAACAGTCGCACAAGCGGCTGTTCGCCAAGAAAATACAAAAGGTGTTTTAAATAAAATGAATTGTTTGAAAAGGATAAGTAAAAATTAAATTAATGAAGTGACATAATAATGGGCCAAGTTTCAGATCAATCGTATAAGGGGGAATGGGGTCCACCCATGGCAGACAGACAGACAGAGACAAACAGAGAGTATGAGTTAAAAGAAAGAGTTTAAATAATCCAGCCCACAAAAACAAAGTTTTTATTAAAACTCTTTCTTTCTTCATGCATTTGATTTTTGAATATCTCCGTGACTGTGTTTAACTGTGTGTGACTATCTTAAAATTAATCTTTGACCACAACAAGTTTATGGACAAAGTTTCAGATCCATTGGATGAGGGGAAGTGGGGTTTTTATCTCTCCGTCACTGTGCGTGACTATGTCAAAGTTAATCTTTTTTCACAGCAAGACTATCGACCAAGTTTTAGATCGATCGGATAAGGGAAAATGGGTTTTAAATCACTCCGTGACTGTGCGTGACTATGCGTGACTATGCGTGACTATGTCGAAGTTGATCTTTCTTTACAGCAAGTATATCGACCAAGTTTAAGATCGGTCGGATGAGGGTAAATGACATTTAGATCAGTCCGTGACTGTGCGTGACCATTCGTGACTGTTCGTGACTAAGTCAAAGGTAATCTTTTTTTCACAACAAGTGTATGGACCAAGTTTGAGATCGATCGGATGAGGGTAAATGACATTTAGATCACTCCGTGACTGTGCGTGACCACGCAAGACTATGGGCCAAGTTTCAGATCAATCGTATAAGGGGGAATGGGGTCCACCCATGGCAGACAGACAGACAAACAGAGAGTATGAGTTAAAAGAAAGAGTTTAAAACGAACTGTATCCTACATTTACACAAAATATTTGCCACAGTTTCTTTTAAGTCCACCATACAAACGTGAATTAATATTTATACCCTATACCACTATGTGGTTTGGGTATAACGACTTTGTGCTGCTGTTTGTAACAACCAAAAATATTTGACCTACACCCATCTTTAATTATACCGATCGAATCAGAATCACTATCTGATTCAATTTAACGATTTCCGTCCGTCCGTCTGTGTGTCCATGTAAAGCTTGTAATCAAAGTGCAGGTCGCAAATATGAATATATTTTGACGAAATTTGGTATTTGATCTTTTATAGGTCATGGGATGAACGCTGTTGAAATTGGTGAGAATCGGTCCATGTTCAGACCTAGCCCCCATACAAATGACCCTTATGAAATCAACATAAATTGCCATAAGATCCATATTATCATACAAATCTAAGTCACATTGGGTTTGTATGTATTTATTACATCCATTAATCAGTAGTCCAAAAATGATCCCTATTGGACAACTCTTAGTCATAGGCCCCATATAGAGCTGCTTTCCGATCTTCACTTAAATCTATCAAAAAACATAAATATTGCACTGATTCTTCTCAAATTTTGTTTGTATATATTTTTGCAAAATACAAGAAACCTTACCAAACACGGTCAGGATCGGTCCATTTTTGGGCCTAGTCCCCATACAGATATAGCATCCGATATGAAATTTTTCATATCTGCAGCCAAAAAAATTAAGAAAAATCCCACTCAAATTTGGTTTATGCTTATTTTTTATATCCAGTTAGTTGGGCCTGAGAGATAGGGTCTCTAAACGCATGGTATAGGGTATCGTATAGTCGGTCTAGACCGACTATATTTTTCTTACTTGTTCTTTATCGGTTTATTCCATAACATTCCCAATCAGATTTCCTAACTTCGCCCAGTTTTTCAAGAGTGCCACGAAGCAAATCAAAATCCAAAGTAGGAGTTCCTATAATATTAATGCGGGTGATTCCGTAAAACTTTGTACCAAAGAGGTTTAACTCTCCATCTAGCAACACTTCTGGTACCCTTAAACGCATGACAAGGTCCGTAGGGACCTATTTTTGTTGATATGACATTTTCTATGAAAAAGACATTTTAAAATTTTTGTTTTGTTATTTTATTATTGTTATACCCTATACCACTATGTGGTTTGGGTATAATGACTTTGTGCTGCTGTTTGTAACAACCAAAAATATTTGACCTAGACCCATCTTTAATTATACCGATCGAATCAGAATCACTTTCTGAGTTGATTTAACAATGTCCGTCCGTCCGTCTGTGTGTCCATGTAAAGCTTGTAATCAAACTGCAGGTCGCAAATATGAATATATTTTGATGAAATTTGGTATATAAGCTTTTATCGGCCATGGGATGAACGCTATTGAAATTGGTGAGAATCGGTCCATGTTCAGACCTAGCCCCCATACAAATTACCCATATGAAATCGACATAAATTGCCATAAGATCCAAATTGTCATATAGATGATACTCAAATTGGGTTTTTATACGTTCATTACATCCACTAATGAGTAGTCCAAAAATGATCCCTTTGACCCCATACAGAGCTGCTTCCCGATCTTCACTTAAATCTATTAAAAAACAAAAATATTGCACTGATTCTTCTCAAATTTTGTTTGTACATATTTTTGCAAAATACAAGAGACTTTACCAAACATGATCAGGATGGGTCCATTTTTGGACCTAGTCCCTTTATAGATATAGCATCCGATATGAACTTTTTCATATCTGCAGCCAAAAAAATTAATAAAAATCCCACTCAAATTTGGTTTTTGCTTATTTTCAATGTCCAGTTTGTTGGGCCTAAGAGATAGGGTTTCTAAACGCATGGTATAGGGTATCGTATAGTCGGTCTAGACCGACTATAATTTTTTTACTTGTTTATTAATTAAAGTGTTGATAAATAAAGTAAAATATTTTTTTTTCTTTTATACTAATATAATTAATTTTAATGAATTTTATTATAAAAATTTAGTTTTGCAATGAATAAAACTTAAAAAACTATTGTTGCGATGGTTGTTCCTCATTTAGAGTGCAGGTTAAGCACCGATGCATTAATCCTGAATGTTCTGCACAAACTGCATTGTTGCAGGAACATCAATAGGCCCTGGTTTTGCGTTGACGACCGTACTCTGAACGGCATAGTCGACATGATGGCCTGTTTGTCCTTAGCGCAAATGACGGTGCAGCTGTTTCTGTTGGTCTTGGTACTATCTAAAATGAAAAAATATATATAATCATTCTGCTTTTGACCTTAAGAATTCTTAATTCTTACCTTGACAACAAATTCCTCCATTGCATTCGTTATCCTTGGATATGCAGTTATGCGAGTATTCAGGGCACGTTCTTCAATGTTGGGTAATGCCAATTGCTTAGTAAACATAAGGAGGAATGAGCGCTGTCTCTCACTTCTCTTCACTGGCTTCATCTCGTTGAATATTATGAATGCAGCTAATGCAGCGATGTCGAGCTTATTGTAAAACATGGCAAGCGGCCAGCGCTTAGTTGAGCGCTTGCATGTATACGTACCAAGCATCTGGTCCATAGTATCAATGCCGGATTTGTTGGCATTGTAATGAAGAATGGCTAAGGGCTTCTTCTTTTCAGTTTCCATGTTCACATCGCAAGTGTAATGTTGTGTAGATAGCAAAATTACTGATTTATTCTTCCTGGGCACATATGAGCATAGTGCTATATCGCCTTCGTTGAACCCAAACTATGTGCTGTTGATTGGCCGCGTACGATTTTTATGTAACTCCCGTGGCACAAATGTTTTGCTAGAGCATACTGTTGCAACATATGCAGTTTTCTTTCTCATCAAAATACGCGCCAAATTCAATGTACTGAAGAAATTGTCAGCATAAATTGTGCGGCCAGAATCCAAATATTTATCCGCACGAGCAAGTACAACGTTCTGCCCTTGATTTATTTCACGCTCCTGGTCAGGCAATTTACCAGAATAAATCATTCCTTTGACAGGATGGAATGATTTGGAGTCACACAACCACCATACCTTTATACCATACTTGGCTGGCTTCGACGGAATATATTGTGTGAAGCGGGTACGGCCTCTGTATGAGAATAACTGCTCATCAACTATCAGTGAATCATGCGGAGTGTAAGCTGCTGCTAAGTTAGACTGCAACATTTCCAAATATTATCAATTGCCGCAGTTTTGCTTTTGATTAGTCGCTGCTGTCGCGTATTTCCATTGTCGAATCTAAGGCATTGCTTTATGGACATCAAGCGATTATACGACAATGCTGCTTTGTATATCGGACAACGCGTTGGGGCCCATAACTGTGCAGAAGGCTCATTGTTTGATTTATTGAGTCCAGAATACAAGAGTATAGCCAAGAGGGCATCAAACTCCTTTAGTGTGATGGTTTTAAATTCCTTTTTGTTTGTTGGATTTGCCAAATTATATGCATCTGTTATTTCCCTACCTTTGCGATTAGGTTCGCGTATTATTAGGTACGCCATGTCTTCAGTGAAGAGTGAGCGGAATATGGTAAATGGATCATATGTGGTTCCTACTTGTCCTGGTTTCCTCCTTGTGTAGTTGACCACGTTATGCGCACGAATACGGGAAGTTGGTGGTGCATTTTTACTCCATTGGGTGCCGTCTTTCGCAATAAAATAACTTTCGCTTGTTGCTGTTTCGTCTTCTTCATAATCGTCGTCATCGTCTCGTAAACCTCCTCATTGATTTCTATATCTACCTCACTTTCAGCATCGGAGTCCACAGCAGATAAATTTGGTAGAAAGGGCAAGTCGCCATCATCTTCTTCAGCATCAAATGCCGGAATATCAAGTTCCACGTCATGATCCTCTGCATTCATAAAATCAGCAAATTAATTATCTACGGCACGTCTTTCCTCCTCAGACATTTGTTGGAAGCGTGTGCTACGATGCAATACCATTTCAGCAATTTCAATGTTTGATTCTGTCATATTATTTTATCGCTTTTAGTTTCCTTCGTACAATCACTTTGAAATTTCAAACAATATGTTGAGTCTTCAGTGTCTAAACTGTGTATGATTTAGTTTACGGAACTAGAGCCGCTTTTATACCCTTTCCGTTGCCTACTTGTGTTCTAGCTTGAACATCCGCGTATATCTACAAATAGAGATTAGTATTAGAAGGTAATAAAACAAATGCTAAATTCGAAGAACTCGTTTAAAATGTGTTCAAACAATAAAACAGCTGAAAAGAAGCCAAAATAAAGTTTATGTCTTAATGATTTCTTGTAATTTCAGTACTAGGTCCCAACGGACCTTGTCGTGCGTTCCCGTACTACTCACCTTTAAACCTCAATAAAAACTAAATTATTGGGCGTATCACCTTGAGTTTTCTTTTAAACGATTTTTGACAAAATTCTCTTCGAAAACAGGGTAACTTTGTCCTGGCCGAAATAGGAGTAATTTCAGTTTGAAAATGGAAAATATCCCCAGGGACCTTCTCGCTAACCGAAGAGTTAAGTGTTTATAATTTCCTGTATGGTCAAACGCATAAAATCATTATTATATGTGTGGAAATATTATGTTTTTATTTACATCAACTACTGAAGTATTTCATGTGAAATTTAATTAATTTGATTTTTGGACTAAAATTCGTTTAGCAATACACATAACCTGTTCGAGCAATCCGACTACTAAAACCTAGTATATTATGTATGAAACAAGTTATTTTATGTAAATGCTAGAGTTCCATAAACACATCTGTAACATTAATAGCGAACCGGTTTCTTGTGATCGATTTTACATTTTTAGTTATTAACCGATTTTGTCAAATAATATTTCGTTTGAAAGGTATTTCTTTGCAGCTGTACACTGTCTGGAACATTTTTTTGGAGTAAGAAACAACTCAAGTTACTACTAACAGATACATATGGCTCGCTGAGCAACTAAATTAAGATTGTGCGCAAAGCAGTGTATGTGTTTTTTTCGACCGAATGCTAAATGTGCTGCTTTCACTATATTTGTTGCCCCGTCGCAACGGTGCTTGATGGAAAATCAAAGAATTTAGATTTTGTCAGTGACACACATACAAGCAAATTTTCACTAATGCCACCAAAACGATTGATGTAAATTTGATAAGTGTATAGTGCCCTTAAATTATTTTCACTTATTTTCTTTAAATAAATTAATACATAAGAAAATTATTAAAAAAATTTTTTTGGTAAATTTACATTGAATTTTTTTTATTAATAACTACAGTTTAGAATTATTTGCATT
The DNA here is from genome assembly GCA_963682025.1 of Cordilura impudica. NCBI lineage: Eukaryota > Metazoa > Arthropoda > Insecta > Diptera > Scathophagidae > Cordilura > Cordilura impudica. Next base: position 197,662,102 of record OY821519.1, on the reverse strand, counting down.
TGATGTTGGTGAATTATTATACTATTATCACAACGACCGCAAAAAACGACAAGTCCAGCTATGACAACAACACAAAATTTAGAATAACAAGAACAATACAGAAACATAAATTTTTCAATTCTCATTTTACTTTTTCAGTGATTTCTCGGGACCTATTAAACCGATTTTCATGATTTTTTAAACAGAAACTTTCTCATGATGTTAGTGAATCATTCTCATTAAAAACGAGTGCCCTAACTATGCTATTGAGGGCATGATCGTGACAAGAACAACATAGACAAATCATATTTTTTCAAGACTGTTTTTCTTCTTCATTCAATTCTCGGGACCTAATTAACCGATTTGAACGATTTTAAACTTCTGAAGATGTAAGTGACTCATTTTTATGCCAACGAGCACCCTAGCTGCCCGATTGAAGCCGTCATCGTGATTTCCACAGACGGACATCGCTATATCAACTCCGATTGTTATAAGGATCACAAATATATATATTTTATGGGGTCCAAATGTTTTTCTTCTAATTATTAAAAACGGAATGACAAACTTATATATACCCTCTGCACTCTGCCGTGAAGGGTATAAAAATTAAATAAATTAAATAAATGATTTGGCCAGATGCCGTTTAGCAGGCGGCTGTGGATCAACATCACTGTTCCCTCTAATATCTTGGTCATCGCCATCATCATCGCACAGTGGCGCCATTTGAGTTTTTCCTTGCAAAAATCATATCTTTTGAACCGAATAACATAATTGAACAGTTTAAACAGCATATGATAGATAACTGTTCAGCCTATGAAATGAGAGTTTGGAAAGGGTGCTACGCTTTGTAGGGGCCCACTTATGGGTTATGAGAGTTAAAATTAGTAGAAAAATCAATTTTATGGTAACTAAAAAAATTAGTTTTAAATTTTTAGATTGTTCTTATTTTTTTCTTTAGGGTTTTATGTTTTAAATTATTACCCAACAAATTAAAAAAAAATTACTTCTTCTTTAAATTTATTTTTTCAATTTTCTGTAAAATATTCATCACAGTTCGTAAGAGAAGGTATATCTAAAGAACTAATCATTTCTAAACTATAATTATTTTCTAACTCTATTCGTGACTTCACATGCAGCAGGGAAGAAATAAGTGGATCGGAAGATGCTGCCTAACCCTTGATGCAATCTATATTTTTTATAAAATTTGTTAAGAGACTCCTGTGCTTCTTCAGAAAGCTCTCCAATTGGCAAAGACTGGTACTCAATTATATATTTGCCATGCGCCAATATTTTATGGACGGTCGGGGTCAACTTCTTCTGTGGATACATTTCTGCTAGAAGAGATGCAGTGTTCGATGCATATTCTCCATATTTTTTAGAATTGACATTTTCTTTGCAGTTTAAAACATTCAAGATCGTTCCCAATCTTTTCACGATTTGATTGTCAATTCCAGTGATTCTAGTTACTGCCTCATCATTTTCAAAAAATCTCGTAGAAGTGTTTCCATCGTTTGAATTACCGTATCCGTGCTTGGGACAGTCTACTTTTAGTCCAACTTGTTAAAAAAAAATCATCCTGTATTTGCTTCTTTCTGATCTTTTCCTTATCTTTTATTGATGTATTTTCATCGAAGTTTTCCTCCTCTTGTGGTAGGGTATACACCAGTTTTAGCAAGAACTCCATACACCATATCCTTGCGTGCAATGGTGACATTCCATATTCGTAATTCTCCTCGTTTGTAGAATCGTTTAAATTACCAAAGTTCTTCTGAATCTTTTTGCAAATCGGGCATGATAATGTTGAGGTTGTTCCTGTCTTGCTTATTTGTTCTTCAATGTCCATCACCGTGGTCCTTATGAGGTCTGCCGATTCCCTTGCAACTGAAACATTATTGGTCGGCAATAATGCACTGATGACGGACGTGGATTTTTCCAGTGTAGGGAAACATCAGATTTTAGCCGCAAAGGAACAACAGATGCCATAAACATATTTCCGTCCGATATTGTAGCGTCATCGGAAGATATCCTTTGCTTATAAATGCATTGTCCGGATGATCCATCGCAGCCCCATTTGCTGATCAATGTCAATTTCTCAGGAAGAATTTTCACCTCATTTTCAGGAAGACTCTCCAACAACCGTTTTGCTGTATGGCCCATGAGATCCTGCAGATTGGCATTCACATAGACTTCCGTAAACTCCGTATGCAGTGGTCGGGAATTTATTTTGGCTTACGTAATATGCTTGTATCCTGGTAAAACGTCAGCCCCGTGTCGCATCAAGGATGCCCGTAGTATCTCATATTTTTCTTTGGAAAGTTGGAATGCTTTCCTTAATCCTTTTTAGTCGCAGTGGGCTTGCATCAGCAACAGATTTTGTAATCTCCGACCTAACTCTTTCACTATCCTTTGTATATTTAATAGACAGCGCGTCCGATAAATGCTTCGTGGTCAAGTCATTGGTGGCATCGACAAGTTTCCTCTTTCTTGTGAAAATTGAACACTCCTCAATACTGTTTTTTTGGCCTTCATTTTGCTCCCCTGGTTGATGTGGTGGATTTATCTACTGTCAATATATCCAGGATGGTGTCTTCATTAAGCCAGTCCTCGTATTTGGAGTTGAAGTTCTGAATGGTTCGATTAGATTTCACCCATTTTGCCTTAGTATTTGCATATATCAGATAAAAATTATTTTTTATAATTTCGCTTCTCTCAATATTTCCGTATAAGCTATCAAGTTCTTCTAAAGTAGCTTCCGTGAAAAACTTTAACGCCATGGTTTCAGTACTTGTTGCGCCAACTTTCAGTCGTAGACTAATCCAGGCATTATGCTTATTTTGCAATATATAGGCTTATGCTACCATGCCTAAAAATTTACCTGTTCCCTGCATACATATGGATTTAGGCTGAATTATGCAACTTTGATATTATGCTCGTGTTTAAATAAGATTTGTGCCTACCTGTAGGGACCATAAGTCAATATTGTTCTTGACCATTTGTACTTCAAAGTAATTTTTAAGTGAGGTGCGTACCTGCGAATTTCAATGACTAGTTTTTTGTGCATCCTGTGTCTGTAACAGAATATTGGGAGTAGACTTTGGCAGAGGCTCACAGGTAGACAACCGACTTCAAATGCAATTTTCAAACTATTAGATCAAACTACTGTCATTCGAAATATGTAAGGGATGCACGCCATACAATTTCTGCAACCATGTCTTTTTAATCTTTTTTACCTCTAGAAGCCAAACGGGCACGTACGGGCAGATAAAACCTTTTGAATTATGTAAAGAAATAATCAAAGAACGTGTTTGGAAATATGGCAAATATAAAAAATATGGATTTTTTTTTATTTTCCGTCAAAGTTGAAAAATAGTGAAAAAATGGATAGTTTTTAAATAGTAATTTACCAGCAGTTAATTTTTTTTTATCATTATACATTTAATAAATACATCAATCAACACAAAAAAAAGATAAGACGATTCGTTACCTATTTTTCGTGATATTACACCTGAAATCGCAACAAATTGACTAAAAATTGTGTGGTTTTTTGAAAACCGAAAGTCGGTCAACTTTGAACGGTTATATCTTCTAAACTAAAAATGTGATATTATGAGGAGTAGCATATTTGAAATCGCTGAAAAGTTTCCTATAACATGGGTTTATTCAAAACTTCGTCGGCGCACATGAAAATTTTGGATTTTGCAACCTCGTTTGCTCTACGGGCGCCACTGTGCGTCGGTGACTATCGCAACAATGTTTTGTGGATCTAATTCTCAATCTCCGCACAGGTTTCTTAATTTAGAAGAGAGATATTCAGCCATGTGCTTTTTATACCCTCCACTCCAGTGTGCAGAGGGTATATATAAGTTTGTCATTCCGTTTGTAATAATTAGAAAAAAAAATTTGGACCCCATAAAATATATATATTTGTGATCCTTATAACAACCGGAGTTGATATAGCGATGTCCGTCTGTCCGTCTGTCCGTCTGTCCGTCTGTGGAAATCACGATGACGGCATCAATCGGGCAGCTAGGGTGCTCGTTGGCATAAAAAATGATTCATTAACATCCTGAAAAGTTTGCTATTTAAAATCGTCCAAATCGGTCAATTAGGGCCCGAGATTTGAATGAAGAACTAAAAAAAGTCTTGAAAAAATATAATTTTCTATGTTGTTCTTGTCACGATCACGCCCTCAATAGGATAGCTAGGGTGATAATTTTTAGTGAGAATGATTCACCAAATTCATGGGAAGATTTCTACTTCAAAAATCATTAAAATCGGTGGAACAGGTCCAGGTAAATCTATGAAAAATTAAAAAAAAAATGAAAAACATGATGTTTCCATATTGTTCCTGTTGTTATTCTAAATGTTGCATTGTTGTCATAGCTGGACTTGTTGTTTTTGTGGTCGTTGTGGTAATAATATAATAAAAACAAACCCTTTGTACATTTTTTTGTGAACTCTGGTAGAAAATTTTAAAAGTTTCCATTGTTTTGGCATCACTAAAAAAATTTGTTAGATCATTTCTGTCATTGCCACGAGCCTGCATGCAAAATTTCAGATCGATTGGCTGACGGGAAAGGGGCTAAAAATCGATCCAAAATTTTGTCGACAAGCAGACACTACCAGTTAATATAAAGGCAGTAAGTAAAGGGAGTAAAAGTTCACCAATAATTTAAAAAACAAATTTTTATGTATTAATTTATTTAAAGAAAAAAATAATTAAATGAAATAGTAATAATAATAAAAAAAAATAATATACAATACAAAAAAAAAAGAATATATAAATAAAATAAAATAAAGATAAATGCATTCATAGCATTATAATACATATAAAAGGTCAATGTTTTCTACCCGTAATCGTAACGAGTCAGTTGTTTTTTTTTACATGAAAATCATTTAAAACAGTTACCGAACGTAACCGGAACGTCCCAATACTTTTCATGTGAAAAAAAGGCTGACACGTTACGTAACAGTTACATGTCGCTAACTTGTTCTTTACACAGGCTACTGCTTTTGCAGCCAACTTCAAGTCTATTTATATAGTTTCGTAAGCATAACTGATAAAATTGTTTCTATTATTTTTTGCTGTAAGTAATAAATTATAAATATACTGAATTTGCAAACTAAAATGGATACATATATTGGAGGTGCTTTAATACAAAAGAGTTAACGAAACAAAATCAAAAAAAAAACAACTCTACAACAGCAACAATGGCAGTCATATGTTCTTCAAATAGAAAAAAAAAACTGCAAGTGTGTTTTGTTGGCTACAAAACAAAAATAGTGTTGACAATATAACAAAATATGTAAAAGAAGTTAGTGCTATGAAATATTTTATTTTGTTTAAAAAAAAAATCGCAAAATGAAAGGCTATAATTCCATTAATAATCAAAAGGCGTTAAACTAATTTATTTATTTTTACGTTGTACTAATGCATTTTAAATAAGTAAAAGTAATTGTATATTTAAATAAAAAGCATTTGTATTATATGTTGCTGTCGTATTCAGAAAAATCAAGTAGCTGACTATACGACTACAAATGCTGCTGCCAGCAGTCGTCTATGTGTTTCATTCATGATGTTGCATTTTTTTGCGAGCAATACTTACATATATTCTAAATAAAGAAATAATAGTTCTTTTCATACTGCGAAATCTATACAAATATATGTACAAATACTATATGTCAAATTTCAAATTTGCAATAATTGATACATTTTTGAAAGAAAATTGTATAATATGAAATGTCTTTAATTTATTTCATAGAAAACAATTTTTTGAGGTGCGTGGATTTTCCATATTTACTGTTTTACTATTTTCGTAATGAGGTTAAATGAGTTAAAAAGAATTTAATATATTTGAAAATATTAGGTGAGGATCCTCAAGATGTAATATACGATCGGTCTAAAACTTTTCACTTAGAGCCACAGTTAAATTCGAAACAACAAAAACCCATATATTTTGTGCATAAAGTTTAATATTAAATGTGCTTTTCTGAAATGCCTATATATATTTTCTCATTAATTTCTGACCATCTTCAATGTAAATTTACCAAAGTTTTTTTTATTGCAATATGTATATAAAACTTAAAAATTTAATATTTTTTATTGTGTATTAACTTATTATTCTGCGATTTTCATTACATCACAAAATATTACAAATTGGCACTACTGTTTCAAAAACAGAAAACTTCTAAATCAGTTGAAAACAGTTGATCTGTAAAACTGTGTGTGAAATTGTGTCAAATAAAATTACAAATATTAATAAATATAATAATACATATATATATATATTATTAATTTTGTTAAGAATTAGCACAAAATTGATTTTCCATTTTGCATTTCATTTATAAAGAATTCTGCCATATTTTGTTAAAGGGAAAATCCATTTTTGTTATATTAAAAAAAACAGACTTGCATTTAATTTTTCCGTGACTGCCTCAATAATTGCGTAGATGCCACCAAAATATTTTTTCTAATTAAAACAGTTGATCTGTAAAACTGTGTGTGAAATTGTGTCAAATAAAATTACAAATATTAATAAATATAATAATACATATATATATTTTATTAATTTTGTTAAGAATTAGCACAAAATTGATTTTCCATTTTGCATTTCATTTATAAAGAATTCTGCCATATTTTGTTAAAGGGAAAATCCATTTTTGTTATATTAAAAAAAACAGACTTGCATTTAATTTTTCCGTGACTGCCTCAATAATTGCGTAGATGCCACCACAATATTTTTTCTAATTAAATATTAACTAATATCTAACTAGAATTATGATTTATTCTGACTAAAAAGTTCCAATTAAAAGTTATTCATCCCAATTATGAATATTCTCAAGGAATTTCTTTCTCACGGAAAATACATTTCTCGAGAAAAAAATTCCTCCAATTATAAATTCCGCGTGAACAAAAAATGATTAACTGGCATCATCGAATTTCGAAGCCACTTGCTTTGCTTATTGACAATTTATTTTCTATTTTTTGTGTGTGTGCAAACGACCCTACAATAAATGTTCCACTAAACATTTTTGTTTGCTATCAAGTTGAGGTGCATTTGAGATCAAATACATTTTTCAAATCTCCAACGTTAATTCTCAAATGCCCTCAATAGTTCGAATATAGTCTTCTCAACTTAAAAGGCACATTTTTTATATGGCGATTTTCATAGTTATCAAATTGAGAAATTTGTGATTCTCAACTTGATAGCAAAGAAATATTTCCAATCGGTATCAAATGGAAGGTACGGAATTGCCATATTAAAAAATATTATACTAATTTTAGAAATGAAAACAATTACTTTTTTTAATGTTTCAATTTTCAATTTAATTTCATTATATATTTAACATTACTATGTACATATTTAACATTAAATGTACATATTATGTACATTTTTTAAAATCTAGAATTAAAAATAAATGAATTAATTAGTTGTACATTTTTTGAAAAATTTGACAAAAAGCAGAAATAATTAAAAATATATCAATGATTTATTTGTACTTTTTTGGCATTTTTATACCCTCCACTCCAGTGTGCAGAGGGTATATATAAGTTTGTCATTCCGTTTGTAATAATTAGAAAAAAAATTCTGGACCCCATAAAATATATATATTTGTGATCCTTATAACAAGCGAAGTTGATATAGCGATGTCCGTCTGTCCGTCTGTCCGGCTGTCCGTCTGTCCGTCTGTGGAAATCACGATGACGGCTTCAATCGGATAGCTAGGGTGCTCCTTGGTATAAAAAATGATTCACTAACATCCTGAGAAGTTTGCTATTTAAAATCGTCCAAATCGGTTAATCTGGTCCCGAGAATTGAGCGAAGAATTAAAAAGTCATGAGAAAATATGATTTGAATATATGTTCTTGCGATAACGCCCTCAATAGGGCAGATAGGACGCTTGTTTTTAGTGATAATGATTCACTAACATCTTGAGAAGGTTCCTGTTTTTAAATCATGACAATAGGTTTCATAGGTTCCGAGAAATCACTGAAAAGGTAAAAAAAAATATGACGTTTTCCTATATTGTTTTCCTAAATTTTGCATTTTGTCATAGCTGTGCATGTTGTTTTTGTGGTCGTTGTGTTAATAATATAAAAATTCATCAATATCAATATTTTTTGGTGTAATATTTAAGTTAATTAATTAATAAAAGAAACTATATAAAATCAATATCAATATTCTGCGATTTTTATAACATCACAAAATGTTACAAATTGATACATACTACTGTTGCCAATATCAAAATACTATAAATAATATTCATATATTCTGTAAATGTATATCCATAATAAGCGCATATTAAAATAAATCGGTATTTTATTTTATTTTTACAAAATTCTGAAATTTTTAGAGTTGAAAAAATAGTATGGTTTTAAGAGTTGTATTTTTAGTACATGTATAAACCCTGCATACTTGCTTTCAAAAGTAGTAGATAGGTAAGCCATAAAATATTTATTTACCCTGTAAAAAAAATTGTTTAGAAAAATACTATTTTTTGTCAGATGTTAATTACAATAAATTTTTAAACTTTGTTATTTAATGTCGGGACGGAGGCAAACGCCATTCCCAAAATTTTGTTTCAACAGTTATCCACATTAAGAATAACCGCGGAGCTCAGCTCAATCAATGTGCAATGATCGAGCCTTGCCCTGGGAAACATGCGTTTATGCTTCTCTTAACACAAACACCATTCCCAACTACCAAAAATTTTTGACACGAGCTATTCACATTATGAATAGTCGCGGAGCTCAACTCAATCATAGTGCAATGATGAAGCTTCGCCCTGGGAAACATATATTCATGCTTTTCTTAGCACAAACCGAACTTCTTATGGCACATTAAAAATAAACTAATTGAGAAGTGCAATTCATCAGTACGCTGTATTATAATACTATTTTCTTATTTTACTAGTAGCTAGTAAACAAAGTGATCGTATCATTGTGAACGAAATAGAATTGAAATTGTATGCAGATTTGTTTTACTTAAAAAACCTGTTTCTACAGATAGTGAATAAAATCCCAGTAAACATTTTATGCAATAAATGATCATGTAGAGTCTTTTTGACTCATATGTGCTATTAAAACAGTTATAAATGCGCCCTTTTGCTGATCACAAAATATTCTTTTGTTGGGATTAAATATTACCTTACCCGCGAATCTTCTTGAGAGTGCTTTTTATCCGCTTTTCTAATCAGTTTCGACTCATTTTTGAGTCTTATTTAATGTAATTTTTCTATAAATCACTTTCTAAGAGAAAGCAAAAATCATTATCTAGTCTTTTTCTAATAGCGCATGTGATTAAGCAGTTTTTAATCATCAAAAGTGCTCGAAGAAGACACAGTAAGGTAATTTTTGTTAAAACAATCTTCGAAATGATGACTGGGATATCGTATATTTTTGTTAACACACAAACATATGCATAGCAGCACGAGTAAACCGAACTCAAATTGGCTTCTTATATGTATACAGCCGAACAAAAATGAAAATACTCACCAAAGAGTAAAGTAAGCAACAATTTCATTCAGTCTTATGGAAGCTTTTGAACGAAGCAAGTCTATGTCGCGTTGTCTTGTGAATTTTTACATTTTTTTTAACAGGTACTAGTGATGCCAGGAGATTTTTTCAGAAATCTCTACGCTTATGAAAAAAATTCCCTTTTTTCCCTACACTACTTTTTTTTAAATTTATTTTTAATTTGTACATTTTCAATTTCAATTATGTAAATATAAAAAATAAGATAAAAATATCATGAGAATTACATAAGAATAATATAAAAAACATACAGATATTATAAAAAAAATATTTTTGCAATTCTGTTTAATTCATCTTTTTGATATGGTTAGATGTGCATTTAAAATTTACACAATTAAAGGTGTGTTTACACTATGTGTATTTTCCATATGTAAATTCAGTTTTACGATCCATACGTAATTCGGCGTATGTGTCAAAATTGGCGTTTTATATACAATTCATCATTTTGCGATCAAACGTACATATGTATTTCCGTATGACATAACCTCTAAATGTAAACAACAGCTGATTTAATTTGTGAATTTACAAAAAGTTATTGTTAAAAATAAAGTAATATATTTTTTATATTTTTTAATTGTTAATTAATATTAAACAATTTATTTTTCTTTCAATATTTATCTTTATAATTTACTCTGTTTTTCTTTCGCCACAAGCAGTATTGTATTTTAATATGGTTGTCATGCCAAAATAGAACCTGCTCTAATTGAAAAATTTACATATGTTTTGCCAAATGTGTTGTACATAAACAGTTTTTGAAAGGGTTCACACTATGTGTACAAATTGCACGTGCTAAAACAATAAGAAAAACACAAGCAAAACACATAGTGTGAACGCAGCTTAATTAAAATGGCTTGCAAATGAGATGTTACAACTCAAACAGAATATTTGTTCTTGGTTTTCAGTGTTGCCGTTTTAGCTTTTTAGTTGTTAGATTTAGCAACTTTTTTTTGGCGTTTAGCATCCAAAATTTCTCAAAAGATGCTAGATGCTAACTTAGAATCTTTTATTAATAAAAAGTTGCTTTTAACATCTTTTTTTTTTATATTTTTTTTTCATAATTTTTGAATATATAATTTTAATGGTATTGATATGTTTTTATTTCTCAAAGTGTAGTACAGTAATTTTGTGTACTACTCCTTTTACCACTCTGCTCGTTTCTTTCAACAAATATAACAAAACATTTTCAAATAGAAGAATGTAAACACCAACAACAGTTTTTAATGAATTTGAAAGTCGATTGCCAAAAAATATTATTGTATTAAAAAAATGCCAAAATTTTCAATACAAAACACATTAAAACGGGTAAAAGAACAGATAACCAATATATTAGAAGAGTTTAAATTTATATCATCTGAAACAGAAAAAATTCAAATCCAATGGAGTTATATCACAGAACAAAACTGGGATACAACACTGAATACAACCTCTTTATGGATTGAAAAATTCTATTGGCGAAAATCCATTTTAGGAGTTATCAATATTTGTATTGTCTATATTAGTTTTGTCTTTCTCAAAAGCCGAAGTTGAACGTTTGTTTAGTTTAATAGCTTTAGTTAAAAGCAAATTTCGAACAGAATAAAATCCGAGTTGTTATGTTCTGTAATACGTATAAAAGAAGGATTGAAATTGAACAATCGGTGCTGTCACACTTACAATATACCGAGCGATGTCGTTCATAAGAGTCGATCGTCAGAAATATATCAGAGCCAAGAAGAACTTGAACATGAAGACATCACAGAAATGTTAGATTCCATAAACCAATTATTCTAATATAATCGTATCTTTTGATAATGTAATTTCTGTTATATTTTAATTTAAAAAAAAAATCCCTCTAAAATTAAAATTATTTAATTTAAGTTTAAAATAAACTCAATTTGATGTTAATAAAAATTTCAGATGAAATTCAAAATAATTTTAATTAAAATTTAAAAAATATAAATCGAAACATATGTTTTATATTAATTTTTCGATTTAAAAACCAAAGAATTTATTAATAAGTATATAATTTTTCAGTATAAAGGTAATGAAATTTGAAAAAAAAAAAATTTAGCATCCAGTACGTTTAAGCATCTTTTTTTGCAATTTAGCATCTTTACAATTTCAAATTATGGCAATACTGTTGGTTTTAAAAGATTTTTTATAACAGTGGTTATAAGCATGACATGTACATATACTTAGATCTGATTTATCGCATTTTAATATATTTTCAAAAGCCTTGCATTTGCATTTATAGTCGTCACCTTTGACCTGCTCCAGCCATCCAACTAACTGAAGCAAAATCTTTATGTTCTGTATTTCTTTAATGTGTTTTCAGCATCATCGAAAAACGAATCGAACATTTTTCTAAAATTAATTATGTTTCTAAAATTAATTATGTTCAAATTTATAATATTTTAATGTTATGCACAAAACAGTGTTTTATACTTGTCATTGTTATTAAAGAATCCACATATTTACTTCCTTCATATTATAGAATTATTACCAGACTTAAAAAGACTTTAACGTTTAAAATTGAAAAAAATTATGCGATATTTAACAAATACATTCAAAATAGTTTTGACTGAATTTTTTGGCAGTTTTAGTTTTGCCTTGTATCAGTAAAATGTTCAGATATTAACTAAAAAAACAGTTTGTTAAATATTTTCATCTTAATTATCTTAATTAATTTAAAGACACAAAGATAGATTTAATACAATAAAAAGAAGTAAGAGTTGAAAGTTGATCTATGCGGACTCACAAATGTGCCCTATACTAATAGGTTTGGAAAATTGAAAAGGATTGTAAAAAATAAAATGCAAACTCAATCAATAAAATGCACCTTTATATTAAAAAATTTAAATTAAAAAGAAAATTACAAAATAAACCATTTACCTGGTTAAACTTAATATTGTTTGTAATTATCTGGATCAGGTTAGTATTTAAAATGGGATAAATCGGGAGTCATTGTGCCAATTTATGACCAAAAATATGTAGACACCTCTATAAAATGCTGAAAATTCAGAGCATTTGTTGTAATAATTCAGTAATAGGTTTATCAAAGTGTTTACATATTCAAATATTTCCAGATATTAATGTAAACGTTAAACCCAGGTGGAGGGTATCAAAGATTCGGCATAGCCGAATTTAACACTTTTACTTGTTATTCAACGGTATTAGCTCAATATTTCCATTATATATTTGGTCACCCTTTTCGATTAAATGAACGGTTGCACTCAAATAACTGCGCATCTGGATGGATGTTAGTCCAAGCATCAGTAGTAATTGTAAAATTTTTCTCTCACAACTTTTCCCTTAAAACATACATATATCAAATTTCTCGTTGATTTTTATAGTGGCTTGGCACAACATAGCTAGGCGCACAAAATTTCATAACTTTCAAGGAACCTTTTCCTTCCACCGTTATTATGGGTTGCATAACTTGGCATATCAGAAAAACAATTGCCTGGGATATTTTTTCGTTTCCTTTGCCTCCATCCTTAAAGTCTGTGAATGCTCAATTCCTTTAAATAAAAGAATACTTTAATACTTTAATGAATTGCGTTTTATTTTTATATTTTTGCGTAGATCGTAATGCTATGTTCAGACGGACAGCAAGATTCGAGATTCGCTCTTTCATTCACGGTTCGCGCCCCAATCATGATGAATCTAGTTTGTAGTCAGTAAATCACCACGGCTACTCTGCATATGACATTTCAAGTTGTACGTATTTATTTTATTTTATTTATTTATTTATTTATTCAATTTATGGAATCATCCTTACAGACTACTTAAAGTATATATTTATATTATAATTTATATATATAATTAAACATTTAACAAAATTGATATATAACATTTATTTAATTCAGTTGATTTAATGCATTTAAGTGTAATATAATATCTCTTCTCACAATATCCAAACTTTTATTAAAATCAATAAACTGATACAGCATATTAAACTCATCACAAATTCTACGTAGTGGATTAAAATTAGCATAGTTTGTACAATAATATTTGATAGTTAGAAAGTTATAATTTCTTGATGATCGAAAAGGAATATTTATATTTATTTTGTTGATAAGAAATCCAGATTTAAGACTACCATTTAACAGTTTTTACAGGAAAGTAACATTTAGCATATGTCTGCGACTTTTCAATGTAGGAAGCTTAATTAGAGCCAGACGACTTTTATAAGATGGCAACCTCATATTAGGATCCCAGCCCAAACCACGAAGGCAAAATAACAACAATTGTTTTTTAACTGATTCAATTTTATTCGAATGTATATGATATTGCGGATCCCAGACTACAGACCCATATTCGAGTATTGGTTTTACCAAGGTAGTAAATAATTGTTTTATCGTACACGGATCCGAAAACTCTTTAGCCCACCATTTAATGAATCCAAGTACACCAGTAGCTTTATTTATTGTTAGCGAAATATGACTTCTAAAGTCTAATTTTGTATCCAGAAGTACGCCAAGGTCATTGAATGAATCCACTAAGTCAAGCACAGCATTATTCATGATATACCGACCATTAATTGGAATTGATCTTGTAGAAATCATATATTTGCATTTATGACATTTAGGTCCATTAGATTAATATACACCAAGTAGTTAAACGATCAATATCATTCTGTTAAGTGATTGTTGGTAGTCGGGGGCAAAAATTAACTTTACATCGTCTGCATACATTAATGTAGTTGAGTGTTTAATTACAGAAGGAAGATCATTTATAAATAGCGTAAATAAAAGAGGTCCAAAGTGACTACCTTGAGGTACACCAGATAATACGTTTATGTTGTTGGAATATGAGTTACGAAACTTAATACATTGTGTTCTTTCTTTTAAATATTATCCAAGCCATTTTATCAGCAATATACCAAGGCCCATACGGTCAAGCTTAAACAAAAATAGATCATAATTTACGTTATCGAATGCCTTGCTGAAATCATTATAAATAACATCTGTTTGTTTCATATTAATAAAACCATCATTTACCAGTTGTAAACCAGCAGCAATTATTTAAGCAATATCCAGGGGTATTATGGTTTTTTATACCCTCCACTCCAGTGTGCAGAGGGTATATATAAGTTTGCCATTCCGTTTGTAATAATTAGAAAAAAAATTTTGGACCCCATAAAATATATATATTTGTGATCCTTATAACAACCGGAGTTGATATAGCGATGTCCGTCTGTCCGTCTGTGGAAATCACAATGACGGCATCAATTGGGCAGCTAGGGTGCTCGTTGACATAAAAAATGATTCACTGACATCCTGAGAAGTTTGCTGTTTAAAATCGTCGATTAGAGCCCGAGATTTGAATGAAGATCTAAAAAAAATCTTGAAAAAATGTAATTTTCTTTGTTGTTCTTGTCACGATCACGTCCTCAATAGGATAGCTAAGCTGATCATTTTTAGCGAGAATGATTCACCAAATTCAGGGGAAGATTTCTATTTCAAAAATCATTAAAATCGGTGGAACAGGTCCAGGGAAATCTCTGAAAAAGTAAAAAAAAAAATTTAAAATATGATGTTTCTATAGTGTTCTTGTTGTTATTCTAAATAATATATTGTTGTCATAGCTGGACTTGTTGTTTTTGTGGTCGTTGTGGTAATAATATAATAAAAACTAACCCTTTGTAAATTTTTTTATCAACTCTGGTGGAAAAATTTAAAAGTTTCCATTGTTTTGGCATCACTAGATCATTTCTGTCATTGCCACGAGCCTGCCTGCAAAGTTTCAGATCGATTGGGTCACAGGAAAGGGGTTAAAATCGATCCAAAATTTTTTCGACAATTAGACACTACGAGTTAATATAAAGCGAGTAAAAATTCACCAGCCTCTAAAGCAAATAATGCTAAAATACCTAGTTGTTAATAAAAAAAAACTATGTAAATTTATCAAAAAAAATTTGAAGTATTAATTTATTTAAAGAGAAAACACAAAAATAACGTTTGATGTTGTATTTTTGTGTGTAATATTTATATATACATACATACACATATTAAATAATACAAATAATATACATATATTCTATATATGTATATCCATAATAACTGCATGTTAGAAATAAATCCGAATATTATTTTATTTACATAAAATTCTGCATTATTTTGTTGTGGGGAAAATACATTTCTTTTGCATTAACAGAGTGTCACTTCATTTTGCACAGCGTGACTATGCCACAGAAGATGGCGCCACAATTTTTGTTCTAATTAGCTTTGCAATAGTTATTTCTATTTTAACATGAATGTCAATATTTTCGTACAGAACAATGTTAAGAGTATAACCGGCTGGTCTTTTATTTCATACGTTTTTTTAATTATTCTATTACAAATATGGCATATTAACTTTTTGTTGTCTTCACAAAATGGAGCCACTGAGTTCATCAATGAGTTTTTTGGTTTCAAAACAGTTCTACATAGTTACATAGAATTATTATTCTGCTTTACCTACAAAATATCTGATTGCGATTACATCTAATTTTTAAAAATTGTTTATAATTACTAAAGCGTTATTATTCACATAAATACAAAATTGCACTTTTTAAATTTTCGATTCAAATTTTAGAAAATATCAATTCAAAAAACTGGAACTAAAATTTCCAATTGTAAATTAGAAAATATTAATTGAATTTTAGAAAATCATATCAAAACGTCGGAAATAATAATTTTAAATTTAGAAGACATCAATTGCATCAAATTCCAAAAAAAAAAAAAACACCAAATATGTTTACAATTAAAACTGTTTACATATAAAAAAAATATTGGCATTCAGGAGAAATAACTTCTTTTAACGATAATCGAATCGTTAAAAAAAGAAAAGCAAAATTATCAGTAAAATTTCTAAACGATATTCGCTATTGTTGAAATCAGCTAAACGACAATCATTTTTGTGTTGTTTATTCAATCGATAAAAACTGAAATTTTTAGATTGAAATGTCGTCATACAGAAATAAAAATCATAAATAGTGAAAATATTTTGCTTCTATTAAAAAACTTTTTTATATAAATAAAATTATTAAATAGCATATTCAACAGAAATATTAGTAAAAAATAGAGATATTAAACATAAATATAAAATCATCCTGTCAAACACGAAGTAATTTGTTTTTTTCTATTCTTCTTTGTTTTTTTTTCGCTTATTTTGACAGAGATGCCACTCCTTTACAATTTAAATAAATAGAAAAATAGATTTGTCGACTGTCGTTAGTGCAAACAACAATAGCTATCGATATATTCTGCGGTTGTCGGATCGTTGAAATTTACAGAATCGGACTACAGAAGACAATAATTTAAATTCAATGAATTTTAGAAAACCTCAAATGATATTTAAGAATTGCGAACATAAAAATTGTTACATAAATAAACGCAATTTGATGAGAATGTTTTTTATATATAAATTTTCACAATTTTTTTTGGATGAATATTAGAAGTTTTGAAGAAAATAAAGAGAACAAATTATTTTATTTAAATTGTTTGGGAAATTTGGTTTTTGCGTTTGGCATCCCTAATTTGATTATTTATTATTATAAATTTATTCTCTATGTTTTCCAAATATTGCAATATTTTAATAAAAAAGTTGAGAGAGCTTTTTTTTGGATATATTTTGTTACTCTATCCGACCTATATGGCCGCAATGACAAAATATTTCGCCAGCTAAAAGAAACTGTACAGCCATCTCCAATTAGCACGTTTTAATGCATATAGCCACCCTACACAACCATTACCTTTGCAATTGAGGTTAGGGCGAGCTATTTAATTAGCAAAAACTAAATTAAACCAGAAGTTATATTTTGTTTACATTTATTATCCATACTCAAACCGAGGTGGAGGGTATCAAAGATTCGGCACAGCCGAATTTAACATTCTTACTTGTTTTTTATTATAATGTAACTTCATAGACTTAAAAGATATGTTTTTGAATAACATCGATCAAAATCAGCGATGTTAGAAAAACCATCTGATAAAACCATCGATGGCAAAAACATCGAACATCGAATGCAAACCATCGATGTTATGAAAACATCGAACATCGATGCTCATCCCTAGTTTTTGTACCTGTTGAACAATATTTCAAATGGCTTTATTTGAATTTGTTTCAAGTATTCGAGTATATTTTTAAATTTTCGTCAGGAAATTTTTGAGATAATCAAAGCATGACAGAATTGAAATGGAAGAGATTAAATATCTACTTATTGTTGCATTACGGTAAGACTTATTTATTTATAATTTTTTTATAAAACATTTCAAAAGAATGTTAAGGTAAATATTTCATTATTACTCTGCGCTCAAAGATACCAAACCGGAATTCAAAATATTGGAAAAAATATTTATTAGCAACGTAGGAATTTCCGACTCCCACTTGAAAATAATAACTTACATAGGTGGGTCGATATAATTATAACAAATGAATTAATTTTTTTTTTCAAATGTAAAAGATCTTATGGTATTTTGCTTTGAAATGTAGACATAAAAAGCACTACCTTTAAAAATTGTGAGTCAAGTAAAAAAATCTAGAAACAAAAACTAAGAAAGTAATAAACATATTATATTATTTGCATATAGAAAAGCTTTTTTATATGGTGTGTATGACAAAAATGCGTACTACATACCATATTTAACAGAAGTTTTATATACTTATATACTAGCTGCAACCCGATGATCTTCGTAACGAATTAAATAACTGATAATACTTTTTGCAGAAAACTATTTTATTTATTTTTGGTGATTTTTGATTTTGTCGATTTTTGTTATTCGCGATTTCGGTTTTGGCGATTTTTGAATTTGGCGGTTATTCTTTTTTGCGATTTTTGACTGTGGGGATTATTGTGTTTAGCGATTTTCGGTTTTGGCGATTTTTGAATTTGGTGGTTATTGTTTTTTGCGATTTTTGACTGTGGGGATTATTGCGTTTAGCGATTTTTGATTTGGCGTTTCTGCAGTTTGGCGAATTTTGATTTGGCGATTTTTGTTATTCGCCACTTTCGTTTTTTTTTTTATCGATTTTTGAATTTGGCAATTTAAATTTTTTTGCTATATATGATTTTGGCTATGTTTTTTTGCAATCTTTGATTTTAGCGATTTTTTGATTTTTGGTTTTGACGATTTTTGGATTAGCGAGTTTTTTGATTTTGGCTATTTTTTTGGTCGCGGTTTTCGGTTTCGGCGACTTTCGGTCTGTCGATTTTTGGTTTTTACGATTTTAGTTATTCGCGATTTTCTGTAATGGTAATTTTCTTAGCGATTTTTGTATTTGGTAATTTTTGCTATTCGCCATTTTGGATTTTGGCGATTTTTGATTATAGAGATTTTGGCGATTTTTGGTTAAGCGATATATTTTGATTATCATTTTAGCAATTTTTGTTAAACGTGATTTTCGCTTTCGGCGACTTTTGATTTAGTTAATTTTTGTTTTTTTTTTTGGTATTTATGATTTTGCCGATGTTTGCTTTTTGCGATTTTTGATTCTAGCTTTTTTTTTTGATTTTTGGTTTTGGCGATTTTTGGATTAAGTGATTTTTTTGATTTTGGATATTTTTTTAATCATGATTTTCGGTTTCAGAGAGTTCTGTCGATTTTATTTATTCGCGATTTTATGTTTAGGTAATTTTTTTTGGCGATTTTTGTTTTTGGTAATTTTTGTTATTCGCCATTTTGGATTTTGGCGATTTTTGATTATAGCGATTTTGGCGATTTTTGGCTTATCGATTTTTTCGACTTTAATTTCGGCAATTTTTGTTAGTCGCGATTTTCACTTTCGACGTTTTTTTTTTTGTTGATTTTTGGTTTTTTGAGAATTTAGTTATTCTGTTAATGCGATTTTTGTTTTTGACGATTTTTGTTTTTGTTAATTTTATTTATTCGCCATTTTGGGTTTTGGAGATTTTTAATCATTCGCGATTTTCTGTCAATGCGATTTTTGGTTTTGGCGATTTTTGTTTTTGGTAATTTTTGTTATTCGCCATATAGCGATTTTTTTTTTATTTTCATTTTGCGAATTTTGTTAGTCGTGATTTTCGCTTTCGTCGGTTTTCGATTTTGTCGATTTTTGGTTTCTGAGATTTAAGATTTTTGTTCTTGGCAATTTCTGTTATTCTTGATTTTGGGTTTTGGCGAGTTTTGACTTTACGATTTTTGCTTCTTATTTTCTTGAGACGGCGTTGCCACTTTTTACTTTTTACAAATACATTATATACCAATACGAGTAGTCGTGGAAAATATGGACGGCATTGCCTCATTAAAAATGCGAAAAATCAAAAAACCGCAAAACCGAAAATTGCGAAAAAGAAAATCTCCAACAGCAAAGATCTTTAAAATCAAAAATTGCTTGAATAAAAACTTGCCAAATTATATACTAACTTCAAGGCCAATCGTTAGGTGTTGCCGGATTTTATTTGGAAAATCCATGTATTTCTCCTAGGTAGCTATCTGTAGTTTACTCCAGAGTAGGAACGCCGGAAAATATGACAATTTTTGTACCGGATGAAAAACAAACCAAAAATGTTATATCAGTATGCATTGAAATGAAAAAAGACAAAATGTAAATAAAATAAAATTTTTAATTATACAATACAAAATTCTTAGAAAAAATTGGTTATGAGAACATAAAGTCAAAAAGTCTTGGCAGGCTGCAGTGAAGCTCGATAGCGCTTACTAGTAGGATAAAAAAATAGCACCCGATATGATCTTTTTCACTAGCAGGCCACAAATTATAAAAATTTCAACCAAATTTGGTTAATGTCTTTTTCCACATCCAGTTATGACCTAAGCAGTGTTGGATTTAAGAAACACAAGATATAGAGGATCGAATAGTAGGTCTGGACTGACAATATATTTTTAATTCTTTTTAATAAAATGTACTGACTAAAGAAAAAATTCAACCGCTTTTAATTTTTTTCCAACTGCGAAAATCTCTAATCTCATCCATGTTATATGAAAGTTTACAAGCTAAATTTAGAAATTTTTACACCAAGTTTGTCAAATTGTTTGCATTTTTTAATTTTTTTCACTTTTCACAGTCATAAAAAGTGTTAAATCACACATTTGCAAAAAGTTTTTAACTTTTCATAATAAAAAGTTCAACGAAATTACTTGAAATCTGCACTTATGGTTAAAAGTTTTTTTTTCATAATAATACTAATAAGACTGTCAGTAATGACAAGAACTTATGTCACAAAAGACTTTGTGACTTTTTCTTCTCATTTCATGAGAACAGAATTGACATCATGTAACATTCTTAAGCCATAAATAATGAGTTGCCAATCAAAGATCGACAACAATATTTGGTAATATGTGGGTAAAAGTAAATCTAATAAGTTCATAACAATCTTGCAGTGGCATCAGATTTGTTCAGAATTAATAAGACTGCTTTTAATACTTCAATGCTGTCTATTGTTGAAATCATGTAAAACACTCTAATCACACTAGCAACGGTAGTCCCTAACTAGGACTATTGAAAAAAAAAAAAAAATTATACCCATTGAATTATTTCATCATTGTCTTACATGTAAAAGTGTTTTGTTGTTATTAGCATTCCTTTGAATAAATGAAAGTTGAGCATTATTATACACTAAAACAAATTGATGTTAAATGAGTTTTAATGTTGGAAGAATAATAAAAGTTACGAATTTTTATTGCTAGCGTAGAAACACATATCTGAGGTAAATCGAATACATAAATAATATTAAATTGGGGCGTGGTAGAGAAGAAGAAAAAATATATTTCTAAAAATTATAACTACACTGCATTTTAAATCGGACTACTTTCTTGCATTTCAGCCATCATCAGTGATTTTTTTGAACATTGTGATAATTTTCATGTTGTAATGGAATAGATTATGCCTATATGAAGTTTTTCTGCTTAAGACGGCCGTGGGGTTTGAACCTGCGTCTATCTCACATACCCTCGTACTTGCACTTTGTGATCATACTCACACACAGTCTGGCCTACGAGCAGTGTGGTTAATAATCAGTTTTCATACCATACAGCTTTTACTTCATGCTAATCTCAGAAGACACAACTCTGTCCAAACAAACAATCGTGTTTTTGGATCATTGTCGAAAAAATAGAGTAAAAACATATTTACATCGTAATATTAGTCATAAATTTTATGTCGAAAAGTCCGTTCTGCAGGCCAGATTTTGGTGAGAAGAAACTTTCGCAATATTACACTTGTGGTAACGAATTTTGGTTTTTTTAAATATTAAATAATTTTCAAGAAATGGTAATAAATTTATCTAAAAAGTCACTCAAAAGGCAAGAAAGAAATAATTGTTCTCAGTAAGCTTACAAAGTATACTGGAAACATAAACACCAGCTGTTTCATTCATACAAATACTGGTAATTTAAATCATCTACATTGCCAGGTGGATCTAAAGTTTGGAAGTCATACACGTAAATAAAAAAATATTAAAAGTCGGAGACTAATCAAACTTCTTCAAATAAACGGTGTTTTGGCAGATATTTCGTATGAAGAACGACAAGCAAAAGCTTCAAGTAGAAAAGTTAGTGATCTCAATGTAGATGATTTAAAAATGATCACAAAAGATAGCAATAAAGAAGTATTGGAAAGATTAGCAACGTTTGGTAGTGATATAAATGAGTTAAAACAGCAAAATATATGGTTGAAAGAACAAGTTGAATCCTCTTCAAACGGATAAAGAAATGGATCGTAAAATAATTTCAAACTTGGAAGAACAGATCAAAAGTAAAGATTTATTATTCAAAGGTCTAGAAGCTAAAAGAACTGGCAGCGAGGAAGCTGGTAAAATATGCACTGAAAAACTAAAGCTGGCAACAGCTAATATAATAAAATCTACACTAAAAATCTTTGAGCGAAATGGAAAAATGACAGTATTAGCAGAATTCGGCTCAACTCAGAACGTGCAAAACGTTCTAGTTACAACAAATTAAAAAACTTACTGGAACTAATCTATATATAGAGAAGGAGTTGACCGTAGAAAGACAACAAAATAAAAACGTTATGCTTCAACTTATAAAGGAAATAAAATGCCATAGTACTCTGCACAGAGTGACGGTTATAAATGATAGAATCAAAATTGGAAGTATATGGTTACATTGGAATAAGGATAAAAAACTAGTTTGCGATGAACAAGATGTGGAAGTGGTTTTAAAGGATTTATATGCAAATTGCTATACTAAAATTAATATAAATTATAATGTCTTATTAACAAACTTCATGTCAAAAAACTACAAAAAGTAAACTCAAATCTATATCTATATATATATACATATATAAATGAATTGTGGTTTGTTCGTCCGCTTAAAACTACAAAACTGCAGAACCAAAAGGGACACTTTCTTCTGCGAGTTTATTTGTAACTGCCACGCGAAGGTTTAGGAAAACAGAAAAGTACAAAAAGTCTCAACAGGTGGCACTGTACGCAGTTATTCCATTTTAACATCATGACAGGGAGAGCTTTGTAAATTTGTGTGAGACCATCTATAATTAATATGGATAGTCATACGGAAAATGGTCGGTATCGGATAAGTGGGCGTGGTACCTCTCATACAAAATTAATTTTTAACATCATATATCTTGAGTACTGTTGTAGGGAGAGCTTTGCTACTTTTTATGCCGTAGCCGTTTTAAAAATGAGCGGTATCGGAAAAGTGGGCGTGGCACCTACAAAACAAATTAATTACTCAATATCATGATAGGGAGAGCTTTAATACTTTATGTGACGTTATCTATTATTAGTGTAAGTGGATCTGCGAAAATAGGCTGGATCGGATCAATGGGTGGGGTACATCCCCAACAAGGTACTGATTAAATATTACGACATTTCTGCAATATCCATTCAAGTTAATTGCTACTGCGGTAGTATAAGGTGAAGAAGTGAATTTATCAAAAGACTTTTTAATGTACTTCATTTGCCAGGTCTTCCATCATATAATTTAATAGCAAAGTTGAATATTTAAATAATATATTTTAATTTAACCTTACTTAACGCTTTAATTTTAAAAAAATTGGTTTATTATTGAATAACTGTTCCTTTTTAAATATATATTCTATTTGACTTTCGGATATATTTATAATTTTTATTGATTTTTGAACTAAAATATTTTCCGCTTACGAAATATATCATTGCGAATCTGTATTACGATGCCAAGAAGAGTTCATGGTAACATTGGCCGGCGTTCTCAAGATGCAACGCTGTACCGAAATGTCGTAGCACGTCGAGCAGAAGAGGAACGTGCTATTGAAAGGGAATCAGTTCGAATCAGAATGGTTGAAAATCGTGCGCAACTGTCAGAAGAGATCAACGATGTATGCAATGAGCAACAACGATTGAGAATAAGAGAAATGCTCGGCAAGGTGATAAAGCCAGATCACAAAGTGCGATTCAAGTCCACGTATATTATGGAATACATACAAAGATGACATTCCAGAAGACATTTTGAATCGCTTTCAATCAGCAACAGGGAATTTTGAACTACAAATGAATGGTGGCAAAGAACTGCTAAGAATTGGAAACTGACAAATTTCGGTAGATACTTCCAGTGGTGTAATATCAATTCCACCTACCATTTGCCAACTCACTGCAACGAAAAATGAACTCATCTCTAAAGTATATCCGAACGTTGGCCAAAATTTTCTTAACTACGATTGGTTGAGCGCGCGTGCACTTTTAGCAGCAAAAAATATTGGTGTCAATGATTTGAAATGGACGACTCAGCATCAAATTCCTGGAGAATTGCACTCATGCAAATCGATCGATCGCACGGAAAACGAAGACGATGTCATGAATTATCCAATAGAATTCCTATACTATTTGGATTTGCCTGGAATGACGCCTCATCTTTTACGCCTTAAAGTTGGACCTGTCATCTTCATGCCCCGAAACTATGCAATGGAAACCGACTGATTGTGACGAAATTATTGAGTAATGTCACAGTGGCGAGGATTTCGAAAGGGAAGTTCAAGGGAGAAGAATGCTTAAATCCGCATATTCTCCTAACTTCAACCAATTTGACGTTCCAGTTCAACCGTGTTCAGTTCCCAGTGAAACTTGCATTTGCGATGACAATAAACAGCTCACAAGGACAGTCCATGGAAGTGTGAGGCATAAATCTGGAAATGTAATCCTTTTCACACGTTCAGCTAGATTTTGCGTGTTCCCGAGTTTGAAAACCATCCTCAATAGTCATTAACGCTCCGGTGTATTGTGTATCGTGCAGCATTAAATTGATTACAATAATTGTTCTATTCTTTTTTAATTAATACTTCATTTTATTCTATTGTTGCCAAATGTTGGAGGGGACGAAGACCAACGGACTGAATTCGAAAAATGTTTCATTCAAATTATATTATTGCGTCATCTGTTAGCGGTTAATAATTTTCGATTAAAAAAAATTCGAAGCTAATTCAATCAAAAAATCTTTTTTGGAGAAAACGAAGTTTGCCGGGTCAGCTAGTATAATTATATATATAATAGCTTTAGGTAATAAATGTCTGTTTCCCGAATTTTTTGAGTACATATGTAGTTTTGATGTATTTGCCCTATTTGAAACGCATGTTGAAAATAGGGTATTAAAAAGTGGGAAACATATTTTAAAAATTTTTAATTGTTTTGGAAGCCAGCAAGATGAATAAGTGTGCCAGGAAGAGCAACTGCAGGATTTATTTATGGGGTAAATAAAAAATTAGCAGAAACTGGTTTGAAACACCCTTCTCAAATAATCAGTGGTACAGTGGTCATTGGTATTCAAATGAATGAAACAAAGTTGAACATTATACCAGTATACATTAGAGGGGCGCATTTGAGTAATGAATTCCAGGTACTTAAAATTTTTTTTGCAAATAACTTCAAAGCAAACACAATAGTTATAGGAGATATGAATGTTCGAGTTGGCAGAATACAACAGAAAATAGAAGAAATACACAAATTAAGTTTTATCGATGGTTTAGATCGAAGAACATCAGAACATACCGTTGTCAACTCCAAAGAAAAGCAGTTGATTGAATTTTGTAATGACTACGGATTGGTGATTTTAAATGGATACACATCTTGTGATAAAAATGGCGCTAATACATATTTAAGTAATATCGGAAATTCTGTGAATGACATATATGCAATATCACAAGAAGCATTACAATATGTCAAGCAATTCAAAGTCGAAGCAAAAGTCTGGTCAGATCATATGCCATTTATGTTAAAATTAAAATGGAAAAAAGAAGAAAAAGATAAATATCAGAAAAATCTCAAGAAAAATCTCAGACTACAAGCAAGACAAGGCCATTTTCCAACACTAACAGAATTAATAAACACAATTAAGTTGTCGCTGCCAAAACAATATGAAAATAAAAACAGACATATTCTTAAAAAGACAATTCTATAATATTAATAGGCGAGGCGATTTTTTGTGATCGATGTTTTGTTCTACAGTTCTATCCCGATTTTGACCAAATGTATATTGTGCGAATGGTATTTCTTTTTACCCGTTTTGCAGATTTACAGATTTTTAAATTTTTTCCCTTATTTTGAGTAAATTCCATTTAAAGTTGCTATTTGTTATTATTATTATTATTATTATTAAATTTAATGATTTCCTGCACACCAAGTCTAAGTCTTATAATTACAGTACAGAATTTTAGTAGTGTACAAACATGTTTAGCCAAACTAAATTAAATAAAATTGTAACTAATACATATAAAAATTAATATAAATAATATTTTAACATAAGAATTTTTAAAATTATGACATTAATAAAATATGACATAGAATATTAAAAAAAAAATTTTTTTAAATTGACAATTATTCAACATTACAAAAAAAGGAGAGAGAAAAAATTAAAAAAATAAGCATACAACAAAGAAATACCTTTAAAAATTTAGGTTTAGGCAAAGTATTTAAATAAGGATTTTTTGAAATGTATTGCTTGCTATTAAGTTGAATATTAGGTGGAAGGCTATTCCAAAGACGTACAGCATTATGATACTAGGCATCGAAGTTTAGGAATAATTAATTTTTTACCTCTGTTTGATTTAGCAAATCGTATATGATTGCATAAGTATTGTGTTTTTCCAGTATATATTATCTTATGAAGAAAAATTAGTACTCTAATCTTTAGTAGGTTTTCAAGTGGCGTACAGGCTTTTCGAGAAGGATATGTGTTCAAATTTCCTTAAACCATACACATACCTAACAATATTGTTGTAAAGCATTTCAATTTTTTTTTTTTTGCTGATTGAATCGAATTTCGCAAACAGTTCGCATCCATAACTTAGTGTTGGAATAAGGTAAGCCTTTGCCAATAGTGTTCTTACTCTTAATGGTGTAAAGAATTGCGTTGGGTCCTTAGTTTAACGTATGATTGTTCAACAAGCATATTGATGTGGCTTGACCAATTTAAGTTGCTGTTGAAGACCAATTCAAGATTTCTAGCTGTTGAAACTATCCCAATTCTTTGATTATTTATTGATATTTCCAAATCAATAAGTGGGTTTATAGTCCTTTTGTGTATCACTATGCATTTAAATTTATTTGGATTTAAGCAAAGTCCATTAGAAATTGCCCAACAATTTATTCTGTTAAGGTCATCGTTTAGGTTATCCACATTTTGGCGAATAGAATTAACAGGGCTGCTAAGGTAAAGCTGTACATCATCTGCATACATGTGAACATTGCAATGTGATAAGTGGTGGGGTAAATCATTGGCATAAATAGAGAAAAGAAGCGGCCCTAGCATTGACCCTTGTATTATTAACGAATACTGATTGTATCCGTTCTAAGAGGTATCTTGATATTAGCTGTATTGATGTTGATGAAAAATTGAATAATTGACTTAGTTTCATACATAATATAGAATGATTGACAGTATCAAAGGCTTTGGAATGATCAAGAAGAACCAAAAAATTAACTTTACCGTCATCTAACTCACGTCTTATATTTTCGGAAACATCAATAAGGGCAGTAACGCAACTATGGTTGGGACGAAAGCCGGATTGCTTGTCAGTCAAAAGTTGATTTACATGTAAGTATGTGCTCATTTGCAAGTGTAGTAGTTTTTCCAAAATTTTCCAAAGAAAGCTAAGTGTGGTAATTGGACGATATTCTGAGTTTGATTTAGGTAGCGGAATTATCTTTGCATGTTTTCATTTTGTAGCAAAATGACTCGACGTGATGATGGTGTTGAACAGATGAGTAATATAAGGCAAGATTAGTGGTAAAAGAATTTTAATAAATAGGGGGTGTAAGTTATCATATCCCACAGCATTAGATTTTATTTGCGAGATACAATAGAAAACATCAGACTGGTTGACGCAGGAAAACTCAAACTTTTTTTCTTCTAGAAAGAAATTATTATTGACGTTTGCGAAAAAATCATTACGGCTTGTAACGTCTGTTGGAATCATGGGTATATTAGTGAACATCTTATTGAGTTCATCAGCATCAACAAGACAGTTTCTGTTTTTAGCAAAATTAACAATTCCATTTTCGCGAATAGTATGAAAAGTTTTTTTTAGAATCCAACGCAGTACTAAAGCGGTTAGTGTAATATTCTGATTTAGCGATCCTTATTTGGCGATTGACATCGCTTCGAGCTGATCGGAATTCAGTTTTCAGTTCAAGTGTTTTGAAACGTTTCCACCTTGAGTAGGCTGAATCTCTTCGGTGTATTAGTTGCTGAATTCTGTTGGTAAACTATGGTTTATTCTTTGGTGTTATCCTTTTCGTTCTTAAGGGAACCGTGTCACCAAATAGTTTTAAAATATTGTCTTCAATGAAAGATAATCGATAATCAACAGAAGGCATCAAATAAATGCTGCTCCAATTAATTTGAAAGAAATTATCATATAATAAATTGTAGTTTACGTTCTTAAAATCCAGATAAGAATAAAACTTATCTACTTCAGGAATCAAAAAATCATATGCTGCAAATATAAGGTCATGCTTTGAGAAACATGAGGCAGATAATTGATCATACAGTAGCACTTTAGATGTATCACCCACAAAAATAAGGTCTATAAGTGTGCTGTCAGAGTTGTAAAATGTGTTGGGGTGGTGATATTGACTGGAATGAGTCCATGTGTCAACATACTGTCCTTAAAGGATAATTCAACGAGGAGGTTAGAATTGAAATCACCTAGGATTGCTATATCGTTATATGCCACGGTGTATGTTTGGATAGTGTTAATTAGTTTTGAAAAATCCGTACGACTATTTGGTCTATAAACGCAGCCAACTAGCATCTTCCTTCCAAGAGATAAAATTTCAATAAAAATGTGCTCAATTTTGTCTTCTTTGTCAGATTTGCAGCAAAATTTTCACTTAAGAGTATTTTTTACATATATGGCAACACCAGTAGCACATACATAATATTATACAATGCTATGTGTGTGTTTATCAAATCTGTCAATGTGTTTGTAATAAAAATGAGTTTGTTTTTTGTGTTGGTTTGTGAATTGGCTATAATTGATTAGCATAACTTTAAGGTATTTATTTAATGAAAAAATAAAATTTTCTAGAAATTGCACTCGAAATTCGAGGGCTGGAATCTGCTAGTATCTCTTAATCTATTAAATATATTTCGAAAATCAAAAAAATCAAGAAGATAAGGAAAAGTATCTCAGAGCCAAAAGATGTTATGTTGTAAGAGTGTATAAATCAGAAGAAAAATATTATTTTGAAGTCAATAACAAACTATATATAGGAAATGATGGCAAAAAATGGTGGGCGTTAGCAAAAGAGATACGAGGTGATAGTTTTAAAGTGGGCGTAGCTTTACCAGTAGATGATTTTAAATAGTACTTTTAGAACCTTTTGAATCAACCACTGGTATCAAATGAAATTCGATATGCTCCAAGGTGGCAGTATGATGAAGAGCTTGAGCGGTGCATTACAGTAGAGGAAGTAAATTAAGTTTTGCGTCAACTTAAAATAGGTAAATTCGATAAAGTTCCATATGAAATGTTTAAGAATGTTACAACAGAATTCCTTAAGGAACTGTCTAATTCATTTAACTAGCAGATTCCGACCCTCGAAACTCGAGTGCAAATTCTAGGGAATTTTATTTTTTCATTAAATAAAGACCCTAAAGGTACGCTGATCAATTATAGGCAATTCCCAAATCAACAAAACAAACTCATTTTTATTACAAACGCATTAACAAATTTAATAAACACATACATAGCATTGTATAATTTTACTAGATGTAACCCGGTGTGCTTCGCTATTTTTTTGTTTGACTAATCATACAAAGAACCTGTGGGCTCACGCAAAGCCGCAAAGCTCTGTCTTTTGCAGTACTCCAGATATATGACATTAAATAGTTACTTTGCATGGGGAGTGCCACGCCCATTGGTGTGAATCTGCCAATTTTTGTCCGACTTCTCATAATAAGATCTGATGGGGTCGTGCAAAGTATCAAAGCTTCCCTTTTTAGTACACCAGTTATATATTTACATATATTTACTTTGTATGGGCGGTGCCATGCCCACTACTCCGATCATGCCCATCTTTTGTCCAACTAATCACATGAATAACTTATGGGCTCACACAAAGTTACAAAACTCTTACTGTTACAGTATTCGAGATATATGGCTACTCACATTAACAATAGGTGACATCAGACAAATTTGAAAAGCTCTCTCTATCACAGTACTCGAGATATATAATATTGAACTATTACTTGCATGGGAGGTACCACGCCCACTTATCCGATCCCGCCCATTTCTGGCGTAGCTACTAATATTAACAATAGGTGACCTCACACAAATTTTCAAAGCTCCCTATCATAATACTCAATATATATATATTATATTAAAAACTTACTTTGTATGGGAGGTGCCACGCCCACTAAAAATATTTAAAAAATTATAGCCTAAAGCACTTCCTATATCCGCAGTAAGACTCTGTGAAAATTTCAGGAAGAACAGTTGGGTAGTTACGGAGATTACCTCCTACAAACAAACAAACAAACACACATTACCTCTTTATAATATTAGTATAGAAGTATATGTTAGTAGCAACTTTAAATGCAATTTACTCAAAATAAAGGAAAAAAATTTAAAATCTGTAAATCTGCAAAAAGGCTAAAAAGAAATACTTTTCAAATAATATACGTCTTGTTAAAATCGGAATAAAACGGTGGAACAAAACAACGGTCACAAGAAATCGCCTAGCCTATTAATATTATAGATATTATTTTTGAATCGGAAATGATAGATGAAGAATTTGTAAAAAGTATTATATATCCAATTCATAAATAAGCCGAACAACTATAGAGGGATTTCGTTTATGAATTGTTCGGAAAAAGTTCTAATGGGAACAATTCACGCCAGACTAACGAATTGGATTGAAAATCACAATATTTTAAACGAATTTCAGGCCACAATATGCAACCGTGTATAATATATACAACTTGGCTGCTGTAGTGCATTTGAAATTTATGGAAAAAAAAGATTTATGCATTCTTCGTAGACTTCAAAGCAACATTTGACAGAGTATCCAGGGGTTCCCTTATATATAAATTACATACGCTTGGAATTTTCACAAAAGTTGTAAATTTTATGAAAAATCGTATATATAGTAGTAATATAAAATCAGCTGTTTGGAAAGGAAGTGATTAATCTGATTACTTTTAAACTAATACCGGAGTTAAACAAGGGTGCCTACTTTCACCACTACTTTTTACACTGTATTTAAATTACCTCCACGAGTATTTGGGGGGTGGTCTGATGATAGATGGAATCAATGTAGGTTTGTTACTTTATGCAGATGATATAATACTGCTGTCGGATGATTTAGTAATTGTGCAAGAGATGGTAAACAATTTGGAAAAATATTGTAAGCAATGGAATATGGTAGTAAATATGGGAAAGTCTGAAATGATAGTGTTTAGGTAATGTGGTAGACTCTCAGTCAATAAAAGAACTAAATATAAGGATCAATATGTAAAGATTGTTAATGAGTATTGGTACCTAGGATTATTGCTTACATCGAAAATTAGCTTCAAAAAACATCTGGAAAAAGTAATAATTCTGCCAAGAATAGCGTTGATGCCACCTGGACAAGTTTCCATAATAAACCAAATTGTTATTTAATTGCATCTAAATGGAAACTTTTTCAATCTGTGTGTCGATCTATACAAACGTATGCTGCTCAAGTACGGGTATGTTGGTTGTTTGATGAAGTGGATAAATTACAACGGTATTTTATAAAAATATTTCTTAAATTACTAGAGTTTACCCCGAATTATGCCTTAATTTTGAAGCGAATGCAGAAGTCAGCTATATTTATGCTTTGAATTTGCACATGGATTATATTTTTAAAAGTATTTGCCAATATAAGCCAAACAGGCTGCCCCATTAGTTATCGGTGCTGATCTTAAGAAATAAATTTTTTTGGGCTAGACAGATGAATGAACTTGGAAGAGAATTTATATGATATACGGTTTGATGACATTTCATTACAAGAATGGCGGTACAGAGAAAGCATGTTGTTACAACAAATGAAGTTTAAAAATATATTGAAAATGAAGGGAAAAGCACCGAAAAGTAGTAATCGTTTTTCAAATATCTTGACCACAGTAAAGGAGTAAACTATATTGAAAACACTTTAACACAACAACAAATCCCAATAATTTTTAAAACCAGATGCGATATCCTTCCAATGAAAGCAAACGATTTTAATTGCAACGAAAGTAAATAATGTAGTTTCTGCAATACGGGTGAATATGAAACGCTTTTGCATTTTATGGCAAAATGTCCAGTACTCAGGGAGTTTAGAAACAGACATTTAGATAAAACTTATTTTAATGAGAAAGAATTAATTAATATTTTAAATAGAGAAGTGCCAAACGGATGGAATAAGCTTTATAATTTTGTTACTAATGCTTTAAAATATAGAAATCTTATTATAGAAGAATTCGTTTGAATAATTTTAAGCACAACTTGTAAATTTCTGAATTTATAACAGACGACTATAAGTCAATGTTATTATTTACTTTTTATTTTTTATTTATATATTTTATAATGAATAAAAAATTACATACATACATATTTTTGAATTTTTATATTTTTCTCATTTTCGTAATAGTTGCCATATATTTTCTTCAGTGTAAGACTATTGTATTTCTTCTGCAGTCTGTATATTGATAACAAATTCGCGATGGAATATTAGAGCATTTTTTTCTTACTTAGAGTTTTCATCCGTGGTTTTTAATAATGAAAGTAAGTAGTTGTAGGTTTTGTCTTACAGCTAAGCATTGTTGAACACAAAACTCCTTTTGATATCACTGATGCTTATTACTTTTTTCTTTCAGTTTTTTGTTCGTCATATTAAAACTCCTCAGCCTTAATGCTGATGTTGCTGATGACGATAATACATGTCATTTGTTTTGTTGCTTAACAGGAAACAGCACCATCAACCATGACATAATATGAATTTGTTTCTTTTTTTTTCATTCACAAAGAGTGTTAAAAATGCAGTACTTATATATGCTAAATACAGACAAGGGACTTTGCTATTTTTATTTATTTTTTTGTTATGAAAACAAAGGCTGAAGTCACAATATAAGAAGATTAATTTCTATATGCTCATGTTTTCATGTGAGCATTAAATAAAAAATATGCCTTTTATCAGAAAATACATAAGTTGAGTATTTTAGCGCGCTTAAGTTTTTTATCGATGAAATTTTAAAAGGAGTTAATTTAGTTAGAGTATGGCTTCCACCACATTGAGATGATATGCTATCAAACCGCAATTTAGTCCCGGGAACACAAATAATTTTTCACATGCAGTCGAAATTCTTAATAACTGCACCTGTGTCAACATATTTCGATTTGCTGTAAATATTCTTCTTCCCATCATTTATTGAAATTGGCCAAATTTAATACCAAAACCTGACAAATAGCGCATATCCAAATGATTCACAATAGCAGCATCGAACATCAGCAATCATGCCCTGTTAAGCTTATGATTTAAATTGGGTATAACTCATTTTAATTTGTTTTAATTAAAAAAGCCCAATAGTGCCTGTGAATAATAATTTGTGCTACTATTTGCAGAAAACTGGGAATTATCGAATTGAAAAAAAAAAATTTATACATTGCATGAAACTAGTATAGCCCAGGCCTCGAAATTCGAGTGCAAATTCTAGGATATATTATTTTTTCATTCAATTTTTGTCTTCCAATATTTTTTAATCTATACATAATATTTAAATGAGTTTTAACAATTCACAATTCAACACAGAGCGTCTGATATATAATTTAAATCATTCGCATTAACAGGGTGTAACGAGTTATTATAAATATTTTGTTTTTTTAATTTAACATGATTTTAAGCCAGATTTTTTTACAGCATCGTCTTAAACGATTTTTCAATCCATACGTTAACTTGCGTGTTTCATAATGTAAAGTTGATTGTGCACGCATAACTTTCCTCAAACTCAACGAATAAACAGTTAATAGCTCAAAAGAAAGAGCTTGATCCACTGAGTGTTCTGAAAGTGAAACGATCATGATCCATTCACTAGAAGAAGAGCTATGAGAATTCGAATTGCTTGAGTGAATGTGTCCCATAAGAAATTTACAGGGAAGAACCGCTTTTGAGTGTAACTTGAGTAAGGCGGGAGTTGAGTAAATTTCAGTAATTGACAACATATCTGTGTCTAAGTACTTTTCATTAAAAAAAAAATGAAGGAAATCAGCCGGATAGAACGGTCAGCAGGACTGACTTTAATTTTCAAAAATTTTTTTAATATATAAGATAATATTTTATTTATAAAATTTTTATTTAGATTATATTAAAGCTAGCAAAAGAAGGTAATTTTTATAGTCCTAGTCACTACTTATGTATTTATGTCCTTTTATAGTAGCGTTTCCATGAGGGATTTTTGTAAAAAATTACCTTATTATAAAAAAGTAGCACTCCAAGAACTACATTTCCCTAAAAACAATTGTCTGTCTTAAAAAAATTTTTCATGGATTTTCAACGGGCTACTTATAAATTGACCAGATGTTATAAATTTAAAATTTAAATTGGAATATATAATTCCTAAACCATGCATAGTGTAAGGAACCTCCGGTTGGTCCGGGTTTGAAGCTGGGATAGCTCAGCTGTCCCAAGGTCCTTTCACTATAATTTCTAGATTTGAAACACTTCACTTGTTTTATTTTGGTTCTTATATTTATTTAATTGTAGATTTATATATATGGGGGATTTCATGTCAAGTGCACCAACTTTTGAAACCGATATCTTCCGATCGGGATGAAATTTCCACCAAGGTTAGTCCTATTGGATAGCAGTTTAGACACAATTTTTCAAGAAGATCGGTCCAGATCTCTCTTAGTTAGAGGGGATCAAAATTTGACATTTTGGCCACACAGGTGTTTTTTCTCATCCATGTAACTTATTACCTATTGTTCCTAGAAAATTTTCTACCAAAGAGTTTAGATAGCTATTTCTTCAATATTTCGGAAAAAAAATACTTAAAAAAAAAAAAAAAAATTGTAGACTTTTTTTTTGCTAAATTAAAGCATTTTTTGCCTTTTTTTCCAAAAAGGGCTTTTTTTTATTTTTTCATAAGAAAGCTTAGGATTTTTCCTTTAAGAGCTTTTTGGTCGCTTAGTGGAATGGGAGTGCGATATCTATCAAAATAAATGTTTTGTAACTCAAGACAACGGTTTTTAAATTTTTCACAAATGCACTATTTTGAATTTTTTCCTATTTGTGTGTAAAACCTTACAAATAAAACTTATGCTGAGAAACTAGACAACCTAAACTTTCCGAAGGTATATAACATACCTAACTAAAATTTTATAGCCTCGATGCTGTAATACCCAGAATATGTTAACCTCAGGAAAAAAAATCGCTTTTTTCTTTAGAAATGTTGAAAAATTATTATATTTTATTTATTTTTAATAATAATTAAATTAATGTATAATAATAATAATATTAAAAATAAAAAGATAAATAATTTATTAAAATTTAATCTTAATTGCATTAGATCCATTTATATCATAACTATTTTTATACTTAGTTTACTGTAGCTGATGAAGTATTTAAGTCTGTAAATTTTTAAATACCCAGTCTTTCATCCAGCTTTTTTGTCGCCTTTATTTACTGCGTTTTTTTGTCAATCCTTTCTTGGCGTTACTAGGTTCAGCTGTTGATTTCGCTGCTGGTTTATTTGTTGTCTTTGGAAAGAAATCGCATTGAATAGAGGCAGAAAACTTTTCAACTTGAGTCTTCCATCGACAAGCGGTATAAAAGCATGGTATTGAGCGGTGCCATCGATAGTTACCGCAGCATCGAATCTGCTCTTCAGTGTTTTCAATGTTTCCTCATGATCCTCTTTGCTACTAGAAACTATTTTAGTTTCTTTACAATAACTCTTTGCCCAATGGAATAAAGCAGTCGCATCTAAGATGCGATCTTGATGAGAGCACTGGACGCTATACTTCGCTGCATTTCTTTTAAGGTTTGCTCCAGTACCATCACATGCTCCTTTACCATGAGCAGTAGGATGAAAATGCCACTCAGCTGGCATTCCAAAATCTTTTTCATGGGCCATAAGATTTGCCAAGCTACTTTTGTTTTTAAAATGTTCACGAGCTCCGTCCGAAACGTAGTAGATATACCTTCTTTACTGTAAATTTAGATTTTAGAAATTTTAGTATTCTCTTCTGGTACCCATAAACTGCGACGGTATCATGTTTTAAATCGTCGGATATGATTGCCATACTTTTGTGTTTCAGTTCTTCATCTTTCATGTAGTAAATAACTACTGTGAATATAGTTGCTTGGTCGTTATTGAAGTGCAATGCTGGTATGGCATCCTGAAGAACATATTTATAGTTTTCTGCGAAATCATATGAAATAACGAATTCACCAGACTTCAAATGTATCTTAAAATCCTTGAAGAATGACCATTGCTCTTTGACTAAAAAGTCATGTTTTCTCAAGTTTAGCAATCCCGTACACATTTCTTCCACAAAATCATCCACATTTAAAATGATTGTTTTCAATGTGCATCTGTCAGTCTGAATCCAAGAATCAAATTTGACCTCCTCTATATATTCTCGATCTAAAGAGTTGATTAAATTTTCTTTGATGAATGTGGTTTTCAGGCAATTGGTACATTCACCTAAGTGGCAAGAAGTTGTTGCATTAGGACACATAGTCAATTTAAGGCAATCGCGGTAATCGTGTAAATCTTCTGCCGAATCATCTGTTAAATACTTTAAGTTGATTTCCTTCAACATCAGTTTAACATTTTCATGGTAAATTCAAACGCATACTGTGTGAGTTCCGCTGCTTTTTGCCAAAACGCAATGTTTTGGCCTCATTTGGGTTAATTTCGTGAAGCCAATTCTAACATCCTCGTGTTCAGATTGAAATGTTGCAAATAACTCTTTCAGGTTACAGATAACCATTCTCTTCTGTTATGTTATGAAGGTATGTTACATACCTTCGGAAAGTTTAGTTTGTCAGTATAAGTTTCTCAGTATAAGTTTTATTTGTAAGGTTTTTCACACGAAAAGGAAAAATTCAAAATAGTGCATTTGTGAAAAATTGAAAAACCGTTGTCTTGAGTTACAAAACATTTATTTTGATGGATATCCCACTCCCATCCCACTAAGCGACCAAAAAGCTCTTAAAGTAAAAATCCTAAGCTTTCTTATGAAAAAAAAAAAATAAATGCCCTTTTTGAAAAAAAAGGCAAAAAATGCTTTAATTTAGCAAAAAAAAAAAAGTCTACAAATTTTTTTTTTTTTTTTAAAGTATTTTTTTCAAAAAATATTGAAGAAATAGCTATCTAAACTGTTTGGGAAAAAATTTTCTAGGAACAATAGGTAATAAGTTACATGAATGAGAAAAAACACCTGTTTGGCCAAAATGTCAAATTTTGATCCCCTCTAACTCAGAGAGATCTGGACCGATCTTGTTGAAAAATTTTGTCTGAACTACTATCTAATAGGACTAACCTGGGTGCAAATTTCATCCCGATCGGAAGACATCGGTTTCAA
Source organism: Cordilura impudica (assembly GCA_963682025.1). NCBI lineage: Eukaryota > Metazoa > Arthropoda > Insecta > Diptera > Scathophagidae > Cordilura > Cordilura impudica. The sequence continues at coordinate 197,624,598 of OY821519.1, read as the reverse complement.
AAGTTGGTGCACGTGACATGAAATCCCCCATATATGTATCTGATTTCTTCACAAAGGTAAAACTTATATCGACTGTGGTTGTTGTTGATGCAGCGGGTACTAGCGTTGGCGGTGCCGTAGGTTGGGATGAGCTGCTGGTGTTGATGGGCTGCTGGTGCTGAAGGGCTGCAGGTGTCGAAGGAACTGCCGTTGCTGGTATCTAGCTTTCCCTAGCCTACAGACCCTATGCTCCTAGCTGGGTTGGATGTAATCCAACACAGTGATGGGCGAATATAATTCGCCCCTACTCTTTGGCTGAATGTAATTCACTCCCTGCTCTCTAAAACTCTTGCCTTCTATCTTGGGATGGATGTAATCCCTCTACTAGCGAATGTAATTCGCCACTACTCTGAGCTGGATGTAACCCAGCTCCTATACTTCACGAATTCTGCCTGCTGACCTTGGGATGGATGTAATCCACCCCACCAGTGAATGTAATTCACCACTACTCTGTTGAATTGGGATCGTTCCCAATTCCCTGACTTTAAAATTATTACAAATTCTCCTGGCTTTCTTACCGATCTCATTTTGCTTCACGATCGCCTCTGCGTGTCGTCTTTCCTGGTCGATGCGTACCCTTTGCCGGTTCTCGAAGTAAGATCCACTTTTGCTCATTGTACGCCCTTTTATATGGCGTTCTCCTACAACCATGTCATTTTGTCGTGACCACAGACTCTCAATGGTTGTAAGAGAACTCTCAATGGTTGTAAAACCTCGCTTCAAACCCATGGCTTGATGAGAGAGCGCCACACATGACCGTTTTTCTGGGTAAACTGTGTGTATGTTGTGCTCTTTGTTTCTTATTGATTTGGTGTTTTATGGTTTGTGTGTGTGTGCGGTATGGTTTGATGGCTGATGTTAGGTGTGTAGCTGGATGTGTGGTTTGATGGCTGATTGTAGGTGTGTGTGACTGTGTGAGTTGTGTTCGCTTAGGTTGGGTGAATGTAATTCAGAGCCGGTCGTGGTGAATATAATTCATCGGTCAGTGTATTGGTGAATGTAATTCACTACCCGTCGTGGCGAATGTAATTCACTGGTCCATGTTTTGGGTGAATGTAATTCACTTTCTTGTCCAGACCTTTGTTGTGTTTCCAATTTTGCTCTGCCCAAAATTGGGTCCTCACAATAGGGATGTAAATACTTTTTGAATAAAATTAACCTTTTCAAGAATTTAAATTAGGAACAAGTAAAAGTGTTAATCTTTGATGTCCTCCATCTCGGTTCGAGTATTGATAATAAATGTAAATGAAATATTTAAAAAAGCAAACAATTTATTAAACTTAATACTAAATTAATTCAGCGAATTCTTTGGGCTGATCCGCTTAACATATGATTTTTATTTATTTCAAGAGTTGGCCTATAAAGCTCTCTCAAATTATTTATTCGCGCTCCAAAAAGGAAAGATCATTTTTGTCTTTTCTATTATTTCGGATAAAAGAAACCACGTTTTGATGTTTGCTTTTTGGTCATGGTGGTTGCTGATCGGCATGCATTTATGTTATATACCTATATGCATCCGTTTCCAGTTATAAGTTTTTGCAACCTCCCTAGCCTTAATAGCGAAGGTAGTAGTTGTGTAGGGTGGCTATACGCATTAAATCGTGCCAATTGGAGATGGCTGTATAGTTTCTTCTAACTGGCCAAATAATTCTTTATTGCGACCGTATAGGTAGGATGGAGTAACAGAATAATAACCAACAAAAAACTCTCTCAATTTGTTTCTAAAAATATTGCCATATTTCTAAAACATAGAGAATGAATTTTTTTTTAACATATTAAAAGGGATTTTTCACTATTAAATTTTGTAGTAACACAAAATAACACAAGACAATACAAAATCTAACCCACTGATGCCAACTTTTGATTTTGAATTAAATTATGTTAATAAAATATATTTAAATTTATTGACTCCAAATCTACTACCTGAGAATTATTATCGAACTTAAATTTTTTGGGTTTTACTTTGCCTACCCTGAAAACAAATTTTGAAGTCATCTTGAACAATGGGTTAAATTAGGGATGCCAAACGCAAAAAACCAAATATCCCAAAAATTTTAATTAAAATAATTGGTTACCTTTATTTTCTGAATAACTTCAAATTTTCATCCCAAAAAATAGTGACAAATAATATATTATTAATATTCTCATCAAATTGCGATTTATTTATGTAACAGTTTATGTTCGCAATTTTTAAATATCGTTTGAGGTTTTCTAAACTTAATTAAATTTAAATTAATGTTTTCTTATCCTGAAATGCTATTAATGTTTCCTGAATTGCAAATTTTTTTTTAATGTAAACATTTTTAAATGTTTGGTGTTTTTAGAATTTAAATTTGTGTTTAAAGAATAAAACTTATATTTTTAAAATTCAATTGATGTCTTCTAAATTTCAAGTTATTATTTCCGACGGTTTAATATGATTTTCTGATATTCAATTGATATTTTTTAATTTATAACTGGAAATCTGAATTCCAGTTTTTACAATTCATATTTTCTTAAATTTGAATGGATAATTTAAATGGTGCAATTTTGCATTTATGTGAATAATAATGCTTTAGTAATTATCAATAATTTTTAAAATTATATGTAATCATAATCAGCTATTTTGTAGGAAAAGCAGAATAATAATTTTATATAACTATGTAGAACTATTTTTAAAGCAAAAAAACACATTACTTCTTCTTTACTCAGTTCTGTGTATACTTTTAACGTTGTTGAGTTTGATATGTAATTGAAAATATTGTTAAATATTGTCATGGTAAAATAGAAATAACTATTGCAAAGCTAATTAGAATAAACATTGTGGCGCCATCTACTGTGGCATAGCCACACTGAGCAAAATGAAGTGACACTCTGTTTTTAATGCAAAAGAAATGTATTTTCCCTAAAACAAAATATTGCAGAATTTTATATAAATAAAATAATGTACCGATCTATTTCTAATATGCAGTTATGATGGATATATGTACATATATAGAATATATCGCACCTGTACCTGCAAAGTGGGTCAACTCAAAATTTTTTAATTTTTACTTTTTGCAAGAAAACGATACACAGTGGTCATATATATCCACTGTAAAAATCTTACATCGTTCTAGTCTTCCGCAAAAAAAAAAATACAGCTGTAACCCTACTTGTGTTATAAGAGTAGCTTCTTTGGAATCCACTAAAAAGACATATTTTGAGTTGCACCCAAGAGACTTGTTATTTTTGATGATCACTGAAAAAATCGCAAAAACAACTACTATTGTATACTTATTATTCGCAATTCTTTAGAATGAAATAACTGTTTTTAAATTTTATAGTAAATATTAAAAAAAACCGTTTTTGGCCTCTACAGAAACTTTGTAAATTTTGATATGACTCACTTTAGAGTTACAGGTGCGATATGTATATTATTTTATTATTTAATATATGTATGTATATGGAAATATTGCACACACAGCATACAACATCAAGAGTTATTGTTGTGTTTTCTTTAAATAAATTAATACATAAAATTTTTTTTTCGGTAAATTTACATTGTTTTTTTCTAATAACAATAGGTAGTTTAAGCAAATAATTAAGATGTTCGTGAATTTTAAATCCCTTTATATTAACTCGTAGTGTCTGCTTGTCTGCTTGTAGTCATAATTTTGGATCGATTTTTAACCCTTTTACCGTAACCCAATCGATCTGAAACTTTGCAGGCGTTCTCATGGCGATGACAAATATGATCTAAAAAAATTTTTTAGTGATGCCAAAACAATGGAAACTTTTAAATTTTTCCCAGAGCTGATCAAAAAATGTAGAAAGTTTTACTTTTTATTATACTGTTACCACAACGACCACAAAAACAACAAGTACAGCTATGACAACAATACAACATTTAGAATAACAACAAGAACAATACAGAAACATAAATTTTTTTAATTTTTTTTACTTCTTCAGTGATTTCTCGGGACCTATTAAACATTTGCATGATTTTTGAAACAGAAACCTTCTCATGATGTTAGACAATCTCAGCAAGAACGAGCGCCCCAGTTATCATATTGAGGGCGTGATCGTGACAAGAACAATTTGACAAATCATATTTTTTCAAGACATTTTCACTTATTCATTCAATTCTCGGGACTTAATGAACCGATTTGGACGATTTTAAATAACAAAATTCTCAGAATGTTATTGAATCATTTTTTTTGCCAACGAGCACCATAGCTGCCCGACTGAAGCCGTCATCGTGATTTTCACAGACGGACAGAAGGACATCGCTATATCAACTCCGCTTGTTCTAAGGATCACAAATATATATGTATATTTTATGGGTTCCAAATTTTTTTCTAATTATTACAAACGGAATGACAAACTTATATATACCCTCTGCACACTGGGATGGAGGGTATAAAAAACACTGTTCAACCAATTAGGGCTACGTATCTTAGATATATGATTCGACTTCGATTCGAGATTCCAAATTGTACGTTTTTTTATTTGGCAATCTAAATATAGCTGAGTGGCATAATTGTAACAATGTTCTTCTACGATGCCTAGTTTTCGAGACAAGCGTTTGCGTGGTCCCCGCCAAATTTATTAGGAGACGTATGATTAATATTTACATATCAATCATACGGCTACATCTACGCAAATCAAGGAACCAGCGCACATTGGGTTGAATGATAGTCAAAATGAGGATTAATTTAAGGAAGCCGTATTAACAAAAAAAAATACATTTTATTATTAAGCCTGATGTACGCGACAAAATAAATCCCCTTCTATTGCGCTGCTAGGTACCCAGGTAACTACATATATGTATTTTGAGTAGAAAACTAGCATTTTCGCATTAAACATTCAGTTAAAACGTCTAAAAGCTAACGCTTGTAATATATATTTAGTACGAGTATAAAGTTGGTGATTCCCCTTTGAGAAAAAAACTAAACTTTATGTAGTGTTGTGCTTATTATTCCTTGTTCCACTTATCTTCTGAGCGATAAAGTTGACATTTTTTACGTAAAAGAAACGTAATGAATTCAAAGGGAAAAGTTTGTTCTAAAAGATTTAATATACGACATAAACAATATCTTACGTGAATTAGTAAGCAGTGAGGAAAATTTCATCCACTCTGATGGCGATGAAGAATATTTTCCACCGTTAAGCCAAATAACATTGGAAGCTTCAGACACTGAAATGGCCTATAGAAGCAAATGAAGATTCGTTTGACTGGGAAGAAAGCGATGATTATGAAAATGAAAAAGCCCCCACAAGAGTGATTTTTGTGGTGAAGATAAAACTTGCTGGCAAATTAGTCCATTTCCAGAATCCCAAACTGTAAAATTAAATATTTTACTACATCGTGCGAGTGCAGCCCAGAAATTTAACTTATTAGCAGCCAAAGAAATATTTCAAAGCATTTCGTCAATTAAAATGTTGGACATAATTCTTAGAGAAACTAATAAAAAAAACAGAAAACTGCAACTATATGTAATACACGTGATATTTGTGCAAATTCTGGTAAAGCAGCTGCTTCTCGAGACATTTGGATGAGGCTAAACGCCATTTTAGGCCAAAGTTATAAGAATAGTGAGTAAATAACTGTAACTATGAGCAGGTGTATGGATACCGCGATCGTACACATTTTACGCAGTACATGCTGTCAAGACCTGAAGAATATGTCATAACAATATTTTAGGCTTGCGATGCATGTAACTCTTACCCTTTATATGGCCAGTTGGGTACCACCGGATGTTGAGCGTCAAACTAAAATAGGCGAAAAATAGTTTTAGATCTGGCTGTTCCCGTTAAAAACTCGTGAAGAAACTTTTCTACAGAAAATTTTTTTATGTCTTTCGAACTAGCAAAATCTTTGAGCTCACTGAACGAGGCACTTGTCGGCATGGTGCAAAAAAACAAAAAGTTTTTACTACCTAATATGCAGGCACATAAGGAGATGCTAATATTATTCTAGACATATTTGGACACAACATAAATGCATATATTAATGATTGGGTTATATGATCCAAGATAGACTTTTATCAAATTTTAAGTATTTTGATTCATGGTTTAACAAAAGGGTAAATAAATTTTTGGGTGAATATAGGTGCAAACGCAGTACTAATTACTAATCGATGTCTGTTGTCACTATTTTTAATGCAATTTATACAGAAGCAGGAATATAACACGCAAAATAAGTCCACTTATCTTCGTAGAAAATATTTAAAAATTTTGATTGAAAACGCCATAAGGGTTAAACATTAAAAACAACCATTTGGAGAAAAATTATTTTTAAAAATTTTTTTAAACCTGTTAAGCGTATTTTTTTTTTTTTTGGGAAAAATTGACCTGGTTCACAATTTTTAATATAACTTTGGATTCTAAAGAGATATATTGAGAGTCAAATTGCAAGCTATAGTGTACTTAATGCTCTATTAAAAAATAAATAAACAAATAAATAAATTCCTATATTATAATACATTAAATATTATATTAGAATTATACAAATAAATAAGTTTTTATATTATTATCAAATAAAATTTTTTTTATTTATTTTTTTATGCTCCATATCAACAACATTTATATTATTGTAATCACGATTACATCATATTTCACACTCATAATCATCATCACTTATATAATCATCATCTTCATATTCATTATCATTAACCTCTTATTCACCTGTTGTGTTTTGAATTATTAAATCCAGTTAATCCAGTGATGAATTTTGTTCTAATAGTTTTTACTTTTGGATATAAGTAATGGATCTGAGCTAAGCAGAATCGGTAGGCCAACACTAACTCGAAATAAAATATTTTCGAAAAACACTTTCTCGGAAAAAGTATTCTATAAAAACATTTACTCGAAAATAATTTTCTCGAAAAGCATTTACTCGAAGAACATACTCGAACTGTTTAAGTACAATTTAATATTTTCTTTGACTTTTCCGCCTTTGAGTCAATTAGGCATTTTTGGGTTAATTCTGGGTTAAAATCTATGAAACTCCTTTTTTTATACATCGGAGTGTTTACATAGATTTTAACTAGTAAAACCGTTAACGGTACTTAGATATAGCTCGTCACCTTCTCTCTTTTATTTTTTAACTTATAAAATCAATCGTTTTGGTACCTTCGTACAATTCGTACACATAAGCACCATCCGCTGTGCATATTTTTAAAAAACAGGTAATACATCTTGTATACATTTGTATATACAAATAAAATATAGATCTTATTTTCTCTACGTATCAAACCTAAAATTAAATTGTGTTTTATTTCTTTTTTGCTACATACGCAAACACGAACATTTACTCGAAGAACTACTGTTACTACTGTTACCGCCACTGTCGCCCAATTATTTATCGATTAGATTAATTAGCTTACTTTTCGACTATTTCTTATTTTTTATGTCTAATTTTAAATGCCAAAAGTAAAGAATATCCCAAGCTTATTACTGCGCGCATATTTTTAGCAAATCGTAACATTAAATCTATCGGGAATTATTCTTAAATGGTTAAACACCGATCATTATTTTGCACACACGTCTTGTAGAAAATTTTGCGCTTTGTTCTTACTAAAAATATATAGTGGATACTCTGCGCTTGGGCAGATTCTCGTAACAAAATTAAAATTCTTTTTTACTTGGAAGCTTACTGGATAACTATTGCCTAACATATCCGCAAAGCAGTAGGAAGTTTATCAGCAGCCATTCAGACACCCAAATAGAAAGCATATCTAACTGGCAGAAACTGTATGTCTCTAAAAAATGAATAAATTTTCGTTCATCGTAGCGCCGTAGTTATCAACTCCGTACATGAATGGCTAAATAATCAATCCAATCCTCCAAACTTATCGGAAACAATCCAACCCTCAGTACCACCGCTTAACATTAATGTACAAAATTTCTCAACAGATAATCATAATGTAACTTTCACAATTTCAATGTCAAGCCAATATCAAGTAGCAACTCAATTTTCACAAAATTATATGCCAATAAACCACACTAGTAATAGTTATCGATATGCCGAAATGACTTGTATGAATGTGTGGGTGGTGGTGTAAACGTATGCTATAAAAATATTAGGTTACTGATGTATGCTGATGACATTGTAATCTTAGCAGATGATGTTGTATCATTGCAAAAAAATTATAAATAAACTAGAGAAGTACTGTGAAATCTGGAATCTGTAGCATGTAACGATAGTTTTTAAAAATTATTGAAATAGTAGATGTTGATAGGTATAACTTGAAGCAGGTGCACGCTCTACCACCGGTCTTATTGCTTGTCGAAATTGGGGGGTTCATGGCTTCACTACACTCAATACCACAATGCTACTTATAAAATTATTTGAAAGCGTGCGTTTAAAATCAAAGAGAAAATAGAAAAAAAGCAGGAAAACTAATTATCGAAAGGAAAAAGGAAAAGAAAATACCAATACTAAAAGAAGAAATGCAAAAGTTCGAATGACGATACGAGATGATGAGGTATTCGCCAAAAAGGCCTCCCTTCCAAGATCATAATATAGCAACAGATTCCGAAATAATTATACTATTATGATCCCTATATTTAATTCTACGACCGCTTGTGTTACCCTAGCCTATAAATCAAACAGAATACTTCAAAATTGAGCACGAAATCATATTAATTTTATTAAGAGTAAAGAAATTCATTTAATAATAAAATTCAAATTGAACATTCTTACAAATTATCTTAAATGAAAGTATAAAATTGTTCATTTAAGCTATTTATTAAATTTTAAACAATTATTGGAAGAAAATAGAAAAAAATTAATCGTAACTAACTTCTTAGCTAACCTCTTAACTGTAACTATGTAGATCTTATTAATTTCTAACAATAATGGAAGAAATATTAAATTTTTAAAATTGTAATTGTAATTGTAATTTCGTATAATATTTCTATTGTTTAACCGTATATGAACAAGAAAATTATTTTGAACAGTTAATAATCGTCTTATTTAATTCAACAGATTTTTAATTAAATTTCGTCTGGTCACTCTAAAGTATAAACATTCATAATTGTATTAAGCTAGTTTGAAGATTTATTCTTTTTGGTAAAAATGAAATTGCAAAGCAAAAAAAATTAAAATTAAAAATAATGAGAATCTGACAACTTACATAAGCATTTCAATGCTGCTTTATCGCCGAAAGATCTTTCGATGCAGGTACTTTATTGTTGTTGTTTTCTAAATAATTATTGAAATTTCTCTTAGTTGAGTAATATTGCTGCTAAATGTATCGCAACATTTCTGTAAATTTGGCTTTGAATTTTAAATTGTATATAAACTCTCTGAAAAATAACATTGATTAATTACTAAATTCGAATTAAGGCTATTGCAATCAACTTATTAAGGCGTATTTAAATCCATTATTTTCTTCACTTGTTTTAACCAATCCAAAGTTTATACAAAGCTTCGGTAACACACTTTACAGCAAAAAAAAATTGGTATATTATTACCACTGTTATTAACATTCATAGTGATCGAATATTTGTATGTTTGTGAGTAAATTACAGAACATTTGCATGAACTTTGGTTTGAGTAACATGTAGAAAAAAAAAATTAATACACAAGTAAAAAAAAAACTTTTACACCAGAGTACAAAATTATAGTTATTTAGAAAAATCAATAAAAATTTGTACTTAAATATTATTTTACACATTAGAATTATTTTAGAAAAAAATATTTTAAGTTACAGCAAAAAAAAATATATAATTTTCAAATTTTATGTTGATTTAGGTTTAGGCAGGTTTTTCTTTTCTCTTATGAACAAAAAACTCATCAAAATTTTTAACGAAATTATTTTAAAGCGATAACATTCTTTTCTTTGTTGTATATTAGGATTAAGATATTTTTTTTGCCTCGAATTTATACTTGAACGTTTCCACAATTGGTTTAATAAGCACGGGAGGATTATTTATAATTTTGCGTTGGTTGATCATTCATCTATTTATGTATAATTTTAAAGATTTTTTGTTTTTAGCACTAGGTTAAGTTAATGACGGCTTATAAATTGTAAATGGCGTGATGTTGCTGATCGACACACAGCATTTGCATATGAATTCCTCTGCTAGTGCATTCCAAGAAAAAATTTAGAGATAACCGTAACAGTTATTTTTTCTATAATTCTTCTCCAAGCTAATATTATTGTTGATGTAAATTTTTTATTTGTGGATTTTTGTATATTATACAAAGTGCCATTGAGATGGCACTTGTGTAAAAAAGTTCCGAATTGGTACCAGAAGAACACAAGTATTGCTGAGAGATTTTTTTTCCTGCAATCTACCAAACTTCCATTTACCAAGAAATTTTGCCGCAAAGGGATATTTAGTTGGTCAACTATGTCTAACAACTTTATCCAAGTGTGTAACTTCGGTGGCTGGTAAGGTTGCCAAAATGTACCTTGGCAAATAGGTACACCATAACGGCGAATTTTACGAAAAAAAAAGTTGTATACTGTTATAAACAACAGGAGAAAGAAAAAAAAAACACTTATTGTACACGTTCAATGGAAAAAGTATTTAATAAAAAAAAACTGGTACTCACGTTTATCTATTGAAAAATTTATATAAAAGAAAAAATATTTTATTTTGAATTAATCTTGAATAAAAATAGCTTTTTAATAGAATATGTATTTATTAGTTTTATTCACTACCACAAACTTTATGATTTAATATAATTTTAGGATGAAAGATTTTATTTTTGAAGACGTTTATATCTTTACACTTGGCTTTCTGCAAAACAAATGGCAGAAAAACTTGTTTTATGACGGCATGTAAGCTGCATTTATTGAACGTGATTTAGCAAATTTGAAGAAATAACGCTTTCTTTCCAATTTTTAGTAAATTACTAAAAACAAGTAGCATATGAATACATTACAATATCACCAATCGTAGACAAAATTAGGCAGTGCCTACTAGGTGGCGTTTTATACAAAATAAAAATATTATGGCAAATGTTTTTAACTGTTATCAAAATATTGAATTCTAAAACTAGAAAGAAAAATCACTAATCGATGCAAGCGCTATTACAAATCTGCAAGTGAATTTGAGTAAATCTGAATTTATGATATTTCGAGAAGGGGGAAAAATAGCTAAAAGTGAAAAATGAATATTTAAAGGTGAGGCCATACGGAACACAAATGAGTACACCTATCTGGGAGTAACACTGTCTCCTAAAATGGTATTTGGGAAACATATGGAACAAAGAAATTTATCTGCAAAAAGTAGCATCAGTATGCCGTGCGATTCAGTTCTATGGTGCCAAACTATGGGGGTTTTCTCTGTTTGATGAAATAGATAAACTTAAACGTTTTTTTCTAAAAAAGATTCTGAAATTATCACCTTTTACACCTACATATGCCCTGATGCTGGAAACTGGAGCTGAAAATAACTATATATATACATTGGATCTACATATGCTGTATATTACAAAAAAATTAAATGAGTACTCTAATAATAGATTACCAAATTAGCTTACAAAAATCACCTTGGAAAAAAATCGTATTGGTATGTGCATAGTATTGAGATAGAGATTTAAATACAATAAATTTAACACAATGCATTAGAAGAGAAAGCTGGGAACGCTTAAGAGTATACATAATAACTGGTCTAAAAAACAAGGAAAGAGAGTTGTATCTAGAGAAAGCTGCTTCGTCCAGTTGCTTTTATTCAAAGCTTAATTTTAGAGAGCCGCAATCTTATTTTCAACACATCAGCAACACTTACGCTATCAGTTTCATCTTTAAGGCAAGATGTGATCTAATACAGCTCAACGAAACCATGTTTCAGCAACAAAAATCTCGCTTATGTTCATTATGCAATCTACAAGAAATTTAGAATATCCAACATTTTTTAGCCAAATATCCTATACTACGTCACATAAGATATAAACATTTTGGAAAAAGTGCTTTCACAGAAGATGAGCTAAATACAATATTAAATAATGCGAAAGATAATTTTAAGGAAATATCCAGATATATTATAGATGCGACTGGTTACAAAAGGATTTAATCGATGAATTTAATTATTAAAATTTTTTGTAACACAAAACACATTTCTAGAAAAAAAAGTAAAAATTTTTTCCCGAATGACGACATTAAGTCAAAGTCGTATATTCAATAAATATTTATTATTTGTAAAACAAAAAAATGAATTAAATAAAGAACAATTAACTAGCTAACTAACTCGATACCAAAAGGCAAGTCTTTGTTGAAATTACTGTGTTTAACTAGGTAAGGCCGTCATAGATTACTGGCCTTGAGCTGTGCTAACTTTATATCACATATAAGACACATCGGTTTTCCATATCTCTCTACAAAAATAAAAAACTCTTTCCAATCCGCCTTAAATTTTTCTGTTCTCGTCTTCATGTTTGCTTTTTCCAGACAGCATAATTACTTTTTATTTATTATTTTTTTTTTTTTCAAATTAAAATTTTCACAAATGTGGCCACAACTTAACAAGAGGAATTTTAAAAAACCAATAAGTCGCACATACATGACTACAAATCTATACCAGCAAAAAAAATTAACTTTAAACTGATTTATTTTAAAATAAGATTAACTGCTAAATTAAAAAAAAAAAAATTACTTGAATACTACTAATTTACTCACAAACAATTATTATTAATATAATATTAATTCGTAAACGTGTCTCCCGAAGTATTGCTGGCAATGCCTGCACTATAGGGAAGTTATTTTTATACTTATACTAATTAGTGATAATTTTATGAAATTAGATCTCAATCAATAGCTTTACAGAATCAATTAATGAGTCAATGATGAGCGTGGAGTTATGAAAGGGAATGTGAATTTTGGTCAACTATTTTTGACAAATAAAACTCAGTAAAACCATTTTCGATGTCATTTATATAAATATAACAATAATAAAAAATATCCTTTGCAAAATTACATTTTCTTCAATTACATAAAGAACTTTCATCGCAATTCATAAGTCTGCGTATTAAAACTGGATTTTTTTTCTACTAAATACAATAAACAACAACACCACTTACATTTGTTGTTTAGCAGGATATACAACCATCATTAAATATAAATAGCATTACAATTATATATATTAATATACTCTGTCATAAAATATTTACCCAAAAAGTTTACTTCAGAAAAAAGATAACGACATTTTTGTTAATACCGGTAATGTTTACTACTTGTATCATACAAGAAACAAATAAAGGTAAGTCTTTAAGGCTTTTAATCAAATACTAAACGGATATAAATATATGTATGGGGTGTTTCATGTCAAGTGCACCAACTTTTGAAACCGATGTCTTCCGATCGGGATGAAATTTGCACCAAGGTTAGTCCTATTGGATAGTAGTTTAAACGGTCCAGATCTCTCTGAGACAGAGGGGATCAAAATTTGAAATTTTGGCCAAACAGGTGTTTTTTCTCATCCATGTAACTTATTACCTCTTGTTCTTAGAAAATTTTCTCTCAAATAGTTTAGATAGCTATTTCTTCAATATTTCGGAAACAAATACTTTAAAAAAAAAATTTTTTTTTTTTACTTTTTTTGCTAAATCAAAGCATTTTTTGCCTTTTTTTTTTAAAAGAGCATTTTTTTTCATAAGAAAGCTTAGGATTTTTCCTTTAAGAGCTTTTTGGTCGCTTAGTAGGATGGGAGTGCGATATCTATCAAAATAAATGTTTTGTAACTCAAGACAATGGTTTTTCAATTTTTCACAAATGCACTATTTTCAATTTTTTCCTATTTGTGTGAAAAACCTTACAAATAAAACCTATACTGAGAGAAAAGACAAATTAACCTTTCCGAAGGTATGTAACATACCTTAATAACATAACAGAAGAGAATGGTTCTCTGTAACCTGACAGAGTTATTTGCAACATTTCAATCTGAACACGAGGATGTTAAAATTGGCTTCACGAAATTTACCCAAATGAGGACAAAACATTGCGTTTTGGCAGGAAGCAGTGGAACTCACACAGTATGCGTTTGCATTTACCATGAAAATGTTAAACTGATGTTAAAGGAAATCAACTTAAAGTATTTAACAGACGATTCGGCAGAAGATTTACACGATTACCGCGATTGCCTTAAATTGACTATGTGTCCTAATGCAACAACTTCTTGTCACTTAGGTGAATGTACCAATTGCCCGAAAACCACATTCATCAAAGAAAATTTAATCAACTCTTTAGATCGAGAGTATATAGAGAAGGTCAAATTTGATTCTTGGATTCAGACTAACAGACGCACATTGAAAGCAATCATTTTAAATGTGGATGATTTCGTGGAAGAAATGTGTACAGGATTGATAAACTTGATTTGAAGATATATTTGAAGCCTGGTGAATTCGTTATTTCAGAAAACTATAAATATGTTCTTCAAGATGCCACAGTATATTCACAGTAGTTATTTACTACATGAAAGATGAAAAACTGGAACACAAAATTATGGCAATCATATCCGACGATTTGAAACATGATACCGTTGCAGTTTATGAGTACCAGAAGATAATACTAAAATATCTAAAATCTAAATTTACAGTAAAGAAGATATACAACAGTTGGCAACCCTCTTTATTGTCGGACGTGTCATTTTACATGTGTAAAGTTTATATTAAATTAATATTATTTTTCGTGAATTTTACATTTTCTATTATTATCAGTGTGTTATTACATTATTCTTCGCTGAAAGATCTACAAGTGTATGTAATTGTAAAAATCCGTGCTTTTTTAATCTAAGTGAAAATTAAGTCTAAATTTGTGTTATTACACTCATTAATTTGTTTTCATATTGAGGCAAATTTTTGTTGTTTACTTTTGTTTTGTTTTCTTTTGCTTGCTTCTCATTTGCACAAAATTTTTCGTTAAGTTATATTATTTTATATTTATAATTATTGTTGCATATCTTTAGGCTTTGCCTGTTTCAATACTGTTTTAAATATATAATTTCATTTTAACTTTATAAATTTTTCTCGTATTCCGTATAATGTCTTGTTTAAAGCCAAATTGTTCAGTTAAGAGTGATTTATTTCTTTCTTGCTGGCTGTGTGATGGTTTTGCCCATTTCAGTTGTGCAGGATTTAATGGAAGGGATTTTGATAAAATTACGAAAAAAGCTGGGGGCCTTCGGTGGTCATGCTGGGGGTGTAGATCTCTGGATATTAACTTCTATAAGCTATTTAAGGAAACTAAGATAGGTTTTTCCGATATTGCAAAGGACATGCATAAACTGACTGATAAGTTTAGGAATTTAGAAAAGCTTTTTTCAAAATTTGAAGTGGATTATGGATCTGATGCCTCTCCTAAAAGAAAAAAATCATCAAATCATTTGACGGCTGACATTGGATGTGCAGCTAGTGATTTTTCTGCGCCGATTCTTAATCAGCAGGCGGTGTCTGACCCACTTAACAGGAATTCGTATTCGGGCCTTTTAGCTGAACCTATGCAGATTGCAGTTCCTCCTGTTTTTTTGGAAACTGAAATGGCAAACCATGTTTGCAGTCAGCATAGCGTTTCGTTGTCTACACAATCAAGTAATTTGGGTGTGGATAGCATTGTGCCGAATTTGCCACCTACTATTAACGTAAATGTACCCATGGAGCAGGATGTGCATGGTACATCCCCTGATTTGTTGTTTCCAAACTCTATAACTCTATCTACTGAGCTTGAAAATGCCGGTTTTCCTCAATCTTCTGTAAACCTTAATACAGTGTACGAAGAACCGGGACATTCATCTAGCATTCCCTCTGTGGATATAGATAATAACCTAGTGGTGGTTCCACCACGCAAAACCGTTTTTGTATCTAGATTTGCTCCAGATACCTCAGTTGATAATTTAAGGAATTTCATTAAATCGAAATGTGTAGATATAAATGATTCGGATTATAATGTATTAAAATTTAGATTTTCTCGACCTAGGGATATCTCATCTTTTAGAATAATTGTTCCACTTAAACTATTTAAAGTCTTAATAGATAAAGCCTTTTGGCCTAATGGGGCCTTAGTAAGAAAATTTGTACATCGAGATAGGCCACGAAGTGAAAGAGTAGCAGTGCTTCCAAAAAACTAATGGGTAACCGTAGGGCGTTAAATATTTTGTATCAAAATGTTAGGGGATTGAATACAAAATTAGTTAGTACATACAGGAAAAGTGTTGGATGTGGATATGATGTTTTAGCTTTTACAGAATCATGGCTTAAATCTGGGGTTAATGATTCTGAAGTTTTTTGTAATGAGTATCAAGTTTACAGGAAGGACCATTCAGTTAATGACGGTGGTGGTGTTTTAATAGCTGTACATTGTTCAATTTCATCTGAGTGTATAAATTTTGATTTCTCCAGTGAGTTTGATATTGAATTTTTATGTGTTCACTTGACATCATTGAAAAATCATGTATATGTCACTTGTTCTTATATGCCTCCGAAGTCAGAATGCCGGCTGAGTGGAATTTTCATCCTACTGCTCATGGTAAAGAAGCATGTGATGGTATTGGAGCAAACCTTAAAGAAATGCAGCGTAGTATAGCCTACAGTGCTCTCATCAAGATCGCATCTTAGATGCGACTGCTTTATTCCATTGGGCAAAGAATTATTGTAAAGAAACTAAAATAGTTTTTAGTAGCAAAGAGGATCATCAGGAAACATTGAAAATATTGAAGAGCAGATTCGATGCTGCGGTAACAATCGATGGCACCGCTTAATACCATGCTTTTATACTGCTTGTCGATGGAAGACTCAAGCTGAAAAAGTTTTCTGCCTCTATTCAATGCGATTTCTTTCCAAAGACAACAAATAAACCAGCAGCGAAATCAACAGCTGAACCAAGTAACGCCAAGAAAGGATTAACAAAAAAACGCAGTAAATAAAGGCGACTGGGTATTTAAAAATTTACAAGACTTAAATACTTCATCAACTACAATAAATTAAGTATAAAAATAGTTATGATATAAATGGATCTAATGTAATTAAGATTAAATTTTAATTAATTATTTATCTTTTTATTTTTAATATTATTATTATTATTATTATACATTAATTTAATTATTATTACAAATAAATAAAAAATAATAATTTTTCAACATTTCTATAGAAAAAAAGAGATTTTTGCCTGAGGTTAACATATTCTGGGTATTACAGTATCGAGGGTATGAAATTTTAGTTAGGTATGTTACATACCTTCGGAAAGGTTAATTTGTCTAGTTTCTCAGCATAAGTTTTATTTGTAAGGTTTTACACACAAATAGGAAAAAATTCAAAATAGTGCATTTGTGAAAAATTGAAAAACCGTTGTCTTGGGTTACAAAACATTTATTTTGATAGATATCGCACTCCCATTCCACTAAGCGACCAAAAAGCTCTTAAAGGAAAAATCCTAGGATTTCTTATGAAAAAAATGCCCTTTTTCAAAAAAAATGCGAAAAATGCTTTGATTCAGCAAAAAAAAAGTCTAAAAATTTTTTTTTTTTATAAGTATTTTTTTCCGAAATATTGAAGAAATAGCTATCTAAACTATTTGGGAGAAAATTTTCTAAGAACAATAGGCAATAAGTTACATGGATGAGAAAAAACACCTGTTTGGCCTAAATGTCAAATTTTGATCCCCTCGAACTCAGAGAGTTCTGGACCGGTCTTGTTGAAAAATTGTGATTAAACTACTATCCAATAGGGCTAACCTTGCTGCAAATTTCATTCCGATCGGCAGACATCGGTTTCAAAAGTTGGTGCACTTGACATGAAACCCCCCATATATATTATTGTTGACAGAACGCATTCGCTAAAAACTCGTTAATATAATTTGTTTTGTTCATAGAGCAAAGAAACTCTAACAAATAAGCAAAGAATACAAATATTGTTAAATTTATTAGAATAGAGGAAACTTTATTACCAACGAAAAAAGAATAAGCAGAGTAGGCGCTATAATAGCCAGAGTAGGCGCTTAAAGCATTAGTATCGATTGTTAATTACCCTTATTTGTAAACACATATTAGGCTTTTAAGCAAAAAACCCGTATACTTATTTATATATATAAGGAATTTCTCAAATTTGTATGACCAATTTATACCGCATGTGCCAAAATCGAATCAGAAAATAATTCTCTGATGCTGGGTACAAACACCCAATCGTTCCAGAAATTGTATTTTTAATCAATATTTTCTTCGACAACAGAATTTTGATCCAAATGAAATTAAGCTCTGATTTCGGTCCTATTAACCAATACAATTTATGAGTTTTAAAATTTAGTTGCTTCTGTTTTGCCTTTATATGTGGTTACCATGTGACTCAGCTATCAAGAGTAATCCCAAGTAATTTACTGTAGTTTGTTTCGGGATAACTTCTCCGTTGATAGTTATAGCAGGACGATCTCCACATCTTAATGAAAAAGTAATATGGATAGAATTACTTGAATTTACCTTAATATTTTGTTAACCATCTTTCTATCAGATTAATTTCGGTTTGAACGGATAAAGATGCTATAGTTGGACACTGACAACTTGCGACAATTGCTGCATCATCAGCTTATGTTGAAACTGTAACATCATTAGTAACTGGTATATCAACTGTAAAAATCATTTACAGAATGGGGCCAAGTACGCTACCTTGCGATATTCCTGTTTTATTTGTAACTAGCGTTGGCAGTCACCTTGACGTGGTGCGGGGGCTTGATTTCTCAATGATTCAAAAGGCTATGCTGATGGGATCTACGAGGTAGTAGTTTCCCGGTGGGGCCACCCTTGTCAGACAGGCTTTGAGGAGTGTAGGACCAAGAACTGCCACCCCCTAATCCGGGGTGTCATGCGTCACCGTGCCCATTGGATAAGTTTTGCAGTCTGGGGGTTACGTCAGACTGTATATGAACGGCGCCTCTCCGAAACCGGGCCGAATCGGAGAGTAACTGTGGCCTTACCATAGCATGGGGCGCTGCTATGGCGTACCATTTGAATTCCCCATTAACAAGAATCTCATGGAAGATATAAGAAAAATTTTAAAACTCCAAAATAATATGCGGAGCTCTTCCGCAACTGAACTTGCTGACCGAATGGAGCATGAGCTCTGTGACGATGGTCAGCGAGGCAAAGCTGCTGGTAACAGGAGCATCTTGAAGCCGGCAACGGTGAAGAAATCTGGTGACAGTAGAAGTCAACTAGCCAGAAGTGGTGCGAAAGCACTAATTGTGAAGACCAACAAAGTATTGTTGTCACCCCCCAAAAATTCAGAAACAATGTTGGAGATCGAAGCAACAGCTCCATCGAAAACTTGCGGAACACCTGGGTCAACAAACAATACCGATGGTGCGAAATCGCCTGTAGTAAAAACCCAGAGGGCAGAAGCGATGGCTAAGCTGGATAATGTGCCAACAACATCAAGCAATTTAGCGTGGCGACCAAAATTGAGAGAAAAGGTAGCTAGAACTGAAGCTAATACTGCAGGACCAAAGCATAGACCCCGAGGCCATGAAACTCGCAGAATGCCAAAGGTACCAGCACCAGGACAACCTGGTGCATTTGACGACCCACTGAGGAATGGTCTCAGCGGGGCAGGCTGCAGATGGTACTTAGGATACCTTGAGAAAGGCCTAGAACCTACAGAAGCTACGAAAAAGGCTGACGAGCACAGAGCTAAGCCAGGAGAAGCAGCTCGGGCAAACCAACAAACTGGTAAGCGCGGAAATAAAACTATAACACCGCCGCAGCGTGCAGAAGGCAAAAAGCCTAGGTTTGCAGAACATTCTGCTAGAAACACCGCAGCAAATTCAGACAGACCAGCGAGCAAAAGCTACGCAAATGTCTCTAAGGCGATTAGAATGGCAGTGCTGCCGAAGGGATACCCTGAAGTCAGCCTAACCACACAGGAGCTGACGGTACTGGAAGAAGCCATACTGACAGATGTTGCCAAAGGATGGGACCACAAACTAAAGTTTGAGGGCATTCACTTCCGACCGGGGCATATACTCGTCGATTGTAAAGACGCCGAGACGGCCAATTGGCTCAAGCAAACCGCCCCCCAACTCTCGACGTGGGATAAGGCACCGCTATCCACGTGTACCGGGGATGAGGTACCCAGAGCACATACGGTCACCATCTTCCTTCCCAGATGCGCAGGTCAGACAACGTCCACCATGCAAAAGCTGCGTCCGCAGCGATCGCTAGGGCATTTTCAAAATTTAACCTGGGCATGGTATTGATCCAAGAACCCTGGCACTATAAAGGTGCAATCAGAGGTCTAAGCTGCGGTAGCGGCAAGGTTATATGGGACAGTAGAAATACGTCGCCCAGAGCATGCATACTAATTAGTAAAGATATTAACTACACTTGTCTTACAGAATTCATGACGCGGGACTTGGTCCCCATCCAAGCCCTCATCAACATCGAGGGCAGAAAAAGGGTCATAGTGGTGGCATCAGCTTACTTTCCGGGAGATGAAACTTCAACACCACCGGTAGAGGTACGGCGGCTAGTGGACTTTTGTAAAAGGCAAAACTTGCAGCTCTTACAGGGGTGCGATGCCAACGCACATAACACAATATGGGGCAGCACCAACACAAACTATCGAGGTGAGTACCTATTAGAATTTTTAATAACATCCAACCTAGAAGTACTAAATGAGGGAAATAAACCTACATTCGTTACAAGGGTAAGCGAGGAGGTCTTAGACATTACGGTAGCCAGTCCAAGCTTAGCTAGGATTACGAGAAATTGGAAGGTATCAGATGAGGAATCATTATCAGACCATAAAATAATTGAATTTTCCCTAGAGGGCCTAAGTATTCAGGCAACTTCATATAGAAATCCAAGAAAAACAAATTGGGTGAGGTACAATGAAATCCTAGGCTACAATCTACAAGGCATAACACTGAGCAAACGCATACGGAATCAGTATGAGCTCGATGACAGTGTGACCTTATTGAAAGGGGCCCTGCTGGATGCCTATCTTTGTAGCTGCCCCGAGAAACCGAGGGGCAAGGAGAAGGACGCAGTTTGGTGGAACGAAAATCTCTCCACACTCAGAACCGAAGTTCGTAGGCTCGGCAATAAGGCAAAGGGCCAAACTTACTGTATATAACAAAGAAATAAGGAAAGCTAAAAGAATTAGCTTTAGAAAATTTTTTGAAAATATGGAATCTCTTCCGGAAGCGGCAAGGCTTCACAGAAAATTTGCGAAATGCGGACCAGAACTAACAATGTCACTTAGGAAAGAAGACGGTAGTTACACGAAAAATGGCCAAGAAAGGGCAGAGTTGTTATTAAAGACACACTTTCCAGGAAGTGTCGCAGTAGACAACGAACGGCCAAGTAACAATCCAAGAAACCCTAGTCGGGAAAATAGACAAATAGCAAACGAAATTTGTTCAAGGGCAAGACTAGAATGGCCTTTAGGCACCTCTCAACCCTGCAAGTCCCCTGGAACGTATGGTATTTTTCCTGCCTTATTACAAAAGGGCTTAAAGGGAATTTTACCATTCTTAATGAATATCGGGCGGAGTAGCTTGCCCTTAGGGTACATACCAGAGGCATGGAGGAGGGCAAAAATTGTGTTCATACCCAAAGTGGGGAAAAAAGACACTGCACATCCAAAATCGTTCAGACCAATAAGCCTAACATCTTTCATGCTAAAGACACTTGAAAAAGCAGTGGACAACTATTTAAGGTGTGGGATATTACAACAGATGCCTTTGCATCCAAACCAGCATGCGTATGCGGGTAAATCTCATCACTAGATGAGAAGGAAATAGCAGTTTGTGCCTTCCTAGATATAGAAGGAGCCTTTGATAATACTTCACATGATGTAATAGAAAGGGCATTAAACCGAAAAGGAGTACACTGAGTGGTATCAAGATGGATGGTAGAAGTTCTCAACACAAGATCAGCAGAAACACTAGCAGAAGGGGAAACCTTAGCCGTCAACACAACCAGAGGATGTCCACAGGGAGGGGTTCTTTCGCCTCTAATGTGGAGTCTGGTTGTGGACGAACTACTAGTGGAACTGTCAGAAGCAGGTATTGAATGTCAAGGCTATGCGGACGATATAGTCATAATAGCAAGAGGCAAATTCGAGGAAACCCTCTGTGACATTGTCCATAGAGGGCTGAGAATTATCAATCAATGTTGTAGGGCAACAGGACTGAACATCAATCCGACAAAGACCACTACTGTACCATTTACCATCAAAAGTAAACTTCCAAGATGGAAGGCAATTCAAATTCTGGGAGAAGTCATCGAACCAAGGACAGAAGTGAAATATCTAGGCATAATACTAGAAAGCAAGTTAACATGGAAGGCACACGTCAACCATATTACAGAGAAAGCCAAGCGTGCTACAATGATATGTAGAAGGGTAGCGGGTAGAACCTGGGGATGTAAACCCAGCATCCTACACTGGATGTACTCCTTGATGGTCCGTCCAATCGTGACCTATGGAGCTATTGCGTGGGCCAAAAGGACGGAGCTAAAATCAACTCAAATGGAGTTAAGTAGGATACAAAGACTAGCGTGTATTGGAATAACGGGTGCAATGAGGACGTGCCCAACGGCATCACTTGAAGTACTCTTGGATCAGAGCCCACTGCATATAGTGGTGCAAAAGAAAGCCCTGGCAACGGCAATCAGGATAAAGGGGGGATAAACCTATATCCAGGCTTTATGAAGGGCAATGGAACCAAATAAGTCAGGTTAAAGATTACTCCCTCCTACATTGTCCAATGGACAGGATGGCGAAGAAATACGATTTCAGGAAAAACTTTGTTACAAAACTTAGTAACAAAAAGGAATGGAGTAGTTTGTGCACAGCATATTCTCTTAAGGAGAATACGATCAAATGGTACACGGACGGGTCAAAGACCGGAAATGGAACAGGGGCGGGGGTCTTTGGGCCTAGAACCAAATACTACGAATCAATGGGAATGCACACGAGTATTTTCCAGGCGGAAATTTATGCCATCGATAGATGTGCACAGATTAACTTAAATAGAAAGTACAAAAGACAGGACATAATTACCAGATAGTCAAGCTGCTATTCGAGCACTAGGCTCCTATGTAGTAAACTCAAAGTTAGTATGGGACTGTCTACAAAGACTGAATGAGCTAGGCAGACACAATAAGGTCAGCCTCTGTTGGGTCCCAAGACATATTGGGATTCAGGGAAATGAGCAAGCGGATGAGCTTGCCAGAAAGGGAGCTACCACAAAGCTAATGGGGCCAGAACCGTTTTGTGGAATAGGAAAAGGAGTATGGGAAGGCGTACTCAAAGAATGTGAGAATCATATCAGACAGGAGCTTTTCTCGAGCCACTTGGGCTTAAGGCAATCAAAACTACTGCTAGGTAACTACAACGGTAAGAGATTTGAGTCATGTATCGGACTATCGATGAACGGACTGAGAATATTAACCGGGATTCTAACCGGTCACTGTAGGCTCAGGGAGCATCTGAGCAGGTTAGGAATTGAAGCGAACCCCATGTGCATATTTTGCGATGAGAAGGCAGAATCAGCGGAGCACATACTGGGGGATTGTGGAGCTTTAATGTATAAGAGGAAAAATCACCTGGATTCTTTCCAAATACCAGGGAGCGAAGTAAAATCACTGGAACCAACCCACATCCTCGAATTTCTGAGGGTTTCAGGATTGGGAGAGATTTTATAGGAACAATTATTAGCACAGGGCAGTACAATAGATCATATGGTCGCAGTACTTTCGTCACCTCTTTTATACAATACAATACAATACAATACAACTAGCAGATGCCAGCACTCGAAATTCGACTGCATATTCTAGGAAATTTTATTTTTTCATTCAAAAAAGACCCTAAAGGTACGCTTCACAATTCTACTCATCTTAAATGAAGAAAACAAACTCAGCACATTAATACAAACACATTAACAAAATTTAATAAACACACACATAGCATTGTATAATTTTATGTATTTGTTAGTAGCAACTTTAAACGATCATAGCTCAAAAAAACATTCCAGACGATGAAAATCTGTAAATCTGGGTAACAGCGAAAAAGAAATATCTTTCAAATGATCAATTTTTTGTCAAAATCGGGGTAAAACTGCGAAACCTACATCGGTAACAAAAAATCGCCCAGCCTATTAATATTATAGATTATCTTTGATCTTTCGTCTTTAGTTGTGACATAAAAAAATCTTTATCAGAGATAGCTAAAATAAAAAAAATGGGCTGGTACTACTTTTTTAATCCTGTTAAATAGACCATCATGCCATACTCTGTCAAAAGCTTGTTGAATATCCAGAAATACCGCTGAGCAATAGCACTTATTTTAAAGAGTATAAGTTATTGTCTTCACAATCCTGTGACATTGCTCTGGAGTGTTACGTTTATGCCAGAAATCAAACTGATGTTCGAGAATAATGGTTTTTTTCTAGTATAGGCAAAAGCCTTTACAGGAAAATACTTAAAAAAATTTTAGATAGCATCTAAAGCAGACTTATAGGTCTATACGACGACAGTAAATTTTCTAGTTTGTTTGGTTTTAAAATCATAAGTATTTTGGCACGTTTCCATTGCTAAGGAAACTTATCCAGTCTTATTATTGCATTTAAAATTATCGTTAAAAATATGAAACTTTTGCGCGAATATATACACCAGGGTGGCCTTTCATTATGTGGAGGGGAAAAAAGTGTTCGAATTTACAGTCTCACCCCCTAAAAATATGCGAGTAGCAAAAAAACTGTGAAATACAAAGTTTTGGGACAATCAAAAAAAAATTTATAGGTGCCTCAACGCGACTGAAAATTTTAGGTGCATTTATATGGGTAAAATATGACTTTTTTCAGATTTTACGCAAATTTCCTTCTATAGTTTAATTTTTTGACAAAATGTTATATGAATCGATTTTAGTACTAAATTATCACTTTAAAAATCTTCAAAATCTTATAAAACCTCGCCAAGAAATAACAAATGCCCCAGACCACTTTTGTGCCAAAAAAATTCATGGTCATGAAATGATGAACATTTTTTCAACTTCAACAAATTGCTTAAAGCCATCATTCTTTTTGTCTCTATGCCCAGACCTACTCATATATGATATATTGTTTTATTACCACGTTGTTAACCTATTGCGAAATGAGACCAACAAATTTTCTTAAACAAAATTTCAAAAATGGATCTGGCACTTAAAGGTGTTGTTAGATATATGTTAGAGATTAACTGTGTGTATTTGTAAGTAAATTCCACAGCCAGAATTTTTTTTACAAAAATGAATTTTTTGTGATAATATTCAGTAAATAGTTATACTCTTTTTAAAAACTTTGTATCAAAAATTTATCAGTTTTCTACTTTTAAGTATTATATTTTATTTTAATAGCCTAGGGTTCATGAAATAAGTAATATTACCCCATTAACCCTTTTGTACTTGGGGTCACATATGACCCCAAGCTAATGAAAACAATTTATTAAAAAAATCAAATATTTTTTAAGTAGTATAAAACGGTTAAGTCAAAAAATTCAAATATTTTGCAATTACTGCTGAATTTCAGATAATTTTAATCCAAGGAGCACATAAAGTTAAGTTTTCGTAAAATATAGCACAATTTGATTTCCTAACCCATAATAATGGTTTCATCAAGTTTAGAACAATTAATTTATTCAAATATGTTAAAATTCAAAGTTTAGCTTCGCAAGGATTGGGTTAACGTTGTTCGATTAATTCCAAATTTTTAGCCTGGAAGACCTGTACATTTTGTTATTATATTTTAAGCACCGCATCTAAAAATTCGACAGCATTTACAAAATATTTGATTTTTTTTAATAAATTACCTTTCATTAGCTTGGGATCATATGCGACCCCAAGTCCAAAAGGGTTAACGGGGTCATTATATTTTTTCCGAAACCCTAAGCTATTAAAATAAAATATAACATTTGAAAGTAGAAAACAGATAAATTTTTGATACAAATTATTTAGAATGAGTACATTTACTGAATATTTCAAAAAAAAACTGATTTTTCTCGAAATCCACAAAATAGGTTAACAACGTGATAATAAAACAATACTTCATACCTGAGCACGAATAGATATAGGAACCAACAAAAAATTATGGCTTTAAGCAATTTGTTAAATTTGAAAAAATGTTCATCACGTTTCATGGCCAAGAGTTTTTGGCACAAAAGTGGTCTGGGTCATTTTTTGGCTAATCCGACTTAAAAGTACACTAATAAATATATTTGATCAAAAAAATGAAAATGATTTTTTTTTAATAGAAAATATGGATGGCGAAGCTCAATGAGTGATTTGTTATCGCGTTTTAAGTTCTGTATCTGGTTATTGTCTAAAAAGGCACTTCCATATTGTCATGTAAATTGTAATGACCCAATGGGGGTGAAAGAAAATTGAAACTATTGCAATTAAAGCGGAGTATTTTTTAAAATTTATGGTTGATGAAACTATTATTCATAATCAAAATGTAGTTCATTTAATAAACGAAAATGGTTCATTGGCTTTGAAAAATTCATCTTATATAGTTGCTTTGACTTAAGCAAAGCAATGCCGCCCATATGAGGATGGCATTTTTTTCTTTAATTTAACATCAGATGTTTTAAATTGTTTTTATGAAAAATGACAAGAATCTGCAAATCATTGTCAAAATGTACATTTGTCTCAATAGACAGTTACTCGATAAGTAAGTTTATCTATTCGGCAGCTAAAAATAGAAAAATTAATTATTTGCCTCAAAACTGTTGATGCAAATTTAAATACTTTTGTAGAAGTTTTATTATATTTTTTGTTTACTTTTCTTAATTTACTATTATTAACCAACTTATTGTTATACGAATAAAAAATTATTATAAATATAATTAATAAAAAAATTAATCTATATATATAAAATTCATTTTCTGTTTGTTTGTTTGTTTGTTTGTTTGTTTGTTTGTTTTTTTGTACACACGATCTCTATACCCCGGGAAAGGTCGCCATGTACTTTTTACCGGCCACGCCTACTTTTACGCCCACTTTTTATGTAAAATTCATTTTCTGTTTTATTCATATTTGTTCACTATACAATTTTTTATTTGTTAACAGATTTCTCTGAAATTCGGTACACACGATCCCTGTACTCCAGGTAAGGTCGCCATATACTTTTTATCGACCATGCCCACTTTTACGCCCACTTTCTATATACAATTCATTTTCTGCTTTTTGGTATATTTGTTCGTTATACAAATTTTTATTTTTCAACGTATTTCTCTGAAATTTGATACACACGATTTTTGTACCTCAGGCCAGGTCACCGGGTAATTCTTGCGGCCACACCTACTTTTACGCCCACTTTTTGTATACAATTCGTTTTCTGTTTTTTGGTATATTTGTTTTCTATACAAATTTTTGTTTTTCAACGGAATTCTCTGAAATTTGGTACACACGACCTCTGTACTCCACCTAAGGTCGCCATATGCTTCGTACCGGCCACGCCTACTTTAACGCCCACTTTTTGTATACAATTCATTTTGTTTTTTGGTATATTTGTTCGCTATACAAATTTTTATTTTTCAACCGATTTCTATAAATTTGGTTCACACGTCTCCTCCAGGGAAAGTCGAAATATTCTTCGTACCAGTCACGCCTACTATTACGCTCACTTTTTGTATACAATTCATATTATGTTTTTTGGTACATTTGTTCGCTACACAATTTTTTTTAACGGATTTCTCTGAAATTTGCTACACACGATCTCTGTACTCCAGAGAGGTCGCCATATGATTCTTGCCGGTCACGCCTACTTCTACGCCCGCTTTTTATATAAAATTAATTTTCTGTTTTTTGTATATTTGTTCACTATAGAAATTTTTATTTTTCAAGGGATGTCTAAAATTTGGTCACACGATCTCTATACTACAGGGAAGGTCACCATATGCTTCTTACAGGCCACGCCTACTTTGCGCCACCTTCTATGTATATAAAACTTATTTTTTCCTTTTATTTGTTTCGTTATTTGATTGCTACAAAAACTTTTATTTTTCAATGGCTTTCTTCGAAATTTAGTACATATTCCAGGGAAGGTCGCTATATGATTTTTACCGACCACGCCTACTTTTACGCCCAATTTTCTTATAAAATTCATATTTTGTTGTGTCCAACAATAAATGCATTTCAAATGAGTATTCTTTTCAAAATAATTTGACAACAGCTGCGCGGCAGCACAGGTGTGGTTGCCAAACGCGCAGAAGCGGCGCGGCGTGCGACCGCGGACTCGTACGCGATGGGTGCGGACGCGACGCGCTCTCGGAACACAGCTCAGCTAAAATATCGCAATGCTCTAAAAAATATGTTTTAGGAATTAAAATAAGTTAACGAGAATTAAGCGGAGGCACGGGTAGTAGCTGCGAGAAAGCGGCGCGAGGCGCGCGGACGCGACGCGCTGCCGGAACACAGCTCAGCTAAAATATCGACCGCGGACTCGGACGCGACGGATGCGGACGCGACGCGCTCGCGGAACACAGCTTACCAAAAATATCGCAATGATCTGAAAAATATATTTTGGCTATTAAAATAAGTTGACAGCATCTGCGCGCCAGCACGGGTGTGGCTGCCAAACGCGCGGCGCGCGACCGCTGACTCGGACACGACGGATGTGCACGCGACGCGCTCTCGGAACACAGCTCAGCTAAAATATCGCAACGCTCTAAAAAATATGTTTTAGGAATTAAAATAAGTTAACGAGAACTAAGCGGCAGCACGGGTAGTAGCTGCGAGGAAGCGGCGCGAGGCGCGCGGACGCGACGGATGCGGACGCGACGCGCTCGCGGAACACAGCTTACTAAAAATATCGCAATGATCTGAAAAATATATTTTGGGCATTAAAATAAGTTGTCAACAACTGCGCGGCAGCACGGGTCTGGCTGCCAAACGCGCGGAAGCGGACGCGACTCGCTCGCGGAACACAGCTTAGTGAAATGTCGTATGATAAATTTTATCTACGTATGTGAAATAATTACCTGTTGATCAAAATAGGCCACACATATACTATAAGCATTTGCTTAAAGAAACCTTGCGACACAATATTAAACGTCGCATTAGTCTTCCATTTCTGAAACTTGAATTTGACGTCTCTGCTCAATGATGATCACTCATTGAATGAACTAATTCAATTTTTAAAAGTTTTGGTTCCTTTAATATGCGGCCCATTCCATTATATTTGATGTTTATAAATAAACTGAAAAAAAACTTAAAGCGGTTTCGCACCTTATTTTTGAAGCATTTTTGCTGCAGCATCTTATAAAAAACTTCTAAATTAAAAAACCAAAAACTTTTTAATTGAAATAAAAAATGAATTTACTGCCCATACAAATTTTTGGGGAGAAAGTTCATTTTATTGGGGAATTTGTTAATTGGGGACTAAGTACTCAGCGCCTGGTAAGCATAGTGAGCATTTTTTAAGTCAAAGGCCTTTTCATCCCGGGCAAGACCGGGTAAAAACAGCTAGTATGTACATAAAAAAGTTCAAATAAAATAACAATACTATAAAATACAAATAAAAAAAATAAAAATCTTATATTTTGCAGAATTTGAAGTTTTTTCACTGCATAGCTGGTGAGAGTAAATTTAAATTTTGTTTTTCGTTGCTACACACACAACCATATTGTGCACTGTATTAAACCCAACATAAATAAATTACAATTTTTTTTTATAAAATTTTTTACAGGGATATACGTATTAATAAAAAATATTTACTTAGGCCTCAGCTAAATTTTTGCTAAAAATTGAAATGAGAAATCAGCAATGGTTCTTGATTTATAATTAAAAAACTACGCAAACACACATAAAGGTAAAGATCTATTACTTTTATACTGACTTGGAATTTCTCAACTCCAAGACAATATTCCCCGAAAATGTTCTAAGATATTATTAGTATATTAAAAAGGGAAACTTTTTTAAACAGTTGTGCGAAATGTATACCCCAATATGTATCCAAATAACCTAGACGATAAATTTTTTTTTTTTTTGAACTGAAAAGAGTTTTTAAGTCCAATATAATTAATTACTAATTTTTTAAAAAATTTTTAAATGAAGCTACTAACGGTATAAAATGGCAAAACTAAATGACTTTTTGTAGAAAAAAAGTTTTCTGTTATATTTGTACTCACTTCATGAACAATTGCTTAATTATAATTTCCAATTTTTGGGCTTAGAAGAAAATTATGATACCATAAGATATTTTCATTTCTAAATTTATTCTAAAACATTTCACTACTAAGTAATTCTCTTAGTGAGATGCTAAAAAAAGTTTCGCAAAACAAACCCCGAACACAAGATTATAATTATGTTTTATGATGTACTTTTACATTAAGGAGTATTTGGTTTGTTCTACGATCTTTAAGATTTTTCTATAGTGCTGTAGCCTCCCGCTGTGTTTTATGGGTAAGTATAACAACTAACCATTTACACTATTTCAAATTTTACAAAAGCTTTAGTTTCAATATTTTTTCGTTTAAGTTGCTTATCTTTTTGAAGTTAAATTTATTAGGAGAATTTGGGCTGGAGCATGGTTAAATGTTTCGTCTTTCTTCTTCTACACCTCTATCAGGAAGGTTGTTAGTGTTCATCTGGTTAATATTTAGTTAAGGACAACTATTATGAACGTTCCGGTATCCTTCGCTGCCGTAATTTATATGATTCCAGATATTTTTAATGCAATACGATGCACAGCTATAATTATCGATACTGTTAATAAAAAAATAAATTGTATATGCTTCTGATAATTAAATCGTTGCCTTACGCAACTTTTTTAATTAGATAATGACTTTAAAAATATAACTTATCAGGTAATAAACCTAAATCATTTCTTTGAATAACTGCAGTCTTCAGACAAAACAAAAAAAAGAGAAGCTCAAAACCCACTGTACGAAACCTTATACTAGATATGGTCGATCTAAAAGCATTTGAAATTTTTATTGCCATCAACTGAAATCATATTTCACATAAACATAAGAACTGTGTTCTAAGTGCAAAAGAAAACAATTAAATTGAAAATTTTAAAAATTCAATCCCACAAATATCATAACAGCTAGCTCGAAAAAATCTCTTATATCTTGAGAACGAAGCGCCGTTTAGCAAGCAAAATGTTTGAAATTTTGCTTCGTCTTTTAAAGACGTCATCTTTATGAAGCTCCAATTATGGTTAGGAATTGGTACTCAGAAATTCTTAAATGCATTTCTGAAAACACTGTATTGTATTTCAGAAAGTAGCAATTGTATTTCAGAAAGTATCAAATGTTTTTCAGAAATTTTCAAATATATTTCAGAAATTATTAAAAGTTTTTAAGAAAATTTCAACTGCATTTCACAAAATTTCAACTGCATTTCACAAAATTTCAGTCTGAACACCATACAAAAAAAACGAAAACATAAATAAACATATCTTGCAAACTGTAACCGTGTATTGTAACTGTATTGTAACTGATTATATTCTTCTTCTTGTTATTTTATTTTCTAGTGCACAAATGTTAGTAAATATTTTCTTTCATTGAAATTCAATTGATACTTTCTGAAATACATTTGAAAAATTTCATATCGGATAAAATGTTTATATGTGAATTAAGACGAAAAATAAACTGGTCCTGGCCATATTTGTTAAAGTCACTTCTTTTCTACAAAAATATATACAAACAAAAGTTGAGAAAAATCTGTGCCGTATTTTTGTGTTTGATAGGTTTAAGTGAAGATCGGGAAGCATCTTCATATGGAGGCTATTAATAAGCATTGACCCATGGGGTTTATTTTTGGACCAATGATTAAAGGACGCAAGAAACATGCAACAAAGGCATTATATGTATGGGGACTATGTCCGACATTACACATATTAAAAGAATTGGTTGGAATTCAGTTAAAACCAGAGCAAGTAAAAAATTTTAGTCGGCCGAGACCGACCATTATGCGTGTAGAAAATTGGTCCTATGTCCAACTAAATGGGTATAGAAAAAATATATATGCTAAATCTGAATGGAATTTTTAGATTTTTTTTTTTTTTGCCTGCAGATCTGAAGAAGTTCACATCATATGATCAGTGACTCTGTTGCATCACCATGAATAGATTCACATTTGAACCACGGTACCGAATTATCGAAATTTATTTTGAAAATTAATCATCGATTCGCGCAACTTATAGATGATATTTTATCGCAAAATTGTGTTCAGCGATGAGGCCTATTTTCGCTAAACGTGTATCTTAATTAACAAAATTGAGCATATGGAGTGAGAACAAATCATAGTAGACCCTACAGACTCTATTACATCCAGAAAAATACACCGTTTGGCATGGTTTATATGAAGTGGCTACATCTACTACAGAATTCAAAGAATCCTTTAACAATATTGCTGAATCCTCCTTAAATATCACAAGAGTTTCTCTATGCACCAATTTTAGTAAGGTATGACACACTCGATCACCCTATTACTCTAGATGAATTAAAAATGGTGTTGAAAAATAGCAAACGTCATAAAGATGGAATACCGTATGAGTTTATTATTAATGCCACTGAAGAATTGCAAAACAATTTAGCAAAATCATGCAAAAAGATGTATAAAAATGGTAAAACAGATGATGGATTTTGCAAAACTGTAGTACTTCCAATAATTCAATAGGGCGGCCCTAACATGCCAGGAAACTACAGGGGGATATCCTTCATAAATTGTATTGCAAAAATAATGATAAGCGTTTTTAATAAGAGATTATACCAATGAGTTAAAAGGAATGATATATTGACAGAGTACAAGGAGGGATTCAGAAAAAGATATTCGTTTGACAATTGACAATATGATTTTGGTCCCTTGGCCTGGGTTTGGTCGCAACTGACTAAAATAAACCGATACCAATCAGATGGAAAAATTTGGTGTTTGTACAAACCATTAACCACATAAAACCCAGCCCATGTAAATCAAACTATAAAGCACGGAGGTGGTTCTCTTTTGGTTTGGTGATATATAACACCAGACGGTGTGGACTAGAGCGGGTCGATTTGTAGGGAGCCAAAACAATCGCTCAAGTGCGAAGGAAAATCATATTCTAGGGATCAAAATAAGAAACTTTGCAAAGGAACCATACTCTAAAATGAATTCTGATGTCCCGACTTTTAACCTGTCTGTCTGTCTGTCTGCCATGGAGCAACCCCATTCCCTCTCATGCAATTGATCTGAAACTTGGCCCATAGTCTTGTGTGACTACAGATTAATTCTCGTGTAGTCAGGCATAGTCACGGAGTGAGCTAAAAGATATTTACTCTCATCCGATTGATCTTTTTGAGTAACAGAACATTAAGGTTGCCCTTAAAAAAAAGTGTTCAAACTCTCGGTCTCACCCCCTAGAAATATGCGAATAGCATATGTCACTTATTCCGGCATGGTGTTACATAAGTCTGGATCAGTATTAAATTTTCATTCAAAAAGCAATAAAACTTCAAAATCGAATAAAACCTCGCCAAGAAGTAGCAAATGCCCCAGACGACTTTTGTGCTAAAAAAAAACTAGCTCATGAAATTTGGTGGAATTTTTTTCAACTTTGAGAAATTAATTAAAGCCATAATTTCTTTTTGGTCTCTATACTTGTGAGTACTAAGATATGATGTATTCTTTTATTACCACGTTGTTAACCTATTGTGCATTGAGACCGAAAATGGGAATTTTTTTTGATAAAATTTTTAAAACTCCTTTTTCAAATTTTAAAAAAATTTCTTAAACAAAATTTAAAAAATTGGATCTAGAACTTTAAGATTTTGCTAAACACATATTACGGATTACCTGTGTGAATTTTAAAGTAAATCCTTAAACCAGAATTTTTTGACAAGGACTTTGTTTTTGCAGATTTCGAGAAAAATGGGATTTTAGTAAAATATTCTGTGAATGTACTCTTTCTAAATAATTTGTATCAAAAATTTAACACTTTTCTACTTTTAAATATTATATTTTATCTTAATAGCCTAGGGTTTCGGAAAAAATAATATGACCCCATTAACACTTTTGGAATTGGGGTCACATATGACCCCAAGATAATAAAAGACAATTTATTCAAAAAATTCAAATATTTTGTAATTGCTGTCGAAATATAATAACCAAATGTATATACCTTCCAATCCTAAAATCTGGGATAAGTCGGAGAACGTTAACCAATTATTTGCCAAGGCCAACTTTGGATTTTAAGATATTTTGAAATAAAAAGTACCGAAAACTTGTTTTTCTATTAAACTCGATGAAACCACTACTTAGAATTTAAGAAAAATAATTCGGTAAATTTTTATTTATTTAACCTTTCAGTGCTCCTGGGATCAAAAAGGAGTTTTCAAAATTTTATCAAAAAATTTGCCATTTTCGGTCTTAATGCACAATAGGTTAACAACGTGGTAATAAAGGAGTACTTCATACCTGAGTACCTATAAGTATAGAGACCGAAAAGAAATTATGGCTTTAAATAATTTCTCAAAAGTTTAAAAAAATGCCATCAAAATTCATGAGCTAGTTTTTTTTTAGCACAAAAGTGATCTGGGGCATTTCCTAGTTCTTGGCGAGGTTTTATTCGACTTTGAAGTTTAAAAGCTTTTTGAAAGGATGATTTAATACTGAACTCCCGAATTATAAAACAACTTGCCGCAAAAGGTAGGCTATAGAACGAAATTTTTCTAAAATCAGAAAAAAAGTCATATTTTCCCCACATAAACACACTTGAAATTTTTAATCGCGTTGACACACGACTAAATGTTTTTTGATTGGCCCAAAACTTTGTATTTCTCAGTTTTTTGCTATTCGCATATTTCTAGGGAGTGAGACCGAGAGTTGGAACACTTTTTTCCTCCCTAACATAACATACGTAGTCAAGGCGTATGATTATTATTTGTAAGCAGAGTAGAAGTAGCGTATACATATGAGTGTTAATTTTAATATTAAACCAAACATATTCAGCTCAAAAAATGCTGATTTTTTTAAATGTATGTATGGGGAACCCCCAGGGGTATGCCACTGAGATGGATGGGTCGGCCCTCCATCGTTAGTGGGGGTCGATCATACATTTGGGTTCGATTGGGGCACCCAAAATGGGTCAAAGTGAGACAGACAGACAGACAGGTCAAAAGTCGGGACATCAGAATTCGTTTTAGAGATATGGTTCCTCGGGAAAATTTTCTTATTTTGATCCCTAGAATACGATTTTCTTTGCCACTTTCGCGATTTTTAAATCGACAAGCCCTAGGGTGGACCCACTGTACAAATCCATTCCAAATTGAATGGCTCATTTGATAAAAGCCAAGAGATATTGGATAAATTATTAAATTTAGTTCAGCAGAACCTTGGCGCAAAAGTGAGGCAATGCCCCGAATTAGGCAATTGTTAATTTGTTAGATATTTAAGTTATGAGTTAATTTTTTTATAGTTTTTTATTTTTTAAGGATTGATATTTTTATTTATGTAAACATTTTTAATTTGTTTAATATGAGTAAATACCATGAAAAATATGGTTCATCTTTTTATCTCAAACATTGCCTGACTTTTGCACCAAACTGTGAATTTAAAAGCAATTCGGTATATAAGATTTTATCGGGTAAATTTTTAAGTCTGTATAGGGCGACTTTAATTTATTAATTCTATTGGTGTTCTATGAAGTTCTTATGTAACTATACGTTTTCTGTATTATTAAAACAAAAATAGTGCACTTTTTCAAGTAGAAATTAATTATTTTCATAGAAGACACGATCATTGTTTGTAATAAAAACTAGCCAAAAAGAAACGCAATTAACTTAAAATTTTATTGGTATTCGAATATAAAGTTTCATTATGGGCGACAGCTTTGAAGTGCTTTTACTTGTTTTTTTTTCCCAATGTCATATGAAAAATCTTCTCATTTATGAAGTTTTCTATTACAATTCTAAAACCTTTAAATTTTTTAAATATAAAACCGTAATGACATTTGTTATTTTACTCACTACAAGTGAAAATTTGAAGCTTAAGGTACGTTTTTTATCTAAATCATATGTTAAGCTTTCCATTTTCCCTGGCAATGGTGTAGCCCATTTTATAACCAAATTTTGCAAATAAGCTATGCAAGTAATGTAGTTGTAGCTAAAATCTTTTTTTTACTACTTTTTAAGATGTTTGTTACCCACAAAATAATATAAAAATGTATGCGAATACATGGTTTTATATGTTAAATGTTGCATACAAAAATTTAGAATGTTATCGACCATATAACTAATGTTATTATAGCATTTTTCTTTGCCATTACATCTAAAACAAACAAACATTACAGTCAACTTCTATTATTGTGTGCGTACTTATGCTTACTTAGTTTTAAGGTTATTGTATCTAAATGATAATATAATATAAAGTTTAAAGAATTCGACAAAAATTTTTTAAACTTTGTACGACTTCAAATAATTTCGTTTTATTTTTATTGTGAAATCAAGTGTATGTTGGAAACTCATGATAATTGTAAGAAACTGCCTCTTGCATTTTTTACTTCGGGACCAATGTATAAATGCAACATTTTAGATAAATAATTTTCACACAATTAAGAATTGTTGTTTTTATGAAATAAAGCATTAAAGCTTGCAAATACTACAGAAAGAATAAGTGCTTAGTATTAATGGTATTTTTCAATTGCTGAAAACATTTTTGATGCATGGTATTATACCTCATATACCTTGTATTACATAATAATATAAAATTGAATAAAAGCAATACTTAGTGCAAGTCGTAAGTAATTACAGAAAACAATTTAAATCGCACACTAAATCATCCTTAAATACACAAAAATAAATAGAATTAATTTTATATATCATTTAAATTTTTTATTAGTTTGGGGTCATATGTGACCCCAATTCCAAAAGGGTTAGTGGGGTCGTGATATTTTTTTCCGAAACCCTAAGCTATTAAGACAAAATATAACATTTAAAAGTAGATAAGTGATGAATTTTTGATATAAAGCATTTACAAATAGTACCGAATATTTTACAAAAATCCAATTTTTCTCAAAATCCGCAAAAAATAAAATCCTTGTCAAAAAAATTCTGGCACAGGCATTTACCTAAAAATTTACACCGTTAATCTCTACATGTATCTAATAAGAGCATAAAGAGCTAGCTTAATTTTTTTAAACTTTGTTAAAGAAAATTTTTCAAAACTTTAAAAGGAGTTTTCAAAATTTTATCAAAAAAAAATTTCCATCTTCGGTCTCAATGCTACTTAGGTTAACAAGGTGGTAATAAAACAATACTTCATACCTGCGTAACTACAGGTATAGAGAGTAAAACCAAATGTTGGTTTTAATTAATTTCTTAAAGTTGAAAAAAAAATGACATCAAATTTCATGACCTAGTTTTTTTTTGGCACAAAAGTGGTCTGGGGAATTTGCTATTTGTTAGCGAGTTTTTTTTTCGATTTTGAATTTTTATAGCTGCTTGGAAAGATAATTCAATACTAATCCCGAATTATATAAGAATTTGCTGGAAAAATTAAACCATAGAACGAAATTTTTGTAAAATCTGTAAAAAGTCATATTTTCCCAATATCAACACACTTGAAATTTTCATTCGCGTTGAGCCACCTCTAAATGTTTTTTGATTGGCCCAAAACTTTGTATTTCTCACTTTTTTTGCTATTCGCATATTTCTAGTCTTTGCGACCGAGAGTTTGAATACTTTTTTTGATGTGTAAACATCTATAGCGCAGGGGGGTAAATTTCTATTTCACAATACAATCACAAAAACAGCGTAACTTATATCGGTGTGAGCTGAAGGAGATAACGCTGTGTGACTTATGATTGTATTGGTGAAAAATATTTTCAAGAGAAACTGTTCATGGGCAATTACCCAATGCATTCGAAATTGGAATTGTGGTAGGAGAGACAAACCTAAGTAACTCGTGTTTTTAACACTTTTTTTAATTTTCAAATTAGCTCCATAGACCAAATATTTGATACTATTTTTTCTTTTTAAACATTTTCTTGAACACTACCTGACCAACTATTTGTCAAATAGTGTACACATTATTTATTTTACTAGCCGACTGCATTTTGTGGAATTTTTGATGTGTATTTTTATAAATACTTTATTCCTCAATAAACTATATTAAGTTTTTATTCACAAACCACAACGATTTGTAGAATTCCACCAAAATATTTCTGTATTTTCTTAAGTTTTATTTGAGTTCTAAAGAAATCTTTTTTTCTGTTTTTATTACGTACGAATGACGATGTAATAATAGAATGCAAGTAAAGATAATGCAAAAGCAGTGTTAACTGACATGGTTGTCTTTGTTCGTACTTTTTTCAATATAGTTAGTTGGCAACGCCTCAGACCATATAAACAATTATATGTTAACAATTTTCATTAATAAACATTTTTAGTAATTATTAGTATTAAGCATTAAATTGATATAAATTTGGAATATTTTCCAATAACTAGGATATAATATAAATAAATTTTGTTAGTTGAAATTTTAATTAAATTAATTAGTTAATAATAGCTTTAAGTTCCATTGTACATCATAAATCAATTTAACATATATTAGAACCCGCTCTGTTTGAAGCTCACATGACGACATCTTAATATAAAATGCAAATTATAATACCGTCTTCCAAGTAAGGAAAAGCGTAGGAAAATCGTATCATAAAAAAATACACTCAAAACTGTTTTTGTGCGAGGGTTAGGGACCGCATTAAAAAAAATTATACAAAAAATTCTTAAAAAAACTTCACGAGTAGTTATGAAAAATAGTTTTCGCGACGCAACTAAAAATTATTTGTTTAATGCGGTGAATTGGGACCGCATAAAAAAGTCTCATTAAGAAAATAACTCAAAACCTTACAAAACAACTAAACATTTTTCAATTGTCTTTTAGATAACATCAATTGTATTTCAGAAAACATCAATTCTATTTCAGTAATCATCTATATAATTTCAGAAAACATATTTTGAATTTCAGAAAACATCAATAGAATTTCAGAAAACATCAATATAATTTCAGAAAACATCATTTGAATTTCAGAAAGCATCAATAGAATTTCAGAAAACATCAATTGTATTTCAGAAACCATCAATATAATTTCAGATAACATCATTTGAATTTCAGAAAACATAAATAGAATTTCAGAAAACATCAATATAATTTCAGAAAACATCATTCGAGTTTAAGAAAACATCAATTGAATTTCAGAAAACATCAATAGAATTTCAGAAAACATTAATACAATTTCAGAAAACATCATTCGAGTTTCAGAAAACATCATTTGAATTTCAGAAAACGTAAATAGAATTTCAGAAAACATCAATATAATTTCAGAAAACATCATTCGAGTTTCAGAAAACATCACTTGAATTTCAGAAAACATCAATAGAATTTCAGAAAACATCAATTGTATTTCAGAAAACATCAATTGTATTTCAGAAAACATCATTTGAATTTCAGAAAACATAAATAGAATTTCAGAAAACATCAATAGAATTTCAGAAGACATCAATTGTATTTCAGAAAACATCAATTGTATTTCAGAAAACATCAATTGAATTTCAGAAAACATAAATAGAATTTCAGAAAACATCAATATAATTTCAGAAAACATCATTCGAGTTTAAGAAAACATCAATTGAATTTCAGAAAACATCAATAGAATTTCAGAAAACATTAATACAATTTCAGAAAACATCATTCGAGTTTCAGAAAACATCATTTGAATTTCAGAAAACGTAAATAGAATTTCAGAAAACATCAATATAATTTCAGAAAACATCATTCGAGTTTCAGAAAACATCACTTGAATTTCAGAAAACATCAATAGAATTTCAGAAAACATCAATTGTATTTCAGAAAACATCAATTGTATTTCAGAAAACATCATTTGAATTTCAGAAAACATAAATAGAATTTCAGAAAACATCAATAGAATTTCAGAAGACATCAATTGTATTTCAGAAAACATCAATTGTATTTCAGAAAACATCAATTGAATTTCAGAAAACATAAAAAGAATTTCAGAAAACATCAATATAATTTCAGAAAACATTCGAGTTTCAGAAAACATTTGAATTTCAGAAAACATAAATAGAATTTCAGAAAACATCAATATAATTTCAGAAAACATCATTCGAGTTTCAGAAAACTTCAATTGAATTTAAGAAAACATCAATAGAATTTCAGAAAACATCAATTGTATTTCAGAAAACATCAATTGTATTTCAGAAAACATCATTTGAATTTCAGAAAACATAAATAGAATTTCAGAAAACATCAATTGAATTTCAAAAAGCATTATTTGGATTGCTGAGAACATTAATTGTATTTCAGAAAACATCAATTGAATTTTAGAAAACATCAATTGCATTTCAGAAAACATCAATTGAATTTCAGAAAACAGCATAACCGACTTATTTTTTATGCACTGGAAAATATGATGTTGATGTTTTCTTTAATTATTAGATGTTTACACATCTCCCTTGTGATCGGACTCACATGATTTTTTTTTTTTATTAAGGGCCACCCTAGTTGACACTGAAGGTATTTTTATTAGTATTGGCAATTCTAAAGCGCTTTGATTCCAGTTCCCCGACCAGATTTTTATTCCTTTATATTAAGAAATTAAATAAGTAAAATGGAGCGAATCCGATAGCTTTGAGTGGATCCGGAAACGACTTCATTATACCTCTATACGAGAAAAAATTTTGAATAATTTTTTAATAAATAAAAAAAAAAAATCAAATTTAATTGAAGACTTAATAAATATTCTGTTAAAATCCTGAACGAATTCAACGCCTCTCTCAGCAGTAGCATTTACAAAAAATAAGTTTTTACAGAATGTTCAACCTTCCTGAAATTCGTATGATGTTTCCCAAGTTGAAGGCTCAAAGTCTAGAAATTCCAGGGATAAACCAACCGAAAGTACATAGTATTTTTGAAATTCTATTAAATTCGCGTAGGATCGACCATTTTTTAATTTTGGCATTGATTCTTTTAATTTAAGTTTTTCAACTTATTACGTTTTTCTTCCTAACTAGTTTTTGAATCGAGTAAAGCTAGAAATATACCATAAATGCTTGCGCATTTTTCTAAGAATTATTGCTTAGATTTAGTTTCCGCATACTTTATAGCATCTTGAACAAAAATACATCCGAACTAGACTTTAATATAAAGTTTCACTTGAAAAATTCAAATGTCGCGTAATCCATTTGATTCACTTTTCGTATGTGAGACTTGGTCACGAAACATAAATATATCTAAAGATTGAGACCAACTAAACTAATTCTTTATAGTCTTCCCGATTTTGAGATTTAGTCAGTTGAACATAACAAAACTTTATGTATTTTTTCTGTTCATCTTGACAGATTTGTAAACCAACAGTTGTATCTTCATTATCACTTCTAACTAATTCTTTGTTAAAATTTGGCCATGATTGGCAAATCTTTCGAATAATGAAATTCCTCGACCAGAAGTTGAATATAGCTATATGATTATCTGATCAACCTGTTACCGGAAAGGATAGCGTTATCATTTAGGGTGCTCAAATATTGGCCTTGGTTCATCGAGCCGGCGCAAAGTGGGTTGAAATCTCAAAAAACGGGGATTAATTAATCTATTGTTCAATTTTAAAAATTGTTTCACTATTAGAATGCTACGTTATCACTGAGTGACATATGCTACACATCTTTTGAAAAAGTGGCCGGTGCCACTCCCCCTATTAAAAATCGCTCTAGCGGCCATAGTAATAGACCGATGTTGTACTGTTGACCTGCTAATAGTCCTTGGATATACTTGGTTATGATTGGATAAAGGGGCGTGGCACCGCCCATATAACCTGAAGCTTAGAACGAATATATCTCATGAACTATCAGGGGTATGAATATGAGATTTGGTATATAT
Organism: Cordilura impudica; assembly: GCA_963682025.1. NCBI lineage: Eukaryota > Metazoa > Arthropoda > Insecta > Diptera > Scathophagidae > Cordilura > Cordilura impudica. The sequence goes on along the minus strand of OY821519.1, from coordinate 197,582,750 downwards.
ATGTTGATCTACAGTATGAATTACATCCAAGCTGGAATAGGGCGGTGCCACGGCCTCTCTTAAAAAATTGCTCGGGTCAGTCAGATTTTTTTTTTTTTTTTTTTTGGAAAAAAGTAATAAAAATTTTACATAGTAATCAATTTACTTTTAATATAATTACATAGATGAAAGGGGGATTATTGTATCAAAAATGTATCATATATGACTACATTTACGAGAAAAATATTCTCTGTAGTTTTTAAAATCTTTGTTTCGGGCTTCCTGGGCTTTCTCGGACTGTTCACCGATCGGTAATAGCGCGTGCGAAATGATTTCTGGGCCATGTATTAAAAACTTATGCAAGGTTGGAGGCATGTTAAACCACTGATATTTCTTAACAAAAAGTCGAGCTGTATTCTGAGCAAATACTCTAAATTTTTCGACATTGAAGTCATGACCACAAGTTACAGCAATTAATATTGTGTGCATGTTCTTATTCAGCTCCAGATCTAGTTTCGTAATATCTGCTGTGATTGCAGCGTTTTCAAAAAATGTTCTTGCTGTGTTGCCATCATTTGAATGGCCGAAGACGGGCTTAGGTGGGTCAATAACAAGTCCAGTTTTTTTTTCTAAATTCCGTTTGAATACGACTCTTATTTTCAGCAACAAATAATTTGTCGAAATCGGTTCTTGATTGCCATTTTTTAATTGGTAATTTATACGCCACGTGAAGAAGACATTCCTAAAAACGTATCCAACCATGCAGTATAGAAAGACAAACTTCAATGTGTCTGTTTTAACCTCCTTAGCGATCATTCTTTCAATATCGTTAAAATCTTTACTCGTGGATCCACATAAATAACACTTCTGGGTTGATTTTGTGTCTGTTAGTGCATTGCAGACTTTTCCATCTATCATTACTAACATGAGTTTATGAGCTACGCTTACAAGTCTGTTTTCAATGTGCGCTGGAGAATTTTCAAGTACACTTATATCCTATTCCACTCTCGTCCTTTTTTGCGTGGAGACACTAGATGATTCTTTAATAAACTCGATTTTTAAAGGCCTACAAAATCTTGTTGAGGATGTGCGAGGGTTTTTCCAAATAATCTTATTTTAACACATAATTCGTAGCGGACGTTATGAAAACAGCTGCATCACTGACATTATGGCCGTGGAAAGCTTGCTTATATGAGCTGTACCCAGAGCTAGCATCAAATCCGTACTTAGAATATCGAATAGTTTTTGACAAATCTTCGTCACTTAAGGTGGCAAAAACATCTTTTTGAAGTAAAATCAAACGCTCATCAGTATGTTTAAGAAGAGCTTGCAGACTTATATCAGCTTTTGTTTCGGAGAGTGTTCTGTTCTCTTCGCTTGTTGGATGACTGTGTAAGAAGGAAACTTATCTGGAGCAGCTTTTCTAATCACGTCATACTGACTACGCGTTAACTTTGCTTCTACCATACTAAGTAATGCTGCTTCCGTTGTTTTCCCTGTCAGTTGTTTTCCCTGTCCTTGCGATGTTAAACTTGCCTTATAAAGGGTACACCAAATAATTTTTTTTTTTTTTTTGAAAATTCTATAAAAAAAAAAATTACTGAATATTATCTCAAATTTCTTTTTTTATTTGAAAGTACAATCCTTCCGGTTAATAATGGAAAATAATTTCATTCAATTGGCTGCCTCGGTTGGCCATGCAGTAGCCTACAAGATCGGTCCAATTTTTAAGCATATTATCGATTGTGTGCAGCTGTATTTCACCAATGGCTTCACGAATATTGTCCTTTAAAGCATCAATTGTCTCTGGCTTGTTGGCATAACACTTATCTTTGAGGGCACCCCACAAATAATAGTCCAACGGTGTCAAATCGCAGCTCCGAGATGGCCAAACGACATCAGCTGTGCGGCTGATAATGCGATCTTCAAAAACAGGGCGCAAAACATCGAGTGTAACTACGGCTGTGTGGCACGTAGCGCCGTCCTGTTGAAACCAAATATTGCCAATATCCTCCTCTTTAATTTTTGTGAACAAAAATTCGTTCAACATGGCCCGATAACGATCGCCATTGACTGTAACCACTCCTTGCTCATTTTCGAAGAAAAATGGCCCAATTATGCCTCTGGACCAAAATCCGCACCAAACAGTGACTCGTTTTGGGTGTATCGGCTTTTCAATGTATGCGTGCGGGTTTTCTGTGTCCTAAATTCGACAATTTTGCTTGTTTACATACCCGCCAAGATCAAAATGAGCTTCGTCTGAAAAGATAATTTTTTTTTTTGGCAAAATCTTCTGTAAGCCCATCGTAGGCCCACTTAGCGAAGCGAAAACGCATTGGACGGTCAGTTGGCTTTAACTACTGAAGCAATTGGACTTTGTATGGCGTCATACCAAGGTCTTTATGCAAAATTCGTCTCAACGATGCCTCCGAAATGTTCAATTCTTGAGAACGACGGTGAATTGATGTTGATGGCGCTTCACGCACACTTTCTGCCACAGCAGCAATATTCTCGGGTGTACGCATTGTTTTTGGCTTTTCACGCTTTCGTTTATCGATGAGGATGCCAGTTTCTTTCACTTTTTTCAGAAGATAACGAACATACGGAGCTGACCGTGCTTCTCTTCTTCCAAAATCCGTACGCAATTTTCGCACACATTCTGCAACATTACCATGATTTTCAAAGTAATGTCGCAATATTTCCCAGCGTTGTTCAAGCATACACACAACCATATTCGTTCAGCGGAAGGATAAAACTAATTAGCTGTCAAATCAGACATGAGCTAAGTGTTACCATTCACGAAATAAGCACTAGTTGAAAAAAAAACGTTAGATGGCGGACCCTTTATAATGTCGCTCTAGAAGGGGACTAAGTAACACCTTTCAATATTTTTGATGCCTCTTTTTGGCCAGATGCTCGCAAACTCATTTGAGTGACATAACTTAACTCAGACAGCGATGAATTATCTCTTAAGGCCTTGCATTTTTTGTTTTTTTTTTTTTTTATAGAACATTCATTAAGTAACACTTCTTTGCGACCTCTCTTATTTGTTGAGTGATTTACAAATGAGATGGAAGTGTCTAAACAATTTTTGTATTGCACAGAAAACGCTCGTGATGTCTATTCGATTTTGACCATCGCTGCTTAAATTCAGAAATGAAAGTGCTGAAAATCACTTCAAAATCTTTCATGTCAATATGGCTCGTACGCTTTATGATTTCTTCTTTCAATATATTAATTTTTTCATTAAGTTAAGAAGAGTCCGCATTTCGAATAATATCGAGAGAAAAATTTTGTTTTGCTGCTTATTTCTAAAAAGTTTAGATGGGACTTTACAAAAGATCAGAAGCTTAAAGTATTTGAATAGTACCAGTTACCCAATTACTAGCTTTTACATCACTTTCAATACGTTGAAGTTTCGCACAAACACAGCACAAAACACATAACGCACAATAACAATTACGTTTCACGTTTCAATACACAACACAGTCTCGTCATTGTAACACTCTTGTCATTGTAACACACAGTTGCCAACAATATACAAAAAGAACAATTATAACAACGAAAACGAAGACACAGCAAACAAAAGACAAGAACTGGTGTTCATTGCTAGAGTGACTATTTTCACAATTAATTTAATAAAAAAATTTCGCGAAAAAACACGCAATATGTTATTACTGAATATGAAAGCCTAGTTTCTTAAAAAATTAATATTCTAACGCCATTCATATTTAAATATCCATGAATATTTTGAAAATAGCCAAAATTTAGACACATTGTAAAAAATATTTTAAAAATATTTCTACACAACTTTTTTAACACAATTATTTTTAGAACAACGTTAAAATACCTGAGGTTGGAGATTCCACAATAAAAGTATTACTTTTGACTTGCGAAAAACTATATATTAAGCGTCGAAATATACCGAATTTCAATTAGTACTATTGTACGCGAATAGCTCAAAAATTACTTAATAAGTAAACAACATATGACACTAAAATTTTCAGCAGTGATGTAATATCCATTTTTTGCGATTTCAACATTTGTGCGGCGAGGAAACCAAGTCACCCAACCCATTGTTCGCAATGTACCCCCACAACATGACAGAGCCTCCACCACGGCTCACTTTTTGACTTTCGTACCTGTGGCAGCCTACAAAAATCATTTGTTTTGATGAGTTGAATTCAAATCAGCCTTGATCTTTCCATAGATCGCTTCTCCAAATTTCTCTTGGCTTCTGGAGATGCTCCTTTGGAAGGCCAATCTTTTCAGCTTGTTCACATCTGATATGGAGGTATTTTCTTGCTCTGTATGTTTAAAATCACCGTCTATTAAACGTCGCCTAACACTATGCTCACTGATTGGATTCTTGGACGACTGATTCCATTAATTTGCAGCAGATTGAGGGTTTAGTTGAATATTTTTGTGAAAATCCCGCAGAAGAATTCGGTCTTCAATTAGCGTTGTTTTGCGTTTAGGACCTGATCTAGTTAAGTTTCTGATGTCTTTATGTTCCTTAATTTGTTAATTTGATGGTTTACTGTTTGGCGCGACAAATTAAATTCAATTACAATGTCTCTTACTGCGATGTCAGAATTAAAATTGCCAATATTGAAGCTCTAGCAACTCAGCGCTCAGCTTAACTCAGCGGTTTTTTTCATGGTCTCCAATGGCTTTTATTCAATATTTTATTCGAATATTATAAAAAAAATTCAATAAGATTTAAATACCAAATATGTTATTTGATTGTTACTTGCTAAACAATGCGCGAACACTGCCACAAAGATTTTGTCAAAATACCATGCCACGAAAAAATTCGCTGCCTGCTTGCTTTCTTTTCAGCAGAAGGAGAATGCAAACCGTAAACGACAAAATATTGGGCACGCGTATAGCTACGTATATATATGGATTTTATTTTGAACATAAACTGTGTACCGTTAGTTCATGCAATCAAACGAACTGAACAAGGAACAACTAGGAAATTATAGTCGGTGTAGACCGACTATACGCTACCCTATACCATGGTTTAGAAATCCAATATATTAGGTCGCACTAATTCGATATAGAAAATAAGCATCAACCAAATTTGAGTGGCATTGTTATTAATTTTTTTGGCTGCAGATATGAAAAAGCTCATATCGAATGCTATATCTATATGGGGACTAGGCCCAAAAATGGACCGATCCTGACTATGTTTGGTAAAGTCACTTATGTTTTAAAAAAATATATAGAAACCAAATTTGAGAAAAATCTGTGCAATATTTTTGTTTTTTGGTAGATTTAAATGAAGATCGGGAAGCAGCTCTATATGGGGCCTATGACTAAGAATTGTCATATAGTGATTATTTTTGGACTACTGATTAATGGATATAATAAACACATATAAACCCAATTTGACAGAAATCTATATGATAAATCTATATTTCCCACTACACTAGGTCTCAACCTGGACCGAATTTCACCAATTTCACCAGCGTTCATCGTGCGGCCGATTAAAGCTCACACACCAAATTTCATCAAAACATATTCATATTTACGATCTGTAGTTTGATTACAAAGTTTACATGGATACACAGACGGACGGACGGACATCGTTGAAGGTGATTCTGAGTCGATCCGTATAATAAAAGATGGGTCTAGGTTAAATATTTTTGGTAGTTACAAACAGCAGTAAAAAGTCATTATACCCAAACCACATAGTGGTATAGGGTATAAACATCACAGTTGCGTATGTCAAAATAATTATGCCAAATAGTATGCTTTTAAAAATTTACCGTTATTGCAACTATTAAAAAATGGAGGGTAGAGCGTGGTAAAGGGGAAAATTAAGTACGTTTTTTCATTCAGTATTTTTTGAAGAAAGTAACGAAAAAACTGCGAAGAATAATTGGCAAATCCATAAAAATAGATGTTTTCCCAAATATACCCGTTAAATATTTGAAGTCGTTTCCGGGTCCACTTAAAATTTTCGGATTTACTCCAAATTTGATTTATCTATGTTATTGTTTTAACACTAAATAACAGGGTCTGCCTGGAAGTATATAAAAATGCAATATTTCAAAATAAGGACACACACTGAGGAATGGACAGACGGTAGTACGGAAATTGCTAAATCGAATTAAAAATTGATTCTTAAACTGATACATATATATCGCGGTCAAAATTGGTTTGTGTATGTTTATTAGACCCGATATTAACAAGTGCAAAAACAAATCCTGTAGCACAATTCTTAGTCATAGCCTCGATTTTTGATAGTAATCAAATTTGGTTTGTATGTGTTTTTGTTATTTTCCAATAAGTTGAATATAATTTTATTAGTTGTTTGGCTTGATTCACCGGTTTTTCATTACAAGATTTTTTTTAATTACTCTTCAATTAACCAATTTTTGAAATTCCCCGTATTTAAAGCGGGTAAATTCTTATCCGTGTAACTGTTTTAACCGGCTCACAGTGGACCATTTGACGAGAAGGCGGTCAAAAATCTATAACTTTTGATTGGAATGGAATTTTGATATGCGTTTTTTTTTGTTTAGTAGGTGAGACTTTAGTCTTTACGTTTTGCTATAAAACGTCATTCTCGAAGATCAAAAAAGTTACGGAAGGTTTAAAGTACATTTTCATTTGTAGTTGAATTTTAGTGCAAAAGTGAAATGTTAAAAGGTAAACAAAGTTTTTTTTTAATATAATGTCTTATTTTTTCAGTTAATTTTACAACTAATACTTTTTAACAATTTTTTGGGTTAATTTTTTCAGAAAATGCCAAACTTTGGCCCCCGTAAACTTTTTAGTCCTAACGTTCACAAAGGCCAAAGGTTGTTTTTTTTTTTTTTTTGAAAGACCCCGAGTTAGAATATAATTTATTAAGCAGCGAACGTAAAAGTTATCTTATATTGGTTCAAAATAGAGAAGTTTCAATGAAAAACTCGTATGTTTTTGCTTTAGTTAAATTTTTTTTTATTGTCTTTTTAAATATTTCTATATCAATTTTTATGGTAAATTTCTGAAATATAACAATTTTTATAGTAAATTTACAAAATATATAAATTTTTAAATCAAGAAAATTTTTTAACTATATTAAAAAAGTGTAAATTATTGTTAGTGTAATGAAAAAGTACATTAAATCAACCAATTTTAGTAAAAATTTCTTTTAAATAGCCTGGATTTTCATCTTCTAGAAGTTGTTAATTTCTTCGTCTAATTCAATAGAGGTAGTTTTCCATTTTTGACGAATGCTGGACATATATGGATCTGAAGTGCACAACAAAATAGTGATAAGGTCTTCATTAGTACAACATCTGGACATTTTCCTTGTGTTGTGCTCGAGAAAGAATCTTTAGTCATTGTTCCTTTTTTCTTGCACTTCTTCAGATAGATCTCCTATTGGTAGCATATTGTCTTGAATTATTTGTTCCCCATGGTACAAAATTTTATGAACTGTGGATGGCATATATCTCCAAGTGAATTTTTCATTATAAAGTATAGCTGTTTTATTGGCGTACTCTCCAAATTTGTTTGCATTTATCTTTCTACTGCATGCTAGAACTTGTAATATGATTTTGAATCGTCTTACTAATTCATGGTCTAATAAAAATCCCACTCCAATTTGGTTTATGCTTATTTTCTATATCCAGTTAGTTGGGCCTGAGAGATAGGGTCTCCAAACGCATGGTATAGGGTATCGTATAGTCGGTCTAGACCGACTATAATTTTCTTACTTGTTTTTTTTTTTGCTTTCTTTTTTCTTCATTTGCTTTATTTTTTCTCACTATTTCGCCTAACGGACCAAATTCCAAATCATAACCCAATTTAAGAATATGCGCCATGAAACGTATTCTAGCATGAAGGGGGGACATTCCAAATTCGTAGGCTTCCTTAAAACTATCGTCTTCTGGTGGGGGTTGTCTTAATTGACTTGATGTCTTTTGGCATATAATGCAGTTTGACGTTGACTTTGTTCCAGTTAAAGCTTGTGCAACTTTTCCATCAATCATTGTGAGACACATTTTAAAATGTACTTCAATGTCTTGGTCACTAAATTTAAATATCACTGATTGAAGTTCCTTAATTTGATCTTTTATTTTTTCAACTTCTTCAGTTATGACATCTTTGGTTTCCTTTTTGAATGCAAATTTTATTGGTCTGCAATACTTTGTTGAAGAAGGTATTTCATTTTTCCATATATCAATTTCTGTTGCTCTACTAGTTGACGGCTCTAAGCCTTTTTGTTAAGCGGAATGGAACGAAAGATACCATAAATAAATTAGCATCTGATGAATTTTCGGCATTAAATTGCTTGTATTGTTTCTGACCAGAGGATCCATCATATCCCCATTTAGAAATTAAAGTAATGCTGCCATTACCAATTTTTTTTAAATGATCAGTATCAAGCGTATTTAGCAATCGTTCTGCAGTATGTTCAAGGAGGTCTTGCAATTTTATTTCTGCCGATGTTGAAGTGACACTAATAGCAGATTGTGAAGGTAAGCATTCTTTTTTGGCAGAAACTTAATCTCGATACTCTGGAAAAATCCCACAATTATTTTCATTGGTTCGCTTCCGCAATTCCTTATATTGATTTTTGGTCAATTTCGAATCCAAAAATAGGGCAAACGCTTCTTCCGGCGTAAATTCCTTATCTTCAATTGGTCTAGGAATGCTTTTCAAAATACTCTTTGTGTGCCTTGGGCTCGCTGCTACTATTTTTTCAATTGTTTCAATTTTATTTATTTTTATTTTGGGTTGGTGCAAAAATGAATCCTTAATAATTCTTTGAGAAATTTCTTCATTGATATTCTCCAGCTTGCTCCTTCGAGATCTTTCACTACATCCGTCAATTGGTTTTGCTGGTCGACCCTTTTTGCCACTTTCGTTGGCAGTTGTAGATGCACTCTCAAAAATAAGTTCCTTTATTAACCAGTCTTGGTAACGTTTGAACATCTTGCACTATGTGCAAATTTACATCGTCTACATAATTTCGTTGAAAATAAATATCTGTCAGATCTCTGTAACAGTACTTAGGCATTGCACAAATTGTAATGAATAATAATTCTGGAAACATTATTATAAATACTCTTTCTTGCAGTTATGTAAAATAAAAATTTTTATCTTTTATTACCACTTTTAGAAGCGTAAAAAACCCCCAACCTAACCCCTTTTAAAAGGTGAAGCGTACCTGCTCATATCTTAAAGGGCTATGTCGCAATAGTTTTTTTTTACCATTTACCTGATATTTAAATTGTTTCCCATTTTGTCAGGTATTCTAACTATATAACTCTAATTTAGACTATTAATGTTTTTGACAGACACACATGTAAATGTACCTGTAACAATTAAGCGCATTATATCCCAACCCTTTTTTATAAGTATATAACAACTCCTGACAACTCTACCGACACGCAAAAAAAACACCGCGGTGCACCGGTATGACCAACTTTTGTAATCATAACACTCAGACGGACGGACGGACATCCAATATTTTTGCAGTTAAAACATCACCTCAAACTTAATATATCCTAACCACATAGTGGACAACTTTCGTATTCATAAATTTGCAGAACATATCTAACCTTGGGTCAGAAAAATTGTTCTGGTGCACACGGGCGGAAACTGGCGGGTGTATAATGGGGTATAGGAGTATAGGGGAGAGTTCGGACTATAGAAGAGTGCAAGATTTTTTTGACTGCTTTTGACTGGCAGGAGTTATGCTCTATTAAGTAGGAGATTTTCGGAAAATTTTGACCTTTTTAAAAAAAAATTTTTTTTTTTAAATTTAGGAATGACTCAGTGATTTTACATTTTTAACATTAATAGCATGGAAGCCATAAAATTATACAAAATTTATTTCACTTCAAAATCTTTTAAATCAAAAAAGTTACAGTCATTCAAATATAAAAATTTACAAAGAAATTTTTAATTTTTGCAAAATACTGAGAAAGCCCATTTTCGAAGACCCTGTTCGCTGTAATATAGTTGAGATAGAGTCGCAATTATTTTTGGACGCCTTCTCAAAATATTGTCCACTGTGCGGCTAACGGTGTTCGATAGCGTTTTTGGAACGCAATTATTCGAGCAACACTAAATTGGTTTTTTCAATATGCTACTCTAAAGAACAATTATAGCATTCCCCACATTAGACCGCCATGTGTCCCCTCCAAAATATATTTCGACAACAACTAAACAAGCAAGATATGTTCCACGAAATGCTCACTTTTAATATAAATAATTTCGGTCAATTTTTGTGACCTTCCAAATATGCCCACAAATCTATAATATTAATAGGATAGGCGATTTTTTGTGTTTATAATAAAATGAGTTTGTTTTTTGTGCTGATTTGTGAATTGGCTATAATTGATTAGCATACTTTAGGGTCTTTATTTAATGAAAAATTAAAATTTCTTAGAATTTGCGCTCGTATTTCGAGGGCTGGATTCTGCTAGTATAATGTATTCAGCGGATATGGAGTGTATAATTTGTACTACAATTTGATTATAAGCAGCCATTTTTCTGACTACAAAATGTGTTTATGTATTTTAACAAGTCTACAAATTGTGTTTAAATATCATTTTTAACAATGTTATTACCCTTTTTTTACCATTTTTGAGCGCTTTTAAAATTCCCTTGCCAAATCAAATCGTGTGCTGTATCACATAGTCGGAATTTTGCGATTTAAACATTCTTAATTGTTTTGCCGTCGCTCTGCATTAAATTATCCTTAATTATATACTGCCAATAAACAATGCAAATGTGTACATTTTAAATTTTAATAACATTAAAATTCACAGTAGTCTTTCACTTAATACACATATTGAATTTGTTAATTCTTTTTTTGCGCATATATTTGCATGCCAACATGTCATTATATACTAATATCATGTAGAATACAATTATTGTCAACTTTTTTATTCAGCACACTCCATGGCTGCCAGATTAAAAAAAATAAAATTTATCTCATATACGGGTACGTATTTCATTTATGTGTCGTGTGTCTGTCACTGGTCTCCACTTAAATGGCTGGGCTGGTTTTTATAAAATTTTGTGTATGCGAATAAGTGTATCCATTAATGGTTAAACGGTGCTGCACTAAAAAGTATCTTGTCAAATGACCTAGTGTAGATTTTAGTTCTAGCTGAGTGTAATATATAACCGGTTTAAAAAGTTAAAGTATACCCTCAAGTTATGGGGGAAAAAAGTATTTTTTGGCTCTGGCGCACTTAAACATTTCTAACTCAGACATTTTTTAACCGATTTCGAATTTTTAGACGGTTTTAACAATAAACGAATGTGAGTTACTCATGTTTTAGCGCCAGTCCCAAAAAATATTCTTTTTCTTATATCTCGAAAATTTTAGCGTATATTGCAACTTTTGAAAACTACAATCAACACTAGGCCATTTGACAAGTTATTATTGAAAAGTAAAGGCAATATGTTTTCGTTGGAATCTCAATACGCAAAGAATAATATTTATTTTCTATAAAAATATTTACAAACAATTTTGTCAATAAAAACTAGATTGTATTTTCTATAATATTTAAAGTAGAATTTGATTAAATAATTTTAACATCCCCCACGCAAATTTACTTTACATAATTAAGCCCAGTTTTGTAGAACAAAATTTATATTTCGGCGCAGTCGTTGCTTTTGTTAAGGAATCTGCTATCAGCTCTTCTGTCTTTACGGAGTAAAATTCTACCAATTTTGCATTCTTCTTTTCTCTTATAAAATGCTGTCGCATGTCGATATGCTTTGCTCGTGGATAGTAACTATTACTAGAAGCTAGTGCTAGTTGTCACAAAATATTGGAGTTGGTCCATTCGCAACATCTGAAACAAGTTCCAATTAAAGACCCCTTAACCAAAGTACCTCTTGAGTTGCTGTAGACAATGCCATATATTCTGCTTCTGTCGATGATAACGCAACTGTTTGCTGCCATTTGCTGCACCACGAAATTGAACCTGATTGTAACATAATAACATATCCTGTCAATGACTTTCTTTCATCGATATCATTTGCCCAATCTGCATCTGAATACTCCATTAGTTCAGTATTACCATTTTGGTTATAGCAACTTAAACATTTCTTAGCTTCTCCAAGCAATATCATGTTCAATTCATTACAAAGCTTCTCATTTGTTGTAGCACAAAATTGAGGATCATTGCTCAATAGCATCATATGGTCTACATAAACTGCTATATATGTCCGAATCACTTTTGTTACATTGTAATATACACAGGGATCTACCGTTTACCTCTTGAAACCAATTTTTGTAGAATTTGATCTAGCTTCACGTTTTATACTAAACTTGACTGCTTCAATCCATATAAAGCCTTTTTCAGTTTTAGAACAGTGTTTGGATTTTCACATTTGACACCTTCTGGATGTTGAATAAAAATCTCTTCACCCTAGTCACCCCGCAAAAATGCTGTTATAGCATCCATCTGCTCTATTTCCAAATTGTATCTAATTGCTAGTACCAATAGAAACCTCAGCGATGTGTAAAGGATAACTGGAGAATATGTGTCTTCGTAATCGATGCCTTTTTCTGTGTATATCCCTTCACCACAAGACGAGCTTTATACCGTGTTGATCCATCTGGTTCATCTTTAATTTTAAAAACCGACTTAGTTTTTATAAGGTTTTCCGAATTAGAATCACTAACTTCAACCCATGTGTTATTGACTTGTAATGAGTTAATTTCACTGTTGATTGCTATTAACCATTTGTCCTTATCTGGACGATTTATTGCCTCATCATACATTAGTGGATCTTCTGTGAAATCATTTTTTACTATAAGACCATTCTGAGTCATCTTTGCGTTTCTTTCACTACGTCTATGTATTGTAATACGTTGAACCTCTACTTGCTGATCTTGAACTATTACTGATGATTCAACCAATATTTCTTCAGCATTTTGATTTTCGATAATTTCCCCCCACTTCATTATTATCCTCTGCAAACGAAGAAAGAAATAATGAATCGTTTTCGAAAGAGATATCTTCAATATTTTCTGCTACAAAATTGTCTTCTTGATGTTTTTGAGTTGTGTTTAGAGCAAACCAATATTCCTCGACAGAAGTAGCTTTATTCAACGACATGAATTCATCTTCAAAAAATATCACATCTCTACTAACTGTTGTTACCTTTTTGTTTGAATAAAACAACCGATACCCTTTCAATTCAGAACAATATCCAACGAAAAACATCTGCTTTGACATCAAATTTTCTTTTTTTTTTGTTTTGATGTGGAATGTGCATCAGTGCAATACAGCCAAATACTCTCAAATGATTAAGATTCGGTTTTATGCCATTCCATATTTCATCAGGACACTTTCCAAGATTTCTACGTGAAATTCGATTAATGAGAAACCAGCTGTATTGACTGCTTTTGCCCTAAACGATTTAGGTAGTTTTGCTTCAAACAATATGCAACGAGCTTTTTCAATTAACCACCTATTCATTCGCTCTGCGAGTCCATTTTGCTGCGGATTATAAGCTACAGATTTCTGATGTCGTATGCCATGCATCTTCATGGAATTGGACATTTGTTTATTAACAAATTCTCGTCCATTGTCTGACCGTAAACATTTCAGTTTCTTGCCAGTTTGATTTTCCACATACGTCTTGAATTGGACGAATACATCAAAAACTTCACTTTAAATTTTTAAAAAATACGTAAAGACTTTACGACTATAATCATCGGTGAAAGTTAGTACATAAACATTACCACCATTGGATATCACTTCCATAGGCCCGCACAAATCAGTATGAACTACTCCCAATATTTCTCTTTCTCTTGAATCCTCTTCTGGAAATTTTTGTTTTGAATGCTTTCCCTGAGCACATGCAACACAGTTAATTGTAGTAGAACGATCGTACTTCAACATGCCATCGGATTTCATCTTTCCCATCGATTCTTGATTAACATGACTTAAGGTCCGATGCCATATCTCAAAATTTTAAGTTTCCTTTGCCAAATATATATTTTGAGTAGTATGTATATTCAATTTATACATAGCATAGATTTATCGCTATTTGTTATATTGCAACCATTTCGATTAAATACGACTTTCAAGTTGCGTTGAATTATCTTACTAACGGATAACAAATTTTCTCCAAGTTCGGGTACATATAATACATCATGAATAGTGACTTTTTGGCATCTTTTAAAAATTGAAACATTTATTTCAACTGTCCCTCCACCAGCAGCTTTCAAAATGTTATTTGCAACCCGAATTTCATCATCACAGCTTTTAAAATTTTTAAAAACATTTCTTGAATGACACATACAGCTGCTCCACTGTCGATGGCCCACTCATCATGTTTGGCTTCTTGAACAACATATGCAGCAAACATCGTTGTATTTTTGTTATAAGCCAAACTTCTTACATGTATAACATTTGATGTTTTTCAAATTCAGCTTAATCTTATTTTGCTTTTGAGTAGCAAGAGCAGAATTTGATACTTTGGGATCACATCTAATATCATGCAATATTTTTGATTTAACTATATCTGCCATTAACTGCTTACCTCTGCTCTCTAAACTCATAATCATCGGATTATATTCAGCTGGTAAACCTTTTAACAAAATGGATGCAATCCATTCATCAGATACCACGAAACCAATACTGTTGAGCTTATATATTGTGGACATAACTTCAGAAACATATTGCTCAACTGAGTTGCTATCGCCCAACTGGATAGAACACAATTTTCTCAATAGTCCAATACGCCTTTCCAAACCAGAATCTTGAAATAAATTCTTTAATTTTTCAAAAATTTCTTTGGATGATGTTGCCTCCTGCACATACATGTATAAATCCTCATGCAATGAAAGGATAAGATGGCATCTAGCTTGGTTCTCCTTTGCTGCATCAGCGCACGTACTTGTAACACAGCCTCATATGCCTTCTAACTCGAACTGAGCTTTTAACGTGAGACACCATGTGGACCAGTTATCAGATCCCATCAATTTATCAATTTGAATCGCGTTGACGCCAGACATTTTTTAAAATGCGTATAAATCTGAGATCACAATTTTACTGAACTTATTTTCAATTAAACGAAGGTGCCCATAACCTATTGAAAAGTAAAGGCAATATGTTTTCGTTCGAATCTCAATACGCAAAGAATAATATTTATTTTCTATAAAAATATTTACAAACAATTTAGTCAATTAAAACTAGATTGTATTTTCTATAATATTTAAAGTAGAATTTGATTAAGTTATTTTAACAGTTATTACATTTTTTTTTTTTTTTTTGTAGCACCGTATTATATTCACAATTTGACGGCAATTTGAGTTGCCAACCTCCCATTATTATTCATTTATTTTTTATGGAAGTTGACATTCCCACTTATCCGACCCCACCCATTTTTGTAAGGCCCTCTCTATCATAGTTCTCGTGATATGTGATATTGAATAATTACTTTATATGGTGCCATGCCTACTAATGTGAAACCGCCCATTTTTAGCAACGTTACTCACACTAATAACCTGTGAAATCATAAAAAGTTACGCTACTCTTCCTTTAATAATAATCAAGATAATAGGATATGAAAATTCACTTTGAATGAGATGTGACCGATACCGCCCATTTTCGGCATGGCTACTCAGAGTAATAATGGATTTCCTTAGGCAAATTTACAAAGCTCTGACTGTCATAGTACTCGATTTGTATGACATTGAGTATTTTCTTTGTATGGGACGTGCCACGCCTAGTGATATGATATCGCTCATTTTCAGCATGGCTACTAACATTTCTAACCTGTGAACTCACGCAAAGTGTCTTCACTCTGCCTTTTATACGTACTAAACAAGATATATTGAAAATACATTCTGTACGTGAGGTAACAAACCCACTTATCCGATTTCACACTCGAACAAGTTTACATAAGTCGAGATGTATTATATTCAATATTAACTTTGTATAGGAGGTGCCATGCCTACTGATCCGTTTCCATCTATTTTCAGTCACTAATAACTAGTGAAGTCTCAGAATATACCGCTACTCTTCCTTTTATAATACTGAAGGTATATGATTTTGAAAATATACTCTGTATGTGATGTAGCATGCCCACTTATCCGATTTTGTCCATTTTCGTCACGATTATTAACAGTAGTATTGTATTTCCTCGAACAAGTTTACAAAGCTCTCGCTATCACAGTACTCAAGATATATAATATTCGATATTTACTTTGTATAGGATTTGCCATGCCCACTTATCTCATACCGCCTATTTCCGGTGAAGCTACTCACACCAATAACTTGTGTAAGCATCGTAACTCTGCCCTTTATATTATTCAAGACATCGTATATTAAAAGCTCACTTTGTATGGAAGGAGCCACGCCCACTTACCCGGCTCGTTTTGGGTACGGCTGTTCACAGTAGCAACAAATATCCTCACCATAACCTGCAAATCTCTCCCATCATTTTACTTGATATATATGATATTGAATAATTACTATATATCCGATCTCATAAAATTCTGAATCTACCTTCTCAAAAACACACACAAAATTTTATTAAAATTAGTTCAGCCCTTTAGGAGGGTTTCGGTACCAAAAATGAACGAGACATGGTTTACTAGAAATTTTCAAAAAAAAAAAAAAAATCATGGCAAAAATTAACAGAAATTGTTGTCCTCCAAATCAGCAGATTATTTTTATGAAATATTGAAGCACTCGGAGATAAATTTCTTACATTACGTACGTATTCGTTTGTTTTGCGCCATCCTTAGGTGATGTGAAACAACGAATTACAGACTCTTTCGATTATCGTGCATATAAGGCATGTATTTTTTCAGCGTAGAAATACATTTAAGAAATTTGTATTCTTTTAGAATATCACAAATAAGTCCCCAAAATTTTTAAATCGTGCTCAAAAAATCTCTTATGTACAAAAGAAATTTCTTTTGTCCTTTCTATCATGTTTGGAAAAAAAATCCTTAATCTGGCAGCCTGGGCAGGCTCTCTGCAGTTTTTATTATCCTGCCATACTACATTCAATTGTAATGTCAACATGTAGTGAATTTATTCTTTGCTATATTCTTAGAACGCAATAACGATTAGTTTATTTTTCTTTTTACTTATGACTTATGGCAAATATTTTATTGTTATTAATGTTGATATGTCATCCGAATGAGATCATTGTCTTATACTAAAAATTTATGTCTAAATAACGTTAGAATTTTCCTTGTATCTTATGTATGTATTAGTTGATTATATTTGATATGGGGACGGTTTGATGAGGCAGACCAATCTTGCGTAGTTAATCCCAAATTTATAGATAATATATTGAAGGGACATGAGTTTTAAATTATGTTTGGTTTTCAATATATTACATTCACTGGGAAAAGCAATTGCCTCAAATGACGTATCATCATTTGCTCTAAAATAAAACTTATTATGAACTTATAAAGAAAAAAAATCGTTTAAGCTATCATTTAGGCAGATAGTTGGGGGGAAAAAGGTATCAAATATCAGTAAAACAAGTCTGCATTAAGTTTTTGGCCAATTCCTTATGTTTATGGTGATAATCTATATGGCATTTTAAAAGATATACTAATTCCACCTTTAACAATTCAGAAATGCCGAATATTTGCTACCCCCAACCTGTATTATAGGTTTTCATTAATATCATTAGTTTAACAAATTTAAACAAGATATTTGAAAAAGTATACTACTTGATAAATCTAATCTATAATATTAATAGGCAAGCCGATTTCATGTGATCTCTTCTAGACTTCTAGCTACCAAACAATTTTGACAAAAAATTTACTTTTTGAAAGATATTTTTTTTTACATATGTGCAACATCTTGTTCAATTTCTTTTGGAGTAATAATCATATAAAGTTGTTACTAGCACATACATAAAACACATATTTAAGATTCAAAGAAAAAACTATACAATTATGTGAGTGTTTATTAAAACTGTGTTGAATTGTGAATTGGGCAAAATTGATTAGCATACCTTTAAGCTCTTATAAAATTATTTATTAACAAACCATTTATACATCTTCTGTGTATTTAACAAATATTTATAATGCAATTTAATGAATTTTATTTAAAAATTCACAATTTAATGAATTTTATTTAAATATAAAAATAAAACATCCTAGAAGATGCACCCGAATTTAGATTTAGACGGACAGACGGACATCGCTATATCGACTGCAATTGTTATAAGGATCAAAAATATATATATTTTATGGAATCGCAAATGAATTTTTCAATGCGATACAAACGGAATGCCAAACTAATATACATATATAGTCTCTGTACAGTGGTGTATAAGTGGAGGGTATAAAAACAATTTACCGGTTGCAAAACAGAAGTAGCAAATCTACAGAAAGTTCTTAGGATGCAGTTACTAAAGCAAAGATAATATCGTCCTACGATAAAAATTTATATTAGATATCAGTGAGTAACATATGTATTAAATTTACCTTATACGACTAAATGTAAATTTTATTGCGTTACTTTAGAATGTCATTATGACAAGTACATCATATGAACAAGTTCGCTCCAGAGATGGTAATTATAACATGGTACGTATCCTGGCTAATCAGAGACAGGGTTTCAGTATTTGTCACTTAAATGCACAAAGTTTATGTAATAAACTTGATGAGTTTCGTCTTTTATTTGAAAATTCGGGTGTTGACGCTATATGTGTTTCTGAGACATGGTTCTGTGATAATGTTAGCAACAATATCTATGAGCTGAAAGGGTACTGTGTCTTTTGCTCCTACAGAAGTAGTCATGCTGGTGGTGTCGCAATTTATATAAAAAATAATATTTCATGTCAATTAAATTGTACACATAATATAGACATATATTGTTGTGGTGATAAACTTCTTCTTGGATGTGTATACAGTCCACATAAACGGATAAAGTTTGACCGTCTTATCACGAAGCTGGAGCTTTCATCAATGTCATACTCCGAAGTCATTATATCAGGTGATTTTAATAACAATGTTTTCGATGACTCAAATCTTACCACTATAATGTTGATGTTTAACTTGTCAACTGTCAACGCAACAAAACCTACACACTTCACGTCAACAAATAGCACTTTGCTTGATCTTTTCTTTACCAGTAATGAAAGTAAAGTCCTTCATTATGATCAGTTAGCAGCACCAGCATTTTCGAAGCACGATCTACTCTTCTTATCATATGATTTTGCAATAGAAACCCAGCCCCAAACATTTACTTATCGTGATTTTAATAATATTGATATCTTGGCTTTGGGATATGATCTTTGCTCTACTCCATGGGATCAAATTTTCTATCTACCGACTGTTGGAGAACAACTGTCATTTTTAATGGTAAAATTTTAGGAATTTACAACAAACATATCCTCAACAAAACGAAAACTATTAACAAGTAAGAAAATTATAGTCGGTCTAGACCGACTATACGATACCCTATACCATGCGTTTAGAAACCCTATCTCTTAGGCCCAACTAACTGGACATAGAAAATAAGCAAAAACCAAATGTGAGTGGGATTTTTATTAATTTTTTTGGCTGCAGATATGGAAAAGTTCATATGGGATGCTATATCTATTTAGGGACTAGGTCCAAAAATGGACCGATCCTGATCATGTTTGGTAAAGTCTCTTGTATTTTGCAAAAATATATACAAACAAAATTTGAGAAGAATCAGTGCAACATTTTTGTTTTTTAATAGATTAAAGTGAAGATCGGGAAGCAGTTCTATATGGGGCCAAAGGGATCATTTTTGGACTACTCATTAAATAATGTAATGAACGCATACAAACTCAATTTGAGTAAGATCTATATGACAATTTGGATCTTATGGCAATTTATGTCGATTTCATATGGGTAATTTGTATGGGGTCTAGGTCTGAACATGGACCGATTCTCACAATAGCGTTCATCCCATGGCCGAGAAAAGCTTATATACCAAATTTCATCAAAATATATTAATATTTGCGACCTGCAGTTTGATTACAAGGTTTACATGGACACACAGACGGACGGACGGACATTGTTAAATCAACTCAGAAAGTGATTCTGATTCGATCGGTATAATTAAAGATGGGTCTAGGTCAAATATTTTTGGTTGTTATAAACAGCAGCACAAAGTCATTATACCCAAACCACATAGTGGTATAGGGTATAAAAATAGAGATAGACCTTGGTTCACAATGGAAACCAAGATGCTAATAGAACACCGTGATAATTTGTATCAGAAGTGGAAACGTTACAGGATATCAGAATATCACGACGAATATAAGATGGCAAGGAAAGCGGTTGTTTCCAAAATAAGGCATGATAAGTCTTCCTATTATTTTAATAAATTTAATACAGCAGTTGGAAGTAAAAAAAACCTGGAAACAAATACGCGAAATTGGAATAAATAAGACAATTAATCAATCAATGAATGTTGATATTAATGCGCTAAATGAAGCTTTTGTAAATATTCCTCTACCAGCCGTAAATAACGAATTTTATGATGATTTTCCCTGTAATAATTTAAACATTCTCAAATTTAACTTTCAGTATGTAACACTAACAGAGGTAGTTGAAAGTTTCAATGCTATTAAATCGAATGCAGTGGGCCTTGATAACATACACCCCAGATTTATAAAAATGATTTTACCATGGATTGTCCTTTTCAGAATGTACTTGTTTAACTCCATAATCACTACTAGCATCTTTCCAATGGAGTGGAAACATGTCAAAATTATACCAATACCAAAAACGAGTAACGAATACCGCCCGATTGCAATTCTTCCATATCTCTCAAAAGTTTTCGAGCACCTTTTACACAGACAAATCTTTAGGTATTTAAACAACAACAGCTTACTTACAGAGCGTCAATCTTTATTCAGGCCACAACATAGCTGTATAACAGCTTTATCTGATGTAGTTGAGGAGTTAAGAAGTAACATGGATGATGGAAAAATATCTTTTTTGGTTTTATTGGACCACTCAAAGGCATTTGACACGGTGCACCACTGAATTTTATGCCTCAAACTGAAGAGGTTTTTTATCTTTTCTACATTAGCAGTTAGACTCATGTTTTCGTATCTCACAAATAGATCCCAATCTGTTGCTAATGGTAGCTCAATCTCAAACTCACTGCAAGTTATAAGAGGGGTACCACAGGGTTCAATCTTTGGACCACTACTTTATTCGATATATACCAATGATCTTCCACAACAATTCAAATTCCCTAAGGTTCAGATGTACGCAGATGACATTCAGCTGTATTTAAGTAGTACCAAGGATTCAATTATTTCCAAAACTGAAGAACTAAATTATGATCTCAAACTTATTCTAAATTGGGCAACAGCAAATGGTCTAGGACTTAATCCAAATAAATCTAAGTGTATTATAATAAAGAAGAAAGTGATGTATTTGGAGAACGAGATTAATGTCTTCCTTGGGGGCCCTAAAATTGACATCGTGGACTCTGTACGAAATCTCGGAGATGTGTTTAATGGAACTCTGACTTGGTCAGATCATATTAATCAATCCTGTGGCAGAATTTATAGTATGATAAGATGCTTATGGTTAACACAGCACTTTACTCCACTGAAAATAAGATTGCTACTTGCTAAAACATATCTTTTACCAACATTACTATATGCATCTGAGGTTTTCACAGGTTGTAACTCTAGGGATAACAGAAAACTTACTGTAACTTTCAACAACATTATTCGCTATATCTTTGGATTAAGAAAATTTTATCATGTATCCCAATACTCGTGTCATGTCTTACATATGTCATTTGACAACTATATTAAATTCAAGAACATTATATTTCTACATAAAATTATTATAACAATGGCTCCAAAATATCTTTTTGAACGATTACAGTTCGCAAGATCTTCCAGAAGGAATCGAATAATTCAATTTAAATACCGGGACACCATGCCTCTGAATGTCAATTTTTTATTCTAACTATTCGTCTCTGGAATCAGCTTCCTAATGTCATGCAAAATACAAGCAACGCAATAGGGTTTAGAAAATTACTATACCAATAGTTTAATTGATTTTTTTTTAATTGTAATTTATAATATTTTAAATTTAGATTAAGAATTCCTGATAGTAAATATATAGTGAATAACTTATCTGATTCCATTACTGTAATTTATGAGGTACACTGTTTTGTTGTAATAAATAAATACAAAAAAATAAATACAAAAATTATTCCAATATTCCTTTTTAGATAACCAACATTTATTATAAAACTCTGCAAAACGCTGTTCAGTTAAAACAGCAAAATAACCTAAAAGCCGCATAAACTTTTCGGGGCCCTATATATGTAAAATGCCTACGCACTGATTAGGCTATTTATATAAAGCATATTGACATTCTTGACCAATTATTTTGTGACGAAGCAAATTTTTTGTCCAATTCATCATCATTATAACTATTTTTATCCACTCTACCACTATGTAGTTTGGTATATTGACTTTGTGCTGGTGTTTGTGACTACCAAAAATATTTGACCTAGACCCATCTTTCATTTACCGATCGACTCAGAATCATTTTCTCAGTCTGAGTCGATCTCGCGATGTCCGTCCGTCCGTCTTGTCTGTGTGTCCATGTAACCTTGTAATCAAGCTACAGGTCGCAAATATAAATATATTTTGGTAAAATTTGGTATGTAAGCTTCTATTGACAATGGCATGAACGTTGTTGAAATTGGTGAAAATTAGTCCATGTTCAGACCTAGTTCCCATATAACGACCACTATAAAATCGACTTAAATTGGCATAAGTTCCAAATTATCATATAGATCTCAGTCAAATTGGGTTTGTGTATGTTTGTTACATCCATTAGTCAGTAGTCCAAAAATAAACCCAATAGGAAAATTCTTAGTCATAGCCATCATATAAAGATGCTCCCGATCTTCACTTAAATCTATTAACAACAAAAATATTGCACAGATTTTTCTCAAATTTGATTTGTATATCTTCTTGCATAACATAAGTGACTTTACCAAATATAGTCAGGATCGCTTGGTTTTTCCTCCTAGCATCCGATATGAACCTTTTCAGATCTGCAGGCAAA
The DNA here is from genome assembly GCA_963682025.1 of Cordilura impudica. NCBI lineage: Eukaryota > Metazoa > Arthropoda > Insecta > Diptera > Scathophagidae > Cordilura > Cordilura impudica. The sequence goes on along the minus strand of OY821519.1, from coordinate 197,559,727 downwards.
AAATAATAAAATTTTCATTCAGATTTAGTTTATACCTAATTAGTTGGAAATAAGACTAATTCTCTAAACGCATGGTATAGGGTATCGGATAGTGGGTTTGAGGGTAAAACAATGTTCTTATGTGCTTGTTTCGGTCTATTCAAATGAACTGGCTTCATAACTACTTCATTACAAAATTAATTTTTACGCTGATGACACGCAGTTATCATAAACATAAGGAAACTTGCAGAGGATTTAAATAATATCCATCGTTAGGCTACGGCCGACCAACTCTCTTTAAACACATTCAAGTCTAAATGTTTGATAATAAGTAAACTGTCAAAACAGCCAACCATGGTTCTTGATATCGTAATTAATGGTTAAAAGATTCCTATTGTTTGGTCTGCCAAAAATCTACGTATCTTTATATTAATACGTGAAGGAAAATTTTTAGTTCCCTTTTTAAGCAATAAGCGGGTACGGAGGAGTGTGAAAATTGGCATAGTTATAGTTCATATGGAGGAGAAGCTGAGAATGTAAAAATTGATGTTTTATATGTCTTAAAAATATATTCAAATAAATAAAATAATATATTTCCAATAATTCGTTACACCCTGTTAATGAGAATGATTTAAATTGTATATGACACAACCTGTGTTAAATTGTGAATTGTTTAAAATGATTAGCATACCTTTAGGCTCATTTAGATATTCATACATTTTTAAATTGAATGAAAAAATAATATTTTCTAGAATTTTCACTCGAATTTCGGGTGCTGGGCTATACTAGTTATATTTAGTAGCTCTCTGACATGATCAAACCATGTATATAATGTCTCTGGTCAACACAATATTTCAAATCAATAAACGAATTTCGAGTGCTGGGCTATACTAGTTATATTTAATAGCTCTCTAGCGTGATCAAACCATGTATATAATGTCTTCTTCAACACAATATTTCAAATCTATAAAATTAAGAATTCTACTAGCCAAATCGTATATAATTTCTGGAATTCTGTACGGCTGTGACATTTTTGGTAGTGGCGACTCCTCGAGCAAACGTTGATTTACTGTTGCATATAATAACATCTATAACAAATAAGGGTAAGGCAATTACTTGTGACCGATTTTACAGTTTTAGTTATCAACCGATTTTGACAAAAAAAACATATCATTTGAAAGGTATTTCTTCTTAGCTGTCCACCATATTTACAGACTCCCATCTAGAACATTTTTTGAAGTAATGTTCATTCAAATTTACTACTAACACATACATAAAGTACATATTTAAGCTTCAGTTAAAAGACTATACCAAGCTGTGTGTGTGTTTATTAAATATGTGTTGAATTCTGCGTTGTCTCTGCGTTGTGTGTTCAACAAATATTTATAATGAAATTTAATGAATTTTATTTAAAAATTTACAACTTAGTGAATTTTATTTAAATATTCATAATTTTTTTTTATATATACAGATTAAAAAAAACATTGCAAGAAACAAATTTAATAAAAAAAAGAAAATTCCAAGAATTTGCACTCGAATTTCATGGGCTGGACTCTGTTATTATATGAATTTCCTGAAAGACTATTTAATACGTCGTTTGATAATTATCAGTTTTAATATTTTAGGTATTTTTGGGCATTTGCCAACAACAGCAATTCTCAGTGAACGAAGTTCGTCGTTTGAAAGCACTTCAACAAACAAAATTTATTTATTCTGCATAGTAAATCTTTAGAAATTTTTGTGTTTTGTTAGCTTCGTCTGTAATTTTATTTTATAAATAATTAATATATATAATCAGCCCAATTACGAATACTCTCAAGGAATTTCTTTCTCACGGAAAATAATTTTCTCGAGAAAAATCCTCCAATTATAAATTCCGCGTGAACAGAAAAATTAATAAGTGGCATCATCGAATTTCGAACCCAGTTGTTTTGCTTATTGACAATTAATTTTCTATTTTTTGTTTTGTTTGCGCAAACGAAAATAAATTTATTTTAAAGGAACACTCATGGACGAAATTGGTGTTGTAGAATAACAACAACGAAATAGCTAAAGGATTGCTAGTAGTCAATTGCGGGTTGAATCTATGAAAAACGCAATCAATGCCTGAATTGGCTTTTATTAAAGTAAACAAAAGTGGAAAATGGGCTTTATTTGTGGTCTTCAGCCTACAAGAACACTAAAATATTATTTTTTTTATTTAAATTTTGTTTTATCAAAATACCTCTTACATTTTTATATAAACTCCCGTCTGTTTTGCAAGGGAAATTTGTTTGAGGGAAAAAACCAAAAAGCCGATTACTTAAATACCCATTTTCTTAAGTCTGTGGAAAATCTTAAACAACAAATTGATGTGCAGTTGGGCGATTTATTTACTTCATTGAGAACAATTTCTCAACTTCCTCACCGTTTCCATTTTGGAGATGTTAATTTAAATGACATCTCTGAAGCTATAAATACTATTAAAATAAACAAAAGTGCTGGATACGACAACATATCACCTAAATTTATTAAAGAATATGGAGATGAAATTGCACCATTGTTATGCGACATTTTTTGTAAAATGATAACTACCTCAATGTACCCCAATGTTCTGAAAGTTCATAAAATAATTCCAATACCGAAGGAAATTAGATCTTCCACTGTAGAGAAATATCGACCAATTGCAGTTTTATCTTCAATAGATAAAATATTTGAGAAAATTATTTATGACAAATTATTATTTTATGTAGAGGAAGACAAGCTATTGTATGATTTTCATTTTGGTTTTAGGAAAGGATGCGGTGCGGAGGATGCTTTTTTAAATGTAATAAACTGTATATGCAAAGGTTTGGATGAAGGCTTTAATGGTGTTGCAGGAGTATTTTTAGACTTTTCGAAAGCTTTTGATCTTGTTGATCATAAAATATTACTAAAAAAACTGTCATTGTATGGAGTAAAAGGTATGCATATTTTATCCTTTTAAACACGACTTGGTGTTGAAAACTTATATTGAGAGGGACACGGCTTTAGTATTTGAGCTTGCTCGTATCAATGGCCTTGTTGTTAACCCGAATAAGACCAGATTGGTTCGTTTTGGGCCTAGCTCTAGTTCTAACGATTTTACTGTGATTATTGATGTGGTAGCACTGAAGGAAACATAGTCAGTTAAATATATAGGAATAACATTACAATATAATCTATCGTGGGACTTGCATATGGCGGAGTTAAAGGGGAAAATTGCTCCGGGTATTGGAGTTTTATACAAATTACGAAATAAATTGCCTGAAAAATCCAAATATATGATATTCCAATCTTTAATTCAATCACATCTAAATTACATGGGAATGGTCTATGCATATAATAAGTATGATGTAGCATTAAAATCTCTACAGTGTTTACAAAACCGAGCATTGAAGATTATATACAAATTGCCAATATCCAGCAATCACTCTGTATAGAGATATAGCTAAAACATTGTTACCAATTTATGGGTTACATGAATATCAGGTTTTGATATGTGTTTTCAAATGCATGCATGATATTGGCCATCGTACTTTTAATTTTTTGCAAAATCAATCACATTTCAACACAAGGAATGTAACGAATTTAAGAGTTCCAAGATGCAGATTTCAAAAGACAAAACAGCGTATCGATTATATTAGTGGTATAAAATACAACAATTTACATTTGGTGAGTAGGTAGCGTGCTCGCCTATCATGCGAGGGGTCGTGGGTTCGATTCCCACCAGAGGCTTTGGTCTGTCGCTGCAAAAAAAGAAAAAATGAACACACTACTCCCTCTTTCCTCCTTCCTATATCTATATTATATCTTTCCTGAGATCAACACAATGTACTGCATCTGTAGGGGGCATCCCCTGAGTGTTGATTAATAAAAAAAAAATAAAAAAAAAAATAGAATTTCAGTTTTTAAAACGTCTTGCAAAAACTACTTATACAATAAAACAATAAACTCTTCTGTGATAATTTTAATCAAACCATATTAATTTTTTTATCGTAATTTAATATCATTGTACGTTTTTTGAATTATAAATTCGCTAGCTTGGCTCAAGAATGCCTTTAGGGCGCTGGGGCCATTATTATGTATGAATATTAAATACTTATGTACAATAAAATAAAAAAAAAATAAATAAAAAAAAAGTGCATTGAGAATAACTACTTTTGTCCCATCGAATTTTTTTTCGAAGGAATTTTTATTCATAATAGGAGAATAGGCATAAGTGTGAAATTTCATGCGGAATTTTTGTTTAGAATTGGGCTGAATAAATTATGTTCACATCAGCACACTGTACCTTGTAATTATTTTCATAATGTCTCTTGTTGTACAGGAGGGCACAATAAATAAATTAACAAATGTGACTGCAGGTCACGATACTTATAATAATTTCTTTACTTTTTTTTTTTATTTTAATAGAATCTTCTATTAAATTGTAGAATAGTGAGTGGTCTGCGAATAATGCCAAATTTTTTAATTTCAATTTTCCGAATTTACTTCAACTCTGCAGTGACTAAATACATTAGTCACTATCCCCAGATTTGTGTTGTATTTTTATTTTTAAGAACACTATTTCATTTATTTTATTTTTTCCTTTAGCTTTGCTGAATTTTTGTGCATATTATGCGCAATTCCTTTGTAATTCCTTAATATAATCTAATCTACTGGTTCTTACGAATATTGCATTGCTTAAAATTTTCAATTATTTGCAGACATTTTTAAAATCATAACCTTGATATAACGTAGTTTTCTTTTATATACTCGTATGTAACTTACGATTTTTGCGTACAAAAATATTCTCCTAACAGTCACAAGCATTTTAATTTTAGAGACCGAGTAGAAAATAATTGAATTTATTCCAAAAAAATCACATATTTATTGCTATCAAACAGAGAACTTTCAAAGCTGTTAGCATAAAGCTGTAGTGAAAAAAAAAAAATTATTAAATTAAAGGAACAAACGGAACAGTAGAATAGATAAAAGAATTTTAAATCATTTCCACTCATAAATTCTACCGATGAGAGTAATATCTTAAACTTTTTAGGATCTCCCTGCCGATTAGATATTCCAATAAATTACTTTCCACCTGGAGAAGTTCGAAGTGATATATTAATGCTCAATAACTCTATATCTCTCAGATATGATAAAATAGAATTTAAAGTAGCAAAGTCATTCTTAATAGAATGCATAATATTTCTAACTCTCATCTAAGCCTCTTCTACAAAATTGCCACACTTTCCACCCTAACTAAAATGTGCTGAGATCATTATGATTCATAAGCCAGTAAACTAGGAAATTGTTAGCTTGTTGCCGATTTCCTTCAAAATCTTTGAAAAATCATTTTCCTTGGAAATCAAAATATTAGCGCCGATTGTCAGTTTGGTTTTCGTCACAAGCATGGAACCCCGAAATAATGCCATAATATTGTAAATGTTATATCAGATACTTTCGAATAAAAAGTGTATTGCACTGCAATACGTTCAATATATGTTTGGATATATGAATCACGGTTACAGGGTGTGACATGAAGGACTATTATCTAAGATTATAGAAATTTTACCAACTTCATATTATTAGTTTTTCATACTCGTATAAAGAATAACAAATATTTTTTATTTACATATAAATCAGTGCCGAATGCTAGAATATGTTCCGTATTACTGATGGTGTTCCGTAGAGTAGTGCATCTGTTTCAGTTTTGTATACTATTTGCACTTCAGACATGGTCCTAACAGATAATGTAACAATAGCCATCTGAAAAAATTCGATGGAAACGGCGAAGCTTTTTGCCATCATAAAGCTTTATTCCCAAAAGTAAGTGAAGCGAAAATAAAAAGAGGCATCTTTGTATTTATTTCCAAATCTAATACTTTTTTTATCTGTTCAGCGGAATTTTAGGTATGTCTATTGGACCACAAATTCATTAAATCATGAATGATGTAATTTTTCTATAGAAACTAAGTTTCGTTGAAAAACGCTCATGGAAAAGTTTTGTGCACTATGTAACAATTTTCGTGGAAATCACAGGAGCGATGACTATGTTGCGATTGTTAATTAATTTTTAAGTGCGTATGGTGAAATATACTGCAACATGCCCATAAAAATTCATTTCCTGCTTCTTATCTATACTTCTTCTCAGACAACCTGGCCCAGTTCAGCGATGAACAAGGCGAAAGAGTATTCTGGAAGAATACACACAGATGTCTCATTATAACTTAAATATCATGTCCATATATTTATTCCAAATCCGTTGAGAAGTTCGAAATTGGTTGATATTGAACAAAGTTAGTGGCTTATATTTGCAAAGGGGCCGAACAACCTGGTTTTTACCGTAATTCAAGAGTTTGGAGGTGTTTCGCAAATTTTAAGGACATAGTCTTTTTGTACTCGGCAAGACCTACAAGGAAAAAAGTATCGCATTCCAGGTATTTCTGTTTACTCCTTTTTAGTATAACAGAGTAATATACAAAAAAAGGAAGAAGTGTAACACACACATATTTTGAGCTTGCATAAATAATTGAACACAATTTTTTGTTCAGCTCTATTATCTGTGGTTTCTGGAATAACAGCTACGTTAATTTTTTTCAGTTTTGAGTTAACGATGCCAAATATATTAGTTTTTAACGCTCTTTACATGTGATCAATTTTTTTTTCAAAAAATATTGACCATTTCTGAGTTTTTTCTTTATATAACAACGTAAATTAAATGTTTATTAAATTAGTTTGCAGCACTAACGACGTATGTCAACCTACGTTTGACCGCTGACAAATTATTTTCTCAGACAACAACACAGAGCGACATACGTTGTTATTAATGAAAAAAAATGCAAAATAATTTTGATTAGTTTTCAGTTTAGAATCACTTATAAAAACTTGTGTGTTTATTTCTGTTATTTTTTGTCACTATTATTATTGATACGTTGTTATATTCTCATCCTAAGTCCCGTTAACTTTTTGTTGAAAAAAAAACCCCATTTTTCAAGCAACAACTTATGTCTACATGGGTGGTTGCATTGGTAGTTTTCTTTTTCAAAGAAAACGACGTTTGTCGACATAAGTTGTTTTATATGCACACACTTTAAGTGTAATTTACATATTGTTTTTCGTCTTTCTCCAGGATCTATTTTTCTGAAGATTTTTGACTCAAAATTTTTTATAAAGTATTTATTGCCCATATCTACAGGACTGTTAAATAAAAAATCCTAAAAATTTCATATCGAGCCCATAATTTCAAATATAACGTTTTGTGGCTCCCCTGAACATTTTGATTTTATGACATACGCGGTTATTCTAGAAAACCACAGTCCATAGAAGAGGAGTAAATTTAGTGTACAACACGCGCCTCTAAAACTTTTATCCAATGTGTTGTAAGGTGGGTTAAAGCTGTAATAATCTAACCCATAAATATAAAATTTTTATTAAAACTCTTTCTTTCTTCATGCATATGAATTTTGAATATCTCCGTGACTGTGCGGGACTGTGTGTGACAATCTTAAAATTAATATTTGGCCACAACAAGTCTATGGATATCGGATGAGGGGCAGTGGGGTTTTAATCTCTCCGTGAATGTGGGTGACTATATCAAAGTTAATCTTTTTTTCCCAGCAAGTGTATGGACCAAGTTTGAGATCGATGGGATAAGAGGAAATGACATTTAGATCACTCCGTGACTGTGCGTGACCACTCGTGACTGTGCGTGACTACCAAAAAAATTAATCTGTAGTCACGACAAGACTATGGGCCAAGTTTCAGATCAATTGGATAAGGGGAATGGGGTCAACCCATAGCAGACAGACAGACAGAGAGTATGCGTTAAAAAAAAAGAGTTTAAAAAGAGCTATTATTGTCACAAAAGTCTACTTTAGGTTAAAATCGCAACTAATTTTGAGCTATGGAGTATCTATAGTATTAATGTAAAAACTAATTTTTGTAAAAATTGTTTGATTATAATAACTTGCAAGAATGTCAAAGTGAGTCATGTGGAATTGCCCATACACAGGTCTTAAAGGTATGCAAGGTGTTATCATAAGTTCGTGACGTTACTAGAACTAAAATCGTTTTAATTTTGAAGTTAATCAATCATAAAATTGTGATTAATAGCCATTTATAATGAAAACCTTTTGTTGCTGTAATGTCAACGAAGGCTGACATATTTAGCGTTGGCATTTTTTAATCGTATTTATATGTTTATTTATAATTTTTTTTCACAATTTTTGTTCGTAATTTATTGAACGTTTCATATAAATTTCTGTGGATGGTCTGTGAAGTGAATCGAAATATTCAAATAAATTAAAATTTAAAACAAACGACCTCAGGCTCCAATCTTATATATTAAAAAAATTTATATAAACTAAAGCCAGTCCGTCTGGCCGTTCTATCTGGCCGATTTCCTTCATTTTTTTTTAATGAAAGATATTTAGATACAGATCGTTGAAATTTACTCAACTACCACCTTACTCAAGCTATACTCAAACGCGATTCTTCCCTGTACATTTGTTATGGGACACATTCACTCAAGCAATTCGAATTCTCATAGCACCTCTTCTAATGATTGGATCTTGATCGTTTCACTCTCGGAACACTTATTGGATCCAGCTCTTTCGTTTGAGGTATTAACTGCTTAAAATCATTGAGTATGAGGTATGCGAGCACAATCAAATTTACATTAGCGTTTTATATTACCATCACGACAATAAAAAGTGTTGAATTGTGAATTGGCTAAACTTGATTAGCATAACTTTATGGTCTTATAAAATAATTTATTAAATGAACAAAAAAATTTGCACACGAATTTCGAGGGCTGGGATCTTCTAGTATTTTTTTTTTAATAAAATGGACATATCACAGGTCGAAAAAGTTAATAAAAATCTATAAATATATATATATATTGAATACACAGCCGTATACGCAAAACAAGTAAGAAAATTATACTCGGTCTAGGCCGACTATACGATACCCTATACCATGGTTTAAAGACCCTATCTCTTCGGTCCAACTAACTGGATATAGAAAATAAGCATAAATTAAATTTGAGTGGCGTTCTTATTAATTTTTTTGGCTGCAGATATCAAAAAGTTGATATCAGGTGCTATATTTATATGGGGACTAGGTCGAAAAATGGACCGATCCTGACCATATTTGGTAAAGTCACTTATGTTTTGAAAAAATATATACAAACCTAATTTGAAAAAAATGTGTGCAAATTTTTGTTTTTTGATAGATTTAAGTGAAAATCGGGAAGCAGCTCAATATGGGGCTATGACTAAGAATTGTGCTATAGGTATTATTTGTGTATTACTTATTAATGGATATAATAAACACATCCGAACCCAATTTGACTGAGATCCATATGATAATTTGGATCTTATGGCAATATATGTCGAATTCATAGGGGTGATTTGTATGGGGACTAGATCTGACCATGGACCGAATTTCAACAATTTCAACAGCGTTAATCTTATTGCCCATAAAAGCTTATATACCAAATTTCATTAAAATATATTCATATTTGCAACCTGTAGTTTGATTACAAAGTTTACATGGACACACAGACGGGGGGCGGACGGACGGACGGACGGACGGACATCGCTATTACGACTCAGAAAGTTATACTGAGCTGATCAGTATAATAAAAGATGGGTCTAGGTCAAATATTTTTGTTAGTTACAAACAGCATCAAAAAGTCATTATACCCAAACCACATAGTCGTATAGGGTATAAATACAAAAACAACGAATAATGTAGATAAAGCGGAAAAGACCGAAATTTATAATTACAGTGATAGAAACCTTAGTGGATCTGGCCTTAATTTTTTGATCCTATTATGTTTAGATATCCATCAGTTTCCTGACGTAACCTGGTACCTCATGCTTAATAATACTTATCCTCTCTATGTATTGTGACGACTCCTGTAACCAAAGGCCCTGTGTTTTAGTAAACCATGCAACCTTTTTCCGATCGCACTCAGGGAAAATCGGGTTAATTCCTGCCGCCTTTTTGTTAGATTGAAAATCGAAAGCAAAAAAACAACGAAGCTAAATAAAATACAAAAACTTAAGATTAGTGAATAAAATATTAGTAAGGAAATTAAATTGAAATTTTATTTGAAGTTAGAGAAGAGGTTAAGATGGTGGTAAAGCACTTCATTATCTACCCGCCCATGACCTATGCTATTCGTTAAATTTTTCTTACCGAAGAGCCCTCTATTGACCCTAAACGCAAGTACCTGCATGTTTCGTAGAGTAATTAGAAAATTATTGAACAATCCATAATAGAAATAATAATATATTACCACAGAAATTCGTGTGAAAATTCGAGGAAATTTTATTTTTTCAACTAGAGTTTATTTTCGACCTTTTTTAATATACATTATTATGAGTTTTTTAGAAATTAATCTAACGGGCTTTTAAGGTCCTGTTTCAAAAATCAAATAAAAGATTATTTATTTTTTTCTTTCCATCCGACGCACAGTGGACCATTTGACGAGAAGGCGGTCAAAAATCTATAACTTTTGATTGGCTCGGAATTTTGATATGCGGTTTTTTTGTTTGATAGGTGAGACTTTAGCCTTTAAGTTTTGCTATAAAACGTAATTCTCGACCGGAAATAAAAAAAATTTACGAAGGGTTTAAAATACATTTTCATTTGTAGTTGAATTTTAGTACAAAAGTGAAGTGTTAAAAGGTAAAAAAAGGTTTTTTTTTAATATAATGTTTTATTTTTACAGTTAATTTTACAACTAATACTTTTTAACAATTTTTTAAGTTAATTTTTTCAGAAAATGCCAAACTTTGGCCCCCGTAAACTTTTTAGTACTAATGTGTACAAGGGCCAAAGGTTGTTTTTTTTTTTTTTTGAAAGATCCCGAGTTAAAATATAATTTATTAAGCAGCGAACGTAAAAGTCACCTTATATTGGTTCAAGATAGAGAAGTTTCAATGAAAGACTCGTATGTTTTTGCTTTAGTGAAATTTATTTTATTGCCGTTTTAAATATTTCTATATTAATTTTTATGGTAAGTTTATTAAACACTAGCTGAGTCCGGTCCGCGTTGCTGGCCCGAAGAAAACATCTGGATTTTATATTGCATCTAAATTTTAATACCGAGTGTCGGGCAAAAGTAAAGCACGAACTCCCTCGAAAATCCTTAAATACATTGCATTTAATAATATTATGAATATGACTGAAAAAAGATATACGTTTTCTTGAATATTTTAACACCAGCGCCACCTACAGGTGAAAAACTTTGTCAGCAACTTTAGTTTTATGTACATAATATATGTTGCGAATTTGAGCTAAATTGGACCGTAAATAAATTTTTTGGGAAAATCTCGACCCCAGCGCCACCTATCGGGTACACAAAAAAGTTATGCAAATCGGAGAACCAAAGGAACATATGGTATGAATACGAAGTCGCTAGCATTAGTGGTTCAACAGTTATTAGAGTACCAACATACGCACCAACGTTTTTATATATTACTAGATGTAACCCGGTGTGCTTCGCTACACCCTCCCCCTCCCCCCACCTTCCGAATCGTTCTGAAAGGGCTAACGCATAGTACCAAGGCTCTCATTGATACAGTAATTCAGACTTATCACATTTCATATTAAGTTTGTGTGGGGGTACCACGCGCATTTGTCCAATCCCGCTCATTTTTTTGTCCGATTACTAATAATAGATGGCCTGAGACGAATTTGCAAAGCTTTCTCTATCATAGTACTTAATATATATGATATTAAAAATTTACTTTGTTTGGGAGGGGCCACGCCCACTAAAAATATTAAAAAAAAATTAAAGCATGTAGCACTCCCATATCCGCAGTAAGACTATGTGAAAATTTCAGGAAGATCAGATTAGTAGTTACGGAGATTGCCTCCTACAAACAAACAAATATTACCTCTTTATTATGTTAGTATAGGTTATTGGTATAGATTTTATAATGGTTTTAGTTTTTTCATTCGGTATAACAATTATCAGATTTTTCGGTGTTCCTACCCTGGAGTAAGGTATATGTAGGTGCCCATGAGAAGAACTATTACTAACTATTAGCCTGGAACTTAGAATATCATTTGGCAATTTTTCTTTTTAGCGATTTTTGATTTTGCCCATTTTTGATTTTGAAGATTGTTGTTTTTTGGGCGATTTTAATTTTTCACGATTTTTGGGTTTAGCGATTTTTGATTATGGCGATATATTTTCCATGACAAATCACATTAATAGCTAATGAACTTGTCAAAAGACTGAGGCTTTCGTAGTGCTTCATATTTTTTACATCGGAGGTGCCACGGTGCTACTCCCACTGCTCCGATCACGCCCATTTTTTTGTTCGACTAATCACACAAAGAACTTATGGGCTCACGCAAAGCCACAAAGCTCTCGCTTTTACAGTACTCAAGATATATGACATTAAATAGTTACTTTGCATGGGGAGTGCCACGCCCATTGGTGTGAACCCGACAATTTTTTGTTCGACTACTCATACTAAGATCTGATAGGATCGTGCAAAGTGTCAAAGCTTCCTTTTTTAGAACACCAGTTATATGATATCATATATTTACTTTGTATGGGCGGTGCCACGCCCACTGCTCCGATCACGCCTATTTTTTGTCCAACTAATCAAATGAATTACTTACGGGGTCACACAAAGTCCCAAGACTCTCACTATTACAGTATTTCAGATATATGGCATATTATATTTACTTTATATGACAGGTGCCACGCGTATTGTTCCAATACCGCCCATTTTGCATCCGACTACTCACATTAATAAAAGGTGACTTCAGAAAAATTTTAAAAGCTCTCTCTATCACATTACTCAAGATATATAATATCGAACTATTACTTGTATGGGAGGTACCACGCCCAATAATCCCATCCCGCCCAATTTTTTTTGGACTACTCACATTAATATTTGATGGGCTCGTGCAGTGTCAAAGCTTCCCTTTTTTAGTACACCAGTTATATGATATCATATATTTACTTTTTATGGGCGGTGCCACGCCCACTACTCCAAACACGCCCATTTGTTGTCTAACTAATCACATGAATAACTTATAGGCTCACACAAAGTCCCAAGACTCTCACTGTTACAGTACTCCCGACATATGGCACATTATATTTACCTTGTATGGCAGGTGACATGCCTATTGGTCCGATAGTGCCCATTCTATGTCCGACTACTCAGATTGTCAATAGGAAATATCAGACAAATTTGGAAAGCTCTCTCTATCAATGTACTCGACTCTCACTATTACAGTATTTCACATATATGGCATTTTATATTTACTTTGTATGGCAGGTGCCACGCCTATTGGTCCGATACCACCCATTTTGCATCCGACTACTCACATTAATAATAGCTGACTTCAGAAAAATTTTAAAAGCTCTCTCTATCATATTACTCGAGATATATGATATTGAACTATCACTTGTATGGTAGATACCACGCCCACTTATCCGATCTCGCCCATTTTCGGCGTAGCTACTAATATTAACAATAGGTGACCTCACACAAATTTGCAAAGCTCTCCCTATCATAGTACTCAATGTATGTATATGATAATTAAAATTTACTTTGTGTGGGAGGTGCCACGCCCACCAAAAATATTTAAAATATTATAGCCTATAGCACTTCCCATATCCGCAGTAAGACTCTGTGAAAATTTCAGGAAGATTAGATGGGTAGTTACGGAGATTACCTCCTACAAACAAACAAACAAACAAACAAACAAACACACATTACCTCTTTATAATATTAGTATAGATAACAATTTTTATTGTAAATTTACAAAATATATAAATTTTTAAATCAAGAAAATTTTTTAACTATATAAAAAAAAAGTGTAACTTATTGTTAGTGCAATGAAAAAGTACTTTTAATCAACCAATTTTAGTAAAAATTTCTTCCAAATAGCCTTGATTTTCATCTTCTAGAAGTTGTTTAGCTTTTTTGTCTAATTCAATAGAGGTAGTTTTCCATTTTTGACGAATGTTGGACATATATGGATCTGAAGTGCACAACAAAATAGTGATAAGGTCTTCATTAGTACAACATCTGGACATTTTCCTTGTGTTGTGCTCGCGAAAGAATCTGTAGTGTTTGTTCCCTTCTTCTTGCGCTTCTTCAGATGGATCTCCTATTGGTAGCATATTGTTTTGAATTATTTGTTTGCCATGGTACAAAATTTTATGAACTGTGGATGGCATATATCTCCAAGAGTATTTTTCATTATAAAGTATAGCTGTTTTATTGGCGTACTCTCCAAATTTTTTTGCATTTATCTTTCTGCTGCATGCTAGAACATGTAATATGATTTTGAATCGTCTTATTAATTCATGATCTACACCTGTGATAGATGCTGCACTATCCGGATCGGAAAAAAATCCCCTTGCAGTATTTTCATCATTTGTGTTTCCTTCCCCTTGTTTTGGTTGGTCGATTACGAGGCCTAGCTGTAGATGTTTTTGTTGAGTTTGTTTTGTTTTTTGCTTTCTTTTTTCTTCATTTTCTTTGTTTTTTCTCACTGTTTCGCCTTACGGACCAAATTCCAAATCTTAACCCAATTTAAGAATATGCTCCATGAAACGTATTCTAGCATGAAGAAGGGACATTCCAAATTCGTAGGCTTCCTTAAAACTATCGGGTTGGCTTAATTGACATGATGTCTTTTGGCATATAATGCAGCTTGACGACGTTGACTTTGTTCCAGTTAAAGGTTGTGCAACTTTTCCATCAATCATTGTGAGACACATTTTAAAATGTACTTCAATGTCTTGGTCAACAAATTTAAATATTACTGGTTGAAGTTCCTTAATTTGATCCCTTATTTTTTGAACTTCTTCAGTTATGACATCTTTGGTTTCCTTTTTGAATGCAAATTTTATTGGTCTGCAATATTTTGTTGAAGAAGGAATTTCATTTTTCCATATTTCAATTTCTGTTGCTCTACTAGTTGACGGCTCTAAGACGCTATACCTTTTTGTTAAGCGCAATGGAACGAAAGATACCATAAATAAATTAGCATCTGATGAATTTTCGTCATTAAATTGCTTGTATTGCTTCTGACCAGAGGATCCATCACATCCTAACCCCTTTTAAAAGGTGAACCATACCTGCTCATATCTTAAAGGGCTATGTCGCAATAGTTTTTTTTACCATTTACCTGTTATTTAAATTGTTTCCCATTCTGTCAGGTATTTAAACTATATAACTCTAATTCAGAATATTAATGTTTTTGAAAGATACCTATGTAAATGTACCTGTAACAGTTAAGCGCATTATATCTCAACCCTTTTTTATAAGCATATAACAACTCCTGACAACTCTACTGACATAACACTCAGACGGACGGACGGACATCGTTTAATCGGCTCAGAAAGTGTTTTTGGGTCGATCCGTATAATAAAAGGTGGATAAAGGTCCAATATATTTGGCAGTTAGAAACATCACCTCAAACTTAATATATCCTAACCACATAGTGGACAACTTTTGTATTCATAAATTTTGCAGAAAATATCTAACCTTGGGTCTGAAAAATTGTTCTGGTGCACACGGGCGGAAACTGGCGGGTGTATAATGGGGTATAGGAGTATAGGGGAAGGTTCGGGCTATAGAATAGTGCAAGATTTTTTCTGACTGCTTTTGACTGGCAGGAGTTATGCTCTATTAAGTAGGAGATTTTCGGAAAATATGGAAGCCACAAAATTATAAAAAATTTATTTCACTTCAAAATCTTTTAAATCAAAAAAGTTACAGTCATTCAAAAATAAAAATTTACAAAGAAATTTTTAGTTTTAGCAAAATACTGAGAAAGCCCATTTTCGAAGACCCTGTTCGCTGTGATATAGTTGAGATAGAGTCGCAATTTTTTGGCTCCTGAGGTTTACTAGTATTTACTTTCAAATGAATAACATAACTTTAAAATCGGTAACAAAAAAAAAAAATGATTTTTGGCCGCCTTCTCAAAATATGGTCCACTGTGCGACGTTTCGTTGGAATTTTTCCAACTTCTTCAAGGATCTTTTTTTAATCTAGCAACAATATTAACATGCAAAGGAATACTCATTAGTACTATAATAACAAACCTCAACATTAATAATAAATAAACTTACAAATAATCTTTCGTCAATACCACATTTAACACATTTAGTTTTTCCGACATAAACAATACGACATAAAAAACACAAAATTGTATAAGTAGATGTAAAAATAATTTGACAAACTTAAATATCACAGTATAAATTTGGTTATGTTAGTCATCACAATACTAAATTATAATTTGCATTCGTTTTATCTTTATCATCCTTTGTATTCATTGCACAATTAAGCTTTTGTTGAATTCTTAGGCTTTCAAGAGTACATCTTTCATTTTCTCTTCTCTCTTTGTTTAATATTTTTACGCTTTCGAGATCAGCTGAGTGTCCAGTGTCGAACAATGTTGTGCTAATGCTGTTATTAATTTATTTTTCTTTATGTCATTTTCATGTTCAGCTAGTTTTGTGCCTAAGCTTCGTTTTGTTGTTCCTGTATACACTTTATCGCAGGTTTCGTTTGTCTTGCCTACACATTTAATTTGATAAACAACATTGCTTTGTTCCTTTTTGTCTACTTTAGTTTTTGTTTGTGTGAAATGAGAGCTTATTGTTTTGTTTGGTTTGTGCGCTAATATTACTTGTTCATCATTTATTATTTCCTTTAGTTCATTACCGTCTGTTAGTTTTGGTACAAATGCGAAGCTGTAGAATTTGGTGTTACCAGATGTTTTTTCTATGCATTTTTCCCTGTTGTTATATATTCCCGTATTATGTATTAAATTATTTGTAATATATTTGGGATAGTTGTTCTTTGTAAGAATATTTTTGACTTTAATTATGTTGTTTTTTATAAATTTGTTATGGCTTAGTTTTTTAACTTTGGTAATTAAGTTGGTTGCTGTATTTATTTTTTGTTTTAGAGGTTGCGTTGATAGAAAATTCATAAGGCGTCCAGATGAAATTGATTTTGTGTACCAGTCTGTGATAATTTTGCCATCATCTCTATGTAATTTCATATCAAGATATGGAATTGAGTTTTCACTGTCTTCTCGTTCTATTGTAAATTATATTTTCTTGTGATAATTGTTGAATGTCTTTAATATTTGCACCTCGTCTTTTTGTTTTATCACTGCGAATAGGCCATCCACGTATTTTACTATTAATTTTATAACAATGTGTCAAGAACAATATCTGCTATGGTTGGCGATAAGGGATTTCCCATTGGCATTCCATATGTCTGATTGTACATTGCATCTCCATAGATGAAGTAATTGTTGTCGTTTAAACAGAATTTTAATATTTTCAAATGTGCCATAATACTGTTTATCGCTAAATGGATGGGTATATTGGTGAATAGCGATACGACGTCCAAAGATATCAGAGTCTCGTCCTCGTCCAAATTTAATGTATTTACTTTGTCTTTCAGTTGTAAAGAGTTTTTTATGTTATATTTTTCCAATATAATACCCTTCAATACATTTCCTATGTATTTTGAGAGGTTGTAGCAAGGAACTTCTACAGATGAAAATATAGGTCGTAGTGGAATATTGGTTTTGTGTATCTTCGGGAGTTCTTACAGTCTTGGTGCTGTAGCAGCATCTGATGTTAGCTTTGATTTCTCATATTTCGAAATATATTCGGCCTTATATAAATCCGTAACTAATTTATTATTTGTTCTTTTTAGCTTTAATGTAGGATCAACGCGAATAGTTTTTTAGATTGTTTTGTCTTCTAATAATTTTTCTATTCCTTTTTCATAGTCATTTCGGCACAGTATTACCGTTTTGTTGCCTTTATCTTATTTGGTCACAACAATTTCGTTTTTATATTTTCTTAAAAAGGATTTAGTTTCTAAAAATATGTTGAGTATTAATTTGTCTTTTGGACTGTTTTTTGTTGTTCTTTTGTGGGTAGGTATTCTGTTGGCTATTTTTGTTCTTATAATATCTTTTTCCCTATTATTTAATAAATAATTTTAAAGGAGCCAAAGGGTATGCTAATCAATCTTAGCTAATGTACAATACAACACAGGAGATTGTTTCAAAGAAAAGTTTCAGATGGTGCAAATCTGTAAATCTAGTGGACAGCTAAAAAGTAATACCTTTCAAATGAGGTATGTTTGGTCAAAATCGATTATTAACTACAATTTTTACATCGGTCACAAGAAATCGCCTTGCCTATTAATATTATAGATAAGCATATTAACAATTTTAAATTTAACTATACATATATGTTATTCCAATTAAAAAAAAAATAATAAAAATTAAAATTTTAATTTTAATTTTACGAATAACAAAAAGAATCTTAGCATATGAAATATTGTTTGAAATTTATCAGTATATTTAAAATTGTATATTAAAATGTTATTAACAGTTTTTATTTGAAAACAGTTTATGAAGAAAATGTTCTTCTAACAACATTCTGCTAGAAAAAAATTATTTGAATATTGCATTTGAAATGTTTGCCCCTATTCTCTATATCTATCGAACATTCTGTCAACGTTTAGTGGAGAAAATATTAACCAAAATATTTAGTATTCTGTGACTCTCGTGAAAATCATTGCATGAAAATCAGATAAAAGATGAGTTTACTGCTTTAAGTGAAACGCTAAATAAAACCTCTTTTAAATGTACATAAGTATGAAATAGTAAAATATATTCAATATCTATATAGAAAGGAACGTCAAGGCCAGAAGTTTAACTTTTACTTTATGTCGAATTTCTTATTCTACTGTTGAAATGTCTAGGTCATTAAGCATGATGTCGTTAGAAAGATTCTAAGGGGCATTAAACATCAAACGTATCTTCTTTGATTGTAAATTTTAAAGTGCTTCTACATATGAAACACCACCATAGGTGAATTGAAATCATTTCTATAGGCGAATATATAATAGTTTTGGTTTAGAACATGACCAAAAGTTTCTTATGACAGTGCAAACACTAAGCATATAAAAAAAAACTATTTTTTTTTTTTTTCATATTTCTATTGTTAATTCGAAAGCTTGAAAAACACCGCTTCTCACTTCTCGTCTGAAAACAGGCAGCTCATTTTGTATAGCAATAATTTGAATTTTAAACTTAAGACTTACACTGATTTTTGCAAGTGCTTTTTAATTCACAGCTGCAAACTATTTTTTAAACGGAATGACACGTTAGACAACAACAAAATCAGCATTGAAAAACTCGGTCGTTAATGTGTACCAACAAAGCAACGAAAGTGTTGTTGCTTTGTGCTTTGGCGTAACCAAGAAAAAAAGAACAAAAAACGAAAGAGATAAAATTGTTCAGGTATTTTGTGTTGCTCGCTGCTTACACTGCCTATTCCTAAGTGCTTTTACCAAAATAAATGTGTATGGAGTGCATAGGACGTGGGCATTAGGGTGTCCAAAAAAAAAAAAAATAATGTGTCCTTCAGCTTTTTTGAAATGCTTATAATGGGAAGCATTTTTGTTATATTTTTCAGATTTTTCGGAAAAGGTTTAGAGGTCGCCAAGGTCGAATTTTACCCAAAAATCAGGTTTTCCGTATATTTTTTGAGTTTTAATTATTACTTGGCCCATAACCACGATTTTCTTTGTTGCGAAGTCAATATTTTAAAAGACAAATGTTCAAACTTTACTTTTCTCTGTAAAAATCATAAGTTTCGGTAATTTTTTTTGCTCATTTGGGTACCCTTAGTGACATTTTTGCATAAATTTGGAAAGTAATGCTTTGTAACTTTTAAAATTTCTTTCAAACTTAAAAAGTAATGATGCAGTTTAAAAGGCGATAAATTCTGAGTCATCTAGAGAAACAAATTTTGAATTTTCTCTTACCGTTCGAAAGTTATACCTTTTTTACGCCTTGTACCCATTTTGTGAAACTAAATATATTCTAAGGTGTTTGCCAGTTACGCATCGGATTTATTTTAATGTTAGTTTTCCCTTTTTCTTTTCAAATATTAAATACGGGTGGTTTTTTGTTCTGTTGCAATGAGAGTCAATATGGTTGATGTTGAAATTTTATGAAACTCCTGCAAAACTTTATCCACCTTACTTCTCATACCCAAAATAAATTACAGAAATAATTTTTTTGCCTTTCAATTATTTATTAGAGCTTTTGTGATGTAGTGCTATGCCCTGCAATAATTTCTTTAAGTCTATTTCAGAATTTGTTACATTAATATAAAAAAGAGCCAAGGCCACGCCGCGATCTGTGACATCATTTACCACGTGCAATTGCTAAGCTTTATGTTTTGCTTCACTAAAAGATTTGTTGTTATGCCAGTTATCCGGATCTGTTTTAAAAAAATCAACAGATATATTGCAGGCTTCAAAAAAGGCTAGGCCGTCATTAGTTAGTTAGTTTAGTTTTTTTTTAAATTTACAAAGCATTACTTTCCACATTTATGCAAAAATGACATTAAGGATAACCAAATGAGCAAAAAAATGATTTTTACACAGTAAAGTAAAGCTTGAACATTTTTCTTTTAAAATATTAACCTCGTTACAAAGAAAATCTTAAAACATAAAAAATTTGCGGAAAACCCGATTTTTGGGTAAAATTCGACTTTAGTGACCTCTAAACCTCTTCCGATAATCTGAAAAAAAAAATCACAAAAATACCTTACCCTATAAGCTTTAAAAAAATTCTGGGGCCCCCATGAAAATCGAAAAAAAAAATTTTTTTTTGGGACACCTTTTTTTATTTTATTATAAAACGATTTCGCTTGTTAATTATATCTTATACCACTATGTGCTCAGGGTTTATTGAGTTTGGGCTAATGTTTGTAACTACTGGTGTTTGACTCAGAATCACTTTCGATTTAGCGATGTCCGTCCGTCCGTCTGTGCGTCCATGTAAAACTTGTAATCGCACTACAGGTCGCAAGTACTATGTTTTGATGAATAATATGTTTTCATTAAATTTAGTATATAAGCATTTACAGACCATAGGATGACCAGTATTAATGTTGGTTAAAATCGGTTCACCAAATGACTTAAGTTGCCATAATATCCAAATTAACTTATAGATCTCGGTCAAATTTGGTTTTTGTATGCTTATTACATCCATTTATCAGTAGTCCAAAAATAAACCCTATAGGAGAATTCTCAGTCATAGTCCCCATATGAAGATGATTCGCGATCTTCACTTAAATCTATCAAAAAACAAAAATATGGCATAGCTTTTCTCAAATCTAGTTTGTAACTGTTTTTGTAAAAAATAAGTGACCTTACCAAATATGGTCAGAATGGGTCCATTTTTTAACCTAGTCTCAATATAAATATAGCATCCGATATGAAATTATTCATATCCGAAGGCAAAAAAATTAGTAACAATGTAACTCAAATTTGTATAATGCTTATTTTCTATATGGGTAATTCCATGTCAAATCAACCAATGGGTGTACACTACCTTCTCCAAATTGTATGATTTTTCGTAGGAAGACAGATTATTACAGAACTAAAATAAGTGCAAAGTTTGAGGGCACTGGCACTTCTGTATCCGGAAATATGTGGTCTTGAAAATCGTAAAAAAAGGTCAAAATTTACAAAGTTGTACTTACTTAATTATAATTTTCTTGAAAAGTATTATAGTTACTCCACTCATCAAGGTTGCATTTGAAAGGTTAATTAATTACCTTTAATTTGATATACAACATGATTTTTTTTTGGAAAGGTCCAAGGTCACATCTCTTGACCTATAATTCGGGAGGCTATAGCTGTAAAAACGACAATTTTAAAAATCTGAAAAAAATATATGTTTAAGATTGGTTCCTTCCCTAAAGTTCCAAAAAATTTCAGACTGGGGGTATGCTTGGATCCAGAAATATTTATCATAGAGTAAAGGTAGATATTTAAAAAGTCGGTACTGTTACTGTTACTGTTTATGAATGTGGTTGGTTGTGCTCGTGAGCGTCGGCGGGCTATGCACGCACGCCGCTATTTGTTTCTGGTTCTTCAGCTCTGTACTTTACTCAGTATAGATCTGTGTTAGGGTTGGTTTGACAGGTAATTATGTTAGAGCGAAACAACAGTATAAATGTTGTCGGGTGTGGTTCGTAGTGTCAAATAACTTGGATATAGAGAAATTATTGAAAAACGAGAAGTCAAAGGAAAAAAAAACCATTCTAAGTACGTTGCCTTAAAAAACCACATGTGTTGCTATAAAATCAATATTTTTAAATAAAACCAAAAGTGTTCAAAGTGATTGTTTTTTGCCTCTGTAAACAATATGTCATTTAATACAATATATTGTTGTAATCCATTTAAAAAAGTTGCTCATGTCCGGAATGCAAGAGGACTTCGAAAAGTTCAGCAATGGATGACTGGAATTAGTAATAACATTTCAATATCAAATAAAATATGTGATATATGCAGAAGAGAACTTTATAAATTAAAAGGAAGTGTAAACAATAATATTCAATCTATGAACGAGCCAGAAAACGAGACTTCAGACTCGGAAAGTGAAGCATCAGTTTCGGGAGATGTTCGAATTTCTAAGTTAAACGAAAGTTTAACATATTTACAAGAATCTCCAATATGTTCGAGAAAAATTCCATTAAAAGGGTATACAACTAGAAAGTTAGAAAAAATAACAACGTCAATTAAAACCAACATGATCCCAAATTCAACACCTTCAACCTCTCACGTATGCCCAGAATCGGAAATAATCGAACAACTAAAAGAAAAGTTTAAATCAATAACTAAAAACAGTGATAAAATTCAACTTTTAACTATTTTACCTAAAAGCTGGACATTGAAAAGAATGGAGGAGGAATTTCAAATAACAAATTTCATGGCACGAAAGGTAAAAAACTTGGTTGAGACAGCAGGCGTATTGAGTATACCGAATCCAAAACTTGGAAAACGATTGCCATTAGAAATTGTTGATGTGCTGAAAATCTTTTATGAAACTGATGATGTCAGCAGATGTCTGCCAGGATGCAAAGACTACGTGTCAATAACAGAAAATGGTGTAAAAGTAAAAAATGTGGTTCTAGCAGATGCGTCAGGAAGCGATAATGTATGTGTTTGTAAAATACATCAAAATACAAAACTAATGCTCTACGCATTAAACCTGAAAAAAATTGACAGAAATTGTGCAGGATTTTGTGCTGGAAACTTATAAAGATTGTTTAAAAAGACTTATGTGCAATCCCCCATCACCAAATTGCTACCTTGGCAGATGTAGCATGTGTCCAGATATACAAAATTTTAAAGAGAAACTTGGCGGATTATTATTAGAAAATGAAATTGATGAAATCATATATAAACAGTGGATAAGTGTAGATAGAGACTCTTTGGAAACTATTGGTAAAGAAACTGATTCTTTTCTGGATTCTTTATGCGAAAAACTGCAAACTCTTCTACCCCATTCATTCGTATCTAAAGAGCAGGGTGCATTTATGGCTCACAAAAAGTCTGCGTTGGAAGAAAATGAGTATTTAGTAATTTGCGACTTCTCCGAAAATGCAACTTTTGTGGTTCAGGATTCTGTGCAAGGCTTTTTATGGAATAATAGCCAGGCCACACTATACCCAATAGCTATTTATTACAAATCAAATGGACAATTAGAAACTACAAATTTTATAATAATATCAGACTGTCTAATACATAATACCATAGCAGTTCATTTATTTCATCGCCACCTAAATGAGTTTTTAAAAAACAAGTTTTTGAAAATACCAAAGAAAATTTTTTATTTTTCGGACGGTTCTTCCGCTCAATTTAAAAATAAAAAAAACTTTGCCAATTTATGCCATCATAGCGAAGATTTTAATTGTTCTGCTGAGTGGCATTTCTTTGCTACCAGTCACGGCAAAGGACCTAGTGATGGTCTTGGGGGAACGGTAAAGCGTGAAGCACGAAGAGCCAGCTTGCAACGTCCATTCGAAGATCAGATAACTACTCCTCTCCACTTGTATAATTGGTGTCAGCAAACTCCTCAGAACAGCAACTTTGCATATTTAACGGAAAAAGATTATGAAGAAGAAGAGAAATTGCTAACTGATAGATTTATAGGATTACGTACAATTCCGGGAACTCAAAAGCAGCACAGCTTCATACCAATTTCAAAAACACAATTACAAGCTAAAATTTATTCCGCTGACAGCATTCATCATAATAATGTCAACAATGCCAACAACAACAACAACAACAGCATTCATCATAATAATGTCAACAACAACAACAACAGCATTCATAATAATAATAATTCACTTGTTAAATATCTACTCTACTCTATGATAAATATTTCTGGATCCAAGCATACCACCAGTCTGAAATTTTTTGGAACTTTAGGGAAGGAACCAATCTTAAACATATATTTTTTTCAGATTTTAAAATTGTCGTTTTTACAGCTATAGCCTCCCGAATTATAGGTCAAGAGATATGACCTTTGACCTTTCCAAAAAAAAATCATGTTGTATATCAAATTAAAGGTAATTAATTAACCTTTCAAATGCGACCTTGATAAGTTGCGTCACTATAATATTAATAAAGAAAATGATAATTAAGTAAGTAACTTTGTACATTTTTATAGTTTTTTCCCGATATTCAAGACCTCATATTTCCGGATCCAGATGCGTCAGTGAACTTAAATTTAGGATTTTTCTTATTTCTCGGATACACTTTAATCCTGCCAAAATTCAGCCAATTTGGAAACAGTGATGTAAAAAACAGACATTTTTTAAATTAAGTTCAGATGGTTTAACCCATATCTAATGTTATGTGTTATGATTTTCTAACAACAAAAGTTGAAATTTAATCAACAATCTTAATTTTTTTTTATTTTAACTAGGATATGATATTTTTTTTACATACTCAACACTTTCTTAGTTATTAAGGATGAAATGATAAAAAAAATTTTTTTGGAGCAAAATTTAAATATTTTTAAAATTCATAATAAATCGAAAATGACAAAACATGTAATTTTTATTACTTAATAATAAAACAACATACAGTCAAAATTCAATGAGCCATATTAGGGCGGGTCGATTTGTAAGGTGGCAAAAAATCGCTCAAATGACAAGGAAAATCATATTCTAGGGATCACAATAAGAAACTTTGCCCAACGAACCATAGCTCTAAAACGAATTCTGATGTCCCGACATTTGACCTGTCTGTCTGTCTGCCATGGGGCAACTCCATTCCCTCTCATGCAATTGATCTGAAGCCTGGTCCATAGTCTTGTTGTGATTTGGGGTAGTCACGCAGTGTCACGCATAGTCACGTATAGTCACCGAGTGATCTTAAAGTTATTTACCCTCACCCGATCGACCTGAAACTTGGTCCAAAATCTTGCTGTGAAAAAAAGATTAACTTTGACACAGTCACGCACAGTCACGGAGAGATGAAAAACCAACTTCCCTGAAGAACATGTTGTTGATTACACAGATAGTTTTTTATATATTTTTAAAAATATCGTTGGAAAGTTTTTCAATAATATTATTGCTGCAACAGTCAAAGTTTTGAACATAAAAAGGATGTTTATTTGGTATAGTAACCAAATGCGGTTTAATTTACATCATAAACGATGCACATAATGAATAATTTAACTGATGAAAGAGTGCAGGTATGTACAAGTTTTTCCAGAATTATGACTAATATTAAAAAATGAAATGGATCAGGTATATTGTTGATTTTCTCAACGATAAAAATATATCATGTGATGCATTAATTGGCATATGCACTGACGGTGAGCCAACATACACGGGCCCACATGGTGGAATTATACGACGATTCGAATTGCTGTTAAAAAGACCATTGCATTGGTTCGTTTTCCATATAAACTTCAACGAACCTCCGTTTCGGTATTTGTTTGAAGCTTTGGATAACTCAGCCAGCACTGGACCAAGATCGGCAACCGAAAACTGAGCCGTCAATTTGAAACTTGTGAAACTCTTCCGGGAAGTTATTGCTATCACTCATCTATACTAATATTATAAAGAGGTAATGTGTGTTTGTTTGTTTGTTTGTTTGTTTGTTTGTAGGAGGTAATCTCCGTAACTACACATCTGATATTCCTGAAATTTTCACAGAGTGTTATGCGGATATGGGAAGTACTGTAGGCTATAATTTTTTAAATATTTTTAGTGGACGTGGCACCTCCCACACAAAGTAAATTTTTAATATCATCTACATATATTGAGTATTATGATAGGGAGGGCTTTGCAAATTTGTGTGCGGTCACCTATTGTTAATATTAGTAGCTACGCCGGAAATGGGCGGAATCGGACAAGTGGGCGTGGTACCTCCCATACAAGTAATAATTCAATATTATATATCTCGAGTACTGTGATAGAGAGATCTTTTCAAATATTTCTGGTGTCACCTATTATTACTGTGAGTAGTCTTACAAAAAATGGGCAGTATCGGACCAATAGGCGTGGCACCTGCCATATAAATTAAATATAAAATGCCATATATCTGGTGTACTGTTATAGTGATAGTCTTGGGACATTGTGTGAGCCCATAAGTTATTCATGTGATTAGTTAGACAAAAAATGGGCGTGATCGGAGCAGTGGGCGTGGCACCGCCCGTAAAAAGTAAATGTATGACATCATATAACTGGTGTACTAAAAAAGGGAAGTTTTGACACTTTGCACGACACCATCAGATCTTAGTATGGGTAGTCGGACAAAAAATTGTCGTGGCACTTCCCATGCAAAGTAATTATTTAATGTCATATATCTGGAGTACTGTAAATGAGAGGGCTTTGTGGCTTTGCATGAGCCCATAGGTTCTGTGTATGATTAGTCGAACAAAAAAATGTGCATGATCGTAGTAGTGGGTGTAGCACCGCCCATGCAAAGTAGATATCTAATATCATATAACTGGTGTTCTATCAAAGGGAAAGACCCGACATTTTGGACGAGTCTATCAGATATTAATGTGAGTAGTCCAACAAAAATTGGGTGGGATGGGATTATTGGGGGTAGCACCTCCTATATAAATAATAGCAACAGTCTTTTGACAAGTACATTACTTATCAATGTGATTTGTCGTGGAAAATATATTATAGTGTAGGTGGGACGCCAGCTAGGATCACCAAATAATATAAGAATCGCTGGACCGTTATATAATGTATGCCTTGTAACAATCTACGTACATAGTGGCATTTAAATTTAATATAGTGTATGTATGGGGGCAGGATCGCCATATAGTGTAAGAGGGGGCAGGATCGCCATATAGTGTTAGCTTGGCAGGATCGCCATATAGTGTATGAGGGTGTACAGAAGGACACTAAGATTGGGTGAGAACCGGACCAATCTCAGGAGGAATTTTGTCAAGTGCTTTCCTCAAAGCTAGATGCACTTGTTTAATGTTTTACAGAGATAGCACGTAGGCAGATTATGCCAATGTTTGAGCCCTTTGGCAGAATATGCCAGTAAAAAAAAAAGAAAATCTCTGTTTGGTTTTTATTATAACCCTTTTAAATCAGAATTATAATTGATTATTTATTGAAAATGCTGGTCTTTTATATCATTATAATTTAATATTTTTACTTAATTTAAATAATAGTCTTCTCTTTTCTTTACATTCGCATATTACAAATTCATTGATTTTTGAACGTTGGACTCAATAGCCAATCAGAAAACGTTCAATAATCAATTTAAATTTTTCCCCTCAAAATTTGAGTGACATTCCTATTTGTCACGGGTTATTGACACAATTTGAATTTTCACAAATTTGTCATTCTGCATTCCAGTGATATTTAATTACACAATAATTTATTGTTTTGTAATTCAACCCTTTAACCAAGGTTAGTGTACTTTGTGGTATGTGTTGAATGAAAAGAAAAGATATGCAAAAAAAAATAAATAAATGTAAACAAATAATTACAAATAAATATGTGCATGTGCATCAAAAATTCGCCAAAACCAAAAATTGCGAAAAATAAAAATCGCTAAAAAGAAAAATTCCCAAATGATATTCTAAGTTCAACGCCAATAGTTAAGTGTTGCCAGATCTAATTTTGATAATCCATCTTCTTCTCATGGTCAGCTACATGTAACTAGCTCCAGGGTAGGAATGCCGAAAAATCTGATAATTGTTGTACCGAATGAAAAAAATCAAAAAACATTGTATATCAGCAAGTATCGAAATAAAAAAATCTATACTAATAATCTATACAAGCATAATATAGAGGTAATGTGTGTTTGTTTGTTTATAGGAGGTAATCTCCGTAACTACTAATCTGACCTTCCTGAAATTTTCACAGGGTCTTACAGCGGATATGGGAGTGCTACAGGCTGTAATTTTTATACCCTCCACTCCAGTGTGCAGAGGGTATATATAAGTTTGTCATTCCGTTTGTAATAATTAGAAAAAAAATTCTGGACCCCATAAAATATATATATTTGTGATCCTTATAACAAGCGAAGTTGATGTAGCGATGTCCGTCTGTCCGTCTGTCCGTCTGTCCGGCTGTCCGTCTGTCCGTCTGTCCGTCTGTGGAAATCACGATGACGGCTTCAATCGGATAGCTAGGGTGCTCCTTGGTATAAAAAATGATTCACTAACATCCTGAGAAGTTTGCTATTTAAAATCGTCCAAATCGGTTAATCTGGTCCCGAGAATTGAGCGAAGAATTAAAAAGTCATGAGAAAATATGATTTGAATATGTGTTCTTGTGATAACGCCCTCAATAGGGCAGATAGGGCGCTTGTTTTTAGTGAGAATGATTCACTAACATCTTGAGAAGGTTCCTGTTTTTAAATCATGACAATAGGTTTCATAGGTGCCGAGAAATCACTGAAAAGGTAAAAAAATATGACGT
The DNA here is from genome assembly GCA_963682025.1 of Cordilura impudica. Lineage (NCBI taxonomy): Eukaryota > Metazoa > Arthropoda > Insecta > Diptera > Scathophagidae > Cordilura > Cordilura impudica. The sequence continues at coordinate 197,530,959 of OY821519.1, read as the reverse complement.
TTTCCTATATTGTTTTCCTAAATTTTGTATTTTGTCATAGCTGTGCATGTTGTTTTTGTGGTCGTTGTGTTAATAAGATAAAAATTCATCAATATCAATATTTTTTGGTGTAATATTTAAGTTAATTAATTAATAAAAGAAACTATATAAAATCAATATCAATATTCTGCGATTTTTATAACATCACAAAATGTTACAAATTGATACATACTACTGTTGCCAATATCAAAATACTATAAATAATATTCATATATTCTGTATATGTATATCCATAATAAGCGCATATTAAAATAAATCGGTATTTTATTTTATTTTTACAAAATTCTGAAATTTTTAGAGTTGAAAAAATAGTATGGTTTTAAGAGTTGTATTTTTAGTACATGTATAAACCCTGCATACTTGCTTTCAAAAGTAGTAGGTAGGTAAGCCATAAAATATTTATTTACCCTGTAAAAAAAATTGTTGCTTAGAAAAATACTATTTGTTGTCAGATGTTAATTACAATAAATTTTTAAACTTTGTTATTTAATGTCGGAACGGAGGCAAACGCCATTTCCAAAATTTTGTTTCAACAGTTATCCACATTAAGAATAACCGCGGAGCTCAGCTCAATCAATGTGCAATGATCGAGCCTTGCCCTGGGAAACATGCGTTTATGCTTTTCTTAACACAAACGAAATTCCCAACTACCAAAAATTTTTGACACGAGCTATTCACATTATGAATAGTCGCGGAGCTCAACTCAATCATAGTGCAATGATGAAGCTTCGCCCTGGGAAACATATATTCATGCTTTTCTTAGCACAAACCGAACTTCTTATGGCACATTAAAAATAAACTAATTGAGAAGTACAATTCATCATTACGCTGTATTATAATACTATTTTCTTATTTTACTAGTAGCTAGTAAACAAACTGATCGTATCATTGTGAACGAAATAGAATTGAAATTGTATGCAGATTTGTTTTACTTAGTCCGAGTTCACACAAGGCAACTTTTGTTGCGCAATTCTTGAGTTTGTAGATGTTTGCGGTGAGGGGAATAAAAAGGGAAAAATAATTGCCGGTTCTCGGATATTTCAAGCAATTCTCTCATTCGCTTTTTTTTTGTTGAATATTTGACATTTCTTTTCATTCGGTGTTTCGCTTCTTGGTGTTAAGAATTCGTAATTATTGTTTACTTTATTAAAATAGCCTTTAAATGGAATCGGGACTTAATTTTTTTCTTTTGAATTCATTTTTCAACAAAACCAATTAAATTAATTTATGTATGTATGTATTTAATTTTATTATTGTTCTTTACGACTAGAGCACAAATGTCAAATTATAAGAAAATAAAAACACAACAAAACAGTAAAATTGCCGAAGAAATTGTCGTGTGTGGACATAAAAGCAATTTCAAAAGAGAATTGCCAAAAAGTTGCGCAATAAAAATTGCCTTGTGTGACCCCCGACTTAAAAAACCTGTTTCTACAGATAGTGAATAAAATCCCAGTAAGCATTTTATGCAATAAATGATCATGTAGAGTCTTTTTGACTCATATGTGCTATTAAAACAGTTATAAATGCGCCCTTTTGCTGATCACAAAATATTCTTTTGTTGGGATTAAATATTACCTTACCCGCGAATCTTCTTGAGAGTCCTTTTTATCCGCTTTTCTAATCAGTTTCGACTCAGTTTTGAGTCTTATTTAATGTAATTTTTCTATAAATCACTTTCTAAGAGAAAGCAAAAATCATTATCTAGTCTTTTTCTAATAGCGCATGTGATTAAGCAGTTTTTAATCATCAAAAGTGCTCGAAGAAGACACAGTAAGGTAATTTTTGTTAAAACAATCTTCGAAATGATGACTGGGATATCGTATATTTTTGTTAACACACAAACATATGCATAGCAGCACGAGTAAACCGAACTCAAATTGGCTTCTTATATGTATACAGCCGAACAAAAATGAAAATACTCACCAAAGAGTAAAGTAAGCAACAATTTCATTCAGTCTTATGGAAGCTTTTGAACAAAGCAAGTCTATGTCGAGTTGTCTTGTGAATTTTTACATTGTTTTTTAATAGGTACTAGTGATGCCAGGAGATTTTTTCAGAAATCTCTACGCTTATAAAAAAAATTCCCTTTTTTCCCTACACTACTTTTTTTAAAATTTATTTTTAATTTGTACATTTTGAATTTCAATTATGTAAAAATAAAAAATAAGATAAAAATATCATGAGAATTACATAAGAATAATATAAAAAACATACAGATATTATAAAAAAAATATTTTTGCAATTCTGTTTAATTCATCTTTTTGATATGGTTAGATGTGCATTTAAAATTTACACAATTAAAGGTGTGTATTTTCCATATGTAAATTCAGTTTTACGATCCATACGTAATTCGGCGTGTGTGTCAAAATTGGCGTTTTACATACAATTCATCATTTTTGCGATCAAACGTACATATGTATTTCCGTATGACATAACCTCTAAATGTAAACAACAGCTGATTTAATTTGTGAATTTACAAAAAGTTATTGTTAAAAATAAAGTAATATATTTTTTAATTGTTAATTAATATTAAACAATTTATTTTTCTTTCAATATTTATCTTTATAATTTACTCTGTTTTTCTTTCGCCACAAGCAGTATTGTATTTTAATATGGTTGTCATGCCAAAATAGAACCTGCTCTAATTGAAAAATTTACATATGTTTTGCCAAATGTGTTGTACATAAACAGTTTTTGAAAGGGTGCACACTATGTGTACAAATTGCACGTGCTAAAACAATAAGAAAAACACAAGCAAAACACATAGTGTGAACGCAGCTTAATTAAAATGGCTTGCAAATGAGATGTTACAACTCAAACAGAATATTTGTTCTTGGTTTTCAGTGTTGCCGTTTTAGCTTTTTAGTTGCTAGATTTAGCAACTTTTTTTGTCGTTTAGCATCCAAAATTTATCAAAAGATGCTAGATGCTAACTTAGAATCTTTTATTAATAAAAAGTTGCTTTTAGCATCTTTTTTTGATATTGTTTTTTCATAATTTTTGAATATATAATTTTAATGGTATTGATATGTTTTTATTTCTCAAAGTGTAGTACAGCAATTTTGTGTACTACTCCTTTTACCACACTGCTCGTTTCTTTCAACAAATATAACAAAACATTTTGAAATAGAAGAATGTAAACACCAACAACAGTTTTTAATGAATTTGAAAGTCGATTGCCAAAAAATATTATTGTATTAAAAAAATGCCAAAATTTTCAATACAAAACACATTAAATCGGGTAAAAGAACAGATAACCAATATATTAGAAGAGTTTAAATTTATATCATCTGAAACAGAAAAAATTCAAATCCAATGGAGTTATATCAAAGAACAAAACTGGGATACAACACTGAATACAACCTCTTTATGGATTGAAAAATTCTATTGGCGAAAATCCATTTTAGGAGTTATCAATATTTGTATTGTCTATATTAGTTTTGTCTTTCTCAAAAGCCGAAGTTGAACGTTTGTTTAGTTTAATGGCTTTAGTTAAAAGCAAACTTCGAACAGAATAAAATCCGAGTTGTTATGTTCTGTAATACGTATAAAAGAAGGATTGAAATTGAAAAATCGGTGCTGTAACACTTACAATATACCGATGTCGTTGATAAGAGTCGATCGTCAGAAAAATATCAGAGCCAAGAAGAACTTGAAGATGAAGACATCACAGAAATGTTAGATTCCATAAACCAATTATTCTAATATAATCGTATCTTTTGATAATGTAATTTCTGTTATATTTTAAATAAAAAAAAATCCCTCTAAAATTAATAATATTTAATTTAAGTTTAAAATAAACTCAATTTGATGTTAATAAAAATTTCAGATGAAATCCAAAATAATTTTAATTAAAATTTAAAAAATATAAATCGAAACATATGTTTTATATTAATTTTTCGATTTAAAAACCAAAGAATTTATTAATAAGTATATAATTTTTCAGTATAAAGGTAATGAAATTTGAAAAAAGAATTTAGCATCCAGTACGTTTAAGCATCTTTTTTTTTTTGCAATTTAGCATCTTTACAATTTCAAATTATGGCAATACTGTTGGTTTTAAAAGATTTTTTATAGCAGTGGTTATAAGCATGTATACTTAGATCTGATTTATGTTCTGTATTTCTTTGATATGTTTTCAGCATCATCGAAAAACGAATCGGACATTTTTCTAAAATTAATTATGTTTCTAAAATTAATTATGTTCAAATTTATAATATTTTAATGTAATGCACAAAAAAGTGTTTTTTTATACTTGTCATTGTTATTAAAGAATCCACATATTTACTTCCTTCATATTATAGAGTTATTACCAGACTTAAAAAGACTTTAAAGTTTAAAATTGAAAAAAATTATGCGATATTTAACAAATACAATCAAAATAGTTTTGACTGAAATTTTTGGCAGTTTTAGTTTTGTCTTGTATCAGTAAAATGTTCAGATATTAACTAAAAAAAAACAGTTTGTTAAATATTTTCATCTTAATTATCTTAATTAATTTAAAGACACAAAGATAGATTTAATACAATAAAAAGAAGTAAGAGTTGAAAGTTGATCTTTGCGGACTCACAAATGTGCCCTATACTAATAGGTCTGGAAAATTGAAAAGGATTGTAAAAAATAAAATGCACCTTTATATTAAAAAATTTAAATTAAAAAGAAAATTACAAAATAAACCATTTACCTGGTTAAACTTAATATTGTTTGTAATTATCTGGATCAGGTTAGTATTTAAAATGGGATAAATCGGGAGTCATTGTGCCAATTTATGATCTAATATATGTAGACACCTCTATAAAATGCTGAAAATTCAGAGCATTTGTTGTAATAATTCAGTAATAGGTTTATCAAAGTGTTTACATACTCAAATATTTTATATACATTTGTTACAAATAGTGCAAGAAGTCCAGATATTAATGTAAACGTAAAACCCAGGTGGAGGGTATCAAAGATTCGGCATAGCCGAATTTAACACTCTTACTTGTTTTAAAATATTTTTAGCGGGCGTGGCACCTCCCATACAAAGTAAATTTTTAATGTCATATATATTAAGTACCATGATAGAGAGAGTTCTGCAAATTTGTCTTAGGTCATCTATTATTAACGTGAGTAGTCAGACAAAAAAATGGGTGGGATTGGACAAATGCGCGTGGCACCCCTACACAAACTTAATATTAAATGTGATATATCTGAATTACGGTATTAGTGAGAGCCTTGGGACTTTGCGTGAGCTCTCTCATAACGATTCGTGTGGGAAGGGGGCTGGGGGGAAGGGGGAGGGTGTAGCGAAGCACACCGGGTTACATCTAGTTTATTATAATTGTCAACCGTTTATTTTATTATTTTATTATTATATATTTTCGGGTGGTGGACGGCTTTCAGAAAATTGAGTTGAAAAATATGGCCACTGCTCCAGAAAAAAATTAATTTTCCACCGATTCGAAGTACTTATACGACACGACCCATGCAATTTCGTTTGGTTTTTTTTCGTTTCGGCATGGTTTCGGTGGATCTAGCTAACATCAAACCAGGGAAAATTGGACGTTCTCGGTGGCTCACCAAGGACGCTAGATTATTACGATTATATGTGACAACGGAAACTCTAGATGAGAATTTAAGAATTCTGGTTTAATTTATAATTAAATGTTATATGCCAATGTACTTCAATATCAAGTATTACAGCTCTGTCGCGTACGGTAGTGCATTATTTTTCAAGTCAATCAAGTAATTACAGATAATTCATATTATGCGCATTCGGAAAACATCTTTTTATCAATGTTGGTTGATGATAGCAAACAAAAGCACGGCTGTGCTATAAAGAAAATTCTACGCTATGGAACCGATTTTAACGACTCAACGAAACTTCGAGTTTATAAAAAACCAGATATAAACTTTAGTTCCACAAGTTACAAGGAAATTATCAATTTGAATGATATAAATAAGGTATTTGAACCACCATTCACGCGAATGGTGAAAGAATATTTAAATCAAGATGATCCAAAAATTTCGTTACACATACAAGGAACGGAACGACACGTTCAATTGGTAGCTAGCGTTTCCAAACGAGTTATGCCGGAAAGTGTAGAGGCTGTTATGGCGACGACATTAGACAGCCGTGCGAAATTGCCCAGACTTGAAAGTAAAAAAAAAAATTCAAACAATAATTTTTTTTAGAGTCTTTTCTATTAGTAAAGGCCAGTTTACACTATCACACTTTGTAATACGATCTGTCAGAAATTCGAGTATTATGAAAAAGTCGTATGATGTAAAAAGCTTTTGTTATGAAATTGACAGTCTGTAGGATTTCATTTTCGAAGTCCGATGGTTTTTGAAACATTTCTAAAAACTTGCCATTTTCATCGGACCAGAGTTGTTTTTTTTTGGTAATATTAAAAAAATGGTAAACAGAAACAAAGAAATTGAAAATAAAATATAAATTTCAAAATAAATTTGCTTATTATTCTAAACAGTTGTTTTCATAAGACTTGAGTGTTATGGTGTAAATGGCCTAAGTATGCAGAAATAATGTCGGTACGACTTTATGACAGTCCGATGAATTTCATCGGATTTTTATTTCGAAAAATCATACGACTGAGTGGTATCATGTAAATGGGCCTTAAGTTAAATTCATTTTTTCATTTACATATGTTACTACTAAATAAATTTCTAAAGAGAAAAATAAACTCCAAAAGGAATAAAACATACCCATTTCGCCGATTTTTTCATGTAAAGTGCCAAAAATTGTGATTTTTTTCAAATGTTTGTATGAGGAACCCCCAGGGGGTTGCATGGGGTGTGTCACTGGCATGAGTGGGTCGGCTCTCCAAAGTTAGTGTGGGTCGATCATACATTTGGAATCGATTGGGGCACTCTAAATTGGTCAAAGTGGGACAGACAGACAGGTCAAAAGTCGGGACATCAGAATTCGTTTTAGAGGTATGGTTCCTCGGGCAAAGTTCCTTATTTTGATCCCTAAAATACGATTTTCCTTGTCACTTGGGCGATTTTTAAGTCGACCCGCCCTAAGCCATGAAAATCTGTGTGTAAATGCTGATTTGATTTTATACAACCAAAGGCGTTATATGCTTTTGTTACGACATACTTAAGTGGAGTTTTTCTGCAAATGTAGATAATTCTCAGTAAAGTATATATATTTGACTTCGTACATAATTTTTTAATTTTTCTTTTTTATTAAATTCATATGAAAAATTAAATTTTGTTTTGAGGTGTAGTGAAATATCATCACCATTGTCAATGTACCATCACTGATGAGATATAATAAATCAAAACAGTTGTTTAGCTTAGATTTAAGTGTTATATACAAAACAGCTGTAACTAAGATTAAGAAATGTTAACAACATTATAACTTTAAGTACCGTTAGTTTATTTTATAAGTAAGATTAAGTTTATAAATCAAATTAATTGCAAAGTGACACTTAGCCGTGCAATTGGCTTGTTTCAATTAAAACATAAAAGCTTTAGCATTAATCAAGTGCTTTGCCTTGGCGCTTTTGAGTGCCAGCATATTTTATAAAAAGCGCCATTAGCGTTCCTAAACGCCGGCGAATTATATACATATTTCTTCAGTTCTATAAAACATATTACTCACATCACTATACGATTAATATCTGTACATTTTACTAATATATGACAAAAAAAAAAAAATGAGATTTTAAGTCAAAACTGATTTTAAACTTTTTGTTTTAATATCGCATAATATTGAGAGCTCACTTTGAATTTGGATATTCTAATGCTGGTTGAGCTAAAAATTTATATCTTTTTGGTCTCTTGTAAAGTGATGGGAATTGTGTTTGTGCTCTAATAAAAAAATAATGAAATTTGTTAAATATAAGCTAAATCCTTCTATAAAAAAAACATCATCGTTACTATAAAAAAACAATAAGTAATAAATTATAATAAACAGAGGTCAAAAATGAAATCAAGATAAATTTAACTTTAAATGGCATTGGAAATTAAAGGTTAATAATCGGTTTTATATACAGATTTAGTATATATTTATTTATTATTATTATATATTAACTTATAATTTTAAATTAGAAGTTAATATGGGGATTCGAGCAGTGGCAAATTTGGCTCAATATTTATATTTATATTATATATATATTTATTTATATTTATAATTCACTTAATGTCATATACTTAATAGATACAATAATATCGATTAAGATCTTTCATAAACTTACAGGTAATTGTTTGTTTTTGTAAATTAGTTATTTTCTTATGTGTTCTTTGGTTGAATCGGATAAAGCTCTAAGGATGTATGATGGATTTGAAATCGGAGTTGTATAATTACTAATTTGGGAAGTACCAATAATCATGAAGTGTACGTGAGTTAATTTGGAATTTCCGAGTTCTAGTTGTTCGAATTTAGTTATGTCAATTCTGTGTCTATTCGTAATATTTTTTAAGAGGGGTTACATGCCAGTCATTTTATGATTAGGAAATCTATAAAAAGATGAGTGAGAGTTTATCAGGTTTTTCGTTCCAATATTCAATGAGTTTTTGTAAGATATAGTAATTTCAATCTTTGGGATTGTGAATTATTGTAATGATTAGTGGAGAATTGTTAGCCTTTCTTGTAATCTGATCTGAAAACTCATTGCCTCTTATACCACGATGATCAGGTACTTAAATTGATTATATTTTATTCATTAATAGTTATCTTGTTTCAGAGATAGTGTTATTTATATTAGTTATAGATGGCAGTAAATAGAGGGAATCGGAGCATATGGCAAATTAACCTGTATTTTGCCCTACGTGTTTTATTGCTTCATATAAAGCTACCATTGCTGCATAAAAAATTGCAATAATTTCCGGGAGATTAGCGGACTTGATTATCGTATTTTCTGTAGTAATACTAAAGGATGACGAAGTATTTTATGTTTGTCCTTCAGTAAAAATCAATTTATGGCCACGGAGCGTGCTCTTCAACTCATTAAAAAACGTAACACAAATAAATACTGTTCTATCTTTGTAAGGAGGTATTTATTATTTCCTTCTTGAGATGCCATGGTGAATGTGGATTGGAACTGGTCTTCACTGTAATAAATATCAGGTCTAAACTTTTATAGTTTTGTATGGAGCGCTGTATAGTTGGTGGTATTTTAGGTATTTTGTTTAAACTCTTTCTTTTAGCTCATACTAGCTGTCTGTCTGTCTGTCTGCCATGGGGCAACCACATTCCCCCTCATCCAAATGATCTGAAACTTGGCCCACAGTCTTGTTGGGGCCATAGATTAATTTTGGGGTAGTCAAGCATAGACACGCATTATCACGCACAATCACGAAGTGATTTAAAACCTATTTCCCCTTATCTGATCGATCTGAAACTTGGTCAATATACTTGCTGTGAAAAAATATTAACTGCGCCATAGTTACACACTGTCACGCTGTGATTTAAACCTTCTTCCCCTCATCAGATCGATCTGGAACTTGGTCCATAGACTTGTTGTGACCGAAAGATTAATTTTAAAATAGTCACGCAAAGTCACGCACAGTCACGGAGGGATTCAAAGTTCATATGCATAAGGAAACAAAGAGTTTTAATAAAAACTTTGTTTTAATGTGTTAGATTATTTATACCTTATATTTATATTTATTATTATTATTATTTATATTTATACTAGCTAGCAAATTCCAGCCCTCGAAATTCGAGCGCAAATTCTAGGAAATTTTAGTTTTTCATTAAATAAAGACCCTAAAAGTATGCTAATCAATTATTGCCAATTCACAAATCAACACAAAAAAAAACTCATTTTTATTACAAACACATTAACAAATTTAATAATCACGCACATAGCATTGTATAATTTTATGTGTGTGTTAGTAGCAACTTTAAATGCAATTTACTCAAAATAAAGGAAAAAATTTAAAAATCTGTAAATCTGCAAAACGGCTAAAAAAAATACATTTCAAATAATATACGTTTGGTCAAAATTGGAATAAAACGGTAGAACAAAACATCACTCACAAGAAATCGCCTAGCCTATTACTATTATAGATACCACTGTGTGAATTGGGTATAATGACTTTGTGCTGGTGTTTGTAACTACTCATATTTTATTATACTGATCAGAATCACTTTCTGAGTCGATTTAGCGATGTCAGTCCATCTGTCCATCTGTGTGTCCATGTAATCGTTGTAATCAAACTACAGGTCGCAAATATGAATATATCTGTGGTCACAAGCATTAACCGCCTAAGTCGAAAATCATGCTTTTGAGAAAAATAACTCTTTATATAAATGTAATGGGGCTTCATTACAACTTAGGTCAGTATGTTTTCATTAATAACTTTTTAATATACAGTGTTAGAGAAATGGGGATTTCCCGTAAATATAAAGCGTTATAGTAGAACATGATAGTAAAGATAACCCAAATCGTCGAATACCATGCTTTCGAGAAAAATTACTTTTTATGTAAATGTAAAGGGGCTTTGTTTGCGTACGTAGCAAAAAATATATAAAAATAAAACAGAATATAGTATAAGGTTTTTAGAAAGAGAAAATAAAATCTGTATTTTATTTGTATATACAGGATGTATTACCTTTTTTAAAAATGCACAAGTGGTATACCAAAACGATTGATTTTATAAGTTAAAAAATAAAGAGAGAATGTGGCGAGCAATATCTATGTACCGTTAACGGTTTTACTAGTTAAAATCTATGTAAACACTCCTTTCAACGATGCATAAAAAAAGGAGTTTCATAGATTTTAACCAAGAATTAACCCAAAAATGGCTAATTGACTCAAAGGCGGAAAAGTACAAAGAAAATATTAAATTGTACTTAAAGAGGTTTCATTACGACTTAGGTCAGTATGTTTTCATTAATAACTTTTTATTAAACAGCGCTAGAGAAATGGGGATTTCACGTAAATATAAAGCATTTCTATTAGAATATGATAGCATACATAACTCAAATCAGTCCTAAGTCGGCTTAGGCGGTTATCGCTTGGGACCACAGACATTTTGATGGTATATAATCTTTTATAAGCTGAAAAATTCTTTTGATCCTGGTCCTGATAATATTCTTAAGCACTGTGCTGACTCCCTGTCCTATCCACTAACAACACTTTATAATTAGTCCTTGCGTACAGGATATTTACTATCACTTTGCAAGGAAACTTGTATTAACCCCTTATACAATCCCCAAACTTTTAGAAAAAATTATAACAGACTCGTTATCTCATCAAGTATCCTCCATATTTTCTCCATACACGGCTTTCGTAAATCTCGTTCCACAATCACCAATGTTCTAGAACTCACTACAATTATAAATGGCGCATTTAGAGTTCGTATGCAAACTGCTGTAATTTACACCGACTTTAGTAAAGCTTTGTTTTGTATAAGCTGACTTCTATGGGTTTCAGTTATTCTTTAATTTTCTGGTTAAAATTTTATTTAACGAACACATTTCAGCGGGGTAAAATTAAAATTGTGGACGATGAAATTATGATGCAATTGCAATTTTGCTTGCGACGTATATGAACATTTCGATATGGAGAGAATTGCTCCTGAAAATGAAGACCACTTCTCTATATCGCGACACTTATAATTTATATTAATTGTTGGGTTTCTTCTTTTATCTGACCTGATAATCAAATAAAATTCATTTACATAGGCAACAAAAACAAGATCACGAAGTAATGGTACATACCAAGAGTATTACTGACAAAGGAGAATGCCTGTGGGATACCATGTAATGGATTTGGAGACGAGTAGCTGCTACGCAGCCAGCAAGTAAGTTGATCCATAATGGCGTGTACACCAATTCTATCAAAAGTTCTCTCGAAATCTAGAAATATGACTGTGATGTGTTTGCATGTTTACAGAGTGGTTGAGATTTGATAATATACATATATGGAGCGTTCCATGTTAACCAACTTTTGAAAACGATGTCTTCCGATCGGGATGAAATTTGCACCAAAGTTAGTCCTATTAGATAGTACTTTAAACGACTGACGACAGTATGTCAAAGTCGTAAGTTCTTATTTTATTCATATTTTTCTTTTTTTACCTAAAAATTATTAAAATCTGGAAATATTAAATTTTATATTTAGTTTTATATTTTTGTAAAACATTTATTTTGAAAAAATAAAGAACAATTAACTAACTAACTAACTAACTGGTACTTTAAACACAAATTTTCATCCAGATCGGTCCAGAACTCTTTGAGTTAGAGGGGGTAAAAATTTGACATTTTGGCCAACCAGGTGTTTATTCTTATCCAAGTAACTCTTTACCTATTGTTCCTAGCAAAATTTGTGCCAAATAGTTTAGACCTTTCGGAAAAAAAAACTTAAAAACATAAAAAAATTTTTACTTTTTTTGCAATATAAAAATTTTTTTTAACTTTTTTTTTTTTTTAAAAAACCCTTTTTTTTCTAAAAAGAAAGCGTAGGGTTTTTGCTTTAAGAGCTTTTTCTTAGTGGGGTATCTATCAAAAAAAAACAAGTAAGAAAATTATAGTCGGTCTATACCGACCATAGGATACCCTATACCATGCGTTTAGAGACCCTACCCCATAGGCCCAACTAACAGGACATAGAAAATAAGCATAAACCAAATTTGAGTGGGATTTTTATAAATTTTTTTTTTCTGCAGATATGAAAAAAGTTCATATCAGATGCTATATCTATAAGGGGACTAGGCCCAAAAATGGACCGATCCTGACCATGTTTGGTAAGGTCTCTTGTATTTTGCAAAAATATATACAAACAAACTATGAGAAGAATCAGTGCAATATATTTGTTTTTTTGATAGATTTAAGTGAAGATCGGGAAGCAGCTCTATATGGGGGCTATGACAAAGAATTGCCACATGGGGTTTATTTTTGGACAACTGATAAATGGATGTAATAAACACACACAAACCCAATTTGACCGAGATCTATATGATAATTTGGATCTTATGGCAATTTCATAGCGGTCATTTGTATGGGGACTAGGTCTGAACATGGACCGAATTTCACCAATTTCAACAGCGTTTATCCTATGGCCGATCAAAGCTTATATACCAAATTCCATCAAAATATATTCATATTTGCGACCTGCAGTTTGATTACAAACTTTACATGGACACACAGACGGACGGACATCGTTAAATCGAATCAGATAGTGATTCTGATTCGATCGGTATAATTAAAGATGGGTCTAGGTCAACTATTTGTGGTAGTTACAAACAGCAGCACAAAGTCATTATACCCAAACCACATAGTGGTATAGGGTATAAAAAATGTTTTGTAACTCAAGACAACCGTGTTTCAGTTTTTAGCATATGCACTAATTGAATTTTTTTTCCTATTATTGTGTAAAGTATGCAAAGAGGATCATAAGGAAACATTGAAAGCACTGAAGGGCAGATTTGATGCTGCGATAACAATCGATGGCATCGCTCAATACCATGCTTTTATATCGCCCATCGTTGGAAGACCCAGGTTTTCTGCCTCATTCAATGTGATTTCTTTCCAAAACCAGCAGTGAAATCAACAGCTGAACCTAGTAACTCCAAGAAAAGATTGGCAAAAAGCAGCAAATAAAGGCGATTAATAAGCTGGATGAAAGACTGGGTATTTAAAAAGCTACAAACCATAAATATTTCATCAGCTACAATAAATTAATTAAAAAAACAAGTAAGAGTGTTAAATTCGGCTATGGCGAATCTTTGATACCCTCCACCTAGGTTTTCTTGCACTATTTGTAACAAATGTAAATAAAATATTTGAAAATTTAAACAATTTGATCAATTTATTACTAAATTATTACAACAAATACTCTGAATTTTCAGCATTTACGTTTAACAAGTTTAAAGTCAACAAGTAAGAAAATTATAGTCGGTCTAGACCGACTATACGATACCCTATACCATGCGTTTAGAAACCCTATCTCTTAGGCCCAACTAACTGGACATAGAAAATAAGCAAAAACCAAATTTAAGTGGGATTTTTATTAATTTTTTTGGCTGCAGATATGAAAAAGTTCATATCGGATGCTATATCTGTATGCGGACTAGGTCCAAAAATGGACCGATCCTGATCATGTTTCGTAAAGTCTCTTGTATTTTGCAAAAATATATACAAACAAAATTTGAGAAGAATCAGTGCAATATTTTTGTTTTTTAATAGATTTAAGTGAAAATCGGGAAGCAGTTCTATATGGGGCCAAAGGGATCATTTTTGGACTACTCATTAATGGATGTAATGAACGCATATAAACCCAATTTGAGTAGGATCTATATGACAATTTGGATCTTATAACAATTTATGTCGATTTCATAGGGGTAATTTGTATGGGGGCTAGGTCTGAACATGTAGCGATTCTCACCAATTTCAATAGCGTTCATCCCATGGCCGATAAAAGCTTATATACCAAATTTCATCAAAATATATTCATATTTGCGACCTGCAGTTTGATTACAAGGTTTACATGGACACACAGACGGACGGACGGACATAGTGGTATAGGGTATAATAAAAGATAGTAAACAAAATATATTTTTATACCCTATACCACTATGTGGTTTGGGTGTAATGACTTTGTGCTGCAGTTTGTAACTACCAAAAATATTTGACTCACTTTCTGAGTCGATTTAACGATGTCCGTCCGTCCGTCTGTGTGTCCATGTAAACCTTGTAATCAAACTACAGGTCACAAATACGAATATATTTTAATGAAATTTAGCATATAAGTTTTTATCGGCTATAGGATGAACGCTATTGAAATTGGTGAAATTCGGTCCATGTTCAGACCTAGTCCCCATACAAATGACCGCTATGAAATTGCCATAAGATCCAAATTATCATATAGATCTCGGTCAAATTGGGTTTGTGTGTGTTTATTACATCTATTTATCAGTTGTCCAAAAATAAACTCCATGTGGCAATTCTTTGTCATAGCCCCCATATAACGCCGCTTCCCCATTTTCATTTAAATCTATCAAAAAACAAAAATATTGCACAGATTTTTCTCAAATTTGGTTCGTATCTTTTTTTTCAAAATATAAGTGACTTTACCAAACATGGTCAGGATCGGTACATTTTTCGACCTAGGCCCAATATAAATATAGCATCCGATATGAACTTTTTATATCTGCAGCCAAAAAAATGAATAGCAATGCCACTCAAATTTGCTTTATGCTTATTTTCTATATCCAGTTAGTTGAACCGATGAGATAGGGTCTCTAAACCATGTTATAGGGGTCTAGACCGACTATAATTTTCTTACTTGTCTTGAATACATATTACCGAACTGCCCAAATAAAGTTGCACATCGTCAGCATACATTTGCAGGTTAGAGTGAACTACATGATTAGGTAAGTCATTTACATAGAGTGAAAAAAGAAGAGGTCCCAAAACCGAACTCTGCGGTACTCCTCTCTCAACAGGCAAAACCCTTGAGTAATAATTGTTTAAAAACACTGATTGAAAACGATCAGTCAGGTACAATTTAAGTAGCAAAGTTGACGTTCATGAAAAATTGAATAGTTAACTAAGTTTAAGGCCGAGTATAGGGTGGTCAGCGGTGTCAAAAGCCTTCGAATGGTCAAGCAGGACTAAAATATTAATTTTGCCAATGTCAATATCCCTCCGAATATCCTCACAAACACTGATTAGAGCAGTAATACAGCTATTTTTGGACCGAAAACCTGATTGTAAATCAGTCAATAATTTCAAACGATTTGGGCGTTCACTAATTTGAATGTACATTAGTTTTTCAAGGACTTTGGATAAGAAAGGTTAGATTGGTCGAAACTCTGAGTTCGATTTCGGTACTGGTATGTTTCCACTTGGTTGGAAAAACACTCATGGTGAGAATTGTGTTAAAGAAATGGGTGATAAACGGCAATAGTTGTGATAGTATTAATCTAATAAATCATGGATCCATATTGTTGTAACCTATAGCATTTGATTTAGCCTTCAAAAAACAAGTTAACACATCGATGTTGTTGACACAGTGAAATTCAAATTAGTCATAAAGTACTGGATTATTGACGTTGAGGTTGGTAAAATTGCCGAATATATCGTTAATTTCGTCAGCAGTCAAACTACTACTTGAATTTTTCCTACTCTTACCGATTCCAATGTCACGTATCGTTAGCCATGTTTTCTTGCTGTCCATGTCCTTTTCAATTTTGAATTATGAATTATTAAAAAAAATATTTTTATTAACCCTTTTCCCGTGATCCATTCGATCTGAAACTTTGCAGGCAGGCTCGTGGCGACGATGAAAAATATTGCAAAAAAAAATTTTTGATTGTAGAATTTACAAGGGAGTATAATAAAAACTGGGTTTTTATGGGTTAGTTTTTTACTCCCTTTATTACTCCCTGCTTGTCTGCCGAAAAAATTGTGGATCGATTTTTAGACCTTTTCCCGTGATCCAATCGAGCTGAAACTGTGCAGTCAGACTCGTGGCGACGATGTGTTTATTATATTCATTAATCAGTAGTCCAAAAATAATCCCTTTAGGACAATTCTTAGTCATTGGGCCCCATAAAGAGCTGCTCCCCGATATTCACTTTAATCTATCAAAAAACAAAAATATTGCACAAATTTTCCTCAAATTTGATTTGTATATACTTTTTTAAAATATAATTGACCTTACCAAATATGGTCAGGATCGGTCCATTTTTCGACATAGTCCCCATATGAATATAGCACCCGATATGACCTTTTTCATATCTGCAGCTAAAAAATTAATAACAATGCCACTCATATTTGGTTTATGCTTACTTTCTATATCCAATTAGTTGGATCGAAGGGATAAGGTCTCTAAATTATGGTATAGTGTATCGTATAGTCGGTCTAGACTGACTATAATTTTCTAACTTGTTTAATTTCGGATCTTTTTTGGAATACTTGTCCATGTGTTATATATTAAAAGAACTAGCGCTAATCAGTTTTATTTTTCAGATCTTATTACACCAGTTTGTCATTACTTTTGTAACGCATCGAGAAATGAATTTGCGTCTATGTGTTTCATGCAAAAGATTTCTTACTTTTGTCTAATTGTAAGGATTTTTTGCAGATTTTTTTTTAACAATTTAATATTATATGTTTAAGCACAAATTCTTTTATTTTGCTTATTAATTTAGTTTGCCCTTTTGCAAACCCCCACCCTCCTTAAGGGTTAATTACTAGTTAGAATCTAAGTTCTACTCCTTTTTGTAAACATCTTTGTAGGGAGTATTTACATAGATTCTAGCGAGTAAACCGTTAACGGTATCTAAAAACATTGCTTGTTGCCTCTTTCTATCCTAGTTAGATGTAACTATTTTTTTAATCTTCGTTTGAACGTTTTAACGAACACATTGTTCACACGGATCCCCAACGTACATAATACAGTCCATTTATCTCTACAGGTAATTTATTTTTTTAAATAAAATATTGAGAATTTTCTCATTAATAATAAAACATTCTCATTAATAATAACACATCGGACCCCGCATTTACGGCGAACATTTGGTCCTTCGAACCGGATCTTTTTTTCGAGCTTTAAAATTGGAATTAAAGATTTCACTTAATTTTAAAGAAATTCAGCCATCTTGCTGCATCAACAACAACTGTAACATCATCTTTAATTTTTTTAAATCTTCAATTTTAAAAGGTGCGTACATTATTTTTTAAATAGTGCAAGTGCTAAAAAAAAAAAAAAAATCGTGTTTATAAAATTAAAAGAAAAAGTGAAAATACATTTTTTTTTTGTTAAGATTAATTGTTACCTATAATAAAAAAGTATTTGTTCCCTAATACTTTTTTATATTATTGTGATTGATCGCGTTACAACCCTTCGTCGTAATAGTTTTTTAAACAGTACCTTTGTTTTGACACTTTGTCATTACACTTCTTTTGGGTACTCTTTTTTTACAACAGTGCGTTTTGTTTACGTGGACGGACAAATTAAATTTTTTTTCGTGTTAAATTTCTTTAAAAAATTTTTTTGTTCGTTTAATAAATAATATACGGAATTAAAAGTGCTTAATTATTTTTTAATAATAAATTTTAAACTCGGTTCCTTTATTTATTTGCAAAGTGCCGTCGGGTTTGCGATTAGTGATCTTGTGTTTTACATATATATATTGGTTTATTATTTTATAAAACTAACCCTTAATACTGTTGACAGCTATATATACATACGTGCATATATATTATCGAAGTGTTTTTATTTTCTTTTGTGTTTTATTCGCGTATACGATTTTTTTATATTTGAATATGTTACAAGCTGTGTTTGTTTACAACTTACACTAGCTTCATATCGACCTGCATACGTACCGTGTTGTTGTTGTTTTTTCATTTTCAACATATTGCCACCCTACTGTCCGGTATAGTCGCGACATATTTAGCTTGTGTTTTTTTTTATTGAGATTTATTTTTTGTATTCTCAATTGGCATTTTTTAATAAAATTAATTTATAAATTCAAAATTTTAGTGCATTTATCGTGTTTTTTCGGAAATTTTCGTTTTTATTAATTTTTTTTTAATAAAATTTTGACAAAATGCCTGAAACAGCCCTTGATGTTTTTATTAGAGATTCTGATGCTCTTATAAAATACGAAGCTAAATTTAACGACATTCGTGAGGAACTTCATTCGAGTTTTAATTTAGAAATACGCGGTAAGGAAATTAACTTGTTATGGGAACAAGCTAAATCTTCATACCGTACTTGTCTTAGTTATCTCGAAAATTCTGAAGACGCGGAACCCGAAGATGTTGACGCTGCTGAGTCAAAATACGAGGCAACATTTAACGCGTACGTCAATTGTTTAGCAATGATCAACGAGAAATTGCACAATTTCGAAACCAAGGCAAAATCGAAGGATCAGTCTTCGCCTGTAGACTTAAATTCTTCTGATAACTTCTGCCATAATTTGACTCTGCCGCCGTGCGATACAGACGTTTTCGAGGGTGACTATCTTTCTTGGCCCACTTTTAGGGATATTTTTACCGCGGTATACATAAATAATTCTCGCTTAAGCAATATTGAGCGTTTGTGCCATTTGGTTCGAAAAACGAGTGGTGAGGCGCGTGAAATTGTTTCAAAATGTCCACTTACTAATGCTGGCTTTGACATAGCTTGGCGAAATTTGAGAGAAGCGTACGATAATCCTCGTATGTTGGTTAACAACCAACTCAAAACGCTTTTCAGTCTTCCCTTTTATGATAAGGAGACTAGTGCGAATTTAAAAGCTTTACAACGCGGTATAAACGGTTGCCTTACAGCCATGTCTACTTATGACATTTCTACTCAAAGCTGGGATCCAATATTAGTTTTTATGTGCATTCAGCGGTTACCTGTAAATACTGTTAATATTTGGGAACAGAGTGTAAAAGACAAATCGGCCTTGTCTCTCTGGAAAGATTTGGACCACTTTCTGACAGAAAGAACCCAAACTTTAGATTGTCTTCGTGACTTAAGAAGTTCAGAATCTGTCAAAAAGGCTTCTGAACATAAAATAAAAGCGCATCATTCTAATTCTGCTTCTTCCTCTTCAAATGCCTCTTGCATTTTATGTAAAAATCAAGTCCACTTTTTACGATCTTGTCATCGTTTTAAAAGTTTATCGATTGCGGACAGATATTCTACCATTAAAAAGTTTCATTGTTGTGTCAATTGTCTTTCAAGAACACATGAAGCTAAAAATTGTAATAGCAGTTATAGTTGTTCCATCTTCAATAAGCGTCATCATACGATGCTGCATCGGGAGTTGCCGAAATCTGATAGTTTAGTTAGGGAAACTCATAATTCTAATTCGGGTGCGAGTCCGGTTATAGCCTCTCGACTTACCAACTCCATACCCATGAATTCTTTCCCCTCTTCGTCAAATAGCAACAATGCCACAGCTCCTTTAAATCGACAGGTATTTTATACCTCACAAGATAGGACTGTGCTTTTGGGGACAGCAATGGTGAATATTATTCACCAGGGTACGACGTATCCCGCTCGGGCCCTTATTGACCCGGCTTCTGAAGCTTCGTTCATTTGTGAACGATTGCAAAATCGCTTGAAACTTTCGACGCATTCTACGAATGCTCTCCTATTGATTCATCCATTGTAGTGGAAACTAATTCTCTTGTTTTATCTAAAATATCGGGCAATTTGCCTTCATTTGTACTTCCTTCTCATCTTAGGAATAATTTGCCCAACCTTCGGTTAGCAGATAAAAACTTTTTCGATAGCAGACCTGTCGATCTTTTGCTTGGCGCTGATCTTTACCCTAAAATACTTTTAGGTGAAATTCGTCGAGATATTTTGGGCTCCTTGTTAGCTCAAAATACTATTTTCGGTTGGATTATTACTGGTCCAATTTGTCATTCCCAAGTTCAAGTCTATTCAATTAAAGTTGATTTTTCTGAAGAAGATTGCCTGAATAGAAATCTTCTCAGATTTTGGGAACTTGAGGAAAATCCGAAAAGGAAAATTTTTTCAACTTTCGATAAAATTTGTGAAGAAAATTATAGGAAGACTACACGTCGAGCTTCTGATGGTCGATACATTGTGACCCTTCCATTCAAACCTGAATTTCCTCAACACTTAAATCTAGGTTTATCTCGACCAAGTGTTCTCAAACAATATCATCGCACAGAATCCTCTCTTTTACGAAGACCTGAGATTAAGAAATTGTATGATAGCGTCGTTAGTGAATATTTGGACCTAGACCATATGAAACTTGTTTCTTTTCCTTCATCGGCAACAACTTTTGCTTGTTACTTGCCACATCATCCAGTCGTTAAACCTGAACGAAAGACCACAAAGTTAAGAGTTGTTTTCAATGCCTCTCATAAAACTTCGAACGGGAATAGTCTTAATGACTGTCTCTATGTTGGGCCTACTTTACAGTCTGACTTAGTCCTATTAATTTTAAGGTGGAGACTTTTCAAATTTGTTTTTAATTGTGACATTACACAAATGTACCGACAAATTAGAGTTGATGCAGCTCATACTCCATTTCAACGTATCTTATTTCGAGATTCTCCGACGGAGGACGTTAAGGACTATGAGTTGCAAACAGTGACTTTTGGCGTTAACTGCGCTCCTTATCTTGCCATTCGGACATTGTTACAATTAGCAGACGATTCTGAAGCTGAGTACCCTTTAGCATCACACATTTTACGGAAGTGTATGTACGTTGACGACGTTTTGACAGGGACTCACGACATTTCAACTGCTTTGATCGCTCGTGATCAACTTATTGCAGTTTTGTCTTCTGCTAAATTTGAACTACGAAAATGGACATCTAACGAACGAACAATTTTGGACAGATTTCCTTCTGAACATTTAGTTGATGCTAAGGTTTTGACCTTTGTGGAATCAAGTAGCTCTAAAACTTTGGGTATTCAATGGAACGCTCAACTGGACTCTTTTTACTTTAGTGTAAATCCTATTGCACATAAATCGAGTCACACTAAAAGAGAAGTTTTATCTACGATTGCAAAGTTATTTGACCCTGTGGGTTGGCTAGGTCCAGTTGTTGTAGTCGCGAAAATGATTATGCAGAAGGTCTGGTTAGATAACATTAATTGGGATGATTCTCTACCACTTTCAACGGAAAACGAGTGGCAAAAGTTCGTTACTTCATATCATGAAGTCAACAATATACGAATTCCACGCTGGGTTCATTACACCCCTGATTCGTCCGTCGAACTTCACGTCTTTTCTGATGCCTCGGAAAAGGCATACGCGGGGGTAATTTATATCCGCATCGAAACCCCCAAAGGCGATATATATACCCACTTGTTGTCTTGCAAAACTAAAGTGGCACCTGTAAAATCAATTTCGATTCCGCGACTTGAACTTTGCGGAGCAGTTTTGGCTTCAGAACTTTTGAAGACAATACTGAGCGAAATCGATATACGACTTAACCAAGTTTATTGTTGGACTGACTCTACGATCGTCCTTGCTTGGTTAAAAAAGGATGCTTGTTCTTGGACCACATTTGTTGCAAACAGGGTGTGCAGAATTCAGGAAAATGTCGGTCAGCATAATTGGTATCACGTAAGATCTGAGGATAATCCTGCCGATTTGGGCAGTCGTGGTATTTCTCCGTCGGAGCTGGCAGATAATGACCTATGGTGGCATGGACCAAAATGGCTACGCCAAGAAAAAACGCAATGGAATATCTCTGATATTTCTCGTCTTGACACTGATATTGAGTGCCATAAAGTTAAAACTCATGCTTCGTTCTTTACGAACACGCAAGGAGATGACGGTTTTATCGACATTCTTGATAATTATTCGCGTCTTGATAAAGCGCTTCGCGTCATTTCTTATATTTTGCGATTTTTCTATAATTGTCATCCTTCCCATAAATCAAACCGTAATTTGTATGAAGACACTATTCTTTCTAGTATCGAGATGAAAAGGACTAAATTACGTTTAGCCACGATCTCTCAAAAGTGTCATTTTGCAGATGAATATAAATGTCTTTTGGAGAGGAAACCTTTAAATTCGAAAAGTTTTTTAATTCCTTTGAATCCATTTCTGGACAAAGATGGTGTGATGAGACTAAATGGTCGTTTAATTAAATCCCCATCTCTTTCTTATAGTGAACAGCATCCAATTATTTTACCTTATTCGAGTAGATTTACGCTACTTTTAACGGAGTTTGTTCATTTGATTTCCATTCACGGTGGAAATCAGCTCATGTTGCGAATACTTTGTATTGAATATTGGGTCCCTCGCTTAAAATCTAAAATTCGTGGAGTCATCGGTCGCTGCAAACGTTGTATTCTTGAAAGAAAACGTTCTTGTAGTCAAATTATGGCCGCTCTACCGCCTGAGAGGACTTTACTTGATAGACCGTTTACTACAACTGGTGTTGATTTCGCAGGTCCTTTCGATATTAAAAGTTTCACTGGTAGGGCTTGTAAGATAACAAAAGGTTATGTTTGTGTTTTTGTATGCTTTTCTATAAAAGCTATACATCTGGAGGCCACTTCTGATTTGTCTACGGCTACCTTCTTAGCAGCATTTCAGAGATTTATCTCACGCCGAGGTTGTCCAATCACAATATTTTCGGATAACGGTACAAACTTTGTAGGCGCGTCTCGTGAATTGGAGAAAGACTTTAAAACTTTTCTTAAAGATAGTCAGACCGCTACGTGTTCTACGTATGCAATTCAGGGTCTCACTTGGCGTTTTATCCCCGCAGGTGCTCCTCATATGGGTGGCCTATGGGAAGCCGGTGTAAAGAGCTTCAAACTTCATTTTCGAAAAGAAGCTCAATCTTTTAAATTTACATTTGAGGAATTCGCGACTCTGCTTGCGAGAATAGAAGCGTGCCTTAATTCGCGCCCTATTTGTCCTATGACAGAAAACCCTCAAGACCCGGTTGCTCTAACACCTTGTCATTTTTTAATTGGCACTCCAATTCTTGCTCCTCCTGAGCCTGAAATTAGTGAAATGCCTATAAGTTTAGTTAATCGATTTAGAAGAATGAAAGCTATTTCTCAACATTTTTGCCGACGGTGGAAAGAGGAATACTTAATTAATTTACACAAAAGATACAAATGGCAAAATCCGGCACGTGAAATTCAGGTTAATGATTTAGTTGTTATACGGCACGAACAATTACCTCCAACTTCGTGGAGATTAGGTCGCGTCGTTAAAACCTACCCGGGTAGTGACGGTCATGTGAGGGTCGTTGATATACGCACTGTGAATGGGGTTGTACGACGTCATATCGCAAAACTGGTCATTTTGACTAATCTAATCAATTAAGTCTTACTTTATTATTTTCACTAATATTTGTTGTTTCCTAGCACTATGGACGCATTACCCACCTTCTTTGATGATGCTCTCTTAGATGACTACGAGGAAGCAATGGAAATTGTGGAACCGGTTTCTGCCGCAACCCCTTTGGCTGCATCCGTTGCTGATAAGGAGGATACACCGGCTCCTGTTGGTGTACCGCCTCCGTCTGCTGATACTCCAGCACCAGTAATGCCGTCGATTTCCGCACCTTTGCCGGAATCCAGAGGAACCTCGAGCTCGAATATTAGTCCCGACATCATTAATCGTCAGTGCAGGGTATGTAGTGGTAGACATCCATTGAGGAATTGTCGAAAATTTCTGCGATTGAGCCATGAGAGGAAGTTGCGAATGGTGATCCTTCACCGATATTGTTCGCGTTGTTTAGCGCATTCGCACTCCGCAAAAGATTGCACGTGTACTTTTAAATGTGGTCAATGTAAAGGTGATCACAACACCCTGTTACATTCCGATCGCTCCATGCAGTCTGGTTCGAAGAAGAAACAATTGCCTCGCTCTGCGGCTTCTTCCTCGAAAAAGCCTCCTTCTGGCCCGCTCGTACCACGGCCTTGTAAAACCATGCACCCTCCGTCGTCCTCCGTTTCAAAGACTTGCCCCTTACCCGTTCGCCACATTGTCAATTTTTCCCCCACTTTGGTGATCAAATTAATATTACCGACTAATTCCATTCCGGTACGAGCAGCTTTGGATCCATGTTGTAGCATTAGCTATATCTGCGAATCTTTGGTCCATCAACTTCGGCTGCCCGTATCTAAAATGGACAACATTGGATATTGTCGATTGACGGTCGGCTCTTCGTTTGATCCCACACAAAGGATATCGCTCACGGCTAAAGTGACAAAGATGCGTGGTGTTAAAACTCCTGCCGAGTCTGTTCCAGATGAAATACGGGAACATTTTGCTGGGTTCCAGTTGGCGGACCCACGTTTCAATATATCTGGTGGCGTAGTTTTGGTCTTAGGACTAGAAGTTAACCCACAAATTTTAAAGGGAAAAATATATTCGAGCCCGGGTCTTCCAATGGCATAATATACCATATTTGGTTGGGTCATTTCTGGCCAATCCCCTCTTTAGAGGGCAGGTCCCCTTGGACCTATGATCCCCTTGGATCAACGACCCCCTTGGGTCAAATCCGATCCCTTTGGATCAACGCGGTCCCTTGACCGCTCGACGAAAATCCAGTTTATACTGGTCTGATCCCTTGATCAAAGAACCCAGTCCACACTGGTTTGGTCCCTTGACCATTAGTTTTAAGTGTTTTTTGAAAAAATGTAAAAAAAAAAAAAAAAAATATATATATATACATGAAATATTTAAAATTATGAAAAAATATTTATTATACTTTTACCTTTCCTTGTTTTTGTAACCTCTCTCTTTTACCTAGCTAAGACTTTGTTGCAACCTCCTCCAGTGTTGCAAGGTGGCCGGCAATGTTTAAGCACAAATTCTTTTATTTTGCTTATTAATTTAGTTTGCCCTTTTGCAAACCCCCACCCTCCTTAAGGGTTAATTACTAGTTAGAATCTAAGTTCTACTCCTTTTTGTAAACATCTTTGTAGGGAGTATTTACATAGATTCTAGCGAGTAAACCGTTAACGGTATCTAAAAACATTGCTTGTTGCCTCTTTCTATCCTAGTTAGATGTAACTATTTTTTTAATCTTCGTTTGAACGTTTTAACGAACACATTGTTCACACGGATCCCCAACGTACATAATACAGTCCATTTATCTCTACAGGTAATTTATTTTTTTAAATAAAATATTGAGAATTTTCTCATTAATAATAAAACATTAAAAAATCTTGTTTATTTTTTATTTGCATCGGACCCCGCATTTACGGCGAACATTATATATATTTAAATTTTAAACTTTAAAATTAAAAATATATACCTTTTTTAAGTCTGGTAATAACTCTATAATATGGAGGAAGTAAAAATGTGGCTTCTTTAATAAAAATGACGAGTAAAAAACACTTTTTGTGCAGTTTACTTGTTTTGTGCATATTTTTTATACATAACTACGCCATCTTTGTAGATCTCTTCGATTTTATAAGTAACTTTGTAAATAAAAAGAACATTAAAATATTATAAATTTAAACATAATTAATTTAAAAAAATGTCCGATTCGTTTTTCGATGATGCTGAAAACACATCAAAGAAATAC
The DNA here is from genome assembly GCA_963682025.1 of Cordilura impudica. NCBI lineage: Eukaryota > Metazoa > Arthropoda > Insecta > Diptera > Scathophagidae > Cordilura > Cordilura impudica. The sequence continues at coordinate 197,504,967 of OY821519.1, read as the reverse complement.
ATAAAACAAAGGTTTTACTCCAGTTTGTTGAGAGACGAGAAGCTAATGGGATGGAACAGGTCAAAGATAACGACTTTAAATGCAGATGCAAGGCTTGTGAAAAAATATTAAATTGCGATAAATCAGATCTAAGTACACATGCTAATAACCGATGTCTTAAAAAAAATACCTTTTAAAACCAAGAACCAAAATTCCGTTTACGTTATAAGATCCCATTTGCAAGCCATTTTAATTAATTGTGTAAGTTTTAAATGCACATCTAAAAGATGAATTATACAGAATTGTAAAAATATATTTTTTTTTATAATCAGCCCAATTACGAATATTCTCAAGGAATTTCATTTTCACGGAAAATACTTTTCTCGAGAAAAAAATTCTCCAATTATAAATTCCGCGTGAATAAAAAAATGAATAAGTGGCATCATCGAATTTCGAAGCCAGTTGTTTTGCTTATTGACAATAAATTTTCTATTTTTTTTGTGTGTGCAAACGAATATTAATTTGCTTTAAAGAAAAATTAAATAAAAAATGAATAGCATAGCTATGATGCCAGCACTTGTGGAGGAAATTTGTGTTGTACAATAACAACAACGAAATAGCTAAAAGATTGCTAGAAGTCAATTGCGGGCTGAATCTATGGAAAACGCAATCATAGCCTGAACTGGATTTCATTAAAGTTAACAAAAGTTGAAGGTGTGCTTTATTTGTGGTCTTCAACCTACAACAACAATAAAATATTAATTTTTTTATTTAAATTTTGTTTTATCAAAATACTTCTTACATTTTTATATAAACTACCGTCTGTTTTGCAAGGGAAATTTTTTGAGGGAATAAACTAAAATCAAGTGCATTGAGAATAACTACTTTTTTCCCATCGAATTTTTTTCCGAAGGAATTTTTATTCATAATAGTGAAAAAGGGAGAAGTGAGATATTTCATGCGGAATTTTTGTTTAGAATTGGGCTGAATATCTGTTGGTTTTTTCTGTTGTTTTTATGTTATTTTTGCATTATTGAAATTGGAAATTAACAAATTAAAAATAATTTTTTTTTTTAAATTGAAAAAAGTAGTTTAGGAAAAATGTAGGGAGAAAAAAGTCGGTGTAGGGAAAAATGGATTTTTTTTGCATTAGCGTAGATATTTCTGAAAAAATTTCCTGGCATCACTGGTACCTATTAAAAGACAATGTAAGATTTCACAAGACAATGCGACATACACCCGCGTTGTTCAAAAGCTTTCATAAGTCTAAATGAAGTTGTTGCTTTCTTTAAATATTAGGTGAGTATTTTCGCTTTTGTTCGGCTGTACACATATAAGAAGCCGATTAGAGTTCGACTTACTGGTGAAGCTATCTATATGTATGTGTGTAAACAAAAATATACGATATCCCAGTCATTATTTCGAAGATTGTTTTAACAAAAATCACCTTACTGTGTCTTCTTCGAGCACTTTTGTTGATTAAAAACTGATTAATCACATGCCATATTAGAAAAAGACTAAAAAATGATTGTTGCTTACGCTTAAAAAGTGATTTATAGAAAAATGACATTAAATGCGACTGAAAAATAAGTCGAAACTGATCAGAAAATCGGCTTAAAAAGGCTCTCAAGAAGAGTCGGCGCACTGTGGCTCAAATTTTGATTTCATTGGCCAAAAGTCAAATTTTTTTTTGTCATCGATTTTTAAAATTTTTACTCCTTTTTGTAGCTTATATATCCAGATTAAGGTAGCCAAAAAATTAGGTTAAACTATTGATAATTGTGGGCGTGGCATGCTGTCAAACTCAACTGTTTTTTTTAATTCAGCAAAAGGTGTTTTTTTTTTTTGTTTTTTATCAAAAATAAATGGTTACTACTCGCAAGCTATCATCGATATTGGCCTGCGGTCTTTTTTTATAATGTTAGTAGGATTATAGTCTTTAGTTTTTGTAAGTAGTCACAGTTCTAACGTTTGATATTAGGGGCGTTATGAAATATTTATGAAACCACTATATTTTTCTCAAATTTAAACTTTAGTGGAATAAAACTTCTAAAGGAAGTAAGGGAACAAGAAACGTATACCACCCGGAGAAAGGCGAATGTATCCTGTTTAACCCTATATATACTTTTGCACCCCCCACGAGCCCCCGGTAGAACACTTTTTTCATTTTAATGAAATTACTCTAAAAAAATTACTCTAAAAAAAATTTTGTTTTTTTACTTTAGACTACGTAAAAGTAAAATAATTAAATAAAATACCTGCGAAAGGGTTTATTGGCTTTGTTTTGATCAGCAAAAAAATAAGTCATAAAATGATCACAATAGGTTCTACAGTAAACAAATGATCTCTTTCTTAATTTACCTGTTGTCAAATTTAAGGGTCAACCAAAGTCATAAACAATTTTATAAGTTTGTCAATAATCGCGGCACTAAACCACTAAAGATAAAAAACCACCCCATATTGGCGAGAAACTAATTAGTTTTACCTGATATTGAAGTCTGGATAACAAGTGCAGTTTTGTTCAATTTAAGTACTACCTGCTATGAAATTAAAGATCAATGTGTGAATAACATGTACCTAAAAATGTATAAAATGACGGATTCTATAAGGGATTACTCAATAATAAGTTAATACTTCAAGTGTACGGACGTATATTCGCAAGTGATAAAAAGTGATAAAAAAGTGATAACAGACGCAAATAAAAATATTGAGAAAAATATGGAGAACTTTAGTTATAAAGAACTGGCCGAAGAGTATTTTCGAAACAAAAACCAGGAAGATGTTCTTAGTTACGTTAAAATAAAATTAAACTTAAATTCGTCTAGTACCGAAATACAAGAGCAATTATCTAATTTCGTCAAAGTACTAAAAAAACGATTGAAAGAAGTTAACTACTGTAAACAAAAGTTTTATAATAAAAGTGCAAACTGGTTAGAAGGCCAACTTAATGTTGGTGGAGAAACAGCAAAGCTAGATAAGGCTGGAAGACCACGCAAATCATTGGACAACTGCAGCGATAGATCTAAGAGGCGGAAACTTAAAAATTTTAACGAGGAAATTGGTTCTACAAATATAAAAGAATCTTTTCTACATCAATTACGAGCACAAAACCAATTAACAAAAGTGGATATCATTGAAAAAACTTGTAATGCTAGTCCAGTGAGAACAAAGCGAATTCTTAAAAGTATACCAACTCCGAGCGATGCAAAACAGTTCACAAATGAGGAGGCATTAGCATTATTTCTGGATTTGAAATTAACAAAACACCAATATATTCAGCTCAGATTGCGTGCGATTGAAAAAGGCTCAAATATGTATCCAGCATATCATCACATAACAGCTGCTAAAATAGACTGTTTGCCATCAAAGGACACTATTACAATCACACCAATTTCGGCAGAAGTACAACTACAATCTTTACTTGATCACACAGCCAAACGCTTGCTACAATCAATAACAGGAACTGAGTTAAAGAAATATGGAAACACAAAGTTAATTCTATTTTGTAAATGGGGATGTGATGGTTCTTCGGGACAAAAACAATACAAACAAGTTGTATGTGAAAATATTTCGGACTCAGATATGTTCATGGTATCATTTGTACCATTGCGATTGAAAAAGATTTTGGAAGATTCGGAGCCTTCGAGTAGTACAACGCAAACAATGGATATTTGGAAAAATGAGACACCATCTTCTACGAAATACTGCAGGCCAATCAAATTTGAATTCAAAAAAGAAAGTCATGATGCCATTAACAAAGAAGTTAGTGATATCAAGGCCCAAATAGCAACACTACAGCCATTACAATTACAGTTAGATGGGCAGCAAATTGAAGTAAGCTACCAATTAGTGCTGACAATGATAGATGGAAAAGTAGGTCAGGCTTTGACTAACACGAAGGCTGCATCCAGCTGCATTATATGCCAAGCAACATCAAGCCAATTAAACCAAGTCCCGACAAAATCATTCGATAATACCGATGCCTTCGAATTTGGATTATCACCACTACATGCAAGAATACGACTTATGGAACACATACTAAAAATCAGTTATGATTTGGATTTCGGGCCTTCAGGATCAATAAAAAACAACGAAACCAACAAAGAGTTAAGAAGTTCAAAAAAGAAACATGTTCAAGATGAATATCGCAAATTTGGATTGATTATAGATCAGCCAAAACAAGGGTCAGGCAATACAAATGATGGCAATACCGCAAGAAGATTCTTTTCAGATCCAGAAACAGCATCTGAAATAACAGGAGTGGATTTAAACCTTATTTTCAGATTTAAAATAATCCTAGAAGTACTTGCGTGCAATGAAGAAATTGACTCTAGAAAATTTGGAGATTATGCTAAGGAAACTGCAAAAATATATACAACCAACTACCCATGGAGAAATATGTCTGCAACAGTCCACAAAATCCTTTATCATGGAGAAGATGTCATTAAATATCATTTGGTGCCACTTGGAGATCTATCAGAGGAGGCTCAGGAAAAAAGGAACAAGGATTACAGATTTTATAGACAGCACAATACTAGAAAAATGTCACGAAATTCCACAAATGAAGATCTATTTAATATATTATTGGCAACGTCAGATCCGTTCATCTCCAGTATTCGAAATCAATGGAAAGTGGAACATCGGGATTTAGATGAAGAAGCCAAAAAACTACTAAAGAACAGAAATAGCACAGAACAAAATATGGAATATTTGCAATCAATATTTGAGTCTAATGAATAATAATTATAATTGCCTTTCATTGTTACTTAAGTACGAAAAACATAGTATTAGTAAAAAATAATAATAAACAGAACCTACCATTGTTACAAATGCTATTTAAATCTATTGCAGTTTTTATTCTTAAAAGGTTTCCCACATATGAATGCAATGTTTTAATAGATAAGAAAGATTCAAAAAATAAGAACCCATATTTTCATATCAAAATTAAAAAAAAAATTAGAATCATTGCGCTAATGTTTAGCAGATTTATTTAGCTAGTGTAACAAATTAGGCAGCAAACACTAATAAATTTTTCTGTAGTAATAATAATATTCCTTGAGTGTCAGCAAATTGCAAATTTGATAGCAAACATTTTTAATTTTTTAGTAATACTAGTTAAATTTCTAGTGAATTTTACTATTTTGTTGCGTGTAAAAATTTTTTTGAGTGTAAAAATTTTTTTGAGTGTAAGCATTAAAAAAATTTCATTATTACAAAAAATGTTTATAATAATTATTTAACTCCAAATATGACACTTTCTAATAAATAAAAATAAATAAAAAAAAACATATATCACGCTAAAAGTTAAAAAAAATCAAAAGTTAAACTTTGACCTAGAATTCCTTAAAAAGTACTCAATCAATTTAAATGAAATTCACACTGAGTCAAGATCAACTATCTATCTATCTATTAAAAAAAACAGTACTAAAATATTTTGATCGGTTCAAAAGTTACAGAATTTTGGCCAATGAAAAATGATTTTCAGCCACTGTGCGGCGGTAAGGTAAGATTTTCTCCCAACAAAAGAATATTTTGTGGTCAGCAAAAGAGCGCATTAATGACTGTTTTAATAACACAGAGGAGTCAAAATGATCATGTGGAGTCTCCAAATGATCATTTACTCCATAAAATGCTTATTGGGATTTTATTCACTATCTGTAGAAATAGGTTTTTTAAGTAAAACAAATCTGCACACAATTTCAATTCTATTTCGTTCAAAATGATACGATCACTTTGTTTACTAGCTAGCATTAAAATAAGAAATTAGTATTATAATACAGCGTAATGATGAATTGTACTTCTCAATTAGTTTATTTTTAATGTGCCGTAAGAAGTTCGGGTTGTGCTAAGAAAAGCATGAATACATATTTCCCAGGGCGAAGCATGATCATTGCACTTTGATTGAGCTGAGCTCCGCGATTATTCCTAATGCTAATAACTCGTGCATATAATTCTCGGTAGTCCGGGAATGGCATTTGCCTGAGCCAAACATTAAATAATAAATTTATAATAATGTATTGTAATTAAATGTTATTGACATCTATATTATATTATTGACATCTGACAAAAAAAAATTTTTTAAACACCAATTTTTTACAGAGTAGATATTTTATGGTTTCACTACTACTTTTGAATGCAAGTATGTACTAAAAGTTATACTATTTTCTGCAACCCTAAAAATTGCAATATTTTGTATAAATAAAATAATATAATAAAATAATTTATATTTATATTATTTTTGAAATACGCTTATTATGGATATACAGAATATATGAATGTTATTTATAGTGTCTTGACATTTGCAACAGTAGTATATATCAATTTGTAACATTTTTATGCAGTTTCTTTTATTAATTAACTAACTTATATATTACACCATAAAATGTTGATATTGGTGAATTTTTATATTGCCACCACAACGACCATAAAAACAAGAAGTGCAGCTATGAAAAAATACAAAGTTTAGAATAACGATATAGGAAAACATCATATTTTTTTACCTTTTCAGTGATTTCTCGGCACATATGAAATTTACTGCCAAGATTTAAAAAACAGGAACCTTCTCATGATGTTGGTGAATCATTCTCACTAACAACAAGCACTCTAGCTGTCCTATTGAGAACGTTATCGTGACAAGAACAACTTAGGCAAATCATATTTTTTCAAGACTTTTTTACTCCTTCGTTCAATTCTCATTAACGTCTCAGGACGTTGATGAATCATTTTTTATGCCAACAAGCAATCTAGTTGCCCGATTGAAGCCGTCATCGTGATATCCACAGACGGACAGACGGACAGACGGACATCCGGACTGACGGACATCGCTATATCAACTCCGCTTGTTATAAGGATCACAAATATATATATTTTATGGGGTCCAGATTTTTTTTTCTAATTATTACAAACGGAATGACAAACTTATATGTATATACCAGGCGTGGGCACGTAAATGGCTTGTTGGGCCAAATTTGGAATTTCACCTACTAACGGTGGGCCGCACTATTATATTTCTGTACAAATATCCACTTTCAAACAAAATTGCACAAAAAATACCGATGTTACGGAGAACATTTTTTGTATAATACGTTAACCCTTTAACTCCTCAAGTTATGGGAAAATTCAATCAGAAAGTCAGAAATAAGACACATCAAAAGAGAGCTTAGGGTTAATTTCGCACTTATTAAGAAGGTAAAATAATATAGATATTAGTGATTTTTAGTTAAATTCTTAATAAAATTAAAAAAAAAACATTTTGAAATTTTTATAATGACTTTGTGCTGCTGTCTGTAACTACCAAAAATATTTTCCCTGGACCCATCCTTTGTTATACCGATCGACTCAGAATCACTTTCTGAGTCGATTTAGCGATGTCCGTCCGTCCGCCTTTCCAAAAATAATCCCTGTATGACAATTCTTAGTCATAGGCTCCATACAGAGCTGCTTCCCGATCTTCACTTAAATCTATCAAAAAACAAAAATATTGCACAGATTTTTTTCGAAGTTGTGAAATTTTAAGTATGTTACGTACCGTCGAAAAGGTTAATTCGTATAGTTTCTCAGTGCATGCTTTATTTTTAAGGTTTTGGAAACACTTACACACTAATAGGAAAAAGTTCAAATTAGTGTATATTCTAAAAATTTAAAAACCGGTGCCTTGAGTTACAAAACATTTTTTTTATAGATATCCCACTTGCATCCCACTAAGCGACCAAAAAGCTCTTAAAGGAAAAAACCGAAGCTTTTTTTTTTGAGCAAAAAAGGGCCTTTATTGAACAAAAAGTCAAAAAAGTTTTTGGTTTTTCAAAAAAACTCAAACAATTTTTTATTTTTTTTAATTTTTTTTCCGAAAGACTGAAGAAAGAGCTATCTAAACTAGTTGACACAAATTTTGCTAAAAACAATAGGTAAAAAGTTACGTGAGTGAGAAAAAATACCTGTTTGGCCAAAATGTCAAATTTTTGACCCCCTCTAGCTCAGAGCGTTCTGGACCGATCATTTTAAAAAATCGTGCCTAAACTACTACCCAATAGAACTAACCTTGATGCAGACCGATCGGAAAACATCTGTTTCAAAAGATGGGTCACTTGACATGAAACGTCAATTTTGGAAGTTTATGTATTTCCATAAACCAGCATAGAGTGAAAACATGTCAAACCATCATGCCGTTCGGATACAACACCTCTGATTTCAATGAAATTCACCACAACTGTTGTATGTCGTTGGACTTTAACAAAACGTAAATTTTCAGACCCCAGTTTCTTACGGCTTCCGAAATATGACGTCATAAATGATGTAAAAAATTTTAAAAAATCACAAAAGTGTCCTTACAAAAAGCGATAGAACTTTTGAACTATGCAAGCTAATTTTGCTTTTTTTGGTATCGTTTTAAAGGGGAAAGTGCGTCCTTTAAAATTATATGCATATTGTGTTTTTTTAAGAAAAGGTCAAAGGTCATATTTTGGGATCTCGAGTTCAAAGGTCCATATCTGAAGAAGTATATTTCTCAAAATTCTTAAAAAAATATATGTCAAGTATTGGACCCTCTTCTACATTTGCAGAAAATTTAAAGGTGGAGCCTCGATTTGTGTCAGAGTTATAGACCAGAACGTAGTCTTAAGTATGTTTTGTGTTCATACAAGACAAACCTTAGGCTTATTATTCGAAATGTATTTCCCATGCGAATTATTTATATTGTATTATTGAAAAGGACAGTATAGTTTTCATTTATTTTTTTATTACAAAATATTGAAAAAAAACCTTAAAATAATTCAATTCATTTTTTTAAAATAATACTGTTTAAAGCTTTCAGTTGAAATTTGTAATGTAAATTTAAAATGTAGTACAAAAAGTATTGAACAAAACAATAATATTATTCAGGTAATTTTTTTGTGTTAAAGCTATTTAAAGCTTTTAATTGATAATTTGTGTTTTTAAAATTTTTTAAATTTATTACAAAAATTGTTTTTAAACCTTTAAAAGGTTGAGTTAAATATAATATTTATTCAGACAGTAAAACTTAAATTAGTAAGGAACATTTTGAATTAAAAATTCGCTATCGTTTGAAAAAATATTTACTCTTAACTTATTTTCTCCTTCAGGAATGAAACAATGATATTTTTGTGTACCTGTAATTGTGCGCAGCCCAAAAAAGCGTTCTCTTAAAAATTCATATCCTTCTCTATGATCATCTTCAGAAAGATATATGAAATTGCAATTTTAAGGTTTGTTTGGCACCAATCGACTGTGCCTCCAAGGCCGTCGCTAGGGCCTTTTCCATGGCTAGTAGCGAAAAAGTGCCATTCACCATCGCATCCAAAATCTGCCTTATGATAACATAAAATCACAAAATTTTTTTTATTTTTAAATTGTCCTGCACATCCATCCGAGAAGTATATTATTTATTGTGGATCTTTTTAAAGTTATTTTTTAAAAATATAGGAAGGTGTTTGTGGAATAAATGGTCCGCTACAGTGTTATGTACAAGACAGCTCGATATAATTATAAAATTTATGTTTTTCAGTATTCCATCGGATTTATAATAAATAACAATTTGATACAATGTTGCTTGTGCATTGTTCCAATGAAATCCTTGGACAGAATCTTGAATAGTAAATGACACGTTTTCAGAAAAATCACAAATAACGACATATTCGTTTTCTTTTAAAGATGATTTTTTGTATGTTAAAAAGGCATTCTGTTGTTTTGATATAAAAGAATGTTGAAGTAATTTTTTTAGTTTTTCAGAGAGTAAATCTAAAAAATCATCGGTTGGTTGGATCATCGTTTCCAATTTGTCTCTATCAGTATTTATCCATTGTTTATACTTTATTTTATTTCTTCGAATAATTGACGAAGTGTATCTATTAAATTATCTGTTCCAGGACAAAATTTACATTTTCCAATACAGCAGTATGGAGATTCTGAAGAGCACACAATTTTTTTAAAACAGTCTTTGTATGATTCCATTTCATAATCTTTTAAGTTTTTTGTTAATTTTTTTAAATTAATAGAGTGAAGCATTAATTTAACGTTCTGGTGTTTTATACAGACGCATACATTATGGGTGCCACATGCGTTGACGAGCACTACGTTTTTTGGTCTGAGCTCACAAAATTTAGATAGACCAATTATCTGTTCCCCATATCGTTCTCGAAACAAGGCATACATTTCCCGTAAGTTACCTAGCAAAAGCCTTTTTGTTTTACGAACTTTTATTCCATTTTCCGTAATGGACACAAAATCTTTAATTCCGGGCATACATCGGCTGATGTCATCGCATTCATAAAACTTTTTAACTGTATCAGCAATTTCGCTCGGTAAAATTTTGCCCAGCTTTTCATTCGGGGTACTTAATATACCTTTTTCATCGACAAGTTTTTTTCACTTCACGTGCCATAAAGTTTGATATGTGGAATTCCTCTACCATCTTGAGAATAGACCAGCTTTTAGGCAAAATAGTAAGTAATTGCATTTTCTCGCTATTTTTCGTGAGTGTTTTAAATTTTTCTTTTAATTGTGCAATTGTTTCTGATTCCGGGCATTGGTGTGATGTTGAAGGTGTCAAATCTGGAAAAACTATTTTTTTGATTGTAGTGCTCACATTTTGAAACTTGTTGGTTCTGTACTTTTTAAATAAAATTTTTCTGGATGAAATTGGAGATTTTTCAAGATATGGTAGCGTCTCGTTTAATTTAGAAACCACAATTTCTTGAATCACCACAGCTTTGTCTCTAGACAACGATTCATTTTCCTCCAAGCCTTCAACTGAATCTATCTCTTCATAGTCTATTTCTTCTTCTGAATGTAAAATGTTTTTTTTTTGTAGTCAGCATGATTTAAGTCTACATGAATGGCATATTCTATTTGATGTTGAAATATTTTTACATATGACAGTCATCCACTCTTGAGCTCTTCTTAGTCCTAATGATATATATTTATGTCCTACTTTTTCGAAACAACAATAAAAGTTTCGTATGATGATCGAAAGAGAAAGGTTACACATGTGTGTTTATGCCCTATACATGTGGTTTTTTTTCAAAATATAAGTGACTAAATATGGTCAGGATCTGTCCATTTTTCGACCTAGTCCCCATATATATATAGCACCCGATATGAACTTTTTCATATCTGCAGCCAAAAAAATTAATAACAATGCCACTCAAATTTGGTTTATGCTTATTTTCTATATCGAATTAGTTCGACCGAAGAGATAGGGCTCTTAACCATGGTATAGGGTATCATATGGTCGGTATAGACCGACTATAATTTTCTTACTTGTTTTTTTCACTTGCACGTGTAGATTTATTTAAAAAAAAAAAACTGCAAAAAGAATCGAAACAGAAAGTGTGCACATACATACTTCAGCTTGTACAAAACAATCAATTGAGTACGAACACAAAACACACTTAATACCACGTTCTGGTCTATAACTCTGACACCAATCGAGGCTCCACCTTCAAATTTTCTGCAAATGTAGAAGAGGGTATAGTACTTGACATATATTTTTTTAAGAATTTTAAAAAATATACTTTTTCAGATATGGACCTTTGAACTCGAGATCCGAAAATATGACCTTTGACCTTTTCTTAAAAAACAGAATATGCATACAATTTCAAAGGACGCACTTTTGCCTTTAAAACGATACCAAAACAACTAAATTAGCTTGCACAGTTCAAAAGTTCTATCGCTTTATGTAAGGACACTTTTGTGATTTTTTAAAATGTTTTACAACATTTATGACGTCATATTTCGGAACCGGAAAAAATCTGGGGTTAAATTTTTTTTGATTAATTATACTCTTATAGTGTATGACATTTGTGTTGAATTTCATTGAAGTCGGAGGTGATGATGCCGAAAATGCCATTTTTTCGTGATGGTTTGACGTGTTTTAACTCCATGGAACATTGACTACTATTCTAGCCATTAATTTTGAGTATTAACTTTTTCGTCATTTCCAATTTCTTTTTCTTTTTTTTTTTGTGAAATTAACACAATAAACGGCATGCCTTAATTGTTGTTTTATAGAAAACAAGATATGCCATGAACTTCATCCCACTTAATTTTCATTTCTTTTGGTATTTTGTCTCTCAAAGGAAAGAATTTATTCATTTCAAAAAATAAAGTGTGTTTTCCCATTGTCTAAAAACAACAAAAGTTTTTTGCTTCAATCGATTGTTAAAAAAATTAAACTACGCCGTCAATATGGCACTTGTCAGCCAGCCTTTGTATATGATTAATAACACATTTTATTTTTGCTTTTTTTTTTTCTTTCAACATTTATTTATTTAATTTTTGTTTGTTTTTCTTTAAAGTTGTCTTTATATTTTCGTTTTTGAAATTGCACAATTACACAAATAGTTTTTGTATGTTCCTTTTGGCATTTAGAATTGTTATTTGTTTTGTTTACATTTAATTAACAATTTTTGTTTCTTTTCTTATAAAAATTAATTTAACTTTACTAATAGTATATTTTCTTGTCATAATCTCTGACACTAAAATTATAAATAGAATTTTACATCAATTAAATGTAATTCCAAGTGTTTCAATAATACAAAGATTAATTAACCTAAGTTTGGTTGGGATCATATAATCATTAAAGTTGCCAAGACTAGAATAGTTTCATTGTTTAAATTTAAATGTGTTAAAAATATAGAAAATGCTTTTAGACTGTTTGGGTTGGGTTGGGTTGTCTGCTAAGATTATTGTAAGGAATATTTATTAAAGGGATTTTTTTTACACAAAACCATTTATGTTTAATTTGACATTGACACTTAAGTATTTTTTGTAAAAATCAATTATCAATTTCTTTTTAATAACTATAAAAAACAGTTTTAATTTTAACAGCCATTTTGTATATTGGTATGTTTATAAATTTATATCTACGTCATTTGCATGAAACCCCTTAATTTATACAACAAATTTAAATTTTTTTGATATTTTGTTATAAGTTTGAGTATTTACTATAATTCTAAAATATTTATTTTTTTGGTTTCAACAAATCTACTCCTAGTTTAATTAATTATACTACAAATTAAACATGTTGTGGTTTTCTTTTGTTTATCTAAAAATAATTTATGCAAAATAATGTATTCATAATGATAGTCTAATAATGATGTTTGTTTATGCTTTAAGAAAAAAACATGGAAACAAATATTTTATAGTCTATCAAAACGGGGCTCAATAAACTACATTAAATTGCATACTTTTGGGAACGAAAAATTTATATATAAATATATACATTAAAAAATAGACTTTTTAATAAATTTATTTGAACAATATTTTATATGTTAATTTTATATTTTAATTTGTTAGTTTCATATTTAGAATTTTGTTTTTCAATAACTTTTATTTGCTTCCAATTTCCTCTGTTTTTCGTTGCTATTTTAATTTTTTACAAATATATTTCATACTTAATTCATTCTTTTCTTGTAAATAATTTTTATGTTAATTTATTGTTTTTCTTAGTAGTTAGTTTCCATGAACTTTCTGCATTTCTTCATTTCTGCATCTCTAAATCTTTTTAATAAGCGCAATATTTTCTTTAGAAATGCGTTTCAATGATCTGCAATAAAAATATGAAAGAAAAATATATATTAGCTTTGTTAGTCAATTTGCTCTAGTTTTATATTTATTACTTTAAATTGCTATTCAAAAGTTTTAAGTCATAAAAACAAAAACTGTTAAAAAAGTACTGTTGTGCAATGATTTTATACTTATACTTTTAATGATTAAGTGTAGATTGCAGGTCGTTCCTTTTGTAACACCCACCAAGTTTAAGTTATTGCCAAAATATATATATGTATTACTGAACTTAACTATTATTATGTGATATTTCCAAACATATAAAAAACACTATGTTACAAAATAAAGGCAAATCATTATACTTTAAAAATGACCTATTATAAGTTGTAGACGTGATTGCGTAAATCACTATTCAGTTTTCAGAATTTTGAATGCCCCACAAAATCTGGATATTGACGAAAAAAAAAACATTTTTAAATACTTCACGTACTAAAATATTTTTAACTAAATTATTTTTAAAAAGATTTGAGTTTTTTGTACGGTTATAGAAAGATGGTTAGTATATATACTAACAGATTCCAGCGCCCGAAATTCGAGTTCAATTTCTAGGCAGCTTTATTTTTCAACTTAGCCAATTCACAAACCAACACTTTTATGATTTATTGTTATTGTGAATGTAAATAACAAACTCATTAACAAATACATTAATAAATTTAATAAAACACACACATAGCAAATGCATAATTTAATGTATGTGTTAGTAGAAACTTCAAATGCAATTTACTCAAAATAAAGGAAAAAATAAAAATCTGTAAATATGCAAAACGGCTAAAAAGAAATACCTTTCAAATAACATATGTTTGGTTAAAATCGGGATAAAATGTTGGAACAAAACATCGGTCACAAGAAATCGCCTAGCCTATTAGTATTATAGATATACATATATGTATATATATAAGTATGTTTATACTTTCAACAAATCTATGTTTCTGCTGAAAGTACAACTATGGTGCCTTTGTTATTTTCCAGTAGAGGCCAGCACTCGAAATACGAATGCGAATTATAGGAAATTTAATTTGTTCATAAAATTTTTCTTTCAATGTTTTTTAATCTTGCAATATAAAAAATTTATAAATATTTAAATAAAATTCATAAAATTTCATTTTAAATATTTTTGATGAAGACACAGAAGAAATATAAATGAGATTGTTAATGAATAATTATGCCAATCAATTCTAGGCAATTCACAATTCAACACAGGGCGATAAAATTGTACTCTTTTTTGAAACCATCAATAATAAATGCATAGGCGATGAATTCTGAATTGGCTAAAATTTATTAGCATACCTTTAGGGTCTTATGGAATTATTTATTATAAATATTTAATGATTGTTCAGGCTCAAGATTATATGTTTTTATTTTAAATAAAGCAAAAACATTGGCACATTTGTTTCAAAAAATTGATCTGTATTCGGCATGACAGGCTATACAGCTGTTTCGAGAAGAGTCACCAACCCTCATCAGTAACCAAAAGCAGTATTTAGTTTATTTGGTAAAAAGTTAAATTCGTCTATATTTGCTGAAAGCAACCAAATCAGAATTCCAGCAAAAGTTGTACTATTTAAGCCTCCTTCAATATAACAAACTAAAATATAGAACAACTTTGAAACAAATATGTTTTGTATACGAGTAAACATGGCATACTACAATATACATGTTTGTTTTTGTCTTGAAAAAACAAGAAAAACAATTTGCTTTTGCTAAACTTACATTTAGCAATAACGGTGTGCCCCCTGTGTTTTTGATAGAGATCGAAAATAAGATTTTTTATTTTTATAAAAAATAATAAAATTAAAAATAGATTTTTAATTTAATTTAATATATTCTTAACCATATTATACATGAATGTTATCTTTGTGCAATTCTCCTCTATATGGTCTGTAATTATGTCAAATTTCACACTCCTCCTTGTGCGCAATTTGCTTAAAAAGGGGTAAAAGTTTTACCTTCATGTACGAATATATAGATTATTACTATATTTTTATTTCAAATTACGATTTTTAGTGAGTGAAACAAGTCCTTGTTTGGTATAAGCATAAACCAAATTTTGAGTGGTATTGTTTTGCATCTTTCACCTGTAGATGTGGGAACTAAATATAAAAATAGACCGGTAATGGCCATTTTATTTTTAACGAAAACATATATAAACAACATTTGAGAATAATCTGAAAATTTTTCTGTTTTTTTTATTTTAATCTAAATCGGGGTCTTATGGCAACTGAAGTCTTTCGCATAGTGGTCGCTTTAATGACGACCAATTTGAAGAGCGTATGTCATATGGCCGATAAATTTCATCGAAATATATTCATATTTGTGGCATGTAATTTTTTTATTATAAAGTTTAAATGGACATACAGATGAACAGGCGGTCGGACAGACGGATATCTTCGAATCGACTCAGAAAGTGACTTTGGGTCAATCTGTGTAGTAAAAGATGGGTCTAGGTCAAATACTTTTGGCAAATACAAACATCAGCATGAACTCATTATGCCCTGAACAAATAAAGGTATAGGGTATAAAAATTCACCAATCGAATTATTCCTAAATTGAAACAATATCTTCGACTGAACCAACCAAAAAATTAATAGCAGCTAACCCTTTTGTTATGTGACAAAATGATATAAAATCTCACAAATATTACAAAATCTATTTGAAGAAAAAGTGCGATTGAAAAATGTTGAACCACAAATTAATATTTCTTTACTGAAATTTAACAATAAACACAAAACGAATTAAATATCATGTTGCCTTGATAGCACCCATTAGCTGTTATACAACTCTTCAATCCAACTGCGCTACATAATAATTCCGGCCAAATATTTTTTCTTTAAATCGGCCAAAGCTGCGGGCAATTATATAGATTCATATGATTTTGTATTTCATCGACCATATTAATTCGATACCAATCCATTGCAACTTTTAAATAGCGCAGTAAAAATAAATCAGGTAAAACATTATCTGAGTAATATTGATGTTCTATAAAAGGTATAAACATTTTTGGAGGCTTCAAGTTATATAAACTAATAATTGAAGTGGCGATCGGTGCTTAAAGTTTGTTCGTAATCTTTAGTAACATCATTCACTTTACTTTTTGGAAGCCTTCGTTTTATATCAATAATAGATTTTGTTTTTCCATTGATTAATATGCGACTTATGTGAATAATGATTAAAACACTTTAATTTTATTATTAAAATTATTTTATTTTATTAAATTTTAGTTCAATTCGTATATTTTGCTAAACGTTTGAATCTATACTGATAAAACTTATTCTAAAAAAAATATCTATATGTAATATAATTGCAATAAAGAAATTAAGATTAAAGAAAATTTGAATAACTATTATATATATATTTTCATATAGAAACAATCTATTCAATTAAAACATAACAATTATCACAATGTTCAATAAATCGCTGATGAAGGCTGAAATGCCAGAAACCGGTCCGATTAAGAATACAGTGGAGTTATGAATTTTTGAAATATATGCTATCTTCTTCTTTACCACGCACCATTTAAACAAAATTAAAATTTGCATTAATTGCAATATGTCTGAAAAATGACTAAAACTAACAAACAAAAAATTTCTTCGCTTCAAAAGCGTCATCTCAAATATATGTAAAAGTGCATATGTAGGTATGTACAAAACCGTACATCACATATGACAACTCTTACGAAAACTGAGAATAGTGGAAATTAGAAGTATAAATGCAAAAAATATTCAAAATTCAAAAAATAACGATTGTTTGTTTGGACAGAGTTGTATCTTCTGAAATTAATACAAAGTAAAGCTGTAGTGTACGAAAACTGAATCTAACCACACTGCTCGTAGGCCTGACTTTAGGTGAGCGTGTTAAAGCGCTGACCAAAAAGTGCAAGTACGAGTGTATGTGAAGGTTCATGGTTCAAAACCTCACGGCCGCCCTAAGTAGAAAAAATTTTCATATAGAAACAATCTATTCAATTAAAACATAACAATTATCACAATGTTCAATAAATCGCTGATGAAGGCTGAAATGCCAGAAACCGGTCCGATTAAGAATACAGTGCAGTTATGAATTTTTGAAATATATGCTTTCTTCTTCTTTACCACGCACCATTTAAACAAAATTAAAATTTGCATTAATTGCAATATGTCTGAAAAATGACTAAAACTAACTAACTATTATTATAATTATAAGATAATATTGGATACAGGAAATCTATAATATTAATAGGCTAGGCGATTTTTTGTGACTGATGTTTTGTTCTACCGTTTTATCCCAATTTTGACCAAATTTATATTTTTTGAAAGGTATTTCATTTTAGCTGTTTTCCAGATTTACAAGTTTTTAAATGTTGTCCTTTATTTTCAGTAAATTGCATTTAAAGTTGCTACTAACACATAAGTAAAATTATACATATGCTATGTGTGTGTTTATTGAATTTGTTAATGTGTTTGGTAATGAGTTTGTTATCTTCATTCACATTAATAGTAAACCAAAAAGGTTTTGTTTTGTGAATTGGCTAAGTTTAAAGTTGCCTAGAAATTGCAATCGAATTTTGAGCGCTGGAATCTGCTGGTATCAATAAACACGTAACTCGCGTATAAATATTACAAAATAAAATTTTTAAAATAATTATCTAAAAAGCGGTAAGAATATCTTTAAATTCACAGTAACATATTGCCTTTATTGCTATCTTTCATTAAATTTATTTTCAACACAATAAAAATAAAGAGTATTTTTCCCAATAATTGGAATCAAATAATGATTTCCGTCCTGTTGCAATTCTAGCATATTTGTTTAAGGTGCTCGAGAAAATAATTTATCAACTGATAATCAGACATATAATTGATAATGGTCTACCATAAGATATGTTATATGTTATGTTATGACTTTTAAAACCAAAAAATTAAAATTTTTTATGCTAAAAATTTTTTTTACATAAATTTATTTTTTGTATCTGCGAAACTGTTGATTATGTAGAGAAATGATATAAGAATAGATGAAAGGAACAGTAATTCTTAATTTTTCTAAATTTATTTCAGCAAAATCGGAATAGTCGTTCTTGAGTTATGACAAACAAAATACTATAAGGTAACAAAAAGTGTTAGGGGGGGGGGCGTGCGCGAAAACGGTATGTAATGGGAAAAATGGGTATTATATTCGGATTCAGAAGGTCATTTTACATAGGAATCAGTAGGATTAATGACGGGGCCGATTTTTTTTTGCAGAACAGTGTTATTAGATCAAACACTAAGCAAGACACATTCTCTTTTAATTTAAAACGTTAAATAGCAATCTTGTCAGCGCTCAAAGTTTGAGCATTGCAAGAACATTACAGCGCAAGTGCAAGGTATGACAATTCGAGTAGAGAATTTCGTGATATTCAAAAGAAAACCAGAAAGAATATTTGCATTTCTCTAAACGGATCGGCGCTGCAGTAGGCCATGGTCTAGCGATCATTTCGGTGGAGATTTTATAATCAGATTTCTTAAAATACAGGATGCAGCCACAATATATTAAATCTGGAGAATTTTGTGATTGCGATAGCAACTTTTAGGCACCTAAAAATAATTTTTTTTTTTAAATAAATATGTTATCGTTTTCCTATGAACGAAATAGGAGAAGAAGTATTCACTCATATACACCGTTACTACATATGCGGCAATTGTTTTGTGGCCTAAAGTTAAGCTAAAACAACGCTTTGCAAGCTACAATGACAGGTGCCATGAAAATATGACCGACCTAAACATCCCCATTAAAACACCAGCAACCATGGTTGCTCATATGATCGCATTAACGCCAATCTTCGCTATGGAAGAAATTCTATAATCATCATTACCAAGATATCAGAGTGGCCAGATGGTGGACCATTTGTGGTTCAAAAACAAATTTCAAACCAATGGGTGTACAGGAAGTTATACTTTATGCTGGAATGAATATGGAAAAGGGCTTAAAAAAGGGAGCGCATACTTGAATTGCTTCTGATAGTCAGTCCTCATGGAAATATACGCATAGACTTTATATGGATTGTTTGGATACACTTCAACAGTTGTCTACTGAAAAGGAGTAACTCTATTTTTATATATTCCTTCGCTGTGTGGGTTAAAGTTAATGAAGTGGAGCCCGTTCTTCCTACGATGCGAAGTGACTCTTTTATGGTAAAGTGGTCTACCATGACGTTTCTTGTTAGGAAGACAGAACATGCTGACATAGTGTGACTTTGTAGCAATATGGAGCATATTGTGCAATCGAAATGATTGATAACCTCTTTAGCATGCAGGGGAATATAGAACTTTTGGCTATCGACTGTATGTGAAAGATGACGATACTTATCACGACACATCTATTTTTAGAACTAGAGGGTGAATTTTTTTTTTGGGATCAATTTCAGGCCCTTAAGTTTATGAGAAATGCAAATTTAATTTAACACATATACATGTAATACATACAATATCTGGAGTACTACGATAGCAAGAGTTTTGAAACTATGTACATGTACATATTTAAATAATTCAAAGAGTTGCGGAAAAAACTGGGCGTGATCTGACCAATGGGCGTGGCACCCATCATGCAAAGTAAATATTAAACGTCATATATCAAGAGTACTGTAATAGAAAAAGTATTGAGATTTTGTGTGAGTCTATAAGTTATCATCGTTAGTACTCAAAAAAAAAGGCGGAATCCGATCAGTGGGCTTGGTATCTCCCATACAAAGTAAATATATAATGTCATATATCTGAAGTACTGTAATAGTGAAAGCGTTGGAACTTTTTCTGAGTGCATGAGTTATTGATGTGAGTAGTCCCATAAAAATGGGCGGCACCGGACCAGTGGGCGTGTCTAACCCATACAAGTATGTTTTTAATATCATATAACTGGAGTACTATAATAGTGAAAGCCTTGGGACTATGTTTGAGTTCAACGTTAGTACTCGGAAAAAAAATGGGAGCAACCCCTTACAAAGTGAGAATGACAGCCTTAAAACTATCTATGAGTTTATGAGTTAGTAATGGGATCAGAGCACTTGGTGTGGCACCTCCATACAAAGTAAATATTTATTACCATATAACTGGACTACGGTTAATAAGTTATCAACGTTAGTACTCGGAAAATAAAATGGGTGGGATCAGATCATTGGGCGTGGCACTGATGAATATTAAATGTCACATATCTGGAGTACTGTAATAGAAAAAGCCTTGGGCCTTTAATCTGAGTAGTCTAACAAAAATGGGCAGGATCGTACCGATGGGCGTGTCACCCCCATACAAAGTAAATATTTAATATCATATAACTCTGGTACTATAATAGAAAAAGCTTTGGGACTTTGTCTCGGTTCATAAGTCATTGATGTGTTGCTCAAAAATGGGCGAGATCGGACTAATGGGCGTGGCATCTCCTAAACAAGAAAATATGAAGTACTAAAAGGCAGTCTTGAAACTTTTGACAAGTAAATTACTTACCAATGTGTGTAGTCGTGGAAAATATGGGCGGAATCATCAAATTCAAAAACAGCCAAAATCAAAAATCGCAGAAAAACAAAAATCGCTAAAGCCAAACATCGTCAAAATCAAAAATCACCAAAATCAAAAATCGCCAAAATCAAAATTCGCACACAACAATAACCGCCAGAATCGAAAAATGCAGAAAACAAAACTAGCCAAAATCAAAAATCACCAAACCGAAAATCGCCAAAACCGAAAATCACGAATAACAAAAATCACAAAAAACAAAATTCGCCATAATCAAAAATCGACAAAACCGAAAATCCCGAATAACAAAAATCGGCGAAATCAAAACCCCCAAAATCACAAATCGCAAAATAATCGCCAAACCCAAAAATCGCTAAAACTGAAAATCGCGAAAAACGAAAATCGCGAATAACGAAGATCGCCAAAAATCAAAAATCGTAGAAAACAAAAACTGCTGAAGTCAAAAATCGGCAAAATCAAAAATAGCTAAAACCAAAAATCAAAAATTGCTATATACTAAAATCGGTAAAGCCAAAATCAAAAATCGCAGAAAACAAAATCACCAAAACCGAAAATCTGGAACAATAACAATCGCCAAAACCTAAAATCGCGAATACAAAAATCGCAAAAAGCAAAAAACGTCAAAATCCAAATTCGACGAAACCGAAAATCGCGAATGCCAAAAATCGCCAAAATGAAAAATCGCAAAAAACTAAAATCTTCAAAATAAAAAATCGCAAATAACAAAAATTGCCAAAATCAGAAGTCGCCAAAACGGAAAGCTAGTAACAAAAATCTCAAAACAAAAAACGCCATAACCAAAATCGACAAAACTGAAAATTTGCAAAAACAAAATTCAACAAAATCAAAAATCGCTAAATATTAATAAAATAGTTTTCTACAAAATATATACCCAGTTTTTATTTCGCTACGATGGGTGTAGCGAAGCGTATCGGGTTACTGCTAATACAACATATTTATTTATACGGAAGTAATTATTTGATTCGTATTAGCTTCCGTAGTTAGAAAATTTGGTACAAACTTCATAAAATTGTGCAAATAAATTAATTTAACAAATTTCTGCCCTACGAAAACATTCAACCATTCAACTGAATAAAAACAAACAAAATTTACAAATAGAAAACACTTGCTTTCTTGTTGTTATAAGCATTAATGCATTAAATAATTACACCTAACACTCGATTGAGAAGACAAATGGTTGAAATTAGTTAAGAGTGTGTCATAAGTTATTGGAAGTATGAATACAACGAACACTTAGTAAATATATCTATGTATGTATATATATATGAAAATTTTATGAAATAAGTGATTCTGGGATTCAATGAGTAAATAAAGGGAAATATCAATATAATTAAAAAAATTTTTATTTAAAATTTTGTTTCCGATGAGACCTGATTGGCTTAAGAGATTTTGAATACGTTTAAAGATTTGGGTAGGAACATATTCAGAAGTTTTAAATTTTCTCACTTAATAAATTTTGTAACATAACATAGTCAATTGACGTATTAGTGTTCCAGCTCTGTTCCTCACGTAATCTCAGAAATGTTAGAGTGTTTTGCCTAATGTATTTTTAATTGCTGCAAAAAGATAATTGCGCAACCCAAAAATGTGAAACGAATTGAAAAGAATTAAGTAAACTTGGAACATGCTTAACACGGAGGGATATAACTTTTTTTTTGACTAAAAATTTCCCAGGCACTACACTACAGGCATATTGAACTGATAATGTCTTAGGTCGGTTTTAAACAACATCCTTCTTGAGCCTTCTTAAATAGTGTTAGAGAGTTTTTTTATACAAATGAAAAATTATTTTATGATTCGAAAACCATACACCATAACACGGACTGCATATCATCTTACAGATAGGGAAAAGATTTTGCCGATAATTTTGAAGAAGAATAAATGACAAGATGCCAAATATTGAGCTTAACCTTCCAGTAACATCTTTCTGCTTGGGGCATTTGTTTAAAGCACGATAATGGTATTTCAACGTTTTATGTTGGTCGACATTTTACCAAACTCTTCGCACAGATCCTGAATTTTTTTCAACAACAATTTTCCTTTTTTTAAAGTCTTTCTTTTAACTGATACTCTCTGTCTGTCTGTCTGTCTGTGTGGCGCAACCCCATTCCCCCTTATCCAATTAATTTGAAACTTGGCCCATAATTTTGTTGTGACTGTAGATTAATTTTGTAGCACAGAGTAACAAAAATCTGAAAAAATATTTTAAATAGTGGTCCAAAAAATCCTAATTCTAAACTTTGTTTTTTTTAAAGATAGCGAGGAAGTAAAAACGCAATTATTCATATTTTTGCATGGACTATTCAGCCTTGCCAGGCAAATTTTAATATTTGCAAAAAACGTCAAAAGTTATAACCCTAGTGCTCAAGCTAAAGGACTACAGAGCCAAACACAGTTTATTATATACATAGATACTACCTGTGTGCTTGTGCGAGTACAGATATATATTTTTATTATAGCATTAACCGCTCATCATAAATATAAACATAACTGCACTGTATTCTTAATCGGACCGGTTTCTGGCATTTCAGCCTTCATCAGCGATTTATTGAACATTGTGATAATTGTTATGTTTTAATTGAATAGGTTGTTTCTATATGAAAATTTTTTCTACTTAGGACGGCCGTGAGGTTTTGAACCGTGAACCTTATTAATTACAGTAGTAGTATTAATTACAGTAGTAATTGCAATATGTCTGAAAAATGACGATAAATCTAACAAACAAAAAAATTTTCTTCGCTTCAAAGCGTCATCTCAAATATATGTAAAGTGCATATGTAGGTATGTACAAAAACCGTACATCACATATGACAACTCTTACGAAAACTGAGAATAGTGGAAATTAGAACTATAAATGCAAAAAATATTCAAAAATTCAAAAATAACGATTGTTTGTTTGGACAGAGTTGTATCTTCTGAAACTAATACAAAGTAAAGCTGTATGGTACGAAAACTGAAAACTAACCACACTGCTCGTAGGCCTGACTTTAGGTGAGTGTGTTAAAGCGCTGACCAAAAAGTGCAAGTACGAGTGTATGTGAGGGTTCACGGTTCAAAACCTCACGGCCGCCCTAAGTAGAAAAAATTTTCATATAGAAACAACCTATTCAATTAAAACATAACAATTATCACAATGTTCAATAAATCGCTGATGAAGGCTGAAATGCCAGAAATCGGTCCGATTAAGAATACAGTGCAGTTATGAATTTTTGAAATATATGCTTTCTTCTTCTTTACCACGCACCATTTAAACAAAATTAAAATTGCATATTAATTACAGTAGTAATTGCAATATGTCTGAAAAATGACGATAAATCTAACAAATAAATATAAACAGTTTTGAAAAAGTTAGCAAACATCGTGGATATTGTGTATAAACAAAAGAGTTGAGATACCCTCTATCAACTTTTTTCGTTTTGAGAACTCTTCGATTATCTATATATTAATATGTGAAGGTAAATTTTTAATTCCCTTTTTAAGCAATATGCGGGCACGGAGGAGTGTGAAAATTGGCGCTGTTATAGTTCATAGGAGGAGAAGCTGAGAATGATAAAATTATGTTTAATCTGTCTTAAAAATATATTAAATTAAATAATGTAAAATATTTATAATAATTCGGTACACCCTGTTAATGCGAATGATTTAAATTATATATCAGATGCTCTGTATTAAATTCTGAATTGCTAAAATTGATTAACATACCTTTAGGCTCATTTAAATATTCATAAATTTTTTATATATATATATATATAGATTAAAAAAACATTGGAAAACAAAAATTGAATAAAAAAATAATATTTCCTAGAATTTGCACTCGAATTTCGAGTGCTGGGATTACTATTTTATCATAATATTATGAAAATAACCTACATACAGATTTGAGATAGCTGCCATATTCAGATAAATTGTTTGATACATTTTTATGCCATTTTATGAAAATTTATATAATTTGCATTTACTCATTGTAAACCACTGCCTGCTATTAGCAATACTTGTAAATAATTATACCTTATGAAGGGCTGACCAAATTAAAAAGGAATTTATTGTTCCAGTTTCTCATATCTACAAAGGCAAAGAACAAGCTGATAAGAAATCTTGTAACTGTGTAGATTTTAATCTTATTATTAATAACACCAGTCAACAATTTTTTGCCTTTAAGATCTGGAACAACTTTTCCCATGGATTTTGACATCCTTAACACGAATATGAATTTCAAAAATTTTTCTATGGACCAGTTTTTGAGATAAAAATTTTTGAAATTTTATTTTCACATTTTTGGAGGTGCACCTACAAAATTGGGTGTTTCTTGGGTATCCCTTGACCGATCTTCATAAGTATTAACACAAATTGAAGATAATTAAACCATAATTAGTTTTAAAATCTAAACAAATTCTTACCATAAATATGAACGCAAGGAAAAAATTTTCAGAGTTTTCAAATTCGCAATTTAAAAGCGAAAATTTTGTTTTTTTTTTAGTATGTCTAGTGTATGACTTTTCAAATACAAAGCAGATTTAATGACATATGTATGTACTTAAAAGCAGTTTTGCATTTTGGGGCAACCGAAAGAATTGCTGGCTTTTTCTTTGTTTTTTATATTCATCACTTTCAGTCTGCCGTATAAGGGTCCACACGTAGTCACCCATCATTGCCGTGTCATAAAAGCCGTGATACCGTCGTTCCATTTCCTTTAATTGCTGATGGAAACGCTCGCCGTGCTCATCGCTAACGTCTCCTAAGTTTTCAGGAAAAAAATCCAAACGCGAATTGAGAAAATGGATTTTCAATAACATATGTATTCCTATCCAAAATATAATATAAAAAATTCATGAAATCTAATATATAGCACCCTTTGTATAAGAAATAAAACATACCCATAGCCGCATAATTCTTAATTAGGTCCTCAACTAACTGCTTGAAATTCGATATGCAATGGTGGAAGTATATTTTCTTTTCTTACAAGAGCATTGCGTAGAATATTGTCTTCGCCAACTACTAAATTTGTACGCAGCGGCCATTCTTTTTGAAGATAATGCAGCTTGTCGGCGCGGCTATTCCAAAGGCAAAGAAAACAACAAAATCGCGTATCCCCTCCTTGGAGTCCGGTCAAAATAGCCACAACTTTGAGGTCGGCGCATATCTTCCACTTAAACTTTTCTTACTTAATGCATTGGAGTATAGCTTCCACTGTTTCATAATTTTCTTTTGAATTGACGGCATGGGCGACAGGAATAGATGGCTTTTCATTCCCGTTATATAAGAGAACGGCCTTTAAGCTTTCTTTATTGCTGTCAATGAACAACCTCCACTCTTTTGTATTGTGGGTTTCATTTAGCTCTTCAAATAAGCCTAAAATGTCACTGCAATAACATATTTTTTTGGTTTTCGTGTAGAACTTTGCAAACTGTTCATGTCGCTTTCTATATATTGATGTTTTAACACCAGGGGCTAAAAAGCCTCGCTGTTTCATGCGAGACGCAAAACGTTCAGCCTTTTCCTTGGTCAGACCAAAGTCGTGCATCCAATCGTTTAATTCGGCCTGCGTTAATACATGTTGCTCAATAGCAGGCTCAAATTCACTTGATCCAAAAGAGTCATCTGACATTTCCGCAATTTCAAGACTCGGACACGCTGGATAAGGAACGTCATTCGAATGTGGCAATGGAAAAGTAACAGACGTCACATTGGGGTAAGTCCATTTCAAATGTTTTCCAAAGCCAATCTTTTTACTCAGGCAAAAGAAACAATCAGTCGCGTGGCACAGCGGCATCCTCCAAATCATCGGCGTGTCGAAATTCATATGACTTCTATGGTTAAAATACTTAACTATTTTTACTATGTTCGATACCTAGTAACAGAATGTAAACACTTTTACCTTGCTCCAGCAGACCATTTTGTCAAATTTGCACAGCACAGAGCACATAGCATCTTTGGTGTCCATGGCTCAGTGAGGTTAGGTAGAACACCGAAGTAGTTATAATAGTGTTGTTGTAGCGTTTCCACAAATGTGCGCGCTCGAGTTTTCTTCATTTCCTCCCCGCAAACATTGCAGAAATCGTTTGGATTATTTGAGTACTTGAACACATGACTTCTTTTACTCATTCTCCCAACTTTCGCCAGTAATTAAAATGCTGCTTTTATTTTAATAACAATCACAAAAAGCACTGTAATATATTGCACGTGGTATTTATCAAAGTTTGCAGGGGTGACAGTTATTTGTTAATGGACAACTTTCTGTTATGTTAATGCTTCTTATTTGATGGTTTCGCTTTTCAATTGCGAATTTGAAAATTTTCTACTTGTGTTCATATTTATGGTAAAAATTTGTTTAGATATGAAGACTAACCAAAAAATGCTTCCCTATTTCGCCTTGACAAAATCTAAAAAAAACTGAAAATCGTTAAAAAGCGAAATTTTAGTCTTTTACTAAAAAATTCATAACTTCTTAAAGTATGCATTGATTTTTATGACTCGGGGCTTGTTTTCTTTGGAACAGGCTCAGCTATTTCCAGAAAGTATCAAATTGGGGTAGACATTTTTTCTTCTATTTTTCCAACGACAATATATAAATTTTTCACGCCAATTTTTACAGAAAAACGACGTTTTTTTAAATATATATATCGCTGGCATCAAAACTGTTTAGCCAAATTGAAAACTTTCAAGGAAAGGTTTGTAGAGGGTTTAACTATCTTAAATTTGTGTGAATATTTATGAGATCAGTCAAGGGACACCCAAGATATACCCAATTTTATAGGTGCGCCTCCAAAAATGTGAAAATAAAATTTCGAAAATTTTTATCTCAAAAATTGTTCCATAGAAAAATTTTTAAAATTCATATTCGTGTTAAGGAGGTCAAAATCCATGGGAAAAGTGATTCCAGATCTCAAAGGCAAAATATTATTGAAAATTTGTTGGCTGGTGTAACCCAAGAAATACAAAATATATTTTTTATTTAAATTAATTTTTTTTTTTGGTTTGTTAGATATCATGTATATACATTAGATACATCCAAATTTGTATGAAAATGGATCATGTTTTCCGATCCGTGCACGACGTAGTAAATATGAAAGAAGATGTTAAAAAACCCATAAAAACGAAAGCAGTCGCCCGATATCGTCAAAACTGGCTTGTCCCTAGGCGAAACTCCATATTTTGATCAAGTTCCATTCATACATTTAAATAAAATTTTAAAAAGGTATTTCAATCGGCTGGAAATTTATTTATATGGCCAATTCCAATGTAAAATTGACCACTGAATCGAATGTAGCTGATAGAATGTCAAAAAAAATTATGCCTGACCCTACAGCGGCGATTAAAGTCACATTTTTTTTTTTTGTTATTTAATTTTTTATATTTATCATGTCAGGTGACTGATACGAAAGAGACTTGTGTAAAAGTGAACTTAACAGGGTTGTAGCGCATTTTATGTAGATGAATTTAGTTAAAAAAAAATTAAAATCGCACATTATTTGGGTGAGTTATGGCCAATTGCGTTAAAATTGCCATATACATTTTTAAGCGAAAACGTGTATTTTCGTCATATCTTGAGAAAAAGTCATCTGATATTGGTGGTATCATACCAATTTTTATTAGTTTCGTCAAGCCCGATTAGCTGAGACCAGTGGCGGATCCAATGAGGGGGATTTTGGGATTAATCTCCCCAACAGTAAAATTTTTGTACCAGAAATTAACCCTGTTCCTGGGGCTATTTTTATATAAATCCCCAACTTAATCCCGTTTATCATACCTAAGTGCAAATTTCGAAAAGTTGGTTCGGTTAACATTGGCGAGTTAACATTCCGAAACAAGGTAGATTTAGAGAAGGTACAGCCAACGCTCAATTGTCATGTCATTCGTTCCTTTTGAGTGAGTTTTTTTCCTTTGTTTTTTATAGAACGGGTGACGACGCGAACAGAAAATACACAGCAAAACAAAAACAATAAAACCAACGGTACTTTTTACATTACATTTTCAAACGCTGATATTTGCGTTTTTGCTATTTTATTATATTGAAAAAGTTGTCATTTCTAATAAAGCATTTGAATATTAAACATCTTTATAATTATTTCAAAGCACCAGGTGCAGTCAACTGATCAGAGATCAGTTTGTTTTAACAGGTATGTAGCATAAATTCAAATGTTCAATGATTTCAAATGTATTAAATTTATTTTATGAATTTGATATTCTAGATAAGGAGTTGAAAGGCTTACAGGATGTGAACATATTCATCGCAATCGTGTACATGCGATACTGGTACTATTGCGCTTTTTCAGTTGCTGCTCCAATGCTTGACCTCAAATTGATCGAAAATTTAATAGACTATCGGAACATAAATTTGAAGTTGTCCAACAGTATTTGGTCGTCATTTATGGTACTTGTCAGAATCATTAGTCGGCCTTGCATTTGTCGACAGAAGTATCGATGGGAAAACCAAGAGACTCATGACTTCTTTGCGTGCAGAAAAAGCCGCCAAGGGAATGTTGGTTGTAAACGACGCCGCCGAAAGAGCAGTAGGCCTTATGACTAGATTCAATGAAAAAGTCACTAACGTTGAGACCGAAAAGCAAATGGTTTTGCAGCTAGTTCAAAAACACCAAAAAATGTTTGGCTACAGAACAACAATAAAAGAAATGTTTTTGAATAATAATTTTTAAGTACCATTTAAAATGCAACATATGTACACTGAAATAAAAATATTCCCATTCAAATACTGTTTTTATTCGGTTTTTCCAATATTGGTCTCAGCCAGGGGCGTATCCATATATATACAAAAATTTTACTGTTGGGGGGATTAATCCCAAAATCCCCCTCACTGGATCCGCCACTGGTCTCAGCATATCGGGCTTGACTAAACTAATAAAAATTGGTATGATACCACCAATATCAGATGACTTTTTCTCAAGATATGACGAAAATACACGTTTTCGCTTAAGAATGTATATGGCAATTTTAACGAAATTGGCCATAATTCATCCAAATAATGCGCGATTTTAATTTTTTTTTTCACTAAATTCATCTACATAAAATGCGCTACAACCCTGTTGTGTTCACTTTTACATAAGTCTCTTTCGTATCAGTCACCTGACAAGATAAATATAAAAAATTAAATAAAAAAAAAAAATGTGACTTTACTCGCCGCTGTAGGGTCACGAATAATTTTTTTTGACATTCTATCAGCTGCATTCGATTCAGCGGTCAATTTTACATAGGAAGTGGCCATATAAATAAATTTCCGGCCGATTTAAATACCTTTTAAAAATTTTATTTAAATGTATCAATGGAACTTGATCAAAATATGGAGTTTCTCCTAGGGACAAGCCAGTTTTGACGATATCGGGCGACTGATTTCGTTTTTATGGTTTTTTTGACATCTTCTTTCATATTTACTACGTCGTGCACGGATCAGAAAAGAAAATACTTTTGGATGTATCTAATATACATAAATTCTAAAAACGCTGATCGGCAGCCAAAAAAATCACCTTGAAACAATCGTTCTCTAATAATCTGAATCCTCTTTTTGCAAAAAAAATAAATATTTCTTTATATAATATTTACATAATTTTTTGAATTTGTTTTAAAATAATAAAACTTTTTCAAGGATTATAAATAAATAAAAACAAGTAAGAAAATTATTGTCGGTCTAGACCGACTATACGATACCCTATACCATGCGTTTAGAAACCCTATCTCTCAGGCCCAACAAACTGGATAAAGAAAATAAGCATGAATCAAATTTGAGTGGGATTTTTATTATTTTTTTTTGCTGCAAATATGAAAAAGTTCATATCGGATGATATAGCTATAGCCATATTTGGTAAAGTCAGTTATATTTTGAAAAAATATATATATATATATGTCCTTTATTTAATTAGATATAATATAAATACAAATTGTACATAAAATACTTAAATAAAAAGTTCACGAAGAACGTAGGGCGTCAACAAATTTTCTCCATCTGAATCGATCTCTGGCAAGTAGCTTAATTTCGTTCCATGTTTTTTGGACTGATTCGTGTTCATTTCGTATGCACCGGATCCATGTATGACGTGGTCGGCCTGGATGTCGTTGACCTTGGGGGTTCCACTCAAGTGCAGCTCTGGCAATATCATTTGCTGGTCGCCTGAGAATATGGCCGATCCATGTCCATTTACGTTTCTTAATATCAAATTCGATGGGACAACAATCTGCCAGATTCCAAAGAGCTTCATTTGATACCCAATTAGGCCAGTATATACGTAAAATCTGTCTCAGACACCGATTGACGAAAGTTTGTATTTTCTTCTTGGCCAGTTTTGTAAGGCTCCATGTAGTGCAATCATACAGCAGAACAGATTTTACGCTACAGTTGAATATACGTAACTTAGTTTTCTGGGATATGTTGCTAGCGCGCCAAATTTTGTGCAGTTTTAGGAACGCAACACGGGCCTTGTTGATTCGGTCACCAATGTCGGCTACAGAGCCACCGTCTTTTGCGATTTTACAACCGAGATAGTTGAAAGATTCTACATCTTCCATTACGGTACCATCAACAACAAGGGGTGATGAAATATTGGTACCGATACGCATCAGCTTTGATTTTTTAAAGTTAATTCTCAATCCTACTTGTTTGGCGTTGTCGGAGAGTCTCTTTATCTTAGTTTCAATATCTGCAAAGCGCTGGGCCATTAGACAAATGTCGTCTGCGTAAGCTATATCATTTAGGCATTCCATCATATTCCATCGAATACCGGTAGGGGCCTCACTATTTGTCTTTTCCATTACACAGTCTAAAAGAAAAATGAATAGTGTGGGAGACAGGACACAGCCTTGCCTTACGCCTGTAACGGTTGTGTATGGTTGGCTTTCCTTTCCGTTAAATCGGACCTTGCACTTTGCGTCTTTGTACAGCTCGCGTATTAGAGTGACACTTTTTTCAGGTATACCTTTACCAATTAATGCAGACCACAAAGAATTTCGGGATATTGTGTCGAAAGCACGATCAAAATCTATGAAAAATAGGTATAGGGGTGTGTTATACTCTGCCGATTGCTCAATAATAATGCGTAGAGTATTGACGTGATCAACACAAGATCGTCCAGGCCGAAAGCCAGCTTGTTCATTACGAATAGTTTGTTCTACCACTGGTGAAATTCGCTGTAGTAGTAGAGTTGCCATCACTTTCCCTATAGCGTTTAGCACGGTAATACCGCGCCAGTTTTTACACTGAGTAAGATCACCCTTTTTAGGGATTGTGACTACTACACCTTCTTTCCAATCTGCAGGAAATTGATTGTTGATCCATGCACGTCTTATCAGTGGAGTCAGAACTTCAGCTAAAGTATCAGCACCATATTTTAATAGCTCGGCGGGTATGTTGTCGGGACCAGGCGATTTACAATTTTTCAGCTGTTTTAATGCCGCTGCAACTTCGGAACATGTCGGGGGATCAGTAGAAATATCCCTTCTTGGGTTGCGCCGTAAAGAAGACGTTTCCGGATCAGCCTGGTTGTAGTTGTTATTTTCAGTTGATGCCTGTGATGAGAAGTGTTCGCGCCACCGTCCTAGTTGTTCATCTGTGGTGGTTAGCTCTGTGCCATCACTTGCTTTAAGAGACATAGTGCCTCGTATATTATTGCCACTCATCTGCTTAATGGCAGAGTAAACTGCACGCAGATTACCTGAAAAAATATACACAAACAAAATTTGAGAACAATCTGTGCAATATTTTTGTTTTTTGATAGACTTAAGTGAAGATCGGGAGGCAGCTCTATATGGGGCCCATAATTAAGAATTGTCCCATAGGTATTATTTTTGGACTAATGATTAACGGATATAATAAACACATACAAAATCCAATTTGACTGAGATCTATATGATATCTTGGATTTTATGGCAATTTATGTCGATTTCATCGGCGTCATTTGTAAGGGGACTAGGTCTGAACATGGACCGAATTTCACAAAATATCATTCATCCCATGGCACATAAAAGCTTAAATACCAAATTTCATCAAAATATATTCATATTTGCGACCTGCACTTTGATTACAAGCTTTACATGGATACACAGACGTACGGACGGACGGACATCGTTAAATCGAATCAGATAGTGATTCTGATTCGATCAGATAGTGATTCTGATTCGATCGGTATAATAAAAGATGTATCTAGGTCAAATATTTGTGGTAGCTAAAAACAGCAGCACAAAGTCATTATACCCAAACCACATAGTGGTATAGGGTATAAATATCATTCAGTTGATTACACGGTGTTACAAAAAAAAATCCCTGGGATATCATATTATTTTTCTGGTAGGTATTGTCGAGTAGAACAAGAATCTGTATTTGAAATTTTCCAGGCACGTCAGAATTTTGAGATACGGGTAAAAAACCGGGTTTTCGGACCTCTATGCACTTAATAACGGGTAACTCGGTTGGTTCTCCACCGATTTTAATTTTATAAACGGATTTGGATAGCAGAGACTTATACCTTTAAAATGATATATATGATTATATGGTTTGATCCAAAAATATGTGTGTATTTGTGCACCAATGTCATTTTTTTACCACTTTTTTCGACATTTTTTAACTTTGGGGATATTTTTACGCACTTTTTTATAAAGGAACCGTAAAGCTTTATAATTTATTTAGTAGCATATTTAGTTAGGAGTAAAATGCAATTTACGGTTTTAATATCCGTTAAAAAATGACTAAGTTATTAAATATTGTATCAAACCAAAATTCTTGCAAAATACAAATTTCTTAATATGATATTCCTACGCATTATTTTATACAGAAATTTTACTAATAAAATTCAACTTTGTTTTAAAAAATCCGTTAGAAATTAAGAGAGTTATTAATTTTGTTTTTAAACCTAAATTTTTGCATAATCACTTACATATATCGGTTTTGTTACAGTTAAAACACTTGCGTATTTGACACTTTTGCGCGTTTTAAAAGAGTAACCTTTTGTATTGGTTTGACAAAAATAGCAATCACCTGGTTTATGGTAGAGCTGATGATGCCAAATCATAGGTGTCGAAAAGTGTAAAGTAACTGACGGCTTTTTTAATGTTCTACAGCAATTATCACAAATAAATTCAGGTTCATACCAGCGACTAAATTTATAAGAGCGATTGAAGAGTTTGTTATATATTTCCACCACTCCACCATTGTTTCTAAAATCACGTCTATGATCGATATCTACCAATAAACCACAAATATAACAAAATTTATTACGTCTGTCGCACATTTTCTTTTTTTAATAAAATTTATTTATCGGGATAAATTCAAATTTAATTTTAATTGCCCTTCACTATTATAATATTATCAAATGGCTAACTTTTTTATTTATTTAAGTAAACAAAAGTGATAAACAAAACAAATTAAAAAAAACAATACTTTTACATGATTTAAGCTCTCATTGCTAATTGTTGTTGTAATTCTAATTTGAGTTTAATATAATAGTGATTTACAATTTATAGTCCTCAGAGTATATCAATCACATTTATTATAGTCAGTATATATAAAAAAATATACAGTGCAAATAAAATACCACTTATATTTAAAATTATTTTTTTATATTAAATAAGAAAACCCCTCCAAAATCTTTTTTAAGAAACATTTTCAGTTTTCGGAATGTAAAGTTTTGTACAAATAACAATCTGACTCCAAGCAAAAAAAGTTTGGCAAACTCTGTTGTCCCAATTTGCTCCACATTGCATTTACAAAATTTTACCTGCTAACTTCTAGCAAAACATCACTAGACAGAGAGCAAAAAAACTAGAAAAATAATGTGCAAGCAATTATGCAAAAATTTAGGTTTAAAAACAAAATTAATAACTCTTAATTTCTAACGGATTTTTTAAAACAAAGTTGAATTTTACTCAGTAAAATTTCTGTATAAAATAATGCGTAGGAATATCATATTAAGAAATTTGTATTTTGCAAGAATTTTGGTTTGATACAATATTTAATAACTTAGTCATTTTTTAACGGATATTAAAACCGTAAATTGCATTTTACTCCTAACTATATATGCTACTAAATAAATTATAAAGCTTTACGGTTCCTTTATAAAAAAGTGCGTAAAAATATCGCCAAAGTTAAAAAATGTCGAAAAAAGTGGTAAAAAAATGACATTGGTGCAGAAATACACACATATTTTTGGATCAAACCATATAATCATATATATCATTTTAAAGGTATAAGTCTATTCTATCCAAATCCGTTTATAAAATTAAAATCGGTGGAAAACCAACTGAGTTACCCGTTATTAAGTGCATAGAGGCCCGAAAACCCGGTTTTTTACCCGTATCTCAAAATTCTGACGTGCCTGGAAAATTTCAAATACAGATTCTTTTTCTACTCGACAATACCTACCAGAAAAATAATATGATATCCCAGGGATTTCGACTTCATTCTTTTTTGTAACACCGTGTTATTATCGCGTCGCTGTGTACTGCAGGTTAACATGGCAAGGAAGTTGAACATTTTCATTATTTAGTTGGAATACCCTACAGTACCCTATAGTCTGGGTATAATGAGTTTGTAATGATGTTTGTAACTACACAAAATACTTGATCTATCTTTTTCTATACTGCTCGACTTAGAATAACTTTTTGGGCCGATTTAGCGATGTCCGTCCGTCCCTCCGTCTGCATGTCTGATTGTCCATGTAAACATTTTGATAAATTTACAAGTCGCAAGCATTAATATATTTTGAAGAACTTTTGTATATAGACTTTTATAAAAATTCTTGTATATTTAGACTTAATACCCATACAAATTACCTCTATTAGATTGACTTAAATTGCAATAAGAACAAAATTATCATATACATATCGGTGAAATTGGGTTTGTGTGTGTACCTTTCATCCGTGAATCAGTATTATAAAAATAATCCCTATGGGGTAACTCTTAGTCGTAGCTTCCATATAAAGATTTTGCTCGATCTTCACTTAAACCTATCAACAACAAAAAATATTGCATACATTTCACTCAAATGTTTTTGCAAAAATTAAGTGACTTTACGAAATATGAATATTGCAACCGATATGAACTTTTTTAGATCTGTACGCAAAAAAAGTTAATTAAAATTGAACTCATTTTTGGTTTATGCTTATTTTTTATACCCACATAAGTCGCCATGAGTCTGCTTGCAAAGTATCAGCACGATTGGACGACAGGAAAGAATTTAAAATCGAACCAAAGTTTTTTCGGCAGCCAACCAGACAAACACGGCGCTGAGTACTTAGGCCCCAACGAACAAATGCCCAGAAAAAAAGAACAAATGCACCAAAAAATTGGAACGTAACTTCGCGATGAACAAAAGTTCCAAAACCTTAAAAAAAGCCAAAAAAAAAAAAAAAAATTAACGAATGCCCCAATTTTTCAAAAAACCAAATAAAAACAAGTAAGAAAATTATAGTCGGTCTCGACCGATAATACGATACCCTATACCATGTTTTTAGAGACCCTATCTCTCAGGCCCATCTAACTGGATATAGAAAATAAGCGTAAAGCAAATTTGAGTGGGATTTTTATTAATTTTTTCGGATGCAGATATGAAAAAATTCATATCGGATGCTATATCTATATTGGGACTAGGCCCAAAAATGGACCGATCCTGACAATGTTTGGCAAAGTCTCTTGTATTTTGCGAAAATATATACAAACACAATTTGAGATGAACCAGTGCAATATTTTTGTTTTTCGGTAGATTTAAGTGAAGATGGGGAAGCAGCTCTATATGAGGCCTATGACTAAGAGTTGTCCCATAGGGATCGTTTTTGGACTATTCATTAATGGATGTAATACACACATACAAACCCAATTTGACTAAGATCTACACGACAATTTGGATCTTATGGCAATTTATGTCGATTTTATAGGGGTCATTTGTATGGGGGCTAGGTCTGAACATGGTCCGCTTCTCACCATTTTCAACAGCGTGCATCCCATAGCCGATAGAAGATCAAATACCAGATTTCATCAAAATATATTCATAGTTGCAACCTGCAGATTGATTACAAACTTTACATGGACACATAGACGGACGGACGGACGGACGGACATCGTTAAATCGAATCAGATAGTAATTCTGATTCGGTCGGTATAATTAAAGATGGGTGTAGGTCAAATATTTTTGGTTGTTACAAACAGCAGCACAAAGTCATTATACCCAAACCACATAGTGGTATAGGGTATAATTAACTTACGTCCCAAAAAACCTTCCGCAAAATTTTTCACATATTTTTATTTAATGATTTTTTTTTCCATATATCTATTCAAATGAAAATTTGCATACTGCTCTCAATTATTTTGTATTCTTTTCGGCAGCATCATTGCGCAACCCAATAGCATATGTTAAAATGTTTACAAAATTTTCATAGGATGTTTGCGTTTTTTGGCATTTTTGCATTTTTGCCATGATACAGGTGCAGGTGGGTCTGTCTTTGGGGCTTCTCTACCCTCAAGAAATTGTGCACCCCACTAATGACTGAGCGCTGATGGGCCAAAAGACAAACTGGTTAATTTACAAAAAGTTTGTCGGTACCCACTACTCAGAAAACATACCGCTAAGAAATTCAGAAAATATTGATTTCTCGATAAAAATTTTGAACTAAATCTCAAGCTGGCTGCTCCAATTACTACTAAACCCACAAGATCCAAAATCAATTTATTGTTTCTTAAGTGGATATCGAACAACATTCAAATGGAGAGCACGTAGAGAGTGGCAACACTATAGATCCCTACAATTAAAAGCAATAAATGGTACAATTGCATTCAGTTATACCACAGCAGAGTGCAAATACCCCACTTTGGTTTGAGATGCTAGAAGTCGAAAAGCCTATGCTTGAATACAAAAAAGCTTCAGGGATCGATAAGTTCAGTAACAAAATACTTTTAGAACAACCAATTATAGCTTTACGAATAATTTTTTTATTTCTAACGCCACCATTCGCCTTGAATATTATCCCCAGAATGGAAAATTTCGCTCGTAATAAAGATATCCAAGCTAGATAAAGATAACCCAAAAGCAAGGTTCAGAAAATACACACATGAAACACACAATGTTCTGTTCAAAAGCAGCCAACACACATCTTTATTTTCATATCAATTATGTGCGTTTCTAAATCTTCTACGGTGCCCAACACAATCATGACTGTGTTCGTTTTAATATTTCGTTATTTACACGAACATTTTTGTATCACGTACTTTTTGTTTCGATCACACATAAACCACACATATTGGAGTGTTGCTTTATTTGAAGTTCGTGTTCTGGTACGTGTACTGAAAAAAAAAAAAAAACAGAACATGCACAATAAACAGGTTCGAGTTTAGTTATATTTTAAGTCGTGTTGTGGCTCGTGTACTAAGAAAAAACAGAACATGTACAATAAACAGGTTCGAGTTCAGTTATATTTTAAGTCGTGTTCAGGCTCGTGTACTAAAAAAAAATTGAACATGTACAATAAACAGGTTCGAGTTCAGTTATATTTTAAGTTCGTGTTCTGGTTCTTGTACTACGAAAAATTGAAACATCAATTCGCGATCTGATACACCCCGATAAAAACGACAACAATTGTTTCAACCAAATTTATATTTTATTAAAATAAAAACCAGTCAATAAAAACAATTGTAAATAATTTCAACGTAAATCACAAAAATATGGCCAATAAAATTTTAAAATATTTATATATATTTCCTTTTATTTATATAAATTAATTGACAGTATAAATATCTTCAAATTATATAAAAGTTCATGTTGAACATAGGCGTCTGTAAATTCTCTCCATTTTATATGATCGGCGGCTAAAGACTTGATTTGGTTCCACGATTTGTTGCAGCTTTCGACTTCTCTTTTAACCATTCTTACCCAGGTATTTCGGGGACGACCTGGTAGACGATGACCCTGAGGGTCCCAGTCAAGTGCAGCTCGTGTGATTTCGTTACTTGGTCTGCGTAGTATATGGCCTATCCAAGACCATTTGCGACGTTTAACCTCAATCTCGATTGGTACACACTTTGCCATACATAAAAGCTGCTCATTTGTTACCCAGTAGGGCCAGAAGATCCGAAGGATTTGTCTAAGGCATCGGTTAACAAAAGTTTGCAATTTCCTTTGGGTGGTTTGCGTTGTGCTCCAGGTGGTGCAACCATAGAGAAGGACAGATTTTACGCTGCAGTTAAAGATTCTAAGCTTTGTGGCTTGGGAAATGTTGTTGGCACGCCAGACTTTGTGCAGAGAGTGGAATGCGACTCTAGCTTTGTTGATGCGGTCTACTATATCTACACAATTGTTTTTATTGACTGGTTTTTATTTTAATAAAATATAAATTTGGTTGAAACAATTGTTGTCGTTTTTATCGGGGTGTATCAGATCGCGAATTGATGTTTCAATTTTTCGTAGTACAAGAACCAGAACATGAACTTAAAATATAACTGAACTCGAACCTGTTTATTGTACATGTTCTATTTTTTCTTAGTACACGAGCCTGAACACGACTTAAAATATAACTGAACTCGAAACTGTTTATTGTACATGTTCTGTTTTTTCTTAGTACACGAGCCACAACACGACTTTAAATATAACTGAACTCGAACCTGTTTATTGTACATGTTCTGTTTTTTTTTTCAGTACACGTACCAGAACACGAACTTCAAATAAAGCAACACTCCAATATGTGTGGTTTATGTGTGATCGAAACAAAAAGTACGTGATACAAAAATGTTCATGTAAATAACGAAATATTAAAACGAACACAGTCATGATTGTGTTGGGCACCGTAAAAAATTTAGAAACGCACATAATTGATATGAAGCTAAAAATATGTGTGTGTTGG
This sequence comes from Cordilura impudica, assembly GCA_963682025.1. NCBI lineage: Eukaryota > Metazoa > Arthropoda > Insecta > Diptera > Scathophagidae > Cordilura > Cordilura impudica. The sequence continues at coordinate 197,465,086 of OY821519.1, read as the reverse complement.
TCTAAATTATGTTTGTTTACATATATGTACGAGTTTTTTATTCAGTGTGTGTTTTTTTTTCTGAACTATGCCCTAAAGTCTAGTCAGCCTTTTATCGCACCAGCCTTTCACCAAATATGTCTAAACTCTCCGAAAGGCTGCCAATAAACTCATTAACACTAGCTGTAGATCAGAATTACTCTATATCAGATCATCAATTTTGGTTCAGAAATAATAATAGCATAACATAACAGGTACACGGGTAAGATCGGTAAATTTATTGTTAATTCACATAGTATAAATAGTGAAGATTAAATAAATACAAACACGAAAAAAGATGGAAAAACAAAAAAAAAATGCACGGATATTTGTAAGCTTGTTGGCGTAGACCTTTGACGTAAAATAATCCCATAAGATGAAATTCAATAATACTAAATCAGACAATCTAGGGGTCAAATTCTGATCACCGAAATGAGAATGTACACGACCTGGAAATCTATCATGCAGTAGTTGAATCGTTTCACGGGCTATTTGCCATGTGACTTCGTCTTGTTTAAACCATATGTCGTCCATGCCAATATCAAGCACTTTTGGCAGATATAACTCTGGTATCGTGGCACGGTATCGAGCGCCAGTAAAAGCCATTGATTGACCAATCTAAATTTCAAAGAATTGTTGTTCAATCATCCCTCTAGCCAAAGTCAGTGAAACATTGTGGATACATTTATTTTTTGATAAACACAAGTGGTTTCTCTGATCCCACATGCGGGAATTTTGCCAAATAACGAAGCCTTGATGGCTGAAAATGAGTTTAATCGGTTAGGAGAATTTTCTTGAAAAAGTCACGATCCATTTTTGAACCATTGTTTAACAATGTATAGTGCTCCATTTCTACTAACCCTGCCAAACTGTGTTTTTTCTTTTGGTTGCCAACACTTCACTGCAGAAATGGTGGCAAATTTAAATCTTGCGTGAATTTATGTTGAAACTAGTTTTCGCTGACACTTCGGTATATTGGTGAACAAAATTCTCTTATATTCGTATATTGAAATTCATTTGTTTCTCAATGCTAAAGTTCCTTTAGTTCTGTATAAGCATTGACAGTATGAGTTGTGTGAAAGCCAAAGCGTTTTATTATTATTTTTTTGTTCACAAAATACTAACTTAATATTATACAATATTTTTAGGTGCTGACATATGTGCTAAAGTGGTTTGACTGACGACGATAAATAATATAACGAACAGTTTTCATTAAAATGGCATCATATCATCATTTACTAACATACTTACATATGTACTTATATGTGTATAAAATGATTAAGTATGTTTGTGGGGTATTAAAAGTGAAAAAATAAACACAGCAAAAACAACTCGTGTATACTCAGTTTTGCACCCGTACACAGCGCGACATTAAGCCAATATAATCCTGAAAGATACTGGCTTAAAATTTGGTTTGATGATAATATAGAACATAACCAATATTTATAAAAAAAAAAAACTTAAGAAACGAACAATTTTCATGGCAGTTTTGAAAATATGCTACTATTTTTGAAATTGCTTTAAAAAATTTTAAGAATTGTAATAAAATTTTTTAAAAAATGCAACGCCCCCTTTTTTATAACAGATATTGGGCCAAATTTGATTTTATGTAAAATTAATTGTACGTGTAATTGTACCAGAAATGGGCGTCGTTCACCCACTATTTGCAATTTTATTAGTTTATTACTAGCAGAGCCCAGCCCTCGAAATTCGAGTGCAAATTCTAGGAAATTTGATTTTATCATTAAATTTATTTCTTTCAATGGTTTTTAATCAATTAAATTCAGTAAGTTTATTACATTATAAATATTTGCTGAACACACAGAAATAAAGGCCACCTTGTATGCCACCTAAAGGTAGTCAAATTTTTGGCAATTCACAATTTAACACAGGGTATGTGTTATGCAATTATTGTAATGAAATCTGTATGTTAACTTTCGTGTTGCATAATGTAAAGTTGATTGTGCACGCATAACTTTCCTCAAACTCAACGAATTTAAACAGTTAATAGCTCAAAATAAAGAGCTTGATCCACTGAGTGTTCTGAGAGTGAAACGATCAAGATCCAGTCATAAGAAGACGAGCTATGAGTATACGAATTGCTTAAGTGAAGCGTTTCAGTATAACTTGAGTAAGGTGGGAGATGAGTAAATTTCAATGAGTGATGACATATCTGTGTCTAAATACCTTTCGTTAAAAAAAATCAAGGAAATCGACCGAATAGAACGGCCAGACGGACTGACTTTAGTTTTGATAAATTTTTATTATCGATATTCGAATGCAAATTCTAGGATATTTTACTTTTTCATTTAATAAATTATTTTATAAAACCCTAAAGGTATGCAAATCAATTCAACACTTTTCATTGTTGTTATTGGTTTATGTCCAAAATTATTTTTTAATTCAGCCAACGTTTTTTTGCCAGGACATTAACACATTTAATGAACACACACACAGCATTGTATAATTATACCCTATACCACTATGTGGTTTGGGTATAATGACTTTGTGCTGCTGTTTGTAACAACCAAAAATATATGACCTAGACCCATCTTTAATTATACCGATTGAATCAGAATCATTTTTTGAGTTGATTTAACAATGTCCGTCCGTCCGTCCGTCCGTCCGTCCGTCCGTCCGTCCGTCTGTGTGTCCATGTAAAGCTTGTAATCAAACTGCAGGTCGCAAATATGAATATGTTTTGATGAAATTTGGTACATAAGCTTTTATCGGCCATGGGATGAACGCTATTGAAATTGGTGAGAATCGGTCCATGTTCAGACCTATCCCCCATACAAATTACCCCTATGAAATCGACATAAATTGCCATAAGATCCAAATTGTCATATAGATCTTACTCAAATTGGGTTTATATGCGTTCATTACATCCATTAATGAGTAGTCCAAAAATGATCCCTTTGGCCCCATATAGGGCTGCTTCCCGATCTTCACTTAAATCTATTAAAAAACAAAAATATTGCACTGATTCTTCTCAGATTTGGTTTGTATATATTTTTGCAAAATACAAGAGACTTTTCCAAACATGATCAGGATCGGTCTATTTTTGGACCTAGTCCCCATATAGATATAGCATCCGATATGAACTTTTTCATATCTGCAGCCAAAAAAATTAATAAAAATCCCACTCAAATTTGGTTTTTGCTTATTTTCTATGTCCAGTTAGTTGGGCCTAAGAGATAGGGTTTCTAAACGCATGGTATAGGGTATCGTATAGTCGGTCTAGACCGACTATAATTTTCTTACTTGTTTTATGTATGTAGCTAATTTAAATGCATTTTATTTCAAAAGAATGTTTAAATGTAAAAATCTGTAAATCTGAAGGACAGCTAAAAAGTAGTGTCTTTCAAATAAGGGATGTTTGATCAAAATATTTAGGATTGAAACTGTCAAACTTACATCGGTCACAACTATGGGTCCTTCGATACCAGAAATATGTACGGCAAGTCTCTGTTTTTGTGCACTCTTGGAGATTTTCTTGTGAAATTTTCATGATTGTTTTTAATGTTCTTGTTTCTGGCTTCGGATGATTCTTGGGATGGTTGTTCTATTGGCAGAATACATGTCTTAATTAGGTCCTTTCCAAGGCACAGATTATATAAACAGTAAATGGCATCTTGTTCCAAGAATATTCGGAAAGATAGGGGCTATCGTTTCCAAAACAATGTGCAAATTATCGATATTGGGAGTAACTTCAGGAGATCTAAAAAACGTGCTCGCAGTGTTGCTGTCATAATCATTTCCAGAAGTAAGTTTTGGCATATCAATTAGTAATCCAAGTTCATTTCTGAAGCGCATTGACTGATTTTTTTTTTTCATAAGTTTTTAATTTTCCTCTTCTTTTTTTTGCCATTGTTTAAATATCAACCTGTATAATATATGGAGTAAACACTTCAGCCATGTAATGGGGAGAAACTTATCCCCAAAATAATCATATCAACTAATTTCGTCGACAACACCTCCCAATTATTCATACACTTCGGTGAGGCATCACAAATGTAGCAATTTTGTGATGAAGAGGAACTAGATATCTATCATTAGGGTTGCCCTTAATTAAAAAAATGTGTTCAAAATGTCGGTCTCACCCCCCTAGAAATATGCGAATAGCAAAAAACTGAGAAATGCAAAGTTTTGGACCAATCAAAAAACTTTTAGTCGTGGCGCAAAGCGATTGAAAATTGCAAGTGTGTTTATATGGGGAAAATATGACTTTCTTTCAGATTTTACAAAAATTTCGATATATGGTTTAATTTTTCCGACAAGCTCTTATGTAATTCGGGATCATTATAAAATTGTCCTTTCAAAAGTCTGTAAAACTTCTAAATCGAATAAAACCTCGTCAAGAAATAGCAAATGCGCCAGACCACTTTTGTGCCAAAAAAAAACTAGGTCATGAAATTTGAGGGCATTTTTTTCAACTTTGAGAAATTGATTAAAGCCGTCACTCTTTTTTGGTCTCCATACTTATAACTACTCAGATATGAAGTATTGTTTTATTACCACGTTGTTACCCTATTGCGCATTGAGACCGAAATTTGGAAATTTTTTGATAAAATTTGTAAAACTCCTTTTTCAAGTTTGAAAAAAGTTTCTTAAACAAAATTTAAAAAAATGAATCTTTCTCTTTAAGGTTTTATTAAATGTATGTTGCTGATTAACTGTGTGAATTTTTAAGTAAATCCCTCTGTCAAAATTTTTGTGACAAGGATTTTTTTTGCGGATTTCGAGAAAAAATGGATTTTTGTGAAATATTCTGTACATGTACTCTTTTAAATAATATGTATCAAATATTCATCACTTGTCTACTTTTAAATGTCATATTTCATCTTAATAAGTAATATGACTTCATTAACCCTTTTGGAATTGGGGTCAAGCTAATAAAAGCCAATTTATTCAAAAAATTCAAATATTTTGTAAGTGCTGTCCAATTTTTGGATGCGACGCTTAAAATATAATAATCAAATGTGTTGAAGTTTCGTTCGAAATATTTGGGATAAATCCGATTTTAAGATGCTTTTAAATAAAAACAAGTAAGAAAATTATAGTCGGTCGAGACCGACTATATGATATTCTATACCATGCGTTTAGAGACCCTATCTCTTAGGCCCAACTAACTGGATATAGAAAATAAGCATATCAAATTTGAGTGGGATTTTTATTAATTTTTTTGGCTGCAGATATGAAAAAGTTCATATCGGATGCTATATCTATATGGGGACTAGGCCTAAATATGGAACGATCCTGACTATGTTTGGTAAAGTCTCTTGTATTTTGCAAAAATATATACAAACAAAATTTGAGAAGAATCAGTGCAATATTTTTGTTTTTCGATAGATTTAAGTGAAGATCGGGAAGCAGCTCTATATGGGGCCTATGACTAAGAGTTATCCAATAGGGATCATCTTTGAACTACTGATTAATGGATGTAATATATACATACAAACCCAATTTGACTAAGATTTGTAAGATATTTTGGATCTTATGGCAATTTAAGTCGATTTCATAGGGGTCATTTGTATTGGGGCTAGGTCTGAACATGAACCGATTCTCACCAATTTCAATAGCGTTCATCCTATGGTCGATAAAAGCTTATATACCAAATTTCATCAAAATATATTCATATTTGCGACCTGGAGTTTGATTACATGCTTTACATGGACACACAGACGGACGGACGGACGGACGGACATCGTTAAATCGAATCAGATAGTGATTCTGATTCGATCGGTATAATTAAAGATGGGTCTAGGTCAAATATTTTTGGTTGTTACAAACAACAGCACAAAGTCATTATACCCAAACCACATAGTGGTATAGGGTATAATTACCTAAACGAGTTTTTCTATTAAACTCGATGAAACCACTATTTAGAATTTAAGAAAAATAATTCGGTTAATTTTTTTTTTATTTAGCCCTGCACCATCACTAATGAATTTACGTATAAATATAAGAGAGACTTCTTAAAGTTTTTCGGGATTCGCCATGAAAACATCTTCTTGTGCCGCACACAGTCTCTTTGCAGAGTGCTCTAATAATGATGGTAGATTGATATCGGCAATACCCCAACTTACCGATACTTTTTCGTGGTAACATAATTCTTTGCCTTTTTTAACGGTATTATTATTTTTAAGACTTCTTTTAGAGAACCATAACTATGTAATGGATGCAAGTGCTTTATCTACCGGCAGAGATTTAATCGTTTGTTTTGACAATAATTTTTGTTTCATTTGTTCATCTCTCCAAGCGAAATCTTGTAAAAGTTAGCCAAAAATTCTCGCGGAATCCCTTTTTCCTTCATTTCGAAGATGATGGAGTTACGTCAAGAATAAATTTAGTAAAATGAATTTCCTTGGCCATTGACTTCGAACATCTTAAAAACGGTTGCCTCTTTCTGCAAGATGCATTCAAACCACGAAGAAAATTGTCACATATTTTTAATAACAATTTTTTTAAACTCGATATGATTCACATCACATTCTACCTAATAATCTTCTCACCTTCAATTTCGAATACACCTTTTTGACAGATTTTTTAAGTCATTAAAAAAACTTATTTAAATTAATTTTTTTTTGTTATCAAAAATTTAAATTAAATCAAATAAACACACTCGAAATTCGAGTGCAAATTCTAAGAAATATTATTTTTTCATTAAATTTTTTTCTTCCAATGTTTTTTTAATCTATGTATATATATAAAATTTATGAATATTTAAATGAGCCTAAAGATATGTTAATCAATTTTAGAGATACACAATTTAACACAGAGCGTCTCATATATAATTTAAATCATTCGCATTAACAGGGTGAAACGAATTATTATAAATAATTCATTTTATTTACTTTAATATATTTTTAAGACAGATTAATCTCAAATTTTACCATTCTCAGCTTCCCCTCCATATGAACTATAACTATGAAAATTATCGCACCTCTCCATGCCAGCATTTTGCTTAAAAAGGGAACTAAAAATGTACCTTCACGTATTAATATATAGAATAAAAGAAAGTTCAGATTTGATAGCAAACTAATTGCATCGTTTTTAAAAATTTGATAGTAATAGCAATACAGTACTTTAGCGAAATAGTTTGCTTCTGTCACTGATATCTTAGAATTTGAAACCAAAAAATTATAAAAAAAAATCAAAGAAATGCCCATTTAGTCGTTCTTTCAAAATTGCCATAAGTAGCCAGAAATTTTTGTTTTATCTCTTCCGTGAGGAACCGGAAATTAATTTTTTTTTAATTTTTTAAATTACTTGTTTCTATTTTAGACTAATTAACACCATAAGCTTTCCAAAAATTTATAAAAGGCGAGCAGATTTAAAAATGTGATGTGATATATAAGCTGTCTTTCAAAAAAAATGGACTCATAACTTAAAAACCAAAAAGTTATATATATTTGAATTTGGGATATTGCTTAAAGATATATTTTAGTTCTCAAAGTAATAATAATAATATAAAATAAATTAGCACATTTTTCATCATAGTAACCAGATTGTTTGCTGCCGCATTCAGAAAAACTCATTTTCCACAAGTTTTAATTAAAAATATCTTAAAATCTAAAGCTGGCCTCGGGTTGTCGTTCTCGGATTTATCGCAAATTTTAGGAACGGAAGTTCTACAAATTCAGTTATTATATTTTAAGCATCGCATCTAAAAATTCAACAGCACTTACAAAATATTTGAGTTTTTTGAATAAATTGTCTTTTAGTAGCTTGGGGTCATATGTGACCCCAATTCCAAAAGAGTTAATAGGGTCATAATACTTTTTTCCGAAACCCTAGGCTACTAAGATAAAATATAACATTTAAAAGTAGAAAAGTGATGAATTTTTGATACAAATTATTTAGAAATAGTACATTTACAGAATATTTTACAAAAATTCCATTTTTCTGGAAATCCGCAAAAATAAAATCCTTATCAAAATTCTGGGATACGGATTTACTTAAAAATTCACACAGTTAATCCCTAATATGCATTTAACAAGACCTTAAAGAGTAAGATCAATTTTTTTAAATAGTGCTTAAGAAAATTTTTCAAAAAATTTTCCATTTACGGTCTCAATGCTTAATAGCTTTGCGATGTGGTAATAAATGAATACTTCATATCTGAGAATTTACAGGTATAGAGACTAAACAAAATGTTGGCTTTCATTAATTTCTTTAAGTTGAAAAAAATGCCATCAAATTTCATGATCTAGTTTTTTTCTTGTCAAAAAGTGGTCTGGGGGAGTTTTTACTAAATTTTGAAGTTTTATAGCTTTTTGGAAAGATAATTTAATACTGATACCGAATTATATAATAGTTTGTCGGAGATGTTAAACTGTAGAACGAAATTTTCGCAAAATCTGAAAAAAGTCATATATTCCCCACTTAAAATTTTCAATCGCGTTGAGCCACCACTAAATGTTTTTTGATTGGCCCAAAACTTTTTATTTCTCATTTTATTTGCTATTTGCATATATCTCGGTGGTGCGACCGAGACTTTGAGAACTTTTTTTTTCTCCATATAATGAAGGGCCACCCTTAATGTACGTATATTTTGACACACATGAAATAATATTAAACTGTTAAAAAATGAATTTTTAAAAAAGTGGTTTTTAAATAATTTAGTATAAGTCGAGTACTAATAACCGATTTTTCATTTAACTACAAATTGGTTGAAAAAGTAGTAATTAGTAGTCAATTAAAAAGTCATGCAGAGGTAACCAATTGACTACCGCCTATGATATGCCCATGTTAAAATAATTTGTCGGCGACAAGGAAAAAAGTCACTTAATCAACTAGATGTGCTTATCAAAAAAAACCAGTTTGAAGTTACTTAAAAATGTGTTTGACTTCTTCCTACAGGGATATTAACAAATTAAATAATCACACATAGCATTGTATAAATTTATGTATGTGTTAGTAGCAACTTTAAATTTACAGAATTAAAAAAAATTAAATTTTTTAAATCTGTAAATTTGGTGGACAGCTAAAACGAAATACCTTTCAAATAAGATACGTTTTTTCAAAATCGGGAAAAAACTGTGGAACAAATCATTGGTTTCAAGAAATCGCCTTACCTATTGATATTATAGATTATGACAATCCGCAAATTTTTTATATTTTTTTTTAGATTTTTATCAACCTAGTTTCGCTGAATGTCGCACTGTGTCGTGCTTTGCTAATTTGGCCTCCAAAAAAATATGAAAATTTTAGTTTATTTTTTAATTTGTCTGTAAATTTTTATGATAAGCAATGGACACTAGTGTTTTCATCGAGACTTTTATTATGTGTGAATGCTATTTTAAATTATGAAAATCCATCATTTCACATTAAAAGAGAATGACAGAGATGGAATTCAAAATATTCACTGGAAAATTTTTTTAGAATAAAATAAGCCATTGTCACATATGTTTTTGTTTTCGATTTTATCTTTTTTAGTGAAGTCATTATCTGCAGAAAACAAATAAAAGTTTTGGTGAAGAAAAAATTTGTTTTGATATCAAATATCTTCCAATCCATTAGTGAAGACAATGAAGTGCAGGGAAACAGCAATGAAAGTGCAAATAAGCTTTTGAGTGCCGAGGTCTCTTAGTGTCTAAATTTTTTAGTAACTAAATTTGTATGCTGTGGGCAGAGTCTCTTTGTAATCGTAATCATCAAGAGTCACAGTAAAAGTTGGTGGGGCTTTCGCTTAGACTAACATATGGCAATGCTGTTGATGCAAAAACTCTAAAGACATTATATGCAGAAACTTCGAATTGTAGAAGTGTAATTGAATGGCTCTTTGTCATAATACAATTTTTAGCTCTTTGTCATAATACAATTTTTAGCTCATGTCAATCGGTGAAGATGCCATTACTCATAATGGTTGACATTTTTTGATTTTTTATAATCGGTCGCATTATATTATCTTCAATGTCACCTACATCTTTTGAAACTTCTACCATTTTATTTCCCAGTTTTAAATAGTTTAATAAATAAAAGTAAAATGGTAGAAGCTTTAAAAGATGTAGGTGATATTGAAGATAATATAAAGCGACAGATTATAAAAAATCAAAAACTGTCAACCATTATAGGTAATGGTATTGAACAGTTCGTTTCCGCGGAAACAAAACTTTTTTTAAGTGATTCTCAATAGACAAAGAATTTTTAAAATCCAACTCTACAAATTGGTATCAAATTACTGATTTCACCAAAGCAAAAGAAATTATTGGTCTCATGAGGTTAGTCAATGACACAGCAGCAAAGGGGTGTTAAGCTTATGGAGGAATATAATTCACTTTTCACAAAAGATGAAGAGCAAAAACCATTTTTTGTACAAGTTGCGTACGATTATAGACGTAAATATTCAGGCTGCATAAAAGAAAAATTAATTAAATAATATTTAAAATCTGCAAATAAAAATACCATTTATCAAAATTTATTAAATGTAATTCAAATAAATAAACATTTTATAATCATTTTGGAATTTTCGTATTTATGGGTTTTATTAGATATTTTTAACAAAATTGGTTAAAAGTTGTTGGAATTTATATTCGCGAGCAATAAGCAGACAATTCCACCAGAGATATATCACAGTGGATAATTTGGATCTTATGAGCACTGAAGGGTTAAATAAAAAAAATTAACCGAATTATTTTTCTTAAATTCTAAATAGTGGTTTCATCGAGTTTAATAGAAAAACTCGTTTTCGGTAATTTTTATTTAAAAATATCTTAAAATCCAAAGCTGGCCTTGGCAAATAATGGGTTAACGTTCTTGGATTTATCCCAAATTTTTGGAACGAAACTTCTTTACATTTGGTTATTATATTTTAAGCAACACATCTAAAAATTGGACGGTACTTACAAAATATTTGAATTTTTTGAATAAATTGTCTTTTATTAGCTTGGGGTCATATGTGACCCCAATTCCAAAAGGGCTAATGGAATCATATTATTTTTTTCCGAAACCCTAGGCTACTAAGATAAAATATAACGTTTGAAAGTCAAAAAGTGATGACTTTTTGATACAAAGTATTTACAGAATATTTCACAAAAATCCAATTTTCCTCGAAATCCGTAAAATAAAATCCTTGTCAAAAAAATTCTGGAAAAGGGATTTACTTCAAAATTCACACAGTTAATCTGCAATATGTATTTAATAAAACCTTAAGGTGATAGATTAAGTTTTAAAAACTTTGTTTCAGAAAATTTTTTCAAACTTGAAAAAGAGTTTTAAAAATTTTATCAAAAAAATTTCCAATTTTCGGTCTCAATGCGCAATAGGTTAACAACGTGGTAATAAAACAATACTTCATATCTGAGTACTTATAAGTATGGGTACCAAAAAAGAATGATGGCTTTAATCAACTCCTCAAAGTTGAAAAAAATGCCATCAAATTTCATGACCTAGTTTTTTTTTTTGGCACAAAAGTGGTCTGGGGTATTTGCTATTTCTTAGCTAGGTTTTATTCGATTTTGAAGTTTTATAGCCTTTTGAAAGGATAATTTAATTCTGATCCCGAATTATATAACAGCTTGTCGGAAAAATCAAACTATAGAACGAAATTTTCGTAATTTCCCCATATAAAACACACTTGAAATTTTCGATCGCTTTGCGCCACGACTAAACGTTTTTTGATTGGCCCAAAACTTTGTATTTCTCAGTTCTTTTGCTATTCGTATATTTCTAGGGGGTGAGACCGACAGTTAGAATACTTTTTTTCTCTCCATACAACGAAGGGCCACACGCATTTGTCCAATCCCGCCCATTTTTTGTCTGACTACTCACGTTAATAATAGATGACCTGAGACAAATTTGCAAAGCTTTCTCTATCATAGTACTTAATATATATGATATCATATATTTACTTTGTATGGGCGGTGCCATACCCACTTCTCCGATCATGTCCATTTTTTTCTAACTAATCACATGAATAACTTATGGGCTCACACAAAGTTCCAAAAGTCTCACTATTACAGTACACCTATTGGTCCGATACTGTTCATTTTTTTCCGACTACTCACATTAATAATAGGTGGCATCAGACAAATTTGAAAAGCTCCCTATATCACAGTACTAGAGATACATAATATTGAACTATTACTTATATGGGAGGTACCACGCCCACTTATCCGACCCCGCCCATTTCTGGCGTAGCTACTAATATTAACAATAGGTGACCTCACACAAATTTTCAAAGCTCTCCCTGTCATAGTACTCAATATATATTATATTAAAAATTTACTTTGTGTAGGAGGTGCCACGCCCACTAAAAATATTAAAAAGATTAAAGCCTATAGCACTTCCCATATCCGCAGTAAGACTCTGTGAAAATTTCAGGAAGATCAATGAGTAGTTACGGATATTACCTCCTACAAACAAACAAACAAACAAACAATCAAACAAACACACATTACCTCTTTATAATATTAGTATAGATTAGTATAGATTAGGGCGGGTCGATTTGTAGAGAGGCAAACAAATCGCTCAAGTGACAAGGAAAATCATATTCTAGGGATCAAAATAAGAAACTTTGCCCAAGGAACCATACCTCTAAATCGAATTCTGATGTCCCGACTTTTGACCTGTCTGTCTGTCTGTCTGCCAGGTGGCAACCCCATTCGCCCTCATGCAATTGATCTGAGACTTGGCCCGTAGTCTTCTTGTGACTACAGATTAATTTTGGGGTAGTCACGCATAGTCATAAAAGTTATTTACACTCATCCGATCGATCTTTTTGAATAACATAACATAGTCAAGGCATATGATTATTATTTATTAGCAGAGTAGAAAATACGTATACGTATGAGTGTTAATTTTAATATTAAATCTAACATAGTCAGCCCAATTCTAAACAAAAAACGGTGATTTTTTAAATGTTTGTATGGGGAATCCCCTAGGGGTTTCCAGGAGGTGTGCCACTGGCATGGGTTAGTCGGCCCTCCAAAGTTAGTGGGGCTCGATCATACATTTGGACTCGATTGGGGCACTCTAAATGGGTCAGAGTGACACAAACAGACAGACAGGTCAAAAGTCGGGACATAAGAATTCGTTTTAGAGGTATGGTTCCTCGGTCAAAGTTTCTTATTTTGATCCCTAGAATACGATTTTCCTTGTCACTTGGGCGATTTTTAAATCGACCCGCCCTAATAGACATATATTGTGAGAAAACCGCTACAAAGCATTGAAGTAGAAGTATTAAATGCTGTAAATGTATTAGAAAGCGTAAAAGATTATTTCATGTCTGTGAGAAATGATTCCACATTTCAAAGGTATTTAGAAACGCCAAGGATCTGATTTCTAAGTTAGATACGGAAAACCACCCAACATTTGCGCCACTGTACAAAAACAGGCTAGAAGGAGAAAAATTAAGGCCGAATTTGTTTATTAAGAAAGAGATGAATTTGTAGACAACCCAGAAATGTTGATTTTTACTACCGAGTTTTAGACATCACCTATAGTGCATTAAGTGTAAGATTTCAACAAATTGAAAACCATAGTGTACTTCTTGGTTCTCTATATGATGTAAGTAAAATTAAAGACATGCCTTCTAATATTTTATCAGACAAGTGATCTTAACTGTGTAATACCTTAACTTACGGTGATTTAGAAGATGAACTCAAAGTTCTTTCAACTATTATGACATCTAAGATTATACCTACAGAGACTTTAAAAATAACAAAAGAGTATGGGTTTGCACCTATTGTTAGTTTTGCTTTACGAATATTGTTGACACTACCTGTCACAGTGGCCAGCGGGGAAAGAAGTTTTTCGTAACTTAAGCACAAAAAACCATATCTGAGATCAACGATGTCCGAAATCTATATTAAAGTGAAATAATATAGGAGCTTGCTAGCTCCAAAATTAAGAAGAGTATGTTTTTAACCCTTTAAGGCTCATTTTGTGGATTTTTGCTCATTTTTATTCTGTAAAGTAAGTAAACAGTAATTCTGAAACACTTTCTGTTTTAATTGTGGTTGTTTTTATAACGCAATAAATCCTTTCATGATGAGAACTAGCTCTTCACTAGAGTCTATCAAAAAACAAAAATATTGCATTGATTTTTTTAACATTTTGTATGTATATACATTCACAAAATGCAGCTAACTTTACTTAATATGGTCACATTCGCTGAAGTCTCCATATGAAAAGAGCATCCATATATCTGCGGAGATCAAATTCATAACAAAGGCAATTAGATTTAGTTAATCCTTATTTTCTATTACTTTCTATTAATAAAATCGCGTATAAAATACCCTGAAATATTTTTTGTCTTAAAGTGGTCAAATTTGCTTCCCTGTAGCTCACCCTGTCCTATAGCGGGGTATCTCTAAATAATTTTGAAATTCTATAAGATTGACAACAATCATTCTAAAGATATTATTCCAATCTGATCAGTAGTTGGGAAGTTGCATATTTATTAACACTTTTTGATGTGTAAACATCTATATGCGCAGGGGGGTAAATTTCTATTTCACAACACAATCACAAAAATAGCGTAACATGTGAGACGTAAGACAAAATCGGTGTAACTTATGATTGCAGTGGTGAAAAAATTATAATATGCAATAAACTGTTTGAAAATGAACAACGAAAAATGAAAAATAAACAAATAAAAATGAAAAATAAAAACCGAAAAATAAAAACTGAAAAATGAAAAATTAAAATTGAAAAATAAAAAATTAAAAATTAAAAATTAAAAATAAAAAATTAAAAAAGAAAAATGAAAAACGAATATGAAAAATAAAAAAAGAAAAGTGAAAAATTAAAAATAAAAAACGAAAAATAAAAAATTAAAAATGAAAAATAAAAAATTAAAAATTTTATACGAAAAATAAAAAATGAAAAATATAAAATGAAAAATCAAACATAAAAAATGAAAAATACAAAAGAAAAAATTAAAAATTAATCGGTTGAAATAAATATAAATATATATTTTATATTAACACAGCCCCTGCAATTGATATAAGTGATACATAGATGAAGCTTTCTGTTTGATTTTAACAAAGTGCCATAAAAAAATTTTTAGTTACTAGATGTTTACACATCTCCCCTCTGATCGGACTCACATGATTTTTTTTCGTTTGGAACCACTGTGCGGTGAGCAGTATTGCTGGCTCCGTTAATCTGATAGGATCAGCCGAAGACACTGCGTCACACAAGTAGTTAAGCACGGTTGTAGAAAAGTTGGTATGGGGTAGCTTTACATTGAGGCAAACAAATTTAGTGAATAATGATGAAAGGGGACTATATCAACACTAAACGAATATGATGGTATATTTCTACAGGACCCAAAATGCAGAAAAATAGTTGTTGTTGGTCCTAAAAAAGCTGGTACAACGTCAAATAGCCCAATAATTTTTTTTTGACAATCTACACTACGAAAGAGGACTAAATGCTCTTAGAGAGTCCTAAAAAATCCTTCCAAATTTATATATACTAGCAGATTCCAGCGCTCGAAATTCGATTGCAATTTCTTGGCAGCTTTATTTTTCAACTTAGCCAATTCACAAACCAACACTTTTATGGTTTATTATTATGTGAATGTGAATGAAGATAACAAGCTCATTAACAGACACATTAACAAATTTAATAAAACACACATAGCATACGTATAATTATACCCTATACCACTATTTGGTTTGGGTATAGTGACTTTGTGCTGCTGTTTGTAACTACCAAAAGTTTTTGACCTAGACCCATCTTTTATTATACCGATCGAATCAGAATCTCTTTCTGATTCGATTTAACGATGAATATATGAATATATTTCGATGAAATTTGGTATATGAGCTTCTATCGGCCACAAGATGAACGCTATTGAAATTGGTGGGAATCGGTCTATGTTCAGACCTAGCCCCCATACAAATGACCCCTATGAAATCGACTTAAATTGCCATAAGATACAAATTGTCATATAAATCTTAGTAAAATTGGGTTTGTATGTATTTATTACATCCATTAATCAGTAGTCCAGAAATGATACCTATTGGACAATTCTCACTCATAGGCCCCATATAGAGCTGCGTCCCGATCTTCAATTAAATCTATAAAAAAAACAAAAATATTGCACTGATTCCTCTCAAATTTTGTTTGTATATATTTTTGCAAAATACAAGAGACCTTACCAAACATGGTCAGGATCGGTCCATTTTGGAGCCTTGTCCCCATTTAGATATAACATCCGATATAAACTTTTTCATATCTGCAGCCAAAAAAATTAATAAAAATCCCACTCAAATTTGGTTTATCTTATTTTCTATGTCCAGTTAGTTTGGCCTAAGAGATAGGGTCTCTAAACGCATGGTATAGGGTATCGTATATTCGGTCTAGACTGACTATAATTTTCTTACTTGTTTTATGTATGTGTTAGTAGCAATTTTAAATGCAATTTACTCAAAATAAAGAACAAAATTTAAAAATCTGTAAATCTGCAAAACGGGTAAAAAGAAATACCTTTCAAATAATACATGTTTGGTCAAAGTCGGGATAAAACGGTAGAAGAAGACAGCGGTCACAAGAAATCGCCTAGCCTATTAATATTATAGCTATATATATATATTTTTTTTGGATGCCACATTCAGCTTATTAATACTTAAACTGTTTGTAGCCTACATAATTTTTTCCATATTTCTCATCATTATGTTTATATAACGCGTTATTTGTTCTTTGAAACAAGGTATGACAGCAAACAATTAATTAATAATATTGCGTATGGCCTCCTCCGGCATATTTGCTTAAATACTTCTTTATTAACCGGAAATTTGCCGAAAGTGAAATGATGAGAATATTTTATTAATAGTCCAACAAAATGAGAAAACTCAACATTTCCCAACAAATTTTTTGTCAACTTATTTTCAATAGAGCCGAGAGTTAAGCTCACGTTATTACCAGTGGTTCCACAAGAAAGGTGTTCGAATTTTTTACTAGGATCTCAAATATAAGGTTTTATTTAATTGCAATATGATATGTATGAAACTGAAATAAACTCAACATTAATTATATTGTGTCGGCGGGCTATAAAAATGGCTGTTCAACCACTTGTATGAAAAATAAAATTTAGCTGGGAAAATGCGATATTAATTTTGTTGTAAATATAGGAAATTCCTTACGAACAGAAAGTAAAATTAAATGAATGAAATATTACTATTATTAATGATAGCGAGTAGAAAAATGTAATTGACTTTTAGTAAGAAAGGGAAGAGGCAGAGTAAAAAAAAAATCCCACATTCCTGAATCGCAATTTATAATGATTTTTTTTATCTAAAATATATAAATGTTATTTTTGAGATAATATTGTATGTTCTGACAACGTCATAGGGAATTTTTCAAATACAAAAATAAATGCAAAATTATCGTTATTATGGTATTTTGGCAATATTTTCTTGTCCCTGAAGTATCGTATGGCTTTGAAGTCTAATCTAAATATCTTATCTTAGGCATCCGATGCGTCACGACGGCAAATTTAAGATCATCTAATTTAAGAAATAGGCTAGCCGATTTCTAGTTACCGATGTTTTGTTATACCGTTTTATCCTGATTTTGACCAAATGTATATTATTAGAAATGTATTTATTTTTAGATGTTCACCCGATTTACAGATTTTTTAATTTTTAATTTTATTTTGAGTAAATTGGATTTAAAATTACTACTAACACACACATAAAATTATGCATATGCTCTGTGTGAGTTTATTAAATTTGTGGATGTGTTTGTTAAAGAGTTTGTTATTTGGTTTGTGAATTGGCTGAGTTGATAAATAAATTTGCCTAGAAATTGCACTCGAGTTTCGAGCGCTGTCACAGTCTCCTGTATATGATCTAGTCTACTTAGACCCAGTTTTTAAGATATCAGCCTAGTTTTGTTAAACCCAGAATTTATTCATCAATTCCTTTATGAATTTGGACATGTCTGAAAAAATTAATTCTCGGTTTAACTAAACTAAGTTTAACTGACATCTCAAAAACTGGGCCTTAGTTGCTTTGTCATTTTATATCGTTGTTTTTCTTAATTCGCTTAACTCTCCTTTTAATGTTCCATCAATATTGTTGTTACAAACACTACATGTGAAGTTTTCGTCCTCATGTGTACACTAGGGTGGCTCATCATTATATGGAGGGGAAAAGAAGTGTTGAAACTCACGGTCCTACCCCTAGAAATATGCGGATAGCAAAAAAACTGAGATATGCAAAGTTTTGGGTCAATCAAAAAAATTTAGACTGAATATTTCAAGTGTGTTTCTATGGGGAAAATATGATTTTTTTCAGATTTTACGAAAATTTCTTTCTATAGTTTACTTTTTGCGACAAGTTGTTATATGAATCGACATCAGTGCTAAATTATCCTTATAAAAAGCTATATAACTTCAAAATCGAATAAAAACTCGCCAAGAAGTAACAAATGCCCCAGACCACTTTTGTGCCAAAAAAAACTCTAGGTTATGAAATGTGATGGAAATTTTTTCAACTTTGACAAATTGAATAAAGCCATAATATTTTTTAGTTTCTATACATATAGGTATTCAGATATGAAGTATTGTTTTATTTCCGCGTTGTTAACCTATTGCGAAGTGAGACTAATAATGGAAAATTTTTTTCATAAAATTTTTAAGTTTTAAAAAATTTTCTCTAACAAAATTTCAAAAAAATGGATATGGCATACCACTGTTTTGTTAAGTATATATCAGACATTGACTGTGTGGATTTTTAAGAAAATCCCTGTGCCAGAATTTTTTTTTACAAAGAATTTTTTTTTGCGGATTTCGAGAAAAATTAGTTTTTGTGAAACATTCAGTAAAAGTACTCTTTTTAAATACTTTGTATCAACAATTTATCAGATTTCTACTTTTAAATATTATATTTTATTTTAGTAGCCTAGAGTTTCGTAAAAAAAAAAAAATACGACCCCATCAACCCATATGGACTTGGGGTCACATAGGACCCCAAGCTAATGAAAGACAATTTATTAAAAGAATTCAAATATTTTGTAAGTGCTGTTGAATTCTTAGATGTGACGCTTAAAATATAATAACCAAATGTGCAGGTATTCCAGGCTTAAAATTTGGAATAAATCGAACAACGTTAGCCCATTCCTTGCCAAACTATGAATTTTGGCATATCTAAAGAAATTAATTGTTCTAGTAAATTAGATCAAACCTTCACTATGGTTTAGAAAATAAAATAGTGCAATATGTTAGCAAAAGTTACCCTTATGTGCTCCAAAATTCAGAAGTACTTGCAAAATATTTGAATTTTTTGACTTAATCGTCCTATTCAAGCTTAGGGTCATTTGTGGCTCACATTTCGAATGGGTTAATGACGTCAGATTACACAAGGGAACAATGGTTCTGTTGATTAAGAACTGAATATTGTTTTTAAGGTTATTTGGGACGCTGAATCCAAATCTGCCCTTGGTTTTTTTCTATCAGCTCGACTTTTCGAGATATACCGTTATGTTCAAAATTAAGGCACTTCCGCTACATATATTGGAATAACTTGAAAACGGTTCACCATATTAAATTAAAAAAAAAATCCGAAACTCGCAAACAATATTCTCTTAAAGCCGTGCTTACTTTATTTTTAAATATTCCAAGTAGTTTTAGAGATATCGTTCAAGTTTTGAAAAAAAAATTAAAATTTAAAAAAAAAAAAACATTTTTTTTGTTCTTTAAAAATTCCTAAAAAATAAAAATGGGACAAAAATCACAGTTTTGGTCTACAAACAGTTAGTTAAATATATTTCGAATAAAATGAGCTTTATTTCATTGCAATCGGTGCACAACTTTTGATTTTGTTCACGATTTACTAAATTGATATAAATCGCGATTTCCATACAAAAATAACATTTTCTAATGTGTAAGTGTTTGTATGTAATAAGTTAGTTTTTTATGATTCTAAGAATTAAAAAAATTAAGTAATAAAAAAAGATTATTTCATTTTTATGGTTGCGGTAGCAAACTCATAACGCCTATAAATTTTATTGTCCCTTTATGACACCTAGTCAGTTCACAGTCAATTAAAGAGAAAAAAGAAAAGTCCACTTGTTTTTATTGATGTGTGGTTTACCGTTGGTAACGGATGATTTTTTAAAGGAATTCCCCTGAACACATGTGTTCATTCATAAGTGACTGTCAATAAAATTGTGGATATAATTTTTTTTGGTACTTCAGTAAAAAACTACTAAGTATTTATATGGGTTCATTCAACCAATTTTTCTCATTCAACAAGTGTTTACGAAAGCGAAAAGTATAACGACAAAAAATATAAATCATTTTACATTGAACATTTAATCAGTCAACACAAAAAAGTTCAATTTTGTTCCCGTGTGTTATTTATTGAAAATTGTGTTACTTTGATATATACTTCAAAATTGTGCAATGGCTACGTCAAGAAACACCTGTAAAATCAATCCCAACTATTTTTGTAACAAATGTGGCGAATACACGTTTATAAAAAATAGAAAAAGTGTGTCAGATTTTATTAAAAAAATTTATTTTGACTACTTAGGATTTACCATGGAAACCCGTGACAAATACTGGATTCCTAATACTGTATGTAAAAACTGTGTAGAGTATTTAAGGTTATGGGCAAACAAGCAACGGACCCACTTCAAGTATAAAACACCAATGATCTGGCGGGAACCATCGAATCATTATGATGATTGTTATTTTTGCGCTGTCAACATAACAGGCATTAATAAAACAAACCGGTCTAAATGGATTTATCCTAACGTGTTGTCTATTACCCAACCAGTCCTGTACTCTAGTGAGGATTCAGAACCACAACCATCTACATCTACACACAATTTCCACGACTTACGACAAAATGTTCCTTCACCAATTTCTGAATTTGGATCAGATGACTTGTATTTAGATATTTCTTCTGAACGCGAGCAATTTAATCAGGAGGAGCTTAGTGATTTAGTGAGAGACCTTGGACTTTCTAAAAAAGCATCTGAAATTCTTGCTTCTCGATTAAAGCAAAAAAATCTGTTAACCCAAGGAACAACAATTTCATACTACCGTAACAGAGAAAAAAACTTACTTCCATTCTTTTCCGAAGACGATGAATTTATTTATTGTTCAGATGTTCCTGGTTTAGTAACAGCGATGGGATTAGAGGAGTATGATCCAAATGACTGGCGACTATTTATAGATTCTTCTAAACGCAGCCTAAAATGTGTACTTCTGCATAACGGTAATAAATTGGGTTCGTTGCCCATTGCACATTCAACTAAAGCTAAAGAAGAATATTCTACAATTGCCTCAGTTATAAATAAAATAAAGTACAACGAACACCGCTGGCTAAAAGTGGTGAATTTTCTTCTAGGCCAACAAGGTGGCTACAAAAAATATCCGTGTTTCATTTGTTTATGGGATAGCAGAGCCAGATCTGAACACTGGAGTAAGAAAGACTGGCCTTCGAGGGAAGCTATGGGTCCAGGAAACCACAATATAGTTAATCAACCACTTGTGCTCAGGGATCGCATAATACTGCCACCTCTCCATATCAAGCTAGGACTTATGAAACAATTTGTCAAAGCTCTCAACAAGGACGGTGATTGTTTTAGATATATCAGTAAAAAGTTCAACAATTTGAGTTCGGAGAAACTGAAAGCTGGCATTTTTGATGGCCCTCAAATCAAAAAATTAATCAATGATGAAAATTTTAGTAATTCCATGACAGATATTGAAAGAAATGCTTGGAATGAATTTGTTTGGATAGTGCGCAATTTCCTGGGAAACAAAAAGGGTGAGCACTATTCGGACCACGTGGATAACATGTTGTCACATTTCAAGCAGCTTGGTTGTAATATGAGCATTAAGGTGCACTACCTACACAGTCATTTGGATTGTTTCCCTGAAAATCTTGGAGACTTCAGTGAAGAACAAGGTGAACGTTTCCATCAAGATATCCGCACTATAGAGGAGCGGCACCAGGGTCACTGGGATAAGCATATGATGGCGGACTATTGCTGGAGCATTAAAACAAATCCCTCTAAACAAGGTTATTTAAGAAAATCTAATAAAAGAAAATTTTTCGATGAGTTGTAATTACATTGTAATATTTGTGTATTAAAATTTTTTATTTTTCTTTAAAATTCTCTTTTTGTGTTAAATTAAAAAGTATAGCTGACCATAAAAATGAAATAATCTTTTTTTATTACTTAATTTTTTTAATTCTTAGAATCATAAAAAACTAACTTATTACATACAAACACTTACACATTAGAAAATGTTATTTTTGTATGGAAATCGCGATTTATATCAATTCAGTAAATCGTGAACAAAATCAAAAGTTGTGCACCGATTGCAATGAAATAAAGCTCATTTTATTCGAAATATATTTAACTAACTGCTTGTAGACCAAAACTGTGATTTTTGTCCCATTTTTATTTTTTAGGAATTTTTAAAGAACAAAAAAAATGTTTTTTTTAAAAAAATTTTAAATTTTTTTTCAAAACTTGAACAATATCTCTAAAACTACTTGGAAAATTTAAAAACAAAGTAAGCACGGCTTTAAGAGAATATTGTTTGCGAGTTTCGGATTTTTTTTTTAATTTAATATGGTGAACCGTTTTCAAGTTATTCCAATATATGTAGCGGAAGTGCCTTAATTTTGAACATAACGGTATATCTCGAAAAGTCGAGCTGATAGAAAAAAACCAAGTGCAGATTTGAAATCAGCGACCTCAAATTAGTAAAAATTTGCTATAAATTTCAAATCAACACAAAAAAGTTCAATTTTGTTCCCTTGTGTTATTAAAGCAATAATCATCAGATCCTAAAAATAGGTATACTGTGTAAATTGTGTACACTGTGCACAAATATTCAAATTCACGTTTATCTAAATGTGTATATGACAACAGATAATTCTTGGCGCATTTGCCACATTCGATGCAATCTTCATTTTCTTTCACCTCTTTTCTGCTTTTGCCACATACGAGTTTAGTATTTTTAGTGCTGCGATGGTTTTTAGTTAGTATTCAGTACATTTTGTTTTATAAAATTTACAAAAGAATAGTTAATATATCAAGGATGAATCCACTATTTTTAATTGCAATTGAAATCGTATATGCAGACTAAAATTTAGTTTAAACTATAGGATTGCCAACACTACATACAAGGTAAAAAAAATGTTTTTCGGATCATAATATAAATGTTGCGGAATGCAAAGTCGCCCGGCCTACAATTTGATAAACAATTTATGGAGCTATCTATCGAAAAAAGTTTTTCTTTAAGATCGCCAGTTTGAAACTGCCAAGGAACTTAAAAGCTATATATTGGAAGAATGGAGAAATATTCCCAAAGAATATGTAATAGTATGTCAAATAGAATTGTTGAGGATATACAAAAGGAGGCCTGACTTATTACTAAAAAATTAGTTTTTAGTATTTTTCTTTTAATAATAAAAGTTCCACGGAAATAGATTTATATGTTGCAATACTCCTTTTAAATTTAAAAATTTTTCAAGTTAATAAATATGAAACAACAACATTTGTAAAACACTTTTCGCTTGAATGTTTGCATGACATGCTCCAAACAAACTGAACTAAATCAGGTTAAAGTACATACCTTGACTATTTGTAAGATACTTCTGAGCCTATGCCCGGTTCGAAGGACCACTATTATTTAATTAACTTGAAACAAAAGTCTCGTTTGAATGAATCATATTTTAAAATCATACTTCCTAGTAGCTAACTACATTAATCTTAAAACTAAACTAGACTACCTGTAGACACATTTACATCCCTTTCACATATTAAAAACACTATGAAAGGATATGTTATTAGTGTATAAAGCATGTGTTAGCCAGGCACTTTTACCTAATAAAACTTATATTTATTTTCGGAATTTTTCATGAAAATAACCCATTAAAACCCAATAAACTATCAATGAGTACAGAATTGTTTTTATACCATGAAATTAGAGTGTACTCTTCGATAGTAGCATAAATTATTATCTAGTATACAACGTGTTCATTATAGTGATTTTTAAAATTTAAAATTGAATTATGACGAGTATCGGGTTCCAGTTTCTTTCCTGCCTATATAAAACTGATAAATGTTAAGTTTGGGGACAATCGGCTAAAGAAAAGGCGAGCCGGAAATCGATTTAAAATTTCAAGTGTGTTTATATGGGGAAAATGTGACTTTTTCAGGTCTTACGAAAATTTCGTTCTATATGAATCGATTTTAATATTAAATTGTCTTTTGAAAAAGCTATAGAGGTTCAAAAGCGAATAAAAACTAGCCAAGAAATAGCAAGTGCCCCAGACCACTTTTGTGCCAAAACAGACTAGGTCATGAAATTTGGCGGCACTTTTTTCAACTTTGAGAAATTGTTTAAAGCGGTAATAATTTTTTGAATCTGTACTTATAATTACTCAGATATGTAGTACTGTTTTATTGCTACGTTGTTAACCAATGGGACCGAATTATGTAATTTTTTTGATATAATTTTGAAAACTCCTTTTTAAAATTTTAAAAAAATTTCTTTAAAAATTGTAAAGAAATGGATCCATGACTATAAGATTTTGTTAAATGCATGTCAGATATTAAATGTGTGATTTTTTAGGTAAATCCCTCTCCTAGAATTTTTTTGCATGATTTTTTTTTGCGGATTTTGAGAAAACTTAGATTTTTCTGAACTATTTAGTAAATGTTCTCTTTCAAAATACTTTAATTATACGCCTAAGTATTTTTATGGGTTAGATTATTATAAATATATATATATATATATATATATATATATATATATATATATATATATATATATAATAATATAATAATATAATATAATAATATATATATAAATTATATTATATTACATTATAAATTATAAATTATATATATATATATATATATATATATATATATTATATATATATATATATATATATAAACTGGAATTAAAAATTTCCAATTATAAATAACAATTAATTGAATTGCAGGAAATCATATCAAAACGACGGAAATTATAATTTTAAATTTAGAAGACATCAATTGCATCTTTAATATATAAATTTTATTCGTTAAACACAAATTGAAATTCCAAAAAAAACACCAAATACCTATGTTTACAATTAAAAAACTTTTACATTTAAAAAAATATTGACATTCAGGACAAATTAATATCTTTTCAGAACCGCGATTCAGTAACTCCTTTTAACGATAGTCGAATCGTTAAAAAAAAGAAAATAGCAAAATTATCAGTAAAATTTTTAAACGATATTCGCTTTTGTTAAAGTCAGCTGTTGTTGTTATCTAAACGACAACCACTTTTGTGTTGTTTATTCAATCGATAAAAACTTAAATTTTTAGGTTGAAATGTCATACATAAATAAAAATCATAAAATAGTGAAAATATTTTGCTTTTATTAAAAAACTTTTTTATATAAATAAAAAAATTAAATAGCATATTCAATTCATTATTTCATTTCAAGTAAATAAACAGAAATATTAGTAAAAAAAATAAAGATATTAAACATAAACATAAAATAATCCTGTCAAACACGAAGTAATTTGTTTTTTTCTATTCTTTGTGTTTTTCGCTTATTTTGACAGAGATGCCACTAGTTTACAATTTAAATAAATAGAAAAATAGATTTGTCGAGTGTCGTTAAGATGTATGTACTTAGTGAATCACTTAATCCTTAGTGTAAACAACAATAGCTGTCGATATATTTTGCGATTGTCGGATCGTTGAAATTTACAGAATCACACTACAGAAAACATTAATTTAAATTCAATGAATTTTAGAAAACGTCAAATGATATTTAACAATTGCGAACATAAAAACTGTTATATAAATAAACGCAATTTGATGAGAATGTTATTTATATATAAATTTTCACAATTTTTTTTTGATGAAAATTTTATGTTTTTCAGAAAATAAAGAGAACAAATTATTTTATTTAAAATTTTTGGGACATTTGGTTTTTTGCGTTTGGCATCCCTAATTTGAATATTTATTATTATAAATTTATTCTCTATGTTTTCCAAATATGGCAATATTTTAATAAAAAAATTTAGAGTTTTTTTTTGGTTATTATTTTGTTACTCCATCCGACCTATAGAAATATTTGGCCAGTTAAAAGAAACTATACAGCCATCTCCAATTAGCACGATTTAATGTATATAGCCACCCTACACAACCATTACCTTTGCAATGGAGTTTAGGGCGAGCTATTTAATTAGCAAAAACTAAATTAAACGAGAAGTTATGTCATATAACTGGAAACGTATGCATATAGGTATATAACCTAAATGCATGCCGATCAGCAACCACGATGACCAAAAAGCAAACACCGAAATAAATTCGAAATAATAGAAAAGACGAAAACCAACCCAAAGAATTTGCTGAAATATTTTGGTATTAAGTTTAGCAAATTGTTTACTTTTTCATTTACATTTATTATCAAGACTCAAACCGATGTGGAGGGTATCAAAGATTCGGCACAGCCGAATTTAACACTCTTGCTTGTTTCCATTTCAATTTTCGAAAGGAAATTCCTTTCGAAAATATTTTCGTTTCGAATCGAATTACATAATGATCCCCTGATAAATGGTTGACGTTTATTTTTAGCCGAAAACTAAAGGAACGCAGCTGTCTACCGATATAAGATTTTTTGAAGGTCTACGTTAGATATACTTACATATCGCACCTGTACCTCTAAAGTGAGTCAACTCAAAATTTTTCAATTTTCACTTTTTGCAAAAAACGATACACAGTGGTCATATCTATCCACTGTAAAAATCTTACATCGATTTTTCTAGTCTTTCGCAAAAAAAAAATACAGTTATAACCCTCTTTGTGTTATAAGAATAGCTTCTTTAAAATCCACTAAAGACATATTTTGAGTTCCACCCAAACGAATTGTTATTTTTGCTGATATATATATATTAGGGCGGGTCGATTTAAAAATCGCCCATTGCTCAGTGAAAATCGTATTCTAGGGATCAAAATAAGAAATTTTGCCGAAGGAACCATGCCTATAAAGCGAATTCTGATGTCCCAGAATTTGGGTCGAACTTTTGGGTAGGGGCAAATTTTGAAAAAATCCCACTTTGACCCACTTACAGTGCTCCAATCGAGTCCAAATGTATGACCGACCCCCACTACTTTTGGGGGTTCCCCATAAAAACATTTCAAAAAATCGCCAGTTTTGGCACTTTACATGAAAAAATCAGCGAACTTTATTTTTATTTATTTATTTATAATAATATTTATTATTTATTTATAATAATACCTATTTTTTCTCTTAAGAAATTTATTTAGTCAGAACATATGTAAATGAAAAAATTAATTAAAGTTAGTTATAGAAAAGAAACTAAAAAAAATTATTGTTTGAAGTCTTTTTTACTTTCAAATCTGGGCAATTTCGCACGGCTCTCTAATTTCGTCGCCATAACAGCCTCTACATTTTCCGGTATAACCCGTTTGGAAACGCTAGCTAGCAACTGAATATGTCGTTCCGTTCCTTGTATGTGTGATGGAATTTTTGGATCATTAAACGGTGGATCATCTTGATTTAAATATTCTTTCAATGTATCGTACGGAATGCTTGGTATGAATGGTGGTTCAAATACGTTATTTATGTCATTCGTATTGATCATTTCCGTGTAACTTGTGCAATTAAAGTTTATATCTGGTTTTTATAAGCTATAAGTTGCGTTGGGTCGTCAACATCGGTTCGATAGCGTAGAATTTTCTTGAAAGCACAGTCGCGCTTTTCTTTGCTATCATCAAACAACATTGATAACAAGATATTTTCCGAACGCGCATAACATGAATTATCTTTAATTACTTGATTGACAATTTTGCGTAAACGAGGTTCTAGAAATCGTGGCCAACCAATGAATTTGAAAAATAATGCACTGCCGCACACGACAGAGCTGTAATACTTGATATTGAAGTACATTTGCACATAATATTTAATTATGAATTCAACCAGAATTCTTAAATTTGCATCTGGATTTTCCGTTGTCACATATAATCGTAATAATCTAGCGGCCTTGGTGAGCCACCGAGAATGTACAATTTTCCCTGGTTTGATGTTAGCCAGATCCACCGAAACCACGCCGCTAGAAATTGCATGGAAAATAATTAATAACGGTTGACAATTATAATAAATGAGTGATAGCAATAACTTACCGGAAGAGTTTCACAAGTTTCGATTTGACGGCTCAGTTTTCCGGTTGCCGATCTCGGTCCAGTGCTGGTTGATTTATCCAAAGCTTCAAACAAATGCCGAAACGGAAGTTCGTTGAAGTGTAGAAGGCAAACAAACCAATGCAATGGTCTTTTTAACAGCAATTCGAATCGTCGTATAATTCCACCGTGTGGGCCAGTGTTTGTTGGCTCACCGTCAGTGCATATTCCAATTAATGCATCCAGTGATATATTTTTATCGTTGAAAAAATCATTTAATTTGGTTGTTTGTATTCAGCGGTTTAATGATCCAGTCTTACTGATACTTCTCATCAATTTTATCTATCGTTAAAGTATCATCTTTTCTTCCATCGAATGAAAACGCTAACAACTTGGTATCATCTAACCGTTTGCGAAGCACTTCTGGTCTGCATTTCTCTTTTTCTCTGCTAACTTTCGATTTATCCATGATGAGAGGTTTCCCATGCTTATCTTTAATTTTAAAATCTTGAAAAAGAGCGGTTCCCAGTGCTGATGCTACTCTATCAGGCACACCAAATCTGTCACATACCAAGGCAAAGTTAAAACAATCGTATCTCTCTGTGTATTGTGAACTTGTGTTTCTATCCATATCTTCTTGAACCGGTGGCGGTACCTATGTTGAATCATCGGGATCTTGGTATGTTGGCATTGATGACATACACATTGCTCCTTGCTCTTCAATTTCCATCACAAATGCATCCATTGTTAGTCTTCTCTGATTATGTTGATCGTGCATAAACTCTTTGAGGAGTTCGGGAACCAAGCCTCGCATGCACGTGGAGCTGCCTTCAAATCGCATTTACATGTTCCAATGTAAAAAATTGTTTCCAGGGATTTTACATACTCTGTAAATTGATGGGTTTTGTTTCTTCTCTTGATTTGGTCTTGATATTTGTCAAGCAATCTATTCAATTTATTACATACACTTTTTTTCAGCATTATTTCTATACCAAGTTTTTCCCAAATTCCAAACTTTTTTTGTTCTGTTTTAGCACGTTCGCTTAAGTAAAAATAATATCTCAAGATATCCAGATGGATTGATAAATTAAGATCAGTCAAATCAGTAGACACACCAAAAACAGTTACATCATGCTTGGGTATATGACTCCCACAGGGGAGTTCCAGGGGGTGTGCCCCTGGCATGGGTGGGTCGGGCCTCCAAAATTAGTGGGGGTCGGTCATACATTTGGACTCGATTGGAGCACTCTAAATGGTTCAAAGTGGGATTTTCCAAAATTTGCCCCTACCCAAAAGTTCGACACAAATTCTGGGACATCAGAATTCGTTTTAGAGGTATAGTTCCTTCGGCAAAGTTTCATATTTGGTCCCTAGAATACGATTTTCACTGAGAAATGGGCGATTATATATATATATATTAACTATATATTATATAATAGAACGATATGTTAACGTAAACGTAAAACCCAAGTGGAGAGTATCAAAGATTTGCAATAGCCGCATTTAGCACTCTTACTTGTACAGAAGTGGTTTGCCTTGTTTAAAAAAAATGTATGCCCCAAAACATTATTGTTTCGAAAAACGGATTTGAGCGTCCCTAAAAAAATCGGAAAAAATTCTCAGAAAATCTTTAGGGCCATAAGCATTAAGTTTTCGCTTCAAAATTTGCAAAAATCCAAAAGTTTTTTGGTGAAACGTTTTACATCTATCAAGAAAATTCGAAATTTAAGAGAGCATTTATGCATGATCAAGCATGGGCTTTTTTAGCGACTTAATATGAAATTGAGCAGCTAAAAACATTGATGTCACTTATTTAATAGTGTTTTATTACATGACCCAGTTTCATTGTGATTTGTGGTTTCTCCCATGCTACCCCCTTTTTGGCCATAAGCTGTGGGGTGTATAAACTTTTTGTTATTTTAATGTTTGATGGTTTGAATACACAAAATATTTCCAAGCAACCAAAATTTTAACAAAGCTCAAAGTTTGGTTGGTAAGGAATTACCCACTTTCACAAATAAGTATTTATTTTTCTTTCGGGACAAGTGCGTATGTGTTGCTTTCAAAGATTGTGTTCTTCGATAAAACAGTACATAAATAAATATTTATAAACATTTTTCTTAACAATGTGTGGAAATGTTTGAACATTTGTGAATTTGTCTTTATTAAAAAGAAGAAAGATTTTGGGATTTCAAGGAAAAATTATATATAACCATGATAAGTTACTTTTTTTATGACATAGAATACTTGTAACCAAACCAAAAAAAAAAAAAAAAAAAATAATGTGGGTTTACTTTCAATAAAAAAAAACAGTTGATAAAAACCTATCCGTTGTTTAACGCGGATAATATTACTGAAGTAAACCTTTCTATCTGTAGATTTGATACAACTAATGTGTCAATCATAACATTAAAGAAATTTTTTAGGTTGCTGAATTTTTGGAGCACAGGCACTTAGCAAACGTCCTTAACGTCCAGGCAAATGTTAACTTCCTAAACACGCGAGCCGGAAGCTGTGAAAAATTGAATTTAATATGGGTCCATTGAACAATTAGGACTGATGCTCTTGTTTGCTTTTAATATTAAGGAATGAAGTATAAATTTTGGCATCTTTTTGAGGGTATTTAAAAAAAGTTGTTTTGCCTTCTTTTGAGAGCAAACAAAATTATAAAAAGGAAAAATAATTTCTTATAAATAAAACCCAATAAATCTTCTGGTAAAATGCTTTAAAGGAAACACGTCCTTATTTGAAAAAATAACGGGAGCGTATTTGTGTCACTGTTGTGTAACAAAATAATTTTTTATATGAATGGCAACTTATTCATCGTATTCTGCAGATAAAATTTCGTCAGTATTAATGTGCTGCCAAAGTCACAAAAAAAGTGTACAGTTACACAAATGAATAAGGTTGGTTGTATTATTTAGAACATATGCAAAAGTTAGAAAAACCTTGGAATAAATCCGTTGTGATGAAACGAGAATTTTGCAAATGAAAATATTTGTGTGGTTATAAAAAACAAAAAAAATATAAAAAGTGTGTCAATAATTCGTTTACAATTTTATATGCATAAATAACTTTTAACTTTGTATAACTTTTTTTTTTTTTTAATATTCCTATAAATAAATATTAAAGTACCTTTTATATGTCTGTTTGTTTGTTTTTATTGGTGTTTTTTGTTTATGCAAGCTTCAGAATAAAATGACTGAAGCGGTTCACGTAAAATTGTCTGCACTAGATAATGTTTGGCAAAACAGGCCCCCCAATTGCACTTAAATTATAAAATGTTTTTTCGATGCTACTGGTAATCATATGATATATTGTGTAATTTAGCCCATTTTTAGCTTGGCCAAATATATCGACGAGATTGCAAGAAATAATTTAAACTTAGTAGCTCGGCTACAGTCAAATATTTTAAAATCAAATACAATACAGCCTGTAATAATTTTAAGCATTTGTTGGTTCATATGGAAAACAGAGAGCATATATGCTGTACTGATCATGATATATAACAGAGAGTTCCCAGTTCTCTGAAAGGCAATATTGCGACTTTCTTTGAATCGTATAGAGTATATTTTTTGTTTCCAAAAACCTGCTACATGCTAATGTTCCGAGATTTTATACATGGAATCCATACTAAATGTGCCATACTGGCCGGATTAAAACAGTGGATGGTCTTGACCATTCACGTTTCTAAATTAAGATGTAGCTGTTTTCGTAGGCTGTTTCATAATATGAAGCGTTGCTGATGGAAAATGACACACAGTTGAACATATCCATGTAGTATTGTGTTATTTTCCCAAACGATCTAAAGAATCGCTTTCGAATTTAATTGAAACCGATCTATCCTATTCCTTCGAGCTCTGGTAACATTTTTTAAATAATAAGGAGGAAGCGAAAATAAATGTCAAATGAACTTATTTTTGCTCAGCTCAATTAACAACGAGGCTCTCACAATTATGGAGAGAATTTTATCCTAATGGTTGGAAAGGATTTAGGCCAATTCGATATTCGAATACCACATCAATTGGAAAATCGATCCGACGTGTTGTCGTATGAACTGAATTACGATTTTAAAACAATATATAGCACATATCGCGGATATGACATTTCTTCCTGGACAAAAATATACTTTTGATCATTTAGCGAAGTAGAAGCTCTAGCAGGCACAGGAAGAATATGATATATGTACGGTCTGACTACAGACTCTGCTCTACAATTAACATTTAGTTAAGCATGAGCAGTTGCTCCTACTTACGACTTCAGTAAATAAAAACAGCCGAGTAGTTTTGTGGCAACAGCGAAAATTAGTGTTATGGGATGAGCGTACCATGTCACACAAGCACGAAATTGAGGTTTAAAAGATAGGTCTAAAAGATAGCAAAACATGTGGTTCACTTTTGGATGGATTTCTTCTGTAGTTATGCCATTTTTTCCAAGTAAGCACCAAAAGCGCTAAAAGGCATTAAATTCGAATTAAACTATAAACCCCTAAAAGATATATCTGTATGTTTCTAAAAATATAGTCATCTTTATATATATCTAAAAAACATATAAAGGGTCCGCCATCTAACGTTTTTTTTTTCAACTAGTGCTTATTTCGTGAACGGAACACTTAGCTCATTGACTGGTTTGACAGATAATTAGTTTTATCCTTCCGCTGAACGAATATGGTTGTGTATACGCTTGAACAACGCTAGGAAATATTGCGACATTACTTTGAAAATCATGGTAATGTTGCAGAATGTGTGCGAAAATTGCGTACGGATTTTGGAAGAAGAGAAGCACCATCAGCTCCGTATGTTCGTTATCTTGTGAAAAAAGTGAAAGAAACTGTCATCCTCATTGATAAACCAAAGCGTGAAAAGCCAAAAACAGTGCATACACCCGAGAATATTGCTGCTGTGGCAGAAAGTGTGCGTGAAGCGCCATCAACATCAATTCACCGTCGTTCTCAAGAATTGAACATTTCGGAGGCATCTTTGAGACGAATTTTGCATAAAGACCTTGGTATGACGCCATACAAAGTTCAATTGGTTCAGGAGTTGAAGCCAACTATCCATCCAATGCGTTTTCGCTTCGCTAAGTGGGCCTGCGATCGACTTACAGAAGATGCCGATTTTGCCAAAAAAAATCATCTTTTCAGATGAAGCTCATTTTGATCTTGGCGGGTATGTAAACAAGCAAAATTGTCGCATTTGGGGCACAGAAAATCCGCACGCATAGATTGAAAAGCCGATACACCCAAAACGAGTCACTGTTTGGTGCGGATTTTGGTCCAGAGGCATAATTGGGCCATTTTTCTTCGAAAATGAGCAAGGAGTGGCCGTTACAGTCAATGGCGATCGTTATCGGGCCATGTTGAACGAATTTTTGTTCACAAAAATTGAAGACGAGGATATTGGCAACATTTGGTTTCAACAGGACGGCGCTACGTGCCACACAGCCGAAGCTATACTCGATGTTTTGCGCCCTGTTTTTGAGGATCGCATTATCAGCCGCAGAGCTGATGTCGTTTGGCCACCTCGGAGCTGCGATTTGACACCGTTGGACTATTATTTGTGCGGTGCCCTCAAAGATGAGTGTTACGCCAACAAGCCAGAGACAATTGACGCTTTAAAGGACAATATTCGTGAAGCCATTGGTGAAATACAGCTGCACACAATTGATAATGTGCTTTAAAATTGGACCGATCGTGTAGGCTACTGCATGGCCAGCCGAGGCAGCCGTTTGATTGAAAATATTTTCCATTATTAACCGGAAGAATTGTAGTTTCAAATAAAAAAAGAAATTTGAGATAATATTTAGTAGTTTTTTTTTTTTTTTTGTAGCATTTTTAAAAAAAAAAAAGTTATTTGGCGGACCCTTTATATTTCGAGTTCTAACATGATGCGTTTTG
Source organism: Cordilura impudica (assembly GCA_963682025.1). Taxonomy (NCBI): domain Eukaryota; kingdom Metazoa; phylum Arthropoda; class Insecta; order Diptera; family Scathophagidae; genus Cordilura; species Cordilura impudica. Next base: position 197,431,034 of record OY821519.1, on the reverse strand, counting down.
CTACACCCATCGCAACGAAAATAAAAATGGGAATAAATTTTGTAGAAAACTATATTATTAATTTTTGGCGATTTTTGATTTTGTCATTTTTTGTTATTTCGATTTTAAATTTATACGATTTTTGATATATGCCATTTTTGACTTTGGCGATTTAGCGACTTTTTGTTATTAATGATTTTCGGTTCTGACGATTTTTGATTTTGCGTTTTTTGTTTTTTTTTTGCGATTTTTGTTATCCCGACCTCCGGTTTGGCAATTTTTGATTTGGGTGATTTTTGTTATTGGCGATTGTAGGCTTTTGGCGAGTTTTGACTTTCTCGTTTTTATACCCTATACCACTATGTGGTTTGGGTATAATGACTTTGTGCTGCTGTTTGTAACAACCAAAAATATTTGACCTACACCCATCATTAATTATACCGATCGAATCAGAATCACTATCTGATTCGATTTAACGATGTCCGTCCGTCCGTCTGTGTGTCCATGTAAAGCTTGTAATCAAACTGCAGGTCGCAAATATGAATATATTTTGACGAAATTTTGTATTTGATCTTTCATCGGCCATGGGATGAACGCTATTGAAATTGGTGAAAATCGGTCCATGTTCAGAGCTAGCCCCCATACAAATGACCCCTATGAAATCAACATATATTGCCATAATATCCAAATTATCATACAAATCTTAGTCAAATTGGGTTTCTATGTATATATTACATCCATTAATCAGTAGTCCAAAAATGATCCCTATTGGACAACTCTTAGTCATAGGCCCCATATAGAGCTGCTTCCCGATCTTCACTTAAATCAATCAAAAACAAGTAAGAAAATTATAGACGGTCTAGACCGACTATACGATACCCTATACCATGCGTTTGGAAACCCTATCTCTTAGGCACAACTAACTGGACATAGAAAAGAAGCAAAAACCAAATTTGAGTGGGATTTTTATTATTTTTTTTGGCTGCAGATATGAAAAAGTTCATATCGGATGCTATATCTATATGGGGACTAGGTCCAAAAATGGACCGATCCTGACCATGGTTGGTAACGTCTCTTGTATTTTGCAAAAACATATACAAACAAAATTTGAGAAGAATCAGTGCAAAAATGATCCCTATTGGACAACTCTTAGTCATAGGCCCCAAAAAACAAAAATATTGCACTGATTCTTTCCAAATTTTGTTTGTATATATTTTTGCAAAATACAAGAGACTTTACCAAACATGGTCACGATCGGTCCATTTTTGGGCCTAGTCCCCATATAGATATATCATCCGATATGAACTTTTTCATATATGCAGCCGAAAAAATTAATAAAAATCCCACTCAAATTTGGTTTGTGCTTATTTTCTATATCCAGTTAGTTGGGCCTTAGAGATGGGGTCTCTAAACGCATGGTATAGGGTAACGTATAGTCGGTCTAGACCGACTGTAATTTTCTTACTTGTTTTTTTGCTATTTTTAATTTTGGCGATTTTTGTTTTTTGCGATTTTTGATATTGGCGATTTTTAATTATAAAAATTTTTGACTGTGGCGATCTTTGACTTTAGCGATTTTTGGTTTTCACAATTATAAGTTTTGGCGATTTTTGATTTTGGTGATTGTTCGTTTTTGGCGATTTTTGTTATTCGCGATTTTTGGTTCCGGCAATTTTTGTTTTGGGTGATTTGTGTTATATTTGATTTTGATGTTAATTGTTTTTTGTAATTTTTGATTTTGGCGATTTCTGTTATTCGCGTTTTGGGGGTTTTGGCGATTTTTTATTTTGCCGATTCCATCCATATTTTCCACGAGTACTCACAGCGGTAATTAATGTACTTGCCAAAAGTTTCAAAACTGTCATTTTCTTAGTATCTACTTCATATTTTTCTGTACATGAAGTGCCACGCCCATTGGTCTGATTCCGCTCATTATACCCTCCACTCCAGTGTGCAGAGGGTATATATAAGTTTGTCATTCCGTTTGTAATAATTAGAAAAAAAAATTTGGACCCCATAAAATATATATATTTGTGATCCTTATAACAACCGGAGTTGATATAGCGATGTCCGTCTGTCCGTCTGTCCGTCTGTCCGTCTGTCCGTCTGTGGAAATCACGATGACGGCATCAATCGGGCAGCTAGGGTGCTCGTTGGCATAAAAAATGATTCATTAACATCCTGAAAAGTTTGCTATTTAAAATCGTCCAAATCGGTCGATTAGGGCCCGAGATTTGAATGAAGAACTAAAAAAAGTCTTGAAAAAATATAATTTTCTATGTTGTTCTTGTCACGATCACGCCCTCAATAGGATAGCTAGGGTGATAATTTTTAGTGAGAATGATTCACCAAATTCATGGGAAGATTTCTACTTCAAAAATCATTAAAATCGGTGGAACAGGTCCAGGTAAATCTATGAAAAATTAAAAAAAAAATGAAAAACATGATGTTTCCATATTGTTCCTGTTGTTATTCTAAATGTTGCATTGTTGTCATAGCTGGACTTGTTGTTTTTGTGGTCGTTGTGGTAATAATATAATAAAAACAAACCCTTTGTACATTTTTTTGTGAACTCTGGTAGAAAATTTTAAAAGTTTCCATTGTTTTGGCATCGCTAAAAAAATTTGTTAGATCATTTCTGTCATTGCCACAAGCCTGCATGCAAAATTTCAGATCGATTGGCTCACGGGAAAGGGGCTAAAAATCTATCCAAAATTTTGTCGACAAGCAGACACTACCAGTTAATATAAAGGCAGTAAATAAAGGGAGTAAAAGTTCACCAATAATTTAAAAAACAAATTTTTATGTGTTAATTTATTTAAAGAAAAAAATAATTAAATGAAATAGTAATAATAAAAAAAAATAATATACAATACAAAAAAAAAGAATATATAAATAAAATAAAATAAAGATAAATGCATTCATAGCATTATAATACATATAAAAGGTCAATGTTTTCTAACCGTAACCGTAACGAGTCAGTTGTTTTTTTTTACATGAAAATCATTTAAAACAGTTACCGAACGTAACCGGAACGTCCCAATACTTTTCATGTGAAAAAAAGGCTGACACGTTACGTAACAGTTACATGTCGCTAACTTGTTCTTTACACAGGCTACTGCTTTTGCAGCCAACTTCAAGTCTATTTATATAGTTTCGTAAGCATAACTGATAAAATTGTTTCTATTATTTTTTGCTGTAAGTAATAAATTATAAATATACTGAATTTGCAAACTAAAATGGATACATATATTGGAGGTGCTTTAATACAAAAGAGTTAACGAAACAAAATCAAAAAAAAAAAAACAACTCTACAACATCAACAATGGCAGTCATATGTTCTTCAAATAGAAAAAAAAAACTGCAAGTGTGTTTTGTTGGCTACAAAACAAAAATAGTGTTGACAATATAACAAAATATGTAAAAGAAGTTAGTGCTATGAAATATTTTATTTTGTTTAAAAAAAAAATCGCAAAATGAAAGGCTATAATTCCATTAATAATCAAAAGGCGTTAAACTAATTTATTTATTTTTACGTTGTACTAATGCATTTTAAATAAGTAAAAGTAATTGTATATTTAAATAAAAATGCATTTGCATTATATGTTGCTGTCGTATTCAGAAAAATCAAGTAGCTGACTATACGACTACAAATGCTGCTGCCAGCAGTCGTCTATGTGTTTCATTCATGATGTTGCATTTTTTTGCGAGCAATACTTACATATATTCTAAATAAAGAAATAATAGTTCTTTTCATACTGCGAAATCTATACAAATATATGTACAAATACTATATGTCAAATTTCAAATTTGCAATAATTGATACATTTTTGAAAGAAAATTGTATAATATGAAATGTCTTTAATTTATTTCATAGAAAACAATTTTTTGAGGTGCGTGGATTTTCCATATTTACTGTTTTACTATTTTCGTAATGAGGTTAAATGAGTTAAAAAGAATTTAAAATATTTGAAAATATTAGGTGAGGATCCTCAAGATGTGATATACGATCGGTCTAAAACTTTTCACTTAGAGCCACAGTTAAATTCGAAACAACAAAAACCCATATATTTTGTGCATAAAGTTTAACATTAAATGTGCTTTTCTAAAATGTCTATATATTTTTTCTCATTCATTTCTGACCATCTTCAATGTAAATTTACCAAAGTTTTTTTTATTGCAATATGTATATAAAACTTAAAAATTTAATATTTTTTATTGTGTATTAACTTATTATTCTGCGATTTTCATTACATCACAAAATGTTACAAATTGGCACTACTGTTTCAAAAACAGAAAACTTCTAAATCAGTTGAAAACAGTTGATCTGTAAAACTGTGTGTGAAATTGTGTCAAATAAAATTACAAATATTAATAAATATAATAATACATATATATATATATTTTATTAATTTTGTTAAGAATTAGCACAAAATTGATTTTCCATTTTGCATTTCATTTTTAAAGAATTCTGCCATATTTTGTTAAAGGGAAAATCCATTTTTGTTATATTAAAAAAAACAGACTTGCATTTAATTTTTCCGTGACTGCCTCAATAATTGCGTAGATGCCACCACAATATTTTTTCTAATTAAAACAGTTGATCTGTAAAACTGTGTGTGAAATTGTGTCAAATAAAATTACAAATATTAATAAATTAATAATACATATATATATTTTATTAATTTTGTTAAGAATTAGCACAAAATTGATTTTCCATTTTGCATTTCATTTATAAAGAATTCTGCCATATTTTGTTAAAGGGAAAATCCATTTTTGTTATATTAAAAAAAACAGACTTGCATTTAATTTTTCCGTGCGTAGATGCCACCACAATATTTTTTCTAATTAAATATTAACCAATATCTAACTAGAATTATGATTTATTCTGACTAAAAAGTTCCAATTAAAAGTTATTCATCCCAATTATGAATATTCTCAAGGAATTTCTTTCTCACGGAAAATACATTTCTCGAGAAAAAAATTCCTCCAATTATAAATTCCGCGTGAACAAAAAATGATTAACTGGCATCATCGAATTTCGAAGCCACTTGCTTTGCTTATTGACAATTTATTTTCTATTTTTTGTGTGTGTGCAAACGACCCTACAATAAATGTCCCAATAAACATTTTTGTTTGCTATCAACTTGAGGTGCATTTGAGATCAAATACATTTCTCAAATCTCCAACGTTAATTCTCAAATGCCCTCAATAGTTCGAATATAGTCTTCTCAACTTAAAAGGCACATTTTTTATATGGCGATTTTCATAGTTATCAAATTGAGAAATTTGTGATTCTCAACTTGATAGCAAAGAAATATTTCCAATCGGTATCAAATGGAAGGTACGGAATTGCCATATTATACTTATTTTAGAAATGAAAACAATGTACTTTTTTTAATGTTTCAATTTAATTTCATTATATATTTAACATTACTATGTACATATTTAACATTAAATGTACATATTATGTACATTTTTTAAAATCTAGAATTAAAAATAAATGAATTAATTAGTTGTACATTTTTTGAAAAATTCGACAAAAAGCAGAAATAATTAAAAATATATCAATGATTTATTTGTACTTTTTTGGCATTTTTTAATTTAATTTATTATTTATGACATATTTAAATAATATCTCAGACTTAACACAAATCGTATGCAAGTTGAAAAAATGTTTGGTCTCAAGTGGAGAAAAGTGTTGGATATCCAATTGAGAGTAAAAATGTTTCTCAAAGATTGGAAAAAATGTTAAGTCTCAACTTGATGTCAAGTTGAAAGCAAACAAGGAGAAAAATTGTTCAACCCAAGTTGAGAATTACATTTGACATCAATTTAAGAACTTAATATTTCAATGCATACTGGGGAATGACCGAAACTAACACATAAACAGTTTTTTCCTATTTGAAAAACATATGACTGTCATTGTTGCTGTTGTAGAGTTGTTATACCCTCCACTCCAGTGTGCAGAGGGTATATATAAGTTTGTCATTCCGTTTGTAATAATTAGAAAAAAAATTTTGGACCCCATAAAATTTATATATTTGTGATCCTTATAACAACCGGAGTTGATATAGCGATGTCCGTCTGTCCGTCTGTAGAAATCACGATGACGGCATCAATCCGGCAGCTAGGGTACTCGTTGACATAAGAATGATTCACTAACATCCTGAGAAGTTTGCTATTTAAAATCGTCCAAATCGGTCGATTAGGGCCCGAGATTTGAATGAAGAACTAAAAAAAGTCTTGAAAAAATATAATTTTCTATGTTGTTCTTGTCACGATCACGCCCTCAATAGTGCAGCTACAGTGATCATTTTTAGTGAGAATGATTCACCAAATTCATGGAAAGATTTCTACTTCAAAAATCATTAAAATCGGTGGAACAGGTCCAGGGAAATCTCTGAAAAAGTAAAAAAAAAATGAAAAACATGATATTTCTATATTGTTCTTGTTGTTATTCTAAATGTTGCATTGTTTTCATAGCTGGACTTGTTGTTTTTGTGGTCGTTATGGTAATAATATAACAAAAACAAACCCTTTGTACATTTTTTTATCAACTCTGGTAGAAAAATTTTAAAGTTTCCATTGTTTTGGCATCACTAAAAAATATGTTAGATCATTTCTGTCATTGCCACAAGCCTGTCTGCAAAATTTCAGATCGATTGGGTCACGGGAAAGTGGTTAAAATCGATCCAAAATTTTTTCGACAAGCAGACACTACGAGTTAATATAAAGGGAGTAAAAATTCACCAACATCTAAAGCAAATAATGCTAAAATACCTAGTTGTTAATAAAAAAAAACAATTGGGCAATTCACAATGGGTAATGTATCGTTTTTTCTCCTGTATCGTGTATCACTTTACAATAGTGTAAAACTGTTGTTGATAATTTTCACTGAAAAATCTGATACACGATCCAACTTCATTTGCTATGTTTAGTAAATGTTGTATATTGTATCATAACATATCAGTTCCAAGTGAATGCCAGTTTTTATGAAAAAGAAAAAACAAATACATAGAATATTATCAGCATAAATAATTATAAAATAAAATATGGCAAATAATGCAAATAACGCAAATACATCGATAAGTTTATTTATATAAAAATTAATGTTTATATTTTTAGTATGTATTTTCTCTTTCAGTACCAACCAAAACATTTAACATTTTTTTTTTCATTATAAATTAAAATGCAAGAGGTACGTAACTAAAACTCCAGGGTATATCTCACGACCAAAAAGCAAACACTGACAAGTGTTTTCTCTTATACAAAATAGCAGAAGCGACGAAGCGATCTTTCCTCGTTGGATCGAAAATTACTAAAGAAAGCGTTTTACAATATGAAAATACAACTGAGTGTTCACAACAAATGATTGTATTGTGTATTTCAATACAACATACAATGTACAACACCTGTTGTGAATTGCCCAAATGTAAATTTAGCAAAAAATTTATGTATTAATTTATTTAAAGAGAAAAACACAAAAATAAAGTTTGATGTTGTATTTTTTGTGTGTAATATTTAAATATACATACATACACATATTAAATAATACAAATAATGTACATATATTATATATATGTATGTATGTATATTCATAGTAACTGCATGTTAGAAATAAATCGGTTATTTTATTTACATAAAATTCTGCAGTATTTTGTTGTGGGGAAAATACATTTCTTTTGTATTAACAGAGTGTCACTTCATTTTGCTCAGCGTGACTATGCCACACTAGATGCCGGCATAATTTTTGTTTGTTCTAATTAGCTTTGCAATAGTTTTTTCTATTTTAACATGAATGTTAATATTTTCAACTAGATATCATACAGAACAATGTTAAGAGTATACACGGGTTGGTCTTTTATTTCATACGTTTTTTCATTATTCTTTTACAAATATGAACATAAGTTTTGCATATTACCCACCAATCTCACATCACACTGCAAGTTCGAAAAACTCAATACACTCACATTTTTTTTTACTAATACACACACATTTTCCGCAGTGGTCACACTAATGGCACCAAATTTTTCGTGCGAATAGTGGCAGACACTAACGATGATTAATGTTACCCTGTTATAAATTTAATGCAAATTTACTGGATTCTGTAAAATTGTAATTAAAGTTTTAACTTGTTAAATCTATTATAATGATTTATTTTTTGAAATGCGCATACAAAAACGCAAGTTTGTTAATTATAGAGCATAAATATTATTAACTATTATTAAAATAATACTAATAATAATAAATATAAACATTTTCCCTCAAACATGTGCCTGTATAATAAACTTGGTAACTCTACTTAAAATAAAATAAGAGAGAGAAGTATACAAATTTTTTCAAGTTTACGCTTCGACAACATTTTAAAAATGAGATTGCAGTCAGATGTTTGAGCATAAAATTTAATGGCGATGGATTCGACTAATTCGAACAATTTTTCGTTGATAATACGTACACAACGATTTTACAATTTCAGTGTGATGTGAGATTGGGGGGTTAACTTTTTGTTGTCTTTACAAAATAGAGTTACCGAGTTCGTCAATGAGTTTTTTGCTTACAAAACAGTTCTACATAGTTATATAGAATTATTATTCTGCTTTACCTATAAAATATCTGATTGCGATTACATCTAATTTTTAAAAATTGTTTATAATTAATAAAGCATTATTATTCACATAAATACAAAATTTCACTTTTTAAACTGAAAATAAAATTTCCAATTATAAATTAGAAAATATTAATTGAGTTTCAGAAAATCATATCAAAACGTCGGAAATAATAATTTTAAATTTAGAAATATCTTTACATATAAAAATGTTTACATTTAAAAAAAATATTGCCATTCAGGAGATATTAATAACTTTTCAGTACCGCGATTCAGTAACTTCTTTTAACGATAGTCGAATTGTAAAAAAAAAAGAAAATTGCAAAATTATCAGTAAAATTTTGAAACGATATTCGCTATTGTTAAAGTCAGCTGTTGTTGTTATCTAAACGACAACCATTTTTGTGTTGTTTATCCAATCGATAAAAACTTAAATTTTTAGGTTGAAATGTCGTCATACATAAATAAAAATCATGAAATAGTGAAAATATTTTGCTTTAATTAAAAAACTTTTTTATATAAATAAAAAAATTAAATAGCATATTCAATTCATTATTTCATTTTCAAATAAATAAACAGAAATATTAGTAAAAACAAGTAAGAGTGTTAAATTCGGCTATGCCGAATCTTTGATACCCTCCACCTGGGTTTTACGTTTACATTAATATCTGGAAAAATTTGAATATGTAAACACTTTGATAAACCTATTACTGAATTATTACAACAAATGCTCTGAATTTTCAGCATTTTATAGAGGTGTCTACATATTTTAGGTCATAAATTGGCACAATGACTCCCGATTTATCCCATTTTAAATACTAACCTGATCCAGATAATTACAAACAATATTAAGTTTAACCAGGTAAATGGTTTATTTTGTAATTTTCTTTTTAATTTAAATTTTTTAATATAAAGGTGCATTTTATTTTTTACAATCCTTTTCAATTTTCCAGACCTATTAGTATAGGGCACATTTGTGAGTCCGCATAGATCAACTTTCAACTCTTACTTCTTTTTATTGTATTAAATCTATCTTTGTGTCTTTAAATTAATTAAGATAATTAAGATGAAAATATTTAACAAACTGTTTTTTTTTTTAGTTAATATCTGAACATTTTACTGATACAAGGCAAAACTAAAACTGCCAAAAATTTCAGTCAAAACTATTTTGAATGTATTTGTTAAATATCACATAATTTTTTTCAATTTTAAACTTTAAAGTCTTTTTAAGTCTGGTAATAACTCTATAATATGAAGGAAGTAAATATGTGGATTCTTTAATAACAATGACAAGTATAAAACACTGTTTTGTGCATAACATTAAAATATTATAAATTTGAACATAATTAATTTTAGAAACATAATTAATTTTAGAAAAATGTCCGATTCGTTTTTCGATGATGCTGAAAACACATTAAAGAAATACAGAACATAAAGATTTTGCTTCAGTTAGTTGGATGGCTGGAGCAGGTCAAAGGTGACGACTATAAATGCAAATGCAAGGCTTTTGAAAATATATTAAAATGCGATAAATCAGATCTAAGTATATGTACATGCCATGCTTATAACCACTGTTATAAAAAATCTTTTAAAACCAACAGTATTGCCATCATTTGAAATTGTAAAGATGCTAAATTGCAAAAAAAGATGCTTAAACGTACTGGATGCTAAATTTTTTTTTTCAAATTTCATTACCTTTATACTGAAAAATTATATACTTATTAATAAATTCTTTGGTTTTTAAATCGAAAAATTAATATAAAACATATGTTTCGATTTATATTTTTTAAATTTTAATTAAAATTATTTTGAATTTCACCTGAAATTTTTATTAACATCAAATTGAGTTTATTTTAAACTTAAATTAAATAATTTTAATTTTAGAGGGATTTTTTTTTATTTAACACTAGATTTACCATACCAGTCAAAATGACTGGTTTTACCTTTTATTTCATAAATATTTACTATGTATATTTATTTTTTTTCGAAACTATTATATGACTTTTATAACAACAATTAAATACAAATAATTTGATAAGTTAATTTGATTTTGTGTTCATAACAAAAATTTTTTTTTTTGTTTTTGGTACTTATACCGAAACCAGTCATTTTGACCTGGTACACGTTTTTGTAGTTCTATGTGCAAATGCTTTATATTCTTCACTTTTAGGAAATTCCCTTGTTTGGAAAATGGCGTGTAAAGAAAAATGTTTGCACATCCCTGGTAAAATAGTATTGTATAACAGCATATTTTTCAAATTTCATATTTTTCGGGGATCTCCCTATTTATTTTTTTTATCAAGAATTTCGTAGGAAACTGTTATAAACCATTTATTCATTGAGTTCTGTTCTGTTCAGTAAGAAATAATTTTCATTGAGTTCTGTTCTGTTCAGTAAGAAATAATTTTATTACTTTTGCTACATACAAATTGCTCATAATGGAAAAACGAAAAATTTTGAAATTGGAAGAAATACAAGATATACTTTTGGATCTATCAGACGTTGATGGTGGTGATAGCGAATATGAGTTTTTGGGATGCGACAGTGATACGGATGATGATGGTAATCAAAGTGTTCATATTGAAAGCAGTGATAACGAGGAATTTGATGAAAATGTTGGAGGCGAATCGAGTGACGAAGAAGACAACATAAGACAACAGCATAATACGCAAAAACGAAGATGTATGCGGCTTTCCTCGAGTTCTGAAGAGGAAAATACACAAAATATGCAAATTGAAGTTTCTGCTGATGGAACAATTTGGAAAAAAATACAAGAAGGGGGTGCCGTTGGAAGGTTACCAAGTCATTGCATTTTCAAAGATTTACCTGGGCCTACAGCACATGCTAGAAGAAATATTATGGAAGAAGAGATAAGCAGTGCCTTCTTACTATTGATTGATCATCATATATTAGAACATATTAGAAATTGCACTGAAATAGAAGCCTCTCGAGTTTTAGGTAAGAAGTGGACCCTTTCGCAGGAAAAACTGAAGGCTTTTATTGGAATATTGTATGGCCGTGGTGCATACGAAGCAAAAGGTTTGAAATTATCATATTTATGGAACAAAAAGTGGGGTCCTGATTTTTTTTCCGAAAATATGAGCAGGAATGACTTTACGGAAATTTTACGTTTTATTCGCTTTGATAAAAGAAATGAGAGGAGTCAGCGCTTGCAAACGGATAAATTTGCGCTGGTATCAACTGTTTGGGATAAATTTATCGAGAATAGTCAAAACGCTTTCAAACCAGGAGCATTTATCACAGTAGATGAGCAACTGTTTCCAACGAAGGCTAGATGTCGATTTACCCAGTATATGCCAAACAAACCCGACAAATTTGGGATAAAATTCTGGCTGGCTTCTGATGTTGAAACGAAGTATGTTATAAATGGCTTTCCCTATTTAGGAAAAGACGAAAAACGAAATTCGTCAACTCCTCTCAGTGAATTTGTTGTAACAAGACTACTAGAACCTTATATCATGAAAGGAAGGTGTGTGACAACCGACAATTTTTTTACCAGCCTCCCCCTGGCTTCAAAATTATTAGCTAAAAATACTGCATTGGTTGGTACAGTACGTTGCAACAAACGGGAGCTTCCAAAAATTTGCAAAGAAAAAAAAGATGGTATGGAACGTTTTTCAACGCATCTATATGAAACAAATGAATGCACACTTACTGTTTATAAGAGTAAGCCTAACAAAAAGGTTGTTTTATTGAGTACTAAACACAAAGGCGTCACAATTGATACCAGTTCCAAGAAACTACCTGAGACTATATCTTTTTACAATAAAACCAAATTCGGTGTTGATGTAACTGATCAAATGGCAAGAAAGTATAGTGTGAAATCAGGATCCAGAAGGTGGCCACTTCAAGTATTTTTCAATATTTTAGATTTGGCCGGCATCAATTCCTGGATTTTGTATAGAAGTATAACAGGAAAAAATATTTCTAGGAAAGACTTTTTGTTTCGATTAGCTGAAGAGCTCACATCTGAATATAAGTCATCAAGACAAGGGAGGGCAAGTGAAATTCTCCGTCCAGCAACCCAGAATCCCCGGCCAGTACGTAAATGGTGCCAAATAGGACTTTGTAATAACAACAAGACAACTACAAATTGTGACATCTGTAAGAAATATGTGTGCGGAAAATGCGTGGAAAAAAAAGTTAGTATTTGTAAAGCATGTAAACATGATCATTCTGAATAAAACTGGAATATAATTGATGAGTTTTTATATTTTTATTTTTTATGGGGGTACGAACTTATGCCTCAAACTGAAACGGAAGTTATGCCCCAATTTTTTTTTGACATTACTTATTTGCCCTGTGACATAAATTGATTTTTGGGATATAATTTCATATTTTTTTGGGCATATTTCATAAATAACCGAGATATTAAACCCCTAAATTTTTAATTTCAATGTTATCAATGCGGGGGGCCTTGCCCCTCACACCCCCCGCTTATTGGAAAAACAACCCTTGCTTCGCCTTAGAACCAATTTTTATATATCTCATCAATTCTCTCAAACGATAAAGCATTATAATATAAATGAATAGAACTTGTCATATACAGTCAAATTGACTGGTTGTGGTATAAATAGGTATGTAAATTTGTTGGTATATCTAGTGTTAAAATATAACAGAAATTACATTATCAAAAGATACGATTATATTAGAATAATTGGTTTATGGAATCTAACATTTCTGTGATGTCTTCATGTTCAAGTTCTTCTTGGCTCTGATATATTTCTGACGATCGACTCTTATCAACGACATCGCTCGGTATATTGTAAGTGTGACAGCACCGATTGTTCAATTTCAATCCTTCTTTTATACGTATTACAGAACATAACAACTCGGATTTTATTCTGTTCGAAATTTGCTTTTAACTAAAGCCATTAAACTAAACAAACGTTCAACTTCGGCTTTTGAGAAAGACAAAACTAATATAGACAATACAAATATTGATAACTCCTAAAATGGATTTTCGCCAATAGAATTTTTCAATCCATAAAGAGGTTGTATTCAGTGTTGTATCCCAGTTTTGTTCTGTGATATAACTCCATTGGATTTGAATTTTTTCTGTTTCAGATGATATAAATTTAAACTCTTCTAATATATTGGTTATCTGTTCTTTTACCCGTTTTAATGTGTTTTGTATTGAAAATTTTGGCATTTTTTTAATACAATAATATTTTTTGGCAATCGACTTTCAAATTCATTAAAAACTGTTGTTGGTGTTTACATTCTTCTATTTCAAAATATTTTGTTATATTTGTTGAAAGAAACGAGCAGAGTGGTAAAAGGAGTAGTACACAAAATTAATGTACTACACTTTGAGAAATAAAAACATATCAATACCATTAAAATTATATATTCAAAAATTATGAAAAAAAAAATATAAAAAAAAGATGTTAAAAGCAACTTTTTATTAATAAAAGATTCTAAGTTAGCATCTAGCATCTTTTGATAAATTTTGGATGCTAAACGACAAAAAAAAGTTGCTAAATCTAGCAACTAAAAAGCTAAAACGGCAACACTGAAAACCAAGAACAAATATTCTGTTTGAGTTGTAACATCTCATTTGCAAGCCATTTTAATTAAGCTGCGTTCACACTATGTGTTTTGCTTGTGTTTTTCTTATTGTTTTAGCACGTGCAATTTGTACACATAGTGTGAACCCTTTCAAAAACTGTTTATGTACAACACATTTGGCAAAACATATGTAAATTTTTCAATTAGAGCAGGTTCTATTTTGGCATGACAACCATATTAAAATACAATACTGCTTGTGGCGAAAGAAAAACAGAGTAAATTATAAAGATAAATATTGAAAGAAAAATAAATTGTTTAATATTAATTAACAATTAAAAAATATAAAAAATATATTACTTTATTTTTAACAATAACTTTTTGTAAATTCACAAATTAAATCAGCTGTTGTTTACATTTAGAGGTTATGTCATACGGAAATACATATGTACGTTTGATCGCAAAATGATGAATTGTATATAAAACGCCAATTTTGACACACACGCCGAATTACGTATGGATCGTAAAACTGAATTTACATATGGAAAATACACATAGTGTAAACACACCTTTAATTGTGTAAATTTTAAATGCACATCTAACCATATCAAAAAGATGAATTAAACAGAATTGCAAAAATATTTTTTTTATAATATCTGTATGTTTTTTGTATTATTCTTATGTAATTCTCATGATATTTTAATCTTACTTTTTATATTTACATAATTGAAATTGAAAATGTACAAATTAAAAATAAATTTTAAAAAAAGTAGTGTAGGGAAAAAAGGGAATTTTTTTCATAAGCGTAGAGATTTCTGAAAAAATCTCCTGGCATCACTAGTACCTATTAAAAAAAATGTAAAAATTCACAAGACAACGCGACATAGACTTGCTTTGTTCAAAAGCTTCCATAAGACTGAATGAAATTGTTGCTTACTTTACTCTTTGGTGAGTATTTTCATTTTTGTTCGGCTGTATACATATAAGAAGCCAATTTGAGTTCGGTTTACTCGTGCTGCTATGCATATGTTTGTGTGTTAACAAAAATATACGATATCCCAGTCATCATTTCGAAGATTGTTTTAACAAAAATTAACTTACTGTGTCTTCTTCGAGCACTTTTGATGATTAAAAACTGCTTAATCACATGCGCTATTAGAAAAAGACTAGATAATGATTTTTGCTTTCTCTTAGAAAGTGATTTAAAGAAAAATTACATTAAATAAGACTCAAAAATGAGTCGAAACTGATTAGAAAAGCGGATAAAAAGCACTCTCAAGAAGATTCGCGGGTAAGGTAATATTTAATCCCAACAAAAGAATATTTTGTGATCAGCAAAAGGGCGCATTTATAACTGTTTTAATAGCACATATGAGTCAAAAAGACTCTACATGATCATTTATTGCATAAAATGTTTACTGGGATTTTATTCACTATCTGTAGAAACAGGTTTTTTAAGTAAAACAAATCTGCATACAATTTCAATTCTATTTCGTTCACAATGATACGATCACTTTGTTTACTAGCTACTAGTAAAATAAGAAAATAGTATTATAATACAGCGTAATGATGAATTGCACTTCTCAATTAGTTTATTTTTAATGTGCCATAAGAAGTTCGGTTTGTGCTAAGAAAACCATGAATATATGTTTCCCAGGGCGAAGCTTCATCATTGCACTATGATTGAGTTGAGCTCCGCGACTATTCATAATGTGAATAGCTCGTGTCAAAAATTTTTGGTAGTTGGGAATGGTGTTTGTGTTAAGAGAAGCATAAACGCATGTTTCCCAGGGCAAGGCTCGATCATTGCACATTGATTGAGCTGAGCTCCGCGGTTATTCTTAATGTGGATAACTGTTGAAACAAAATTTTGGGAATGGCGTTTGCCTCCGTCCCGACATTAAATAACAAAGTTTAAAAATTTATTGTAATTGACATCTGACAAAAAATAGTATTTTTCTAAACAATTTTTTTTACAGGGTAAATAAATATTTTATGGCTTACCTATCTACTACTTTTGAAAGCAAGTATGCAGGGTTTATACATGTACTAAAAATACAACTCTTAAAACCATACTATTTTTTCAACTCTAAAAATTTCAGAATTTTGTAAAAATAAAACAAAATACCGATTTATTTTAATATGCGCTTATTATGGATATACATTTACAGAATATATGAATATTATTTATAGTATTTTGATATTGGCAACAGTAGTATGTATCAATTTGTAACATTTTGTGATGTTATAAAAATCGCAGAATATTGATATTGATTTTATATAGTTTCTTTTATTAATTAATTAACTTAAATATTACACCAAAAAATATTGATATTGATGAATTTTTATATTATTAACACAACGACCACAAAAACAACATGCACAGCTATGACAAAATGCAAAATTTAGCAAAACAATATAGGAAAACGTCATATTTTTTTTTACCTTTTCAGTGATTTCTCGGAACCTATGAAACCTATTGTCATGATTTAAAAACAGGAACCTTCTCAAGAAGTTAGTGAATCATTATCACTAAAAACAAGCGTCCTATCTGCCCTATTGAGGGCGTTATCACAAGAACATATATTCAAATCATATTTTCTCATGACTTTTTAATTCTTCGCTCAATTCTCGGGACCAGATTAACCGATTTGGACGATTTTAAATAGCAAACTTCTCAGGATGTTGGTGAATCATTTTTTATACCAAGGAGCACCCTAGCTATCCGATTAAAGCCGTCATCGTGATTTCCACAGACGGACAGACGGACAGACGGACAGACGGACAGCCGGACAGACGGACAGACGGACAGACGGACATCGCTATATCAACTTCGCTTGTTATAAGGATCACAAATATATATATTTTATGGGGTCCAGAATTTTTTTTCTAATTATTACAAACGGAATGACAAACTTATATATACCCTCTGCACACTGGAGTGGAGGGTATAAAAATAAAGATATTAAACATAAACATAAAATCATCCTGTCAAACACAAAGTAATTTGTTTTTTTCTATTCTTTGTGTTTTTCGCTTATTTTGACAGAGATGCCACTCCTTTACAATTTAAATAAATAGAAAAACAGATTTGTCGATATTAATTTAAATTCAATGAATTTAAGAAAACCTCAAATGATATTTAAGAATTGCTAACATAAAAATTGTTACATAAGTAAACGTAATTTTATGAGAATGTTATTTTTTATATATAAATTTTCAAAATTTTTTTTGGATGAAAATTTGAAGTTTTTCAGAAAATAAAGATAACATTAAATTATTTTATTTAAAATGTTTGGGACTTTTCGTTTTTTGCGTTTTTCATCCCTAATTTGATTATTTATTATTATAAATTTATTCTCTATGTTTTCAAAATATGGCAATATTTTAAAAAAAAGTTGAGAGAGCTTTTTTTTTGGTTATTATTTTGTTACTCCATCCAACCTATATGGCCACAATGAAGAAATATTTGGCCAGTTAAAAGAAACTATACAGCCATCTCCAATTAGCACGATTTAATGCATATAGCCACTCTACACAACCATTACCTTTGCAATGGAGGTTAGGGCGAGCTATTTAATTAGCAAAAACTAAATTAAACGAGAAGTTATGTCATATAACCGGAAACGCATGCATATAGGTATATAACCAAAATGCATGCCGATCAGCAACCACGATGACCAAAAAGCAAACACCGAAATAAATCCGAAATAATAGAAAAGAAGAAAACCAACCCAAAGAATTTGCTGAAATAATTTGGTATTAAGTTTAACAAACCGAGGTGGAGGGTATCAAAGATTCGGCACAGCCGAATTTAACACTCTTACTTGTTTTTTATAAGACTACTCATATTAATAACTAATAAATTCAAACAAAGTCCCAAGGTTTTTGACATTAAATTTTTCCTTCGTATGGGGGGTTCCACGCCCATTGTTCCGATCACGCCCATTATATGTCCGACTCCTCACCGTCTACTCCGCCAATTTTCCGCAACCCTTCAAAATAGTCTGATACATATGTACATGAACATGAGGAGTGTCGGGGTCCAGTTTGTTTCCTTTCTATATAAAACTAATAAATGTGCAGTTTGAGGATAATCGGATAAAGAAATGTCCCGCCGGAAATCGATTGAAAATTTCAAGTGTGTTTATGTGGGGAAAATATGACTTTCTTCAGATTTTACGAAAATATCTATAGTTTAATTTTTTCGACAAGTTGTTATAAGAATTGATATCAGTCCTAAATTATCTTTTCAAAAAGCTATGTAGCTTCTAAATCGTAAAAAATACTCGCCAAGAAATAGCAAATGCTTAGACCACTTTTATGCCAAAAAAAACTCGGTCATGAAAATTGATGGCATTTTTTTTTCAACTTTAAGAAATTGATTAAAATATTTTTTTGATCCCTATACCTATAAGTACTCACATGTATGATATTAATAGGCTAGGCGACTTCTTGTGACTAACACATACATAAAGTTATATTGTGTTTGTTAATGAGTTTGTTGTCTTCATTCACAATAATAATAAACCACAAAATTGATGGTTTGTGAATTGGCTAAGTTGAAAAATAAAGCTGCTAGAAATTGCACCCGAATTTCGAGCGCTGGATTCTGCTAGTATGAAGACAAACTTTGAATTTTGGCTTATTTAAAATAAAAGTAAATAACTCAAAATAAGTATTGTTCTGGTAAACTGCATGAACCCTTATTATTGGTTGGGAAATAAAATTCACCTATATTTTGCGAAAACTTACCCTTATGTGCCTCTAGAAAATTCATTGACTCAAAAAATTTCATATATATTGGTTTGAGCGATTTTGAGTCCCAGAAAACTAAAAATTGTTTCAGCTGCTTTTTCATATTAGTTGGAACTAAGAGCGAAGGTATCTAAAAGCATGGTATAGGGTACCGTATAGTCGGTCTAGATCGACCATAATTTTCATACTTGTTTTAAAATAAAGGTGTGTAATTTTCTTCTTCATCTTCAGGACATTGTACAGTTTTAAAAACCAATTTTTTTTATATGCGTGAACAAAATTAGTTTTGTTAGAATTGTGTAATTTAAATAACAGGCATTTTAAATGTTTAGTCCATATTTATTATATATGTATATTAGTGTAGTGTGTCAAGCAAGTGAAATATTGGTAACAATACATGCATTGTGTATGAACGAATAAAGTATCAATAACGATACAAATTTTTCAATGTGTAATTTGTGCTGAACAAAAACTATTTGATTTACACACATAGATTTATATACATTAAGTGTAGCAATATGAGCTTTTATGATACTGATTGAAATGAATATGCATTTATGATAAGTTAGAATAAGCTAGAATGAATAGAATAGAATAGAATAGAATAGAATAGAATAGAATAGAATAGAATAGAATAGAATAGAATAGAATAGAATAGAATAGAATAGAATAGAATAGAATAGAATAGAATAGAATAGAATAGAATAGAATAGAATAGAATAGAATAGAATAGAATAGAATAGAATAGAATAGAATAGAATAGAATAGAATAGAATAGAATAGAATAGAATAGAATAGAATAGAATAGAATAGAATAGAATAGAATAGAATAGAATAGAATAGAATAGAATAGAATAGAATAGAATAGAATAGAATAGAATAGAATAGAATAGAATAGAATAGAATAGAATAGAATAGAATAGAATAGAATAGAATAGAATAGAATAGAATAGAATAGAATAGAATAGAATAGAATAGAATAGAATAGAATAGAATAGAATAGAATAGAATAGAATAGAATAGAATAGAATAGAATAGAATAGAATAGAATAGAATAGAATAGAATAGAATAGAATAGAATAGAATAGAATAGAATAGAATAGAATAGAATAGAATAGAATAGAATAGAATAGAATAGAATAGAATAGAATAGAATAGAATAGAATAGAATAGAATAGAATAGAATAGAATAGAATAGAATAGAATAGAATAGAATAGAATAGAATAGAATAGAATAGAATAGAATAGAATAGAATAGAATAGAATAGAATAGAATAGAATAGAATAGAATAGAATAGAATAGAATAGAATAGAATAGAATAGAATAGAATAGAATAGAATAGAATAGAATAGAATAGAATAGAATAGAATAGAATAGAATAGAATAGAATAGAATAGAATAGAATAGAATAGAATAGAATAGAATAGAATAGAATAGAATAGAATAGAATAGAATAGAATAGAATAGAATAGAATAGAATAGAATAGAATAGAATAGAATAGAATAGAATAGAATAGAATAGAATAGAATAGAATAGAATAGAATAGAATAGAATAGAATAGAATAGAATAGAATAGAATAGAATAGAATAGAATAGAATAGAATAGAATAGAATAGAATAGAATAGAATAGAATAGAATAGAATAGAATAGAATAGAATAGAATAGAATAGAATAGAATAGAATAGAATAGAATAGAATAGAATAGAATAGAATAGAATAGAATAGAATAGAATAGAATAGAATAGAATAGAATAGAATAGAATAGAATAGAATAGAATAGAATAGAATAGAATAGAATAGAATAGAATAGAATAGAATAGAATAGAATAGAATAGAATAGAATAGAATAGAATAGAATAGAATAGAATAGAATAGAATAGAATAGAATAGAATAGAATAGAATAGAATAGAATAGAATAGAATAGAATAGAATAGAATAGAATAGAATAGAATAGAATAGAATAGAATAGAATAGAATAGAATAGAATAGAATAGAATAGAATAGAATAGAATAGAATAGAATAGAATAGAATATAATAGAATAGAATAGAATAGAATAGAATAGAATAGAATAGAATAGAATAGAATAGAATAGAATAGAATAGAATAGAATAGAATAGAATAGAATAGAATAGAATAGAATAGAATAGAATAGAATAGAATAGAATAGAATAGAATAGAATAGAATAGAATAGAATAGAATAGAATAGAATAGAATAGAATAGAATAGAATAGAATAGAATAGAATAGAATAGAATAGAATAGAATAGAATAGAATAGAATAGAATAGAATAGAATAGAATAGAATAGAATAGAATAGAATAGAATAGAATAGAATAGAATAGAATAGAATAGAATAGAATAGCATAGAATAGAATAGAGCCACTGCTAAATAATAAAAAAAAACATGATTCAATTTATAATTTAAACTGAAAGCGATGCATTTATAATTTTGGACCGAAGTTATAACAATATAACAAGGAATATTCAGTGGTTAAAGACATCTTATTCCTAGTTTGGTTTAAAATAGAAATCCTCGTACCAAGCATTCCTTTTTTTCGTGGTGTAGAATGAAAATGTAATATATCTACAACGAACTTGATATTTAAAAAACAAGTAAGTAATTATAGTCTGTCTAGACCGACTATACAATACTCTATGCCATGGTTTATACACCTTATCTCTTCGGTCCTCTTCGGTCTAACTAATTTGATATTGAAAATAAGCACAAACCAAATTTGAGTGGCATTGTTATTAAATTTTTTTAGCTGCAGATATGAAAAATTTTATATCGGGTGCTATATTTATAGGGGAAATATGTCGAAATGTGGACCGATCCTGACCGTATTTGGTAAAGTCAATTATATGTTGAAAAAATATACACAAACCAAATTTTAGAATAATATGTGCAATATTTTTATTTTTTGATAGATTTAAGTGAAGATCGGGAAGCAGCTATATATGTGGCCTATGATCAATAATTGTCCTATAGGTATTATTTTTGGACTACTGATTAACAGATATAATAAATAAACACATGCAAACCCAATTTGAGTGAATCCTATATGATAACTTGGATCTTATGGCAATTTATGTCGATTTCATAGAGTTCATTTGTATGGGGACTAGGTCTGAACATAAACCGAAATTCACCAATTTCAACAGCGTTCATCCCATGGCGGACAAAAGCTTATATACCAAATTTCATCAAAATATATTCATATTTACGACCTTTAGTTTGATTAAAAGTCACAAAGTCATTATACCCGCACCACATGGTGGTATAGGGTGTAAAAAACAAGAATTCTTTTGCTCATGTTTTTAAGTTATCTACTTTAAGCCAAAATAAATCAGTTTTGTATCTATTTTTTCTTCTATACTCTTCGATTCTTTTTTATCTTTTACAAATTCATGCATTTTTTAAAAAATATTTTGTCACGCTGAGTAAACAAATGTTTTTTAATATTCTACAATTAGATGGCAATTTAGCTCTCAGCTCGTAAATTTTTTGATAAATTGTTTGCCCAAAACTTCAATATTATTGTCAAAAATAAAATCTGTAGAAAATAATAATAACAGATTATCACATAGGTGCAATAACCGTATTTGTTAAATATGTTGGCTTCGGGTGCCAAATTAGTTTTTTTTTACTTCTGACAAAATTGCGCAAATTACGTTATATAAATATAGTTTGTGGAATCATTGTAAAAAATTTTTTAAAGAATTATCTCAAACGATTTTGCACTCGGAAGGTTAAAATAAGTTTTCAAATTAAGCCACATATCCAAAATTGTTTTACTGACTCTTTCTATGGAAAGCGATGATCTTTAAAAGTAGCTTTGCTACATGTTCAGCCGTTCGGAAGTATTAGAATTGAAAATGTCAAAGGTCATAATTATATAATGTTCAGTGTGTGCAAGTATAAGTAATGTTTATTTACCCTACGATACATACCCAACTTTTTCTACGAGAACACCCACCCGGGATACGTTTATACCTAGAAATATTCGACCTGGTTCAAGAGATATAGGCAAAAAAGGTAACGAGCATGGGATAGCCAAATGTTGCAAAAAACAACCCTTGGGAAATCCAAATACTACAAAAACTGGTTTTTCACTTGAATTTGATACCTATAATAGTTACCTGCATGCATTCTTTCGCTTATAACTTTTGCAACAGGTAGAATATTTGAACGCCTTAAACGTTGAAATACTTGTCTATATTCATCAGAAATATGAAAAACAACATTTGGCTATCCCATTACGTAGGTGTCGAATTTGGAAGCTTGTAGCTCCTGAACCACTGATCCGAATTGAATCAAATGACCTTTAAAAGATTAGAAATTACTTATATTTTCTCTATGCCCTAAGTTAAGCTGTTCGTGAGTTACAGCACTGCAAAGTTATAAGTGGAAACATTTGTACCCGGGTGTGTGTTCTAGGGTTAAACTAAAAATAAAACATCTTGTTGCTGATAATCTTTTCTTCGCTTGTGCCAAAGATTCAACGGCAAGTAAAAAATTCAGTACGAAATGTAAATTTGAAATTTTTATTTGCTTATTTATTTATTTATTGCAAATATATTCTACAAAGTTAATTTTTAAAAATGTTAAAAAATATATCTTTTTAAGGTATTCCATCAAAAAAGTTTGATCATGTGATAATGACCTTTAATGTTTCGCAGTATAAAATCTATGCAGATTTTATTTGAAAGGATAACCCAACACATTTTAACTGAAACCTTGATTGAAGTTATAGGTTAACAAGTCTTGAATAATTTTAATAGGCAAGGCGATTTCTTGCGACCGATGTAACAATTTTATTTACAAACCGATTTTGACATACCTCATTTAAAAGGTATTTTTTTTAGCTGTCCGCCAGATTTACAGATTTGCACCGTCTAGAACTTTTTTTTGAGTACATAATGCTCATTTAAAGTTGCTACTAACACAAAAGCCCTGTGTTGAATTGTAAATTGGCTAAAATTTATTAACATACCTTTAGGCTCTTATAAAATTATATTAAATGTAAAAATAAAATTTCCTACAATATGCACTCGAATTTCGAGTGCATAGCTATGTTGGACTTCTTTATTGAGTTATTTTTTTTTTTTTTTTATTTTTTCACCTACA
The DNA here is from genome assembly GCA_963682025.1 of Cordilura impudica. Classification (NCBI taxonomy): domain Eukaryota; kingdom Metazoa; phylum Arthropoda; class Insecta; order Diptera; family Scathophagidae; genus Cordilura; species Cordilura impudica. Next base: position 197,407,026 of record OY821519.1, on the reverse strand, counting down.
TATTTCAGGAACTGTTAGATCAAAAGACCCAAAATTAGTAAGGTAGAATAATAATACAAATTTTTATAAAACCCAAAGTGGGTACGAAAATGCTTGTTTCTTCATTGATTCTAAGTAGAATTACCCATGAAAGCTTTTTTCAATCAAGTTGAAAACCAACAGTTCTTCAAGTATTGTTAGTAATTAGAGTATATTGAACTTATAGATAACTTTTCGGTTTCTACAAGGTTCTGCAGATAAGAGTTTTTATACCCTATACCACTATGTGGTTTGGGTATAATGACTTTGTGCTGCTGTTTGTAACAACCAAAAATATTTGACCTAGACCCATCTTTAATTATACCGATCGAATCAGAATCACTTTGTGAGTTGATTTAACAATGTCCGTCCGTCCGTCCATCTGTGTGTCCATGTAAACCTTGTAATCAAACTGCAGGTCGCAAATATGAATATATTTTGATGAAATTTAGTATATAAGCTTCTATCGGCCATGGGATGATCGCTATTGATATTGGTGACAATCGGTCCATGTTCAGACCTAGCCCCCATACAAATTACCCATATGAAATCGACATAAATTGCCATAAGATCCAAATTGTCATATAGATCTTACTCAAATTGGGTTTGTATGCGTTCATTACATCCATTAATGAGTAGTCTAAAAATGATTCCTTTGACCCCATATAGAGCTGCTTCCCGATCTTCACTTAAATCTATTAAAAAACAAAAATATTCCACTGATTCTTCCCAAATTTTGTTTGTATATATTTTTGCAAAATGCAAGAGACTTTATCAAACATGATCAGGATAGGTCCATTTCTGGACTTAGTCCCTATATAGATATAGCATCCGATATGAACTTTTTCATATCTGCAGCCAAAAAAATTAATAAAAATGCCACTCAAATTTGGTTTTTGCTTATTTTCTATGTCCAGTTAGTTGGGCCTAAGAGATAGGGTTTCTAAACGCATGGTATAGGGTATCGTATAGTCGGTCTAGACCGACTATAATTTTCTTACTTGTCATATATTTTTGTTAATGAACGTATTATTAATAAATGAAAATACTCGAGTTCGAGGTCCGAGAATGTTTGTTTAATAACAATTGAAAGGTCGAACAGCTACAACCTTAAAAAAAGGATTATTTTATCGTTTAAAATATTAAAAACAGTTTAATGAATTTTGCAACTTGAATTTTGAAATCGATTGAGCTCACGATCATTTATTGCTTTAGCCGAAACATTAAACAATATGTCTAGGTTCTGAACTAATTCAATATTGGTTATCACATGCTACTATAACCGAAATTTGCATCAACTTGATATTAAAAAATTCTCAAATTTTTCTAAATAGTCTGTTATTCTTCAGAGTGACTCGAAAAAAATTTTTTATATTAATTTATTATTGCTCATCACATGGAATTATGTACAAATTCTGCATAAAAAATATCATTCCCCTAGTGAATACATAGATTGTGGCTACCTAATTTATTGCAAACCAAATTTCATTAAATTAATAGCCGAATTTAAATGGCTTACGGTTACAATTCTGTTCGCCAAACATAATTGAAACTGGTTAGCTATTATTAAACATCAGTTTATAAAATAGAAAATACAGTTGTTAAATCCGAGAACAATTCGATTTGCAAAGTCTTTATCTGTACGTACATATAATTTTCGTTCGACCTAAATTCAATGATAAACATTTAAAGACATTCAAATTTCACCTTCCAGTCCAGATGATGCATTATCCATGATAGAATTTCGAATAAATCGGATTTTAGAGAAGAAACTATTGAAGATAAAATACCTCTACGGTATTTCGGTACATTAGAGAAATCTCCATTGTGGTGGAAGAGGTCACACACAATGCTCAAGATGTGCTATGTTTGGACTTGAATCAACAAATTGCTTTAGAAAGGCTGCATGCATAGAAGGTGGAGGTCCAGAAGATTTTACAATATGCCAAGATACAAAACATCCACTAATGATACCTCAATTTATAAATGCTTTAATTTCATTAAAAAAGTAAAACATGATAAGCATCGAGCTGATGATGCCAATTGTTCATCTCGGCGCCATTACCTTGAAATTCGCCAAAGTTTAATGCGAAAATAAGGAGCTAACAAAAGAACTGAACGCGGAATAACTGACTGTTATATCTGGAAAGAAGAATTTATGCGTAACCATGGCAATGTTGACATGCCTCCAAATACAACAGTATTAAAAATTCGGTTGGTTTAAACATCGTAATCTGGTTTGGTACTACAACAAAATTTAAGTCTTATTTTAACCATTTATACCAAAGCAGGTAAAAAGTTTTCAGTTCTTTTGTTATAATCGAAAAATGACTTCAAATATGAAATTATTCTAATTATATTAACCAACAAGCTATTAAAATTTCAGATCCACTATTTTCTTCTTAAAATATGTTGTGCTAATATAATTAGTTGTTGCAAACCCCAATAATTAGTATTGAAGCATTTTATATTACTTTCGATTTAGTTGCATCAATTGAATCAGTTTTTTTTTTTAATTTGTATCACTGAACTAATTTTGCTATCGACAGTACCTTAATTTTAAAAGAATTATGAATATAAGGTTATTAATGAAAAAAATCTATTGCATTTTAAAATAATTCAGAATTAAAATAAAAATTCTTAATACATATTATAAATATTCTAGTGGTTACCTAATTCCAACCAATTATTTATCTGTGTTTATAAAAAAAAATCGATGTTAAAAAGCAACTCTACATGAATATTTTTGAGTACTGTAACAACAATTGAATGTCATTTTAAACGCGAAAAATTTAAGAATTTCTCAGTTGACAGATTCACTAAGCAAAAACACCCTTTCTATATTATCAGCTTTTTATGGCAATGTCTGCACATGGAAAACCATTTCGTTGTGATTACATAATTTTTGCCAATCGAATTGCGATGATGTTCATAACCGAATTTTGGGTTGATTAAAACAACAACTCCCTTGACTAAGCAGTATAAGTTTTATCACCATAAAATATGGTTAGCTGTAATTCAATTTCTGTTGATACAATCGGGAAGACGAATGTTCAACTTTAGAGCAATTCTGTTGGCAAATTTATTTCTATGTGTCTGTTAGAGTAAAATAGTACCTTCACAATAGAAACATCTTTTAGATTGTCTATGCTATATCCTTGTGCCATTGTAACAAGAAGTGCTTATAATTGCTATGTTTTAGCTTTCGCTAAAAATGTTTGTTTTAACCATAATTTGTAAAAAGTAATGCCATTAAGTGAGACTGGCAAAATAATCGTCTATAATTTGTTTGTCAAGTGAAAGATATAAATCAAGAAGTAAGAAAATTACATAGTAATCATAAAACAAATGCGAGGCACCTCGTATAAAAACTAAGATTACAAAATGGAAAACTCAAATTGTTTGTGCACAGTTTTTTTCTTATATGTAAAAAACCAACCCATAAAAACTGTTAGTACACTACTGTAAAATTTTTGTGCAAGTTCCGTCATTTACTTTAAGGTTAACAGCTGTTCAAAAGATACAACCTCGTGGTTTTATTTCTACTAGAAAAAAGTGAATTTTGAGTGCGTGTTAAACATTATTTTTTGCGAAAAAAAAGCCGTCAATCGAACCAAGGAAAAGCTTTTTTTTTCATCCCATTTTATTTACAACTGTCTTTATATGACAATAAGTAACTAGTTTTAAGGTTTGGGTGTTAATTATCTTAAATCAATACTTAGGATAACTTATATTTAATGTTAGTATAAAATAGTTTTTGCTTTTCAATAAATAATTTGAAATACATTGCGCCAGCTTACATAAATCTGGTAAAAACTATAATGGGGTGCATCGCTTTAGTCTTCTTGAACCTGATAGCTCGTTGTTGGGCAGTTGTCCGAATTCATTATTAGTATGAGATGCAAGTTGGATTGTATTTTTAGACTGGAATTCTTTATTTCCTCACGGACTTTGCTGACGATGAGATCACGATGTATATTTTCATTGGATGTGTACTATTCGGCGTTTATGATAGTTCTTCTTAGTATTTTTGTTTGAGCTTGTTGAATGATTTTTATATATATGTTGCTTGCAGTTCCACAAAGTTCTACACCATATTTCCAGATGGGAGCTATTATTCTTTTATAAATGAGTAGTTTATTCTATGTTGACAGAGTTGATTCCTTTCCTAGGAGCCAGTATAGTTGTCCAAATTTGTATTTTACTTCGTTTTTTTTGCGTACGGTGTGTTCTTTCCAGATTGGTTTGGAGTCGATTATCATGCCTTTGTTATCCTTGACAATTGGAGTGTTTTTTATTGTGATTGGTTGATGGTCACTGATATGTCTATTTGTGTAAGTTACTTGGACAGGTTTTTCACCATTGACTAGTATTCCCCAGGTTTCAAACCAAGCAGTTCTTGGAGGTTGGGATAGCCACAGTTATATCTTTATTTGATGATATTAGTATAATGTCGTCTGTAAATGTAGCAATCATGTCAGAATTTCTTGTTGGGATTGGAATGTCTGCTGCGTACAGAAGGTAAAGTATTTGCCCAAGAACACTGCTTTGAGGAACTCCAGCTTCCATTTTAATTACCCTTGAACATTCATCTTTGTATTTTACATAAAAATGCCTTCAGTTAAATAAATCCGTAGTATGAGAAAGAAATTCATTGGTAGAGTCTTTTCAAATTTATGAAGCAGGCCAGCATGCTATACACTGTCGAACCCTTTTGCTACGTCAGGGTATGTAGCTACACAAATTTTTTTTTTTTTTTTTAATAATTTCTGATGAGATTTTGTTTGTCACTCTATGTATTTTCTGGATCGTAGAGTGCCTGGGTCTGAAGCCAAACTGATGCGCTGGTTTAAGAGTTCTTTCTTTGAGTATGGGTTGGGTCTGTATCAAGTAGCTTTTGTAGCGTCCTTTTTGGGTTTAGCAATAGCGATTATTTCAGCAGCCTTCCATACTTTTGGAAAATATTTCATTGATATTAAAACGTTAAAAATATTTCTGATGAGGATAAGACCTTTTGTTGGTAGTTCTTTTAATAGTTTACCTGTTACTCTGTCATAGCCAGGAGATTTGTTAGCATCAATTTTTGTTTTGATAGTACTTTTCATTTCATTTAGAGTAATCGTATCTCAATGACAAAATTCCATGAATTGGGCTACGAATTGGTACCTCAAATGCCATATTCTCCGTACTGAGCGCCCAGTGAGTACTTCCTATTTCCAAAGAGATTAGCTCCAACGATGATATTATTGATCAGACAAATGCCTATTTTATGGATCTCGAAAACTCCTATTTTTTGGAAGGGATACGAAAATTGGAGAAACGTTGGACTAAGTGTATTGCGCTAAAAGGAAATTATGTTGAAAAGTAATTTATTTTTTTTTTTTTTGCAAAAAAAACTGTGTTTCATTCTAAAAGTCACGCACCTGTTGAGCCGCCCTCGTATATCAAAAATCAAAAAATTTTTTTTGTTAGATAATTTTTGTCGTCGCCGCGAGTCTGCCTGCAAAGTTTCAGCTCGATGCAGTTTTGTAGACAAGCATACTTCGAGTTAATATAAAGGGAGTAAATATAGAGTTTATGTTTGTACGTTGGTATGTATAAAATCGCTAAAATCAAAAATCTCCAAAACCGAAAACCGCAAATAACAAAAATCGCCGAAAATAAAAATTGCCAAAAACAAAAATTGCCAGAACCGAAAATCGCGAATAAAAAAATCACAAAAAACAAAAATCGGCAAAATCAAAAATCGCCAAAACCGAAAATCGCGAATACCAAAAATCGCCAAAATTCAAAATTATGGAAAACAATAAACGCTAAAGCCAGAAAGTCGACAAAATTCAAAAATCGCTAAAACCAAAAATCGCCAAAATAAAAAACGCGAAAAACAAAATTGCCCAAGGCAAAAATTGCCAAAATCAAAAATCGAAAAAATCTGAATTCGCAAAAATAAAAATCTACAAAATCAAAAATCGTTAGAAATAAACAAAATGATGAGTGTAGCGAAGAGCATCGGGTTACTGCTTGTGTACTTATAAAAATATAATTATTTCTACCCACTTTGGCTATATTTTATGGACAGTGCTACCATCATCAAACAGAGAAAGTTTCTTTGGCAAAAATAGGGTATTACACTAACTAGCGACTATATATCGAACAAATTTAAACGATATGATCACTAAAACAGAACTATGAGTAATACACAAATTTCAGTTCTGATTCATTAAATTTTGAGAAATTATGTACCACGAAAAAAACACCTTCAATTTTAGGATTTTATTATATAACATGATTATATAGGCATAGTCGTACATATCTTATACGAGTACAGGATTATGATAGAAAATAGATGAAGTCCAATTTGCGTATGGTATATTTTCACTAAATGTGAAAAATCTTTAGAAAATGAAAAATTAGCCGGTTTTTGGGCAGCTTTAATTATGCGGGTAACTTATTTAATCGCGTTGTATAACATATTCAAGTTTTATCGTTATCTGTGAGTTGTTGGTCGATGTAGATGTAATACATTTTGTTGAGTCTGGTTGGAAAATTTGGACTGAAATTCCATACACATACACATTTATTAAAGAAAATAAAACTAAACGACAAGAAAAAAGAAACAATAATTTTTATCATACTTTTGCTGTCAGTTATGATTAATAATATTTTCGCTTTCCTTAGATACGAGTATTGCTAGAAAAATAGGTGAATACATCATTAATAAAATTATGTAATTAAAATCGACTTATTTATGTTTTATGCTAAATAAATTCAATGTTAAATTTATTTGAAACAAAAATATATATACCGCAAATATTCTCTATAACTTTAATTTTACCAAATTATTAATTTTACCAAATTAAAGTTATTTGATGTAGAGCAGAAATATTTATTAAAAAGTTCTGGTAGATAATTGTAAAATATTGAATTTACGTGTAGAAAATGTACGTGCCTTGAAACCCGCATTAGAGAAATATGAAAAAAAAAAAAAAAAAACAAATTAAATGATGTAGTTGACATCACATCGTTTGTATGCATTTTGAGGAGTGCGCAGCTGAATATTGTAATACTGCGTCTAAAATTATAAGTACAAAGTCAAATACTGCTTTCGAGCTGTACATACCAGTAAAAATTTGGAAATAGTATTACAAGGGGAAAATTGACTTTTTATTAGTTTTCACAAAAATTTTGCGTTACAATTAAAGGTACTAAGAAATCATAACTTCCAGTAGATTATATTTAAAATAAATTAAAAATAAATAAAATCGATTGAAAAATCAGCCATGTGATTATAAATTCCCCAGCACATAATGGGCCGCCGTTCATTTGATTAAGATATTCAAGCTCATATTTTAAAAATATTAATACAATTATTATTCTATTTTTTTTTTTTTTTTGACAAATATTTGTATTATCTCTAATCCAAAATATTTTTATGTGATGTATATTTCATCGAGTTTGAGACCTTTCGATTGATGTATAAAAAAAGGTTGCTCTTAATGTAAAGACTTCTCCGGGGTTAACCTTTGGTAGTACGTTCTGGGATGGTTCAAATGACGAACAGGGCGGTAAGGTTTGGGAACCTAGAGATTAACCTGTGAGAGATCGCCTTGTGTCAGTGTATAATTTCTCGCGAGATGGAGAAATTGTAACCGATTTTTTGCAAGTGAAAAAATAAGAAAATAGAGAAGTTTAAGATATATGTATTTTTTATTTAATACAAAAATTGTATGGGAAAACCACGAGATGGGTTTTAGAGGTTGTACGCTCACCTTATTGTGTGAAAGCTGCAGAGTAAGTGACTAATGTAAAAAAGGTTTAGTATAATTACAGCTTATTACAATGGGTAATTTTAGCTTACGATACATCAAAGGGTAATTTTAGCTTACGATACTTTTATGATAAATTAATGCAATTCACAATAGGGTTTGGTTACTCGTTACAAGAAATTAATGTGCAAATTCAAATACATTAGCTTACGATAAGTGTTATGTTGAGTATAAGGAACAATTATTATTTTTTAAATTCAATTTCGGTTAATTCATTTTTTTTATTTATATCAATATTTTATTTGTCTAAATTAATGAATTTAGACACTTAATTTAGAATGTATCAAAAATGCACTTTTCTAAGAAAGTGCAAATAAAATGCGACATTTTTGTCAGAAAAGAAAACGGCATTAGATATTTGTCAGTTTTGCTGTGTAAACATCAATACGCGCAGGGGGCGTAAATTTCTATTTCACAATACAATCATATGTGAGCCGTAAGACAAAATCGTGTTACTTGTGATTGTATTGGTGAAAAAATTATGATATGTTTGAAATGAAAAGTGAAAAATAAAAATGAAAAAATAAAAAATGAAAAATAAAAAATAAAAAATGAAAAATAAAAAAAAAATGAAAAATAAGAAATGAAAAATGAGAAATAAAAAATGAAAAAAGGAAAATAGGAAATGAATAATGAAGAATGAAAAATGAAAAAAGAAAAATGAAAAAATTAAAAATACAAAATGAAAAATGAAAAAAAAAAAAATAAAAAACAAAAGATAGACCTGAAAAATAAAAAATGAAAAATAAAACATGAAAAATTAAAAACGAAAAATGAAATAATAAATAAAAATAAATATTTTTATATTAGCAGAGCCCCTGCAGTTGATTGCTATAAGTGATACATAGATGACGCTTTCTGTTTGATCTTACACATCTCCCCCTGTGATCGGACTTACATGATTTTGTAAGGTTAAATTTTTTTTTCTGCTTTCACATGTAAGACTTCTTTTGACCACCACATGATGCAATCATTTAATTATCTAAATTAAGCGAAAACAATTAAGTAAATTTTAGTTGGGCTAGATCGAACATGTGTTAATTAAATTGATCTTAGGTCCATCTAATTGGGTTTAGAAAGTAAGCATCTGTGTGGAGTTATTATTATTTTTTTTTTTGCTAGCAGATTTGAAAAAGTTCATATTGGATGCTATATTTATATGGGGACTGGGCCTAAAAATGGACCGAAGCTGATCATATTGGAATAAGCAAATCAAATTTGAGAACATTTTGTGCAATATTTTAGTTTTTTGATAGATTTTTGTAAAGTTCGGGAAGCAGCTTTATATGGGGCCTAAGACGAAGAATGGTTCTATTTGGCTTATTTTTGAACTACTGATTTATGGATATAATAAACACATACAAGAACAATTTGACTGAGATCTATATGATAAATTAAGTCGATCTTATAGGGCTCATTTCTATGGGGCAAAGTCTGGACATGAACCAGTTTTTACCAAATTAAAGAGCGTTTATGGTCAATAGAAGCTTATATACCAAATTTCATCAAAATGTATTCATATTTGAGACCTGTAGTTTGATTATAAAGTTTACATGGAGACACAGACGGACAGACAGACGCACGAACGGCCGGACGGACGGACATTCGCTAAATCGGCTGAGAAAGAGATTCTGAGTCGATAGGTGTAACAGAGGCTGAGATTCGATAAAATATTTTTGGCATTTACAAACATCAGCACAAAATCAGTATACCCTGACCAAATCGCCCAAGTGACAAGGAAAATCGTATTCTAGGGGTCAAAATAAAAAACTTTGCCCGTGGAACCATAACTCTAAAACGAATTCTGATGTTCCGACTTTTGACCTGTCCGTCTGTCTGTCTCGCTTTGACCCATTTAGAGTGCCCCAACCGAGTCCAAGTGTACGATCGACCCCCACTTACTTTGGAGCGCCAAGCCACCCATGGCAGTGGCACAACCCCTGGAACTCCCTGGGGGGTTCCCCATACAAACATTTAAAAAATCACCATTTTTTATATAGAATTAGGCTGCCTATATTTGATTTAATATTAAAATTAACACTCATACAAAATATCGATCGGAAAAGGGTAAACAATTTTTAGATCACTTCGTGACTATGCGTGACTCTGTGTGACTACCCCAAAATTAATCTGTAGTCACAACAAGACTATAGGCCAAGTGTCAGATCAATTGCATGAGGGGGAATGGGGTTGCCCCATGCCAGACAGACAAACAGACGGACTGGTCAAAAGTCGGGACATCAGAATTCGTTTTAGAAGTATGGTTCCTTGGGCAAAGTTTCTTATTTTGATCCGTAGAATATGATTTTCCTTGTCACTTGAGCGATTTTTTTGACTCCCTACAAGTCGAACCGCCCTACTGACCACATAGTGATAGATATAATAAAAATATGCTATGTTGACGCTCTTTACTGTCGTGATCAAATTTTAGGGGATTTGTATAAATTAAATAAATTAAATATCGAAAAATAAATAAAAACTTCATGAAAATATTTCAAATGTTCTAAAACAATATTTTGCACCTGCATTAAAATAAAGTCTGCATTACTCGTTGGAACAATATGGCCTCATTATATAAATTGCCAGATACATAACCATTTCATATATGGCGGGCAGTGTGAAATTTTGGGCAATCTTGACCTCCTCCTATATAAGAGGATAAATTTATTAATATTCATTAAAATAAGGCATACATTTTTAAAAATAGTTTTAATTTCAAAAATTTTAAAAAATAACAAGTTGAAATTTTTCGATTTGTTCTCACAATTAAAACTTTTATGAATTTGAGATGCCACTTAAACTAAATTAGTTTATTAAAAAAAATAACTGAGGATGAAAGAGTCTATTGTTACACTACAGGTTTAATTTAAGAAACTAGGTGCAGAACTTTATTTTTTAAAATAATTAAATTATTACCAAAAGAATTATCAAAATCCTACCAATATATTATATCTCTAAAAGAATAAATGGGTAGGACTTTAAAGAGGATCAAGTAGAGTGTTTTAATTTTCTCTTGTTTTACAGCATTACTGGCATCATGTGTTGTCTCATAATGCACTATGGGATATTTAACCCGTTTTTCGAGAATTTAATCAAATTTTTTATGTTTGAAATGTAACATTTTTTTGACTGCATTCGATAAAGCAAACATCAAGCTAAATAACGCCAAGTTTTGTTTTTGTAAATAACAAACGTCAGCTGATTAGCATGCTGTCAAAGCTTCTGTTTGTAACAACGTTTTCAGCGCTTCAAAAATAGTTGAAAATTAATGCAAGTACAAAGCCGAAACTCTGTTGTTAAACGTTAATGAAACTATTTTAGTGAATATGGAAAAGAAAGATGAATATAAGTGCTAAATAAAACTGTAAAAAAGAAAGTTAAAAAAAATCTCTTTTTGATGGAAGAATGTGTGTTTCCTATTTAGCCTGAAAATTGAGGTTAAGTTTTTTATTGTGAACTTCGGATAGACTTTTCAAATTTTGGCTAACTTCGGCAAAGTTCTTAACATCAAAAATTCATAAAAAATTTTGAGTTTATTCTATAAATTTAACGTTTCCGTTTTTCCCGGCTTTTGAGAAATCTCTTTTTTTTTCAGTTAACCTCTGCTTGCCATATAGCGAGTCGGCGAAAAAGATAAAATGTGCAAAAATTATGCTTTTTTTTTAATAATGTAAGGGGAGAAATATAAAAATATGATAAATTATTTGAGATATTGAAGGAAGAGGTACGATTGTATTGTGATATGTGAACAGATAGCTTTGGTTTCTCTTCAAATGGTACTAAACCATACTGCCAAAAGAATAATTGAATTGCAGAAAGTGGTTATAGAGTTTCTAATGGCCAATACAGGTTTCTTAAAGGCTGACATGATTGTCAGCTACGGATTTTATGGTAGCTCGGGACTTTCAAATTATAAGCAACGATCTCAAGAGCCACTTACATCCCAGGGCTCTGAATTATCCTTGTTTGCAACGACTATGATGCCATTAAGACTGGCTGATTCGATCGGGAAAATTTTGTGGAATAATCGTACACCCCAATCAATCAGATTTTGTCGTCCCATTAAATTGGAGTTCTCCAAAGAAACAAAAGAAAAATCTGAGCAAGAAAACTTGGAATTAAAAGAGCAAATATATAAGTTGGAAAACTTAAAAATGCAAGTCAATGATGGGAAAACCATTGAAATCAACATCAAGCTATTCTTAACTGTGATTGACGGTAAAGTTTTGGACGTTTTAACTGAACAATCCACTCAAGCGTGGCCAATATGCAGAGCAACACCAAACGATTTTATGAGTGTCGCCGATTTCGAAAGTGAAAAGTTCCAGGCAGAAAAAGGTACCCTAAAGCTCGGCATAAGCCCTTTGCACTGTTGGATCCGCTTTTTTTTATTCATTTTGCATGCAGGGTATAAGTGCGGGATAAAAAAATGGCAAGTAAGAAAGGTAGAAAATCGAGAAGCCGATTCGCACAGAAAATTAAACATTCAAAATCTATTTCGGGAGAAAATAGGCCTTTTGATTGACAAACCCAAAGTCGGTGGTTTTGGTAACACTAATGATGGCAATAATTCCCGTAGAGCGTTTTTATATCACAGAACTTTTGCAGAAATAACGGGAATTGATGAAAATTTAATATACTCGCTCAAAATGATTATAGTATCATTATGCTGCAAATTGCCATTGGATGTAGATAAATTTCAAGTTTACTGCCACGATACAGCTAGGATTGTAATAACAAAATATCCTTGGCTTCCCATGACTGTAACAGTCCACAAATTTTGATTCATGCAAAAGAAATTATTAACAACACAATACTGCCTGTAGGCTGTTTCGGAGAAGAAGCTGATGAGGCGCTTAACAAAGTATATAAGTCTGACCGCTTGCATCATGTTCGTAAAAATAGTCACGAAAACAATATTACTGATATTTTCCACAGGGCAGTGGACATGTCGGATGATTTTGGACATGTCGGATCAATATGTTTGGAAAAACTATTCAAAAAGGAACCCGCATGCAACTTCCCCGTGAAGTTGAAAATATGTTGCGTACTACAGAAATATTGGAAGACGTTGTTGAAGACTCCAGTGGAGACGAAGACGAAGACGATTTCACCGTAGTTTAAAGTAAGCAGTATGAAAAGAATTAGAAAAAAAAAACTTTAAAAAATACGATATAATAGTTTTAAAATTTTAAAACGTGAAAAAATTTAGATTTTTATTATTGCAATTTCAGGATAAATAAAATATCATATGATGAAGGGTCAACTGTGGTAAAGGTTAAAAAGGAAGTAAAAGACAATAATGAAGGTTAATGCAGAGAAATCACAATAAAACGTTCAATCAATCAGTATGTAAAGCGAAAAGATCAATTTGATGGGCTTAGCCGCAAACATCATTTGTTTTATATTGAACGGATAAAGTTTTATACAAAAAAAAAAAAAAAACAAGTAAGAAAATAATAGTCGGTCTAGACCGACTAAACTATACCCTATACCATGCGTTTAGAAACCCTATCTCTTAGGCCCAACTAACTGGACATAGGAAATAAGCAAAAACCAAATTTGAGTGGTATTTTTATTAATTTTTTTGGCTGCAGATATGAAAAAGTTCATATCGGATGCTATATCTATATGGGGACTAGGTCCAAAAATGGACCAATCCTGATTATGTTTGGTAAAGTCTCTTGTATTTTGCAAAAATATACACAAACAAAATTTGAGAAGAATCAGTGCATTATTTTTGTTTTCAATAGATTTAAGTGAAGATCGGGAAGCAGTCTATATGGGGCCAAAGAGATCATTTTTGGACTACTCATTAGTGGATGTAATGAACGCATATAAACCCAATTTAAGAAAGATCTATATGACAATTTGGATCTTATGGCAGTTTATGTCGATTTCATAGGGGTAATTTGTTTGGGGGCTAGGTCTGAACATGGACCGATTCTCACCAATTTCAACAGCGTTCATCCCATGGCCGACAAAAGCTTATGTACCAAATTTTATCAAAATATATTCATATTTGCGACCTGCAGTTTGATTAATAGTTTACATGGACACACAGACGGACGGACGGACGGACAGACGGACATTGTTAAACCAACTCAAAAAGTGATTCTGATTCGATCGGTATAATTAAAGATGGGTCTAGGTCAAATATTTTTGGTTGTTACAAACAGCAGCACAAAGTCATTATACCCAAACCACATAGTGGTATACGGTATAAATAAGGGTTTTAATAAAATAAAAAAACAAAAATTTTCCTGGTTTAAAAAGGACCACTCCGTAAAAAGTCCTCTTCATTTAGCTGTTATTAATTTACTCTTGAAAAACGGGTCAAATTTCTCATAGAGTAATGTTGACAAAAATCTAATTTTTCTTGAAATTCGCTGAAATAGTAATGATATTCTCTCCAAATGATGAAAAATATACCTACAATATCTTCGTTTTTAAAATCCTTGACTTTTCTAAATTTCTTATATAAAATTTTTTTGAAAAGTAAAATAGGAGATTTTTAAATTGTGTGATAAAAAAAGATATTAATTAGAACTGCTTAACAATAAACAAAATGAAAAATATTTCATATCTTAATATCTTCTTATCTAAATTATATAAATACACTGTTGTAATAAATTATATAATATATTATGCAACATTATATATGAAACTGATAAGGAAAGAAAAAAAGGACTTATAGTATCATAAATAAAATAAAAGAAAAATTAAGCAATACGCACATAAACAGGATATTTTTTGTCAGAATAAATAAAATACTTGGTACGAAACTTTAAGCGGAAATGAGTAAGGAAGGATAGACATTCCAATGGGGTGACCAGAAGTGGGAGAATCGTACACAAAAAAAATACGAGAAACTTATTTTACTATGTTTAATTGCAGCATACTTTCAAAGCTCAAATTTTATATGGGAAAATTTTAGAAAATGCTCTTCTCAAATATCAGATTAGTAGTCGTCAGTACGGGCTTAGCAAAAATGTAAACCAATATATTCAAACTTATTTAGCCTATAAACTTGAGGCAATACGAGAGTTTGATAGAGAAAACAGAAAACGGGAGTGAAACACTTAGCCACATTGATAGCCCATTATTGGTTTACCTATCCTATACCACATCCCAAATGAAATCCCTTGTATCAGAATCGATTGCAGAAAAACAGATAACCAACCGAGCTAAGAAAAAGGTATTAAAAAAGACAGATGACATCGAGAATTATGTTAACTTATCAGACCATATGAGTGGCGGAATCTTCTGTTTCATACCGACATTGCACCAGTTCATATGCTCACTCTTATGATGGCCAAACTTAATATATATATTATGTCTGCCATGAGGTTGCCCCATGCTCAAGTGATTTTCCTTGTCACTTGAGCGCTTTTTTTGCCTCCGTACAAATCGACCCTTCAAAGAAAGTGACAAGGAAAATCGTATTCTAGGCACCAAAATAAGAAACTTTGCGAAACGAATTCTAATGTCCCGACTTTTGACCTGTCTGTCTGTCTGTCTCACTTTGACCCATTTAGAATGCCCCAATCGAGTCCAAATGTATGATCGACCCCCACTAACTTTGGAGGGCCGACCCACCTATGCCAGTGGGATACCTCCTGGAATCCCCCTGGGGATTTCCCATACAAACATTTCAAAAAATCACCACTTTTGTTTAGAATTGGGCTGACTATGTTTGATTTAATATTAATTATTAATTAATTAAATATTAATTATTAATTAACACTCATACATATACGTATCTTCTACTCTGCTAATAAACAATAATCATACGCCTTGACTATCGATCGGATGAGGGTAAATAAACACTCTGTGACTATTAATCTGTAGTCATTATTAATTAATTTGTAGTCACAACAAGACTATGGGCCAAGTTTCAGAACAATTGCATGACGGGGAATAAGGATGCCCCATGGCAGACAGACAGACAGACAGACAGGTCAAAAGTCGGGTCATCTGAATTCGTTTTAGAGGTATGGTTACTTGGGCAAAATTTCTTATTTTGATCCCTAGAATATGATTTTCCTTGTCACATGAGCGATTTTTTTGCCTCCCTACAAATCGAACCCCCTGTGATTCCTAAAAGGAGCAAAGCGCCACAACGAATTCTCTCCAATCAGTCCTTTTTGATGCAAGGTTTTTATTTCACTCAAGCTTAAGCCGCTTTGAATAGTTTCAGCTTCAAGTTGCCGTCTGCAGTTGTGCGACGGTCGCCCAACTCTCCGTGTGTTTCCATGCGGGTTCCAACCTATAGCAGCCTTTGCCGTGTCACCATTTGGTCTGCGGAGCGTGTGACCAATCCAGAGCCATTTACGATTTAGAATCTCAATGTGAGTTGGGCGTTGGTATGTTTGCTCCTATAATTCGATATTGGGAATCATGTTACGGCAAAAGATTTTTAAGATTCTTCGCAGACAGTGGTTGGTAAATACCTGGCTCCTGTTAATATCGTGCGATGTTGTGTTCTAGGATTCGCAGGCATAAAGGGGAACTGATTTCACACAGGAATTAAATATGCTGATCTTAGTTCGTTTCGAGATATTGGTAGACTTCCATACAGGTCGTAAAATACCAAATCATTTGGTATTCGGAAGGATTTATCATTAATGCAGCCGCCTGTTTTTGTTAGTACGCTACCCAAATAGCAGAATGTGTTAACTTCTTCCAGCTTAACATTCTGTATTCGAAATTTTGTGTTGTTAAGAGTTTTGCAGCGCATAATCTTACTTTTCTTTATGTTTATTTTGAACCCGGCTTTTGAAGCTTCGTTCTCAACGGATTTGAGTTTACACGACGCGTGTCGATAACTGTGCGATAAGAGGCATATATCATCAGCATATTCTAGGCTCTTCAGAGGTTGGTTAGATCCCCATCTTATACCTCTATTTTCTGTGTAGTATTATGAAAAATGATGTCAAATTCGATTTTAATAGAAGATATTAAAAGAACACATTAAAACTGTTGCTCAGCGCGTTGTCGTGGACAACTCGGAATTTCACTTTCTTAAACAAGGATTGGATTAGCCCAATAATTTTGTGTGGCACAACTTTGCAGGCAAGTGCGTTCAATATGGCCTTGTGGCTCAGGGTTTCGAATGCCTTTTCGAAGATTGCTGATGTGGCCAACGCAAGATTTGTGTGGGCGGAAGCCAGCCTGTTCTTGTCTGAGATCTGGGAGTACAACATCAGCTACCCGTTTGTTTATAATGTGCGCAATTACCTTGTGAATGCGCTAAGGACCGTGATGCCTTGCCAGTTATTGCATTTGGTAAGGTCGCCTTCTTAGGGATATTGGCTGTGATACATTCATTTAGATGTGAGTCGAGATCACAAGTGTGCTAAAAGTTCTCTACATGAGGTAGAAGTAATTGCGCTGTGGTTCGAGAATCAGCTTTTAACATCTATGGGGCAATGTTATCAACTCCAGGTCCTTTATTAGTCTTCAAGGCATTTGCAGCATTAATTATTTCCGTAATTTCGGGGCATTCTATGGAAATGTCTTGTCTCATTCTGTGGTTAGTGCAGTAGCATACTCTTCCGGGTTTATTGTTGGATTGGATAGCATGCTATAATAATGCTGTATCCATACTTCCAGTTGCTCACCTTTGGAAGTGCATAATACTCCATCGCTGTTCTTCAATGGTTTGAAGTTCAAAAAGTTTTTACCTATAAGCTTTTTTGTGATAGCTTATAGATTTTTGGATGTTTTTGCGCATTACTACAAGTTTTACATGCCACCTTCTCTTGTCATTCCTGGCGCTCCGCTTCACTAACTCATCGTGATGCATATAGGCTTCTGCTAACGTTTTCTTCTCTCGACGGGTTCCTGCTCTATTTTGATCTACTTTAATATTTTTTCTTTTTAGGATTAGCTTCCACGTGCCAGCAGACATCCACTGAAGTTTTTTGGTGTTATGAAGCCTATTCGTTCTTGGGCAACATTAAAATTATTGTTGGTTGTTTGCCATTCGACTGGGTGTCCGCTTTGTATTGTTTAACATCTTTGCAGGTCTTCTACGTAGCTGTGAAGGATTTGATGTTTTTTTAACTTTTGTACATCATATTTGAATTTGATGGATTCGGGTTTGCGAAGAGCCGCAAGTTTTAACCGCGCAAGACCAACTGCAAGATGGTGGCCTGTAGAACAGTCTGCACCACGTTTGGATCGGACGTCAAGTAGACTTCTGCACCATGACCTGCTAATAGCTATATGGGCGATTTGGTTTTCTGTCATTCTATCCGGTGATACCCAAGTAGTTTTTTGACAGGTTTTATGGGGAAACATGGTCTCTCCGATCACAAGATTATTGTTGCTGCATATTTCGGCAAAGATTTCTCCATTTTCCGTCATTCTACTAATGTCGTGGCGTCCCATTGTAGTTTCTCTTCCTGTGTTAGTTGAGTGGTAAAATCTTTGTAAACAATGGTACGGTGTAGTGCAATGGTTGCAAAAGAAGGTTCTGTTATATATACTTATTCTCAATTTTTTGTTCTTTTCATTGTTTGTTTAAGTATTTCTGGTATATTCAAAGAAATTTATAATAAATTCAAAATGGTTAACAAAAAATTTCAGTTACTTCCATTATTATTTAGCATTTAAAATTTATTAGTAAAATTGTAATTTACCAAAGTTTATTTATTGTGTACTGCAGCTTCCACAAATATTTTTATTTAACTTTTCATAATAGCAAACTTTCAATTTAAATAAATATCATAACGCAGCATCATAAATTTTAACTTTTTTTCTTTAATGTATAACTACTTATATAGGTACAACTATAAATCCGCCAACGAATCCGCAATGTTTTGCATTTTTTTGGTGAACCAAAAGAAGAAAAATATGATATGTGTGCAAATAAAGTATACCAAAAGTTATACAATAACAACTTAAGTGCAACATGTATATTCACTGAAAAAAATGTTCTTCCATTAATGAAAATAATGAAAAATAACAAATATAACAAATTTGGTTAGCACTTAAGAGAAAGACATAAACATATTTAATATTTAATACAATACAGGATATTTGAAAAATTTTATATCAAATATTCCTTAAATTTATAACATATAAATATTTCTTGGAATTCAACTAATTAAAGACAAGAATGTCCTGAAGTCATTTCCTTTGACTAATGAACTCTCCCTGTATTGATGTTTACCACCAACGGTTTTTAATGTACACTTTGTTAGTCGTTTTGATTTGAGAAATGAAATCATGGAAATTACTTTGTTCGAAAACACTTCAGTAGCTTTATGCTATTTATTAGTTGAACTACGTGCAAAATAAATGAGCATAGAAAAAGCAAACTGTTGTATCCTCGTTTGAATTATTTATGAGCATGAATAATTACGTAAAACAATACACAATTTTATATAAGCGAAACATGTCAATTTTTTTTTTGTAGTAAATCCATACTAACACCAGACACAAACCCAGTGAATTAACTTATTATTCCATCCCAGCAAAAACATCCATTCAATTTGAAATTTTGTGCGTCTTCTGGATTACAAGTATAATGTACACAAAAGTAAGTACATATAATTACGCACATGACCATGGAAAAATAAACGAAATAAGTATTTAATCGCATGCAAAGGAGGATCTTAAAAATAATTGATACAAAAAAAAAATATTACAAAGGAAAAAATATATATTGAACGAGGATTTGAACCAGCGATTTTCACATTGCCAGCTGAAAGCACTTGACACCAAAATTTATTTGATGAGCAATGATATGTTAAAAATACTTTCTCATTTTGAGATAGATAAAGATTTTTTTTTGCAAATTATCTAATCACTGTTCACAGGCAAGTCATACAAATAATTTCTTTCCTTCTCCTGAACCAGGAGACTGAAAAATGGCGACTAAATTCAAGTATCGTTAATAGTAATCAGCCTGAATGATTAATAAAATACCAAACGTTTCTATATTAGACCTTAACAGTTTATTTAACATGATCTTGCAACTAGGATATTTTCCGCCTACCTGATTAAAATTGTATCCAAGCCAGGTAAAAAAAGATTTCTATCATCTAGATCAATCAAGTTATTTGACAAAATATTTCTTAAAAAAAAAACTGTGAGCCCAGTATACCAATTTCGCTTCCTCTAATACCAAGATATCATTGCACATGAAACTGAAGGATTAACAAATATTTCTGAAGATAAATATAAAAACTATAAAGTTTTAGTCGGTACAGATCAACTATACGATACTCCATATCATGAGTTTCGAGAAAGGATCTTCGATCTAACACATCTGAGGTCGTAATTGGTCGTGCAAAATAAGCTTAAACCACATTTGAGTAAAATTATTATGAATTTGTGGCCTGCAGATATGATCAAATATCAAATGCTATTTGTATATAGAGACTAGGTCGAAAAATAGACCGGTCGTGACCATAATATAATTCCAAAACACATACACAAATAAGCTAAAATTTTAATGAAGATCACAATCCAGCTTCGTATGTACAGTGTGATACGAATGGTCCTGCAGTACAGTAGCAACCCAGAAGGACTTTTTCTAATTTGAAGAAACTCCGCACAGTACGTTGTCCCCATATAACGATGGGACAAAAATAGAAGGAGTTGTTATAGAATTTCGAAATAAAGTCCACTAACATAAAATGCTCTAACCAAGAAAAATCTGAATTTTTGGAAAAATCGGACCAAGGACACGCCCATCTCCCATATGATTTAAAATTATAAATTGCTACTTTGGCTACATCAATGAACGAAAAATTATGAAAATCTGTGTATATGATAAATATAAGCCTAGTAATATGTATGTCAATCCTCATTTAATTGCTACAAGGATTCTTGGTCCTACCATTGCTACAAGGATTCTAGGTCCTACCATATATCCTTTATTTTTAATACGCTATAACGCACAGAAACAATATATGATGAAAGTTTGCACCTAGATTGATATTTACTAAACCACATATTTTTACCAAATTAAATTAAAATCGAACTAAAAATATAGAAAATATAAAAATATCCATTATTTTAAATATGAGCTTAAAATACTTTTGCAAGAAGACATAAAATAGAGGGAGTGACAAATTCACCACTTTCTTTTTGATATGTAAACAACTATTCGCTCAGGAGGGGTGGGGGGGTAAAATCGAATTTCACAATACAATCACAAAAACAGCGTAAGGGAAAATCGATGTGAGGCATATGTAAGTGTATTGGTGTATTTAGTAAGCAGAACCGCCAAGTTCGCTGTCTGTTCAGCAAAATCACAAATCTTTTTCATTAATTTTAAATATTCAAGCTATTGACCGCTAGTTGTGCTGTGAGTTTAACATGTTCGCAAACTTACAGAGTCGTTTTTTTTAATATTCAAGTATATATTAGCTATCGACAGATCTTTTTTAGTAAGCAGACCCGTAGGTGTGCTGTGAGTTTAAAACGCTAAATACTAGGAAAACTTTGAAGAAGTCAAAAATAAACTTAGGTGTTTTTTTAAGTACCACATCTTTTCCAATTGTATTTCAGAAAACATCAATTGAATTTCAAAAAGTATCAATTGTGTTTCACAAAATATTAATAAAAAGTCAATTTTGAACTTTTTGCTAGTTACGGCCTTTTGCATTTTGGGTGACGACATAAACGTGTTTTTTTCAAAATGATGACTTCAAAATCGGTCAAAGTCGGTGTTTATATTGTAGCTGATTAAGAAATGAAGTCCTCATCTTCTTTCGATTAAAACGCCGCCCTTGGTAGTTTATTTTCCAGTGCCTAACATATAAGTCTAATTATTGCTAAATATTTTGTGCGACTCCAAATCACTAATAAAAACAATAATAACTTTTCGGTATTGTAGGGTAAACTACTTTTTAATTCTGAATTTCATTAGATATTTTCTGATATTCAATTGATATTTTCCGAAATACATTTGGTAGTTTTCGAAATACATTTGATGTTTTCTGAAATATATATGATACATTCTGAAATATATCTGATGTTTTCTGTAATACATTTAATACTTTCTGAAATACAATTGGAAAAGGTGTAGATGTTTACACATCTCCCCTGTGATCAGACTCACATTGATTTTTGTTTTATCTATACTAATATAATAAAGAGGTAATGTGTGTTTGTTTGTTTGTTTGTTTGTAGGGGGTAATCTCCGTAACTAGCCATCTGATCTTCCTGAAATTTTCACAGAGTCTTACTGCGGATATGGGAAGTGCTATAGGCTATAATTTTTTTAATATTTTTAGTGGGCGTGGCACCTCCCACACAAAGTAAATTTTTAATATCATATACATATATTGAGTACCATGACAGGGAGAGCTTTGCAAATTTGTGTGAGGTCACCTATTGTTAATATTAGTAGCCGCGCCGGAAATGGGCCGGATCGGAGAAGTGGGCGTGGTACCTCCCATACAAGTAATAATTCAATGTTATATATCTCGAGTACTATGATAGAGAGAGCTTTTAAAATTTGTCTGATGGCACCTATTATTAATGTGAGCAGTCGGACAAAAAATGGGCACTATTGGACCAATAGGCGTGGCACCTGCCATACAAATAAAATATAAAATGCCATATATCTGGAGTACTGTTATAGTGAGAGTTTTGGGACTTTGTGTGAACCCATAAGTTATTCATATGATTAGTTAGACAAAAAATGGGCGTGATCGGAGCAGTGGGCGTGGCACCGCCCGTACAAAGTAAATATATGATATCATATAACTGGTGTACTAAAAGAGGGAAGCTTTGGCACTTTGCACGACACCATCAGATCTTAGTATGAGTAGTCAGACACAAAATTGGCGGGTTCACACCAATGGGCGTGGAGCTCCCCATGCAAAGTAACTATTAAATGTCAAATATTTGGAGTACCGTAAAAGAGAGAGCTTTGTGGCTTTGTGTGACCCCATAGGTTCTTTGTGTGATTAGTCGAACAAAAAAATGGGCGTGATAGAAGCAGTGGGCGTAGCACCGCCCATGCAAAGTAGATATCTAATATCATATAACTGGGAAAGGCTCGACATTTTGCACGAGTCCCTCAGATATTAATATGAGTAGTACAATAAAAATTGGGCGGGATGGGATAAGTGGGCGTGGCACCTCCTATTTCAAAAATATGGTGTACTACGAAAGCAACAGTCTTTTGACAAGTACATTAGTTATCAATGTGATTTGTCGTGGAAAATATATTGTCAAAATCAAAAATCGCGAAAACAAAAAACATATTCAAAAAAAAAAGAATTAAAGAGGTAATGTGTTTGTTTGTTTGTAGGAGGTAATCTCCGTAACGACTTATCTGATCTTCCTGAAATTTTCACTGATTCTTACTGCGGATATCGGAAGTGCTACAGGCTGTATTTTTTTTAATATTTTTAGTGGGCGTGGCACCTCCCATTCAAAGTAAATTTTTAATATCATATATATAAAGTACTATGATAGAGAGAGCTTTGAAAATTTATCTTAGGTCATCTATTATTAACGTGAGTAGTCAGACAAAAAAATGGGCGGGAGTGGACAAATGCGCATGGTACCCCTATACGAACTTAATATTAAATGTGATATATTTGAATTACTGTGTTAGTGAGAGCCTTGGGACTTGCGTGAGCCTTTTCGTAACAATTCGGAAGAGGTGGGAGGGGGAGGGGGAGGGTGTAGCGAAGCGCACCGGGTTACATCTAGTATCAAATAATTGAGAACATATATCGTTCTATTTTTAGTAAACTTTGAACAAAAATCGTGGATTTAAAAATTTTTTAAATACATTTTTATATTTTTGCTTTGGCAAAATGTTTTTTATAATTTTTTAGTAATTTATTAGACAATTATATAAACTTACAAAAACAGAAGAAAACAATTAAATTAAGCATTACATAACAGAATTTAAATACTTATAAGTTATAACTAAGCATCATCGCGACTTGATCTTTCCCAAAACCAATTTTCACTTAATAAAGAACTTATTTCATTTTCTTCTATTTGTTCATCTTCTCTATCGACATTTCCTCTTAGTATATATTTTTCAATATCTTCATCTACCAATTTATATTTAGTTTTTATGTTCCTCATTGATGTTAACACTGGATCGGAAGACAACAACGAATGGGTCACTAAATCTTTATTTTTGTCCATTCGCGGTATTTTCCTCGTGTGATACAATCGAGCATTTCTTATAATTTTATGGCTAGCTTCCAATGCTTCTTCAAATAAAGACCATGAAATTAAGAAGGTAATAATATTTAAATTCATAAGTTTTTATCAGTAGACATAAATATATAAATACCTCTTGGAAAATTGACTCAATAACATCACATTCATGAACTATTGGCATATAATACCACCCAAAATGTATTATTTAGGTACATATTTCTAGTTATCATTAGTATTTCTTTGAAGGTTTTTATATTAGTTGAAGATCCACAAGATAACGCCCCTAATATAATGCCAAAATTATCAATAAGTTCTTTATCTATTCCAGTTATTTTGGCCGCTTCTTCACTTCTGAAAAAAAATCGGCGACCAGTATTTCCGTCGTTCGTATTGCCGTATCCGGACTTAAATTGGTCTATTAATGATCCAGTTCTTTTTTTAAACTCATTCTGAACTCTTGCTTTATTTACAGAAAACTGATTTTTTTCTCCTTTCATACCCGCCAAGTTTGGTAGAGAAGCCGATAAGAAATATTAAGCAAACATTAGAAAAATCGAAACCAACAATTAAGAGTTGAAAGTCCATATTTGTTATTGTCTACATTTGCAGTTCTCAATATTTTTATGTTGTTCATCTGCGGTGGACATGCATTGTAAATAATGCACCTGCTTGTTGCATTTGTATTGCTTAAAATGTTTACTACTGCACCACCTATCACTGTACAATGCATATCAAACGAAACTTGTACTACTGAACCTTCTACTTCAAAAATATCACACTCTAAATTTTTTACACTCGTATTCTTATCCATTTCATTAAAAGGCGTCATTATTAAGTCTGGATTCTCTTTTTCAAAAACAAATTTAATAGGCCAACAATATAACGAAGAAGATGGTGTTTTATTAACACACACTTCTTCTTTTGATTCAAAGTTTACTTCTATAACTTTTTAATGGTCTATTAGATAATAGTATAGGCTTACAAAAACCAAATAAAAGAAAATGGTAACTTTTGTATATATTTTTTTTATACTCCATCGAAGTTATGTAATTTTTGAATTTCTACCAAAAATACCTTCTTTGAAGCCAAATAAAAAAATATTTCAAAAATAAATTTTAAAAACTTATTTTGATTTAATTACAAATATATCGCAGCAATTAAAAAGCAAAACTTGAAAGCAGTTTAAAATACAAACAACAAAAAACAATTTTTTTGATCCGTCATTTTTGCTTAAAATTCTCTGAATTTAGCGACCTCTGGTGGCGATAAAGCGAGTCTAGCAAAAATATTTCTATAATTATTTGCTGAGATACCTTTATATCAATCGAGTAAGATATATCTCATCATAATTGTAAAAAATCTTTTTTTTTTTATTTTTGTCTATGGGATACTGTGGCCCGCGGCTTTTAAAAGAAATTTGCAAAAGAATGTATCGAAACTGACTGGAGCTCGGTAAGCTTATTCTAACTAAATGTTATTTTATTCTTTTTTTTAAATGTTCTTTTAAAGTAATCTTTTCTGATGAGTAAAAGTGCATTCTGAATAGTCTAGAAAGATTCCATGGGAATTGGCATGATGTACACCGAGAGCCGCGAAAAAGTCATACATATCAGTCTCCTTAATTTTTTACGTACGAATGCTGAAAAAATTGGATATACCAACAGGACAATGAAGCTATACATACCAGCAGGAAGAAAAAGCTTGGCTTTCAGCCAATAACATGAAGCTTATGTCTTGGCCAGCATGTTCTCCGGATTTAAATCCAATGAAAAACGTGTGGGTAATATTGGTACAAAAGATTTACGCTGATAATCGCCAGTTTAACACAGTTGTATAGTTATGTCAAACCGTTCTCGAAGAATGGAACAATTTGGATGCAGCTTTGAGAAAATATTTAGGTTTAAGCAGAATTCAGAAAAAAACATACACTGAGTAAAAAAACTCGTGCATACATGTAAGCAAACATAGCTCAGACCAACGAACAAATATTTTCATTTTCATATCAATTATGTGTGTTTCTAAATTTTGTACAGTACCCAACACAATCGTGACTGTGTTTCGTTTTAATATTTCGTTATCTACACGAACATTTTTCTATTACGTATTTTTTGTTTCGAACACACATAAACCACACAGATTCGAGTGTAGCTTTATTTTAAATTCATATTCTTACACATGCGGTGCTGAAAATACTGGAAACAAATAAACTCTTAGTTGACAATATAAGTTTCTTTTGTTTTTCCTACTGGATTTATATAACATACAACAGGAAAAAATACGCTTTATGAAAATAAATACAAAAGTACCGTTAGGAAGAATTCATCGTATCGAAACTTCCCTACAAAATTAACATAGAGAAAGACTATACTTCCATGTTAAAAACATAACCGAAATTTCTTTGAGAGTAATATAATTGTAAACATACTGTATATACATAAAATTTATGAATATTTAAAGAAAATTAATTAAGTTGTGAATTTTTAAATAAAATTCATAAAATTTCATTATAAATATATGTTGAACACACAAATCCATTTGTTAATAAATAATTTTATTTTAGCCAATACACAATTCAATACAGGCAAACGTACACACAGAATTCATTAGTATTTTATTTTAAGCTTAAATATGTTTTATGTATGTGTTAGTAGCAATTTTAATTGATTTCTACTCAGAAGAATGTACCAGATGGTGCACATCTCTAAGCATAGTGTACATCTGCAAAGAAATACCTTTCAAACCGTATAACTTTTTGTCAAAATCGGTTGATACTAAAGGCGTAATATGGGTCGCTCGATATCGCCTTGCCTATTAATATTATAGATAGTTAATATCTTCATATATCCAAGTGATTTGAAAATAGCCAAAATTGTTCCAATACCAAGAGAATGTAATGCCACACTAAGAAAAAAGCTTCGACCAAGTGCTATGTTGTGAATAATTGATTGAAAATTTTTGAAAAATTTACTTTATGAACAATTGTCGACGTACTAGAAGAAAACAGCTTATTATGGAATGCTAATGCGGATTAAATAAGGGATGTGGCCTAGAATAAGCTCTAGTAAATGTAATAAATACTACAAGTAAAGGATTAGATGATGGTTTTAGTTTTGTATCTGGCATATTTTATGATATCTCGAAGGCATTTGATCACGTTTGGTAAAGTTTGTCTTTATTAATGAGCTACCTGCCCAACTGGTAACAATTTGTTGATTAAGCAACAACAAAAGTTTTATTGGTAAAGTTGAGTACGGAGTTCCTCAAGGAAGCATATTGGGTCCACTGTTATTCAAAATCTATTTTGGTGACATCAAATCTGAATGTGTGCGAATGTGGTAATTGTTTATGTCTGCAAATGACATTAGTCTGCTATGGATTACGCTGCGGCGCTAATCGCGGAGTAAGCAAGGCTAAATAAATAGAGTTTAAACGCTGGAAATACTAAGCTTTTGAAACTTAGACCATATACATATATTAGATGAAAAAGGCTTTATGCACTTCGACCAGTCTGATATTTTGTGCAGTCCGTGGTTGTCCTAAAGATTAAGGCTCCTTATGAAGCCAATTACCCTACAAAACATTGGTGAAGGACATCATCAAGTTCTTAAATACTGCAATGGATTAAAATATTGAAAAGAATACACACCTAACTGAGGGTGCACAATACATCATAAATCGTAAAAAAAGTACCCTATCATCCACCTAGTTCTGTTGCTTCTACCCCCTGTTCGCAGAACTCAAAGACCAAACTATTATTTGTTGATGATATCTAAGATTATAGTTTCCAGTAAATAACACCGTCAAGGCCTTTAAGTCCTTCATATCAAGACCAAGACTTTTGACCCAGTGTTTGGCAAATTGTGATTCCCTCCACTCCTTTATTTTTCTTTGATAAATCTCGCTGGAACACCACAGAATGGTTCTGGATCGATGAAAAGTTGGCTTGAAAATTAGACCTTTCATTGCTCTTGTGTCCCACGTGGCCCGGAATCCAACCTAACTTGAGCAATTCAATGCAATCCAAAATGACGTCACGTTTTAGGATATTATTGCCCTTAGTACAGCATGGCTTTCGGATAGTATGTATTTGAGTGCCCTTTTTGTCCCTCTTATAAGACATTCAGTCACGCATACATAAATGGTGAAGACCTTTGCTTGGGAATTAGATGGGTATATTATTCATGGTCAATAGTTTAGCATTTGCATAGATGGAAATGAAGTGCGCGAAAGCCTTTCAACGAAATACGTTTGCATATCCAAAAATTGAGATCTACTGAAAAGTATCAGGCAACCAGATTCAAACTACGACACATCAGCAAATCTATATCGCGAAAAAATGACGGCTTGGAGAGTTTTGTATATATATCAACGATAAAAAATTCAACTGGTCCAAAGCAAAAGTAATGGCGCCTTCTGAAAACAATGCTCTAAATTCAAAAAAACTTTTTGATGAATGTGGCTGCTCTTTCGAAATCTATAATATTAATAGGCTAGGCGATTTTTTGTTACCGATGTTTTGTTCTACAGTTTTATCCCGATTTTGACCAATCGTATATTATTTGAAAGGTATTTCTTTTTCGCTGTTCACCAGATTTATAGCTTTTTAAATCTTTTCCTATATTTTGAGTATATTGCTTTTACAGTTGCTACTATGCATGTGCATTGTTTGTATTTATTAAATTTGTTAATGTGTTTGTTAATGAGTTTGCTAATTAGTTTTTTTATCTTCATTCACAATAATAATAAACCAAAAAAGTGTTGGTTTGTGAATTGGCTAAGTAGAAAGGTAAAGTTGCATAGATATTGCATTCGAATTTCGAGCGACGGAGTCTGCCAGTATATATTAATGAAAATTTTAAATCCAATAATATTATTATCTCGACATCACATTAGCAATTTGATTCGTGCCATTTAATATCCTATAATATAGCAAATCTAGAAAAATCTTTAAATTTTGGTAATTTTATAACTTATATAAATAATTTTGATCGTCAAACAAACATATTTCTCGTCAGTTTTTAAGAATTATTGTTTACATTAGGTTCCTGCAATTAAAGTACATAAAGCTGCAAGTGGTGGTTGTTTATACGGTTTCAAAAAAAAAAAAAGTACGTAAAAATATTCGTTGAAGTTTATAACCATGAATGAGTACATTTTTATATGCCAAACTTAAAGGGAATTTGGTTTATTTAATTCCGAAGTATTTGAACTGCACAAATTTGAAAAATGACCTGGAGAAGTTTGAAGACTTTTTACAACAATTTTGCCTGACAAGTTTTTTCATAATGGGATATTTAAATGCACGCATAGGAGATAAACAAGTTTTAGATCAAAATATTTTACGCGATTTTCCTCATACCAGTGATGTTAGACATTCTTAATGTTCAAGGAGGACAACTGATTAACGTAATTGAAAACTTAGGAGCTTTTATTGAGTCATGGGCAGTTCTGTCATCGATTAATGTATCTGTTCATACAATCTACTACAACATGTTGAAAATCTAACGGTGACATCTAAGATCTATTCTGATCATTTGCCTTTATGTCTGAAAATTTAAATTCCAAACAGCTTAAACCATAGTTATGTGCAACATTCTTTACAAAAATTCTACTGGAACAGTAAATATGGTGGTCGTAACCTTAGCGTACTTACTAATGGGCAGTTGCTTCATACGAACATGATGGTGGATGAAATGGTTTCAGGAACAACAACAAAAATTAAACAAGCCAATGTTAGCAAATCGAATTAAACTTTCTATGAGCCTAAACAAAAATGGTTTGGAACGAAATACCACAAACTATGTGGTGAAATCATAATCTCAAAGAAACTTTCTAAAGTTAAATGCTCTGAAATCTTGTACTCATGTGCCTAAGGGAAATCTAAATGCTGATGGCTTTTTTTTTCAATTTTGCCTGTGGTTTACAAAATAGTAATGAAACTCAAGTGATAAGTTGGTATTTGCCATGTTTTGTGGACGCTTTTTTGGATTCTCCTTTTGAATTATGTGAGTTGTGTGTAGTTACAAAGAATCTAAAGTTAAACAAATCCCCAGGAGAAGATGGCATTCCATATGAATTTTATATATTTGCTCCCAATTACTTCCTTAAAGAAATATTGAATATATTTAATTATATATTCCTCTGGGAGGATATTCCAACATCTTTCAAACAGTCAATCTTGATTCCATTATTTAAAAAAGGCGACCCAAATTTAACAACAAATTATAGAGGACTATCCTTAATAAACACGATTTGCAAAATTTTTAATAACCTTATATTGAACCGTTTATCAGACTGGCTAACAAGAAATAATATCTTGAACGAGTTTCAAGCGGGGCTTAGAAATGGCTATTCTACTGTCAACAATATATTTAATCTTGTTAACATTATAAATTAAACAAAATAACTAATAAATATACCAATGTGTTCTTTGTTGTTTTCTCGTGTGACTTCGATATGATACCCAGAAACAGTCTATTTTACAAACTATCAAGCATAGACATTTCATTAAAAACTATCCGTATTTTACAATCCTTATATGAAAACACAAAGAGCAGAATTTGGAATGGATGTACATTTTCGGAAAATTTTTTAGTTGAATCCGGGGTAAAGCAAGGAAGCTTATTAAGTCCAGTTTTGTTCTCTTGATACATAAATGATCTCCCCGATATTTTACATGGTGGTATAAATGTTGCCAATGCAAACGTAAAAGTTTTGTTATACGTGGATGATATTGTGATCCAATCAAACACACATAGTGGTTTACAAGATACGATTGATGCTCTACAAGAATATTGTTTAACATGGAGCTTAAAAATAAATTTGGCAAAATAAATAATAGTTATTTTCTGTAAAAGTCCGAGAATTGCTGCAGATTTAAGATGGCATTATGGGCATTTAAATATTGAAGTTGTTAACAGCTACACGCACCTTGGTGTCCTATACTTTAGAAAATATAAAGTTACACTTTTCTTACATCAACAAAGTATTAGCTTTAAGTCCTCAAAGACTACTACGAATATTGCCCGAGAAAGTTATAGAGCTGAATATATACTGGGCAGAAGAATGTTCAAATTTATATAACATGCTGTAATTTTGTCCTCCAATCATCAATAATCCTTTATGTGTTTATTGGGAAGAGCTAATTGATCTTTTGAAACATAAACAAAGAACTGATTTTATCCCTTATGCGTCGAACTCACAATTCCACGATCTTTACGCTCAACTTGATTACAATACTATACCAAAACTTGCTCCTGAATTTTCCTCGCGAGCTTCTAGCTTAACTATAAGGGCTAGAGGTGGTTTGCTGAATCTCAATGCTAGATGATTATAAAATAACTCAGATGGTATATGTTCAATTTGTAATATGCACGATCCTGAAAATACTTTCCATTTCATTGGCATTTGTCCAATATATAAAGAATTGGTAACTATATACTTTGGTAAAAACATACTAAGTAAAAATGAAGTATTTAGTATATTAAATGGCACGAATTTCATCTTTCTTTCCTAATAACTGGAATCATCTATAAAATGTAGAAACCTTATATTAAATGAATTTGAATTTTAAATCAAAAAATAAGACAAATTTTTAACAATTAATTTAAAAGCCAATTTGGCTAACAGCAATATTGCTACGTAAAATATAGATTGTAAATATATATTGTAATTAGTAAGTATGTTTAAACTTTCATATTATAGTTTTACAAATCTATTAATCATTAATAATAATCCTTTTACATATTTAACCATAGCCCTCTATAAAGATGTATCACTGGATGTCCAAGCGGCGCTGAGGAAACCATGTTGTATAAATAAAATATATTAAAAGATATCTAGTAAATAATCTGGACCTTACGGCAATTCATTTCTATGCCGAAGTTGCTATTTGCACGTGAACTATTTCTGAAATTATACCAATTTTCACCAATTTCAATAGCAATCGCCCCATTGCCGACAGAACTTATATACCAAATTTCCTTAATATATACTTTTATTTGTGACCTGTAGTTTGATTAGAATGTTTACTTGGACACACAGGCAGAGGGATGAACGGACATCGTTAAATCGACCCAGAGTTTGTTTTTTAGTAGTTACATACAAACATCATGCGAAATAGCATAGGCTATTCTGCGGTTTTCCTGGATTTTTCTCAAGCTTTCGATAAAGTCTGGCATGCGCGTCGTGTTATAGAAGACATTTTTAATTTCTCTAAGCACCATTAAACTACTTGAAGATTCTGGGGTGAAATACAAGGATTTTCTAAAAAACGATACCTCAAGATAGTGTTCTTCGACAGATTTCCCAATATGCAACAGGCATTATGGCGCGTAAAAAATAACTAGTCAAGGTGAAAGTCTTAGGCCATTATTGTAAAATCTTTAAAGGTTTTAGCATTGTCAGGTCCAAGTGGTGTTTATGACTTTTTATATTTTTTTTTTCCTTATAGAGACATTTTGAATATGTTTTTCATTACTTCTGTTCCCTTGATTTCAAGCAAGAGAAAGTTGCTAAAAAAAAATCAGAGCTCACCAAAAATTGTATTGGAGCTATCAAAAGCCCCAATATTGCAAAAGGAAAATCCTGACGATGACAAGGTAGATGAAGATGATATACATGATGAAGATAGTGATGGCGATGAATATGAAGATGAAGATGATAATAAATATGAAGATGAATATGTACATTGTAATTAGTGCGATTTTTTAACTGAGAGATCAAGTTTTATGATTAGAATAATACAAATGCAAAAAGCTCCCTTAAAATTGTGTTTTTTGAGATTGGGGCCTACCCAAGACCCGTTAAGTTAATTTTGATCCCGGATTTGGATTTAGCGACCCAAAATTACCAGATCAACATACAATGTTTAAAGGGCTGTGTAATTTCATAGCATGTACATATAAAGTCAATTAGGTTTTTCTCAAAAAAGTCATTAAGAAAAATTTTTCCACTGAAACATATCTACAAAACGTGTTTTTTTTTGTTTCAAAGTATTTTATGAGAAAAAGTCATAATATCGTCAATTAAAGGCTTTTACGAACTATGGCTCAAAAACAAGGTCGAATACCCCACCGTGCGTTGGTTTGTTTAGTTTTTCATTTCATTCTTTAACAAATAGCCTTAGCAAACTCTTCTAAAATTTTCAGAGAGTATGTCAAATCGTGTGAAGAACTTTCACACTGAATTGACACAAACAATGACCCCGAATATGTTCCACATACATCCAAATACATCCCAGAACTGTTATTAAGCGACCAAAGAACTAGCGAATAGTAGATAGCTCAAGAATAACACGCAATTTGTACATCTAGAAGAGGAACCTGCCGTCCAGTAAACTTTATGATGTAATATTCCAAAATCTGGGGTGTTACTGTACTTGGTATCGCTATATAGATTCCAAGAATCTTTTAATTAAATTTAAATGCTGCCGATTGTACTGGTTAATAGCTACACATTTAAATATTTTTCTCGATTCTGCGGTCATCGTTTGTAAATTATACTATCGACAATATGAGTTTATTTTATCCAACTTTAGCAATCTAAATATTAATTAAATATAGTCCATAAAGTCTGTGTTTATTTTAGAATTTTTTATTGCTCGAACATTTTGTTTGCATTTTTTAGTTCAAAAACCGAAAAAAAAGTTCAGACTTCTTTCTTAATTATTAAGAAAAATTATTATCTTGTTGAAGAGCCATGCTATTTTAAGACTTTACTCTATCTGTTTGGCATTAAATTAACCAAATTCTCTGCTTTTTCGGATAAAATCTTTGCCCAAAACATTGGTTATATGTTAATCTTTGCTACAGTTTGTGTTTGTAAAAACCAGATTTTATTTATCAAGCGCACTTCTTTTATATCAAATATACAGAACTTACTTTCATCTGAAAACATGACTTGTTTCCAAAACTCTTGAGGATTATTTTTGTAGATATGAGCAAACTCAATGCACTTTCGTTTGTTGACGAGTGACATTTACGGTTTTCATCGGGCGATTCTACAATGATAACCAGGTTTATCTGAAATGTTTTAAGCAGTTTCGCCACAAGGTGCCATATTGATTTCTTTGCATTATAGTCATATTTGTAATATTTGTAGATGCCTGTTATAATTCCGGTTTCTTTGAAAATAATTACTAT